>OZ022245.1:13116514-13739014 GCA_963978895.1 Erpobdella octoculata | reverse complement strand
TCGTTTTACACGTCAATGGTTGGGTCTGCCTCCGGGATTGACGTCTGTGGCTCTCTACGGCAAAACAGCCAAGCTCAGACTTCCATTGCGGTCTTTTGTTGAAGATTTCAAGATCAGCAAACTGAGAACTCAGATGATGCTCGATAATTCAACGGATCAGAGAGTCGCTGAGGTAAAACCAACCCTAATCTCAGGAACCAAATGGAATGCTGGAGTTGAAATGGAGAATGCCACGGTTTCTCTCCAGTGGACTGAAAGGACCGGAGCAGTTCAGTAGGGGCGGCATGGTGTTGGATGGAACCACCATCTCTGGTGGTCCAAGGCAAACGCTCAGGAAAGATCAGACTTGATTGTTCAGGACAGAAAGCAAGCGATAGAAAGCGAGAGAGTTGTGAAGAGCGCACAATTGTCACAGCAAGGCGACTGGACCAGATGGGAGGAGACAGTTCAGCGGTCTCTGTCATGGGAAGATATATGGCGCTATGCTCCAGTGCGGCTATCGTTCCTCATTAGATAGATGTATGATCAGCTGCCAACAGCCAGCAATTTAAAGAAATGGAAATTAATTGAGAACGATGAGTGTCAGCTCTGCGGTCAGTCGCAGTCATTGATTCATATTCTTTCCTCCTGCTCCTATTCCCTTTCTCATGGTAGATACACGTGGCGCCACAACCTTGTTCTCCAAAAGCTGCTGGGATTTGTTAAAGAGGCCTGCCGAAAAGCCAACTCAATGGAGGTGAAACCTAGGAGGAGGATTTATTTTTTGAGAGAGGGATTGCCGCAGCTAAATCGCCCAAAAAGAACCCTCACGGAAGGAGAGAATGTTTTCCATGCGGCGAACGACTGGAGGGTCTCTGCCGATCTGAAAACGGAAAAGTGCTTCCCAGTTTCAATAAAGGAAAGTGGAAAAAGGCCAGACATAGTTGTTTTTTCGAGTCTGGCCAAGACATTTCTTCTCATCGAGTTGACAGTGCCTTGGGAAAGCAACATGGAGGCCAGTAACATCATGAAATTAGAAAGATACAAAGAATTGATGTTGGATTTGGAAGCAAATGGCTCAAGAGCTGAGCTTTTTGCTGTTGAAATCGGAGCACGCGGTTTGGTTGGTAAATCTTTGCTAAAGTTGCTACGGGCCCTGGGAATGTCTAACAGAGAGCGCACCCGTGCAATTAAACAGATTTCTGAAGCAGCAGAATCGGCTTCATTCTGGATTTGGTCTCAAAGAGAGAAAAAAGAAGATTTTCCAAATTTAGAAGCCGCTCTCTCCGCTCCGCAAGAATAGAATTGCTTCGTCTTTGTTTACGTGGCGATATTAAGTACCGCTACGAAAGCGAAGCCGTTATGTCGTCGAAGGTTTTCTCACTTGAATAGTCTGAATTTCTCTAAAGTCGCGAGTTTATTTGCATGACAAATATCTGCCACGATGCAAGGAATGATAGAAATTCGATGTCGGAAAAGAACAAAAACATTTTCTGCCGGAGGACGTTCGTCCGTCGAACGTGGCTCGCCCCCCTTAGAACGTCAAGAAATTAAAGAGCCGAAACGTTTGCTCGAGGGGGGGTTTTCTTCTGATGACCTCCACAGAAAAGCTCTTCAGGAGTGCACACACACACATACATACATACATACATACATACATACATACATACCTACATACATACATACATACATACATACATACATACATACATACATACATACATACATACATACATACATACATACATACATACATACATACATACATACATACATACATACATACATACATACATACATACATACATACATACATACATACATACATACAAACATACATACATACATACATACATACATACATACATACATACATACATACATGCATACATACATACATAAATATATACATACACATACATACTTTGAATGAGCAATTAGTGCCGAAATATTGTAAAAAACACATACATACATACATGCATACATATATACATACATACATACATCTATATATATATAAAAGAACATGTCCTGACTGACTGACTGACTGACTGACTGACAGATGACTGACTGATAATCAACGCCGAGCTCAAACGCCTCATCCTAGGAACGTGAAATTTGGAACTTATATTACTTTTATAACGTAAACATCCGCTAAGAAAGGATTTTTGAAAATTTTGCTCCTGAGGGGAAAAAACTGGAAAACAAACTTTTTTCTAAAAACTTTTTCTAAAATTCTTTTATAGTAACTGCTACTCAAAAACAGTAAATACCACAGATGTAAAAATTATTATTTAGTTTCTTTTCTAAAAATAAAGATATACGTGCTTCACCATTTTTTACAAATTTGGTTTCCCGGACCTCAAATGTGGGTTGGAAAATTGGGTTATTTGGTTTTTAAAGTAGCTTCTACTCAAAAACTGTTAATGCTACAAAAGTAAAAATTAGTATTTAGTTTCTACTCTAAAAATAAGGATATATGTGTTTCACCATTTTTTGAAATTTTGGTTTTCAGGACCTCAAATGTGGGGTGGAAAAAAGGTTTCTTTGGTTTTTAAAGTAACTGCTACTCAAAAACTGTGAATGCTACAGATGTCAAAATTAGTATTTAGTATTTACTCAAAAAATTATGATATAAGTGTTTCAACATTTTTTTAAAAATTTGGTTTCCAGGACATCAAATGTGGGGTGGAAAAAAGGGTTATTTGATTTCAAAATAACTGCTACTCAAAAACTGTAAGTGCTACAAATGTAAAAATTAGTATTTTGAAGTTTTGTGCCGGTTAAAAGTAGCTAAGTTCAGTTTATCACCAGCCGGGCCAAGCCGTTATTTTAGAGTCTTCACACGGGCCAGGCCAAACCTTAAAACAAAGTGGAACGGGCCGAGGTTTTTCACCAAGTATATAGATATTTTAGTGATTTTAGGGTCTTCAGTTGGGCCGGGCCAAACCTGAAGTCAAGGTGGGACGGGCCGAAGTTTTTCATCAAGTATATAGAACTTCTAAGCCTGTAAGAATGGGCCGGGCCTAATTCAGACGGGCTGTGCCGGGCCAGGAGTTTGGGTTTTTAAAACGGGCTGGGCTAAGTTGTCGACGGGCCGAGCCGAGACCTAAAAAATTGATCTCTACTATGGATGCACGGTTCAAACTCTCTAATTTCATGCGAGCAAAGCCGCTACGGGCACTGCTAGTACATACATACATACATACATACATACATACATACATACATACATACATACATACATACATACATGCATACATGCATACATGCATACATGAATACATGCATACATGCATACATGCATACATACATACATACATACATACATACATACATACATACATACATACATACATACATACATACATACATACATAGATACATACATACCTACATACATACATACATACATACATACATACATACATACATACATACATACATACATACATACATACATACATACATACATACATACATACATACATACATACATACATACATACATACATACATACATACACACCTGGGAAAGACCGTTGGCAACTGGGAAAGACCGTTGACACTTGGAAAGACAAGTGACCTCTCGGAAAGACGAGAACTTCACGGGTATCAGGCCTGGCTTAGCCGAAGTACAATCCGTTCAAATGCCGCTTCATCTTATACTACGAAATGCCCCCAGAGTTCCAACCGAAAGGAGGGGGAGAATGATGAACTCACATTCAGACCTTTGGACAACGACCCTGCTTCTTCAACGGACCCTAATGGGGGTATGCTTCACGAATGTGTTTGCGGTAGGAGTTTCAAGACGATCCGTGGAATGAAAGTCCACAGAACGAAAATGGGCTGCTTAACCGAATTCCGTCAACGTCCTGCATCAGATATTAATGCAGGTAAAACGTCGAACATTGCCGGGCCGGAGGCCAACCACAGCCCCGACGCAGTTCAAGATGTGAATCCGGAAGTAGAAATCAGTCAACCTAGGCCAAGAATTGATTTTCCTGCAGCAGGAGATACAATTGCATGGAAAAAGTTGGACGAAACACTCTCAAAACTTCTCAAAACACGTTCAAGAAATTCATCAAATTTCAGTATGAAAGACTTCACTGATGTTATTTACGAAAAAAGCATTGAATTGTTTGGTGTGAAACAAAAACGTCAGGTTCGAAACAATGAAGGCATGATTTCTAGACGTCAAAGAGAAATCAATCAGCTGAAGAGAGAAAAGAAACTGTTACGAAAGCGGTGGAAAAGAGCCCAGGAAAATGAAAAAGCTGGTCTCGCAGAGCTGCGGCAGAGTTTGGGGCGTCGTTTGTCTGCCCTAATAAAGGCCGAGCGTTTTCGGATAAAGAAAAGAGATCAGAGAAATGCCAGGTTTCAGTTCATCAAAGACCCATTCAAATATGGAAGAAATTTACTGGACCCACCCAAGTCAGGAACGCTTCAAGCAGACAAAGCAACGCTCGATGAATATTTTCGGTCCGCATTCCGTGACCCGCGTGGAGATCAGCAGTTAGAAGAAAGAACCGATTTTCCAGAAATCCCACTTCCAAATTTTTCTTTCAGAGAAGGCATGATTTCGTTACTCGAAGTTACTCAATTTCTCTACAGAACAAGAAACAGATCTGCTCCTGGACCAAATGGGGTGCCATATCTCATCTACAAAAAATGCCCAGAAGTATTGAGATTATTGCATTCTCTACTCGTGGGCTCTTGGGAAAGAAGAAGAATTGAAAGCGAATGGCAAAGAGCAGAAGGTATCTTTATTCCGAAAGAAAAAGACTCGAAGGAAATACATCAGTTTCGCCCAATTTCATTGTTAAACGTCGAGGGAAAGATATTTTTTGCTGTCCTTGCTCGGAGACTGACAAGCTATGTAATTCAAAACAATTACATCGACAGGTCTGTTCAGAAGGGAGTGCCAGGAGTACCAGGATGCATCGAACATTCGTCAGTGATCTGGGAAGCATTGAAAAGAGCTAAAGAAAATCGTCTCAGCTTGCACATTGTCTGGTTAGACTTTGCCAATGCTTATGGAGCCGTTCGTCACCAAATGTTGTGGAGAACTCTCAGATCGCATCATGTTCCAAATTTTGTGATAGAAATGTTGCAACAGTATTTCGGACATTTCAAATTGAGGTTGTCTACGTCCTCCTGTTCAACAGAATGGTTCCAGTTAGAAGTTGGTATAGCAATGGGCTGCTCAATTTCACCCATTCTCTTCGTATTAGCGATGCAGCTGCTTCTGAATGCAGTGGGTTCTCGCGTGGAGGAAGCTTACGTTGGCAAAGGTATCTTGATGCCATCGGTGAAGGCCTTCATGGATGATACAACTTTGGTTCTAAACAAATGTATCTCAATGCGACGGGCTCTTGATGCATTCAGCGGGCTGCTATCATGGTGCGGCATGAGTTTCAAGGCAACCAAGTCAAGAAGCTTATCTCTGCGACGAGGCAAGATCGACGACAACGTGACGTTTTCAGTTGCTGGCAACAGGATCCCAACATTGAGAGAAGAACCGGTTAAGAGCCTGGGAAGGTGGTATGACGATTCGCTTAACGACACTGGACGGTGTTCTGAGGTTCTTCGATCGGCATTTGAAGATATGAAGAAAATTGATGTGGCCCCACTCCAGAGCAGGTTCAAATTGTGGTTGCTTCAGTTTGTTCTATTACCGAGATTGCTTTGGCCTCTATCAATGTATGAGATGAGTTTACCATTGGTAGAAAAGCTAGAAAGGAAGATGAATAAATTTACAAGGAAATGGTTGGGTCTGCCTCCGGGATTTTCTTCGGTAGCTTTGTACAGCAAGACTGCCAAACTGAGGTTGCCACTGAAGTCTTTGGTTGAGGAGTTTAAGATAAACAAGATCCGTACGCAACTAATGCTGGATAACTCTTCGGATCAAAGAATTGTGGAGATGGGACCTCTTGTAAAGTCCGGAAAGAAATGGGTAGCCAGAAAGGAGATCGCAGAAGCTGAAGCCTCTTTACGTTGGACAGAAAGAGTTGGGGCAGTTCAACAGGACAAACGGGGTCTCGGGTCAACCCATCAAATTTGGTGGTCAAAAGCCAGCACCAGTGAACGAACAAGTCTGGTCATTCAGGAAAGAAAGAAAGCTATCGAGTCCCAGAGAATGATTAAGTTTGTTCAGTTATCTCAACAAGGAGACTGGACGACATGGGAAAATGCTGTTCAGCGTTCACTTTCTTGGAAAGACATTTGGCAATACACACCACTACGTTTGTCTTTTTTGATTAGATCTGTTTATGATCAACTGCCGTCATCCAGCAATCTTCGAAGATGGAAGTTGAAAGACGATGATTCGTGCATGTTATGTGGGCAATCGGAGACTCTCATTCACGTTCTTTCCTGTTGTTCGTTTTCACTTTCACACGGGAGGTACACTTGGCGTCATAACCAAGTACTCCGAAAATTGCTTGACTTCGTCAAAGAAGCGTGTAAGAAAGCAAAGACAAGAGGAATACAGCAGAAAAGGAAAATCTACTTTTTGAGAGAAGGCAATCTGAAGTTCAACAGGTTCAGATCTACAAGAGACTTTGAATGTGTGATGGGTGCTGCCGACGATTGGTCGGTTTCAGCTGATTTGGATGGCGAAAGAAAATTTCCAGAAGCCGTGAGATCTAGCGGCTTAAAGCCGGATATAATTGTATATTCCGACTTGGCCAAGACAATGTTCCTGATTGAACTCTCTGTGCCATGGGAAAGTAACATGGAATCTAGCAATATTTTCAAAGAGGAGAGATATAGGGATTTAGCATGTGATTTGAATGCCAAAGGGTTCAGGACTGAAATTTTTGCAGTCGAGGTTGGCGTTCGAGGGTTGGTTAGCAGCTCAATGTTAAAACTGCTGAAAGCTCTTGGTTTTTCAAACCGAGAAAAAACTCGAGCCATCAAGGAGATCTCCCAGACAGCTGAAGCTGCATCTTTTTGGATTTTCGCTAATAGAAAAAAGAAAGCGCTACAAGATGCACACGAAATGGTTTAGCCTTGTTTACATTGGGCGATAATCGTTCCGGCGATTTCAAGTCTTGTTTCGAACAGTTTTCTGCTGAACTTTGAATTTTCGTGTTTTAAGTTAGGAATTTGGAAATTTTTCTCGCCGAAGGGCGTCCGCCTGATCAACGGACGTGGGCCCACCTCTATCTTAAAAGCGTCAAGAAGTTTAAGGGCCGAAACGCTAAAAATGAGAGGTTCTTCTTCTGAAGACCTTCGGTGACGAAAGCTCGCAAAGAGTTAAAACACACACATACATACATACATACATACATACATACATACATACATACATACATACATACATACATACATACATACATACATACATACATACATACATACATACAAGTATGTATGTGCGTATGTATGTGTGTATGTATGTATGTATGTGTATGTGCATGCATGGGAGCGGGGAAGGAAACCTGAGCAAGAGAGACAAACATTAGAAAAACCTCTAAAAACCCCGGGAAACATATTTACAACTAAAATTCAATCGAATACGTTGTTTACTGAATCTTTGTTATTTATCTATATTATAGTAGCCCACGTCACTCACTCACTGATTCTGTCACGTTTACGTAATTAGTCGTATAGACGTTATGGATGTGAGTGTAAGAATTTATTGCGCGCATGCGTGTAAGAATTTATTGCGCGCATGCGTGTAATAAAAGTAATTATGCAATTGTTCCTATATAAACTTTCAGTCATAGAGATCAAAAGAAGTGGTGCTGCCGTCGAAAAATATTATATAATGAAATTTAAACAAATCTCAGCAGAAGCAAGGACCACTTCTCAACGATGGCCATCAATTCACAAGAAATGTCGTGTATACTGAAATTGTTTAATAACTAATTATTTCACTCTTTAATTTTCACATCCTTTGAATTTATATGAAATACGTTAGTAAATTGAAAATGTAAACACCATAAAAAATTTCATTAAATTTGCTTATATTTAAAAAAAAAAGTTTATGGTTATCAAATGTCAGTTTGTTTTTGTTGACTATTTTTTTTATAAAATGTATCCAAAGTACATCGTATTTTTGAAACATCCGTCCTTGGAACGCAAAATTTATGTCTGTATCTTAACAATTTCGCATAACGCGGTGGCAGCGCTGGTCAGTATACTCAGCAGCTAAAATTAGTGCGCACAGGCGTGTTATAAAAGTTATTACGCAATTTTACACTGTCAGTCCTAAAAATCAAAAGAGGTGGCATATGGAACCTGCATAGTTATTATGCAGGGTTCCATGGGTGACGGTACAATCGAAAAATAATTTATAAAATTTAAAAAAATCCGTCATTTATGACGGGCTATATCTAGTTTTTAATAGTTAAATAGTTTCGGCTGCTAAGGTGACAAGTTTTTTTCATGTAAGAAACGCTTCGGGGTGAGTAATAAAATTCAAATTTAGGTTACGTAAATACGTTTGAAGGCTTCAAGCAAGATTTAGCCAGTTTTAGCAAATCTATTTTATGTTTTATGGGCTAAAAGAAGTTAGGAAAGAATGAAAAAGAGAAAATGAGCGCGTGCGAGAACGGGAATGGAAGAGCAAGCATGAGCGAGAACGGGAGAGCAAGCGGGAGCGGGAACGGGAAAGCGACCGGGAACGGAAAGGCGACCGGGAACGGAAAGGCGACCGGGAACGGAGAGCAAACGGTTGCTGGAAAGCGGCCAGGAATGGAAAAGCGACCGAGAACGGGAAAGCAAGCGGGAGCGGGAAAGGAAGCGGAGAAGGAAACTTGAGCGAGAGAGACAAACATTAGAAAAACCTCTTAAACCTCGGGCAACGCCGGGCACCCGTGTTTATATATAACTTTAAATATTTCAACTATTGTAAACACATTTTAGACAATCTTCATTATTTAGTAAAAGTATTAGTTATATTATATAAGCTCGAAAATATATGATAAAGTAAGGGTTGGAGTAACATTTTTTGTGTTTTTACGGAAATTTAGGGCACTTTGTGATTCACAATTTTGTGTATAAGTAAATAAGTGTGTATTTGTCTCATTTAACCAAAAAACAAAACTTCAGCAATTTTTTACTCACTAATATAGGCACAAACCGCTTCAATTTACAACGCCAATATTAACTTGCAATGCTGTTTGTTTGTTTGTTGTTTCAGCGGAAACGTTGTTTTTGAAAACACAGCGGTTAAATGAGACAAATACACACTTATTTACTTATACTGTTAAGCGGCTTCTACTCCACACGGCGCTATACAAATTGTCGTTTTTAAACAAATACTAACCGAGCTCGATGTTGATCGTGTGGAGCAGAAGCCGCTTAACAGAACAGTTGCGAAAATTAAGTCAGATAATTAATAGTAATGTGATCCACAAAAAAATAAAAAAATAATAAAAAAAGTAAATAAATAAATAAAAAAGTAAATAAATAAATAAAAAAAGTGGCAAAAATAATAATACAGAAATATAAAAGCAGATTGAGAGGCGCATCACAAAACTATGTAACGAATGAACGATGAAACAAGTGAGTTTTTAGAAGTTTCTTGAAGATGGAAAGTGTTTTCGCGCTTTGAACTGAGAATGTGAGAGAGTTCCAGGATGAAGGTCTAGCAACGTAGAATGCGCGTTCACCGACTTGAGTGCGAGTGCGTGGGACGAAGACGTCGAGTGAACTGGATGATCGAAGCCGTTGCCGATTTGGGTCGTCTGAGAGGAGATTGATCTGTTTGCTTAGATATTGCGGTGCAAGGTTATGAAGGCATTTGAAGAGGAGAAGACAAAGCTTAAACTGGATGCGTTCGTTTATTTTCAATATATGCAGATCGTCTCGCAGAACTGGTGTGATGTGCTCATATCTACCGACGGAATAGATGAGTCTTGCCGCTCCGTTGATGACGGCTTGGAGACAAGAGATCTGGCGCTGAGGAAGTCCAGCGAAAGCAGCAATGGAGTAGTCTATGTGCGAGATGACGAAGGACTGAACCAGTAGACTGACAGCTAGAGACAACAATCTCATAACCGATCGAAGCCGTCGAAGCGCTCCAAAACAGGTTCGCACAACCTTGGTGACGTGCGGGACGAGAGTGAGACCATTATCAAGTAGAAGGCCAAGGTTGCGTACTATGCCAGTTGGTTGTATAAGATTGCCACCGACGTTGAGGGAAGAGTAGTCGAATTTATCTATCCGTCGACAAGAGGAAAACCAGATTAACTCTGTCTTGGATCGAATAAATTGTAGCTGATTAGACTTCATCCAGTCGCCAACCTCGGTGATACACTCCGTCATTGCACTGCGGAGGCGCGTGTTGCTGACGGCAGATGGTTGACAGAAACCATATATCTAAGAATCGTCGGCGTACTGATGATGGAGAAGATCGTATTCTGGATGATCTTGGCAATGTCGGCAGAGTACAGTATGAAGAGGATAGGGTCAAAGACGGAGCTTTGCGAAACCCCACAGGTAAGTGATGTGATAGTGGACAGACAACCGGAATGCCGCACCTGTTGTCGCCTTTCCAGAAAGTACGACGCAAACCATTTCAGCGCCGTGTATGTAACGCCAAAAGAAGTATTTAACCGTTGAAGTAAAATTCCATTACCTCAATGGGTGACATTAAATACATTAATCCGTTTTTAGATTTAAAAAAAATTTAATAGTAAAAATGAAAATTAATAAAAAATATAAATAATATTTAGATTTATAAAAAAATACACACTAAAAAATAGAAAATAATATAAAGTAAAAAAATATTTTTTTTAAACAACGCTTGCATACTAATGTACTAAAATGTTAAAAATAATATTAAAGTGTACATATTAACATTTTTTGAACTAAACTTTTTTTTTAATATAAGAGCGTTGGGCGTTATCCAGAGGCAAATTTAGGATTTTCATATGTGGTAAAGCAATTACAAACAATTATTATTGACTAAAAATATAAACATGTTTGATTTCAGGTCTATATGAATTTGTACCAAACATTGCCACATTCAATCACAATACAAGTTCTTTTTCCTTGCTATGGTAGCAGCCAAATCATTAATAATATCATCATAGTCTATGTTCTTAACTATTTCACCTTCAATGGTTAAAACTGCAAGAGTCTTGAGTTTTTCTGGATCCATTATTAACCTAAGATAAATCTTAACTCTCTTTAAAGTAGAAAATGTCCGTTCACTCGAGCAGATATATGCAAGTGTTGTGACGAGACACTCCAGTGTGCAAAGAAATATTTAAATAGCAATGTCAATGTTTAGATATATCTTCTGAAGAGAATTTAATTTTATACTTTTAGACAGTTCGAACACAGACAATTTTTATTACTGTTTTGGTTTACCAAGAGCAACCAAGACTAGCTCACGAGCTTCCCTCTCAAGTTTCTCTTCCATTAGAAACTTAAGCAATTGTGCTATGTTTGAATCTTGGTCCTTTGACATCCTGGTAATAATTATAATCTAACTAAGTGGTTGCTAAATACTTACTAGATCTTTTCTTGATTATTAATTGTTTTTATAAGTTTTTTTTATTTTTATTATAGTTTATAGTCTTTTACACCATGTGTTTTAAGACGCAAAAAGAAAATCAAAATGAAAAAAAAAAACTTATTTACACTAAATAATTTTTCTCTATATTTACAGTTCTTTAGGATTATTTTGTATCCATTTATAGATGATGTCGTGGCATATTTCCGAGTTCAGTATGGTTTGGAGTGTAGTTGGTTTTTGGATCCTTTTACAAAAGTTCCCAAGTTCCATTCCTAGTTGTGTCGTTTCTTTGCAGTGTAGTAACCAGTGCTCGATTGTTTCCTATGTTCCGCAGGTTTTGCACAAACCTGTCTCATGAAGATTCATTCTCTTCAAATTTTGTTTCAGCCGACACTTTCCAAGTCGGAGTCGAGAAATGATGACTTCCTTTTTTCTGTTTGTTGTCTTGAATTTAATTTTATTTGAGACTTTTTTTTCGAAAGACCAGTAGTGTCGACTTTCTTGAGCAGAGTCCCATCTGGTCTGCCAGTCGTTCAAAAGCTCTCTGCGTATTGTTCTTTTTATGTCAAATATCTCTGGCATAATCTCAATCTCTATTTCGGGATGTTTGGTAGCTTCTTTGGCAAGGCAATCTGCCATTTCATTTCCACGTATGCCCACGTGGCTAGGTACCCAAATCAGGGTAATTGTTTTTCTTTCTTTTGAGAGGTTGGATGCTAGTGTTAGGACTGATTCCACAAGAGCAGATTTTTGAGCATTTGCGGAATTTTTCAGTGATATCATAGAGCTATATGAATGGTATGCGGACTTTTCATCAAAGGCGATTCATCAAGGGACTGTTCATCAAGGACTATTCATCAAGGGAGTATTCATCAAGAGACTATTCATCAACGGACTATTCATCAAGAGGACGGTTCATCATAAGGACTGTTCATCTAAAGTCTATTCATCAAGAGGACTATTCAACAAATTTTGAAGCCAATATCAACAACTTTAATCAGTATATAACCAAGATATTTTCAGCGTAAAGTAATTTGATGTATTTTTAAAAGACAAATCTTCATCTTTAATAAAATAAACTTTTAAACATATCAGTAATTTAAAAAAAATAGTGATGGCAACCAGGGTTGTTAAGAGTGGTACTATTGGCTGACAAGATCGTTGATGGCAGCGCCGCTACATTTTTTAGCTGTTCTCGACGCTATTCGCAACCGCTACTTTTATTCAAAAATAAAATAGGGTTTTTATATCAATAAAATGATTTCCAATGTATTTAGTTTTTGTTTGAAGTATGCATGAAATCTGAGTCTGGTTGATTTATAGACGAGCGTAAACGTCTCTTTAAAATGTGTAACCTTTCGTGACCTCGCTAAAGCGAGCGTGTGCGTCTCTTTGAAATGTGGCAGAAGTGGTAGTTTTAGTGATGTTCTGAGGTTTATGGTATCTGGCTGTTTGAGTGTGTATATACCTACAGTTTGTACGAACAGTTGAAGGCACTTTTTTTAAACTTTTTATTCAATTGTCTTTTGCTCGTTTGATCTTAAGACCTTGACGTTATTTCTTGTCCAGTTGTTTTATTTACTGTATGTGACAAATAAAATTGTTGTATATTACAACCATGTCTTCTACAAACTTGTTGATTGCTCGAGGCATAAGTGTCTTTGAAGCGTTGCCCCTTGGTGTTAAACGACCGATGCCAGATATGACATAGCGTGCGGCGCGCATGCGTGATACTTTTATGTGTTTGTGAATGTGTACATATACGGTTTACGAAAACAGTCAAATTTAGTTTTTCTGGTGCTATGACCGGGAGCGGGAAAGCGATCGGGATCGGTAAGGCAACCGGGAGCGGGAAAAGAGAGCGACAGAGATCGTAAGAGCAAGTGGGCAAAGAAACGGGAGCGAGAGAGAAAAACGATTGAAAAACCTCTGAAAACCCCGGGCAACGACGGTTACCCTGCTAGTTCTATTATAAAGTATGAAATATTTGAATGCAAGCACAGTAGCGCTGTAAATTTGATATAAATTACTCTACATTTTGGTAAAATATTTTGGTTGAAAATAACATCTTAAACAGTTTTCTTAATTTTTTTTTATGAATAGTTCGCTTGATGAATAGACATTAGATGAACAGTCCTTATGATGAACCGTCCTCTTGATTAATAGTCCTTTGATGAATAGTCATTTGATGAATAGTCCCTTGATGAATAGTCCTTGATGAACAGTCCTTTGATGAATCGTCCTTTGATGAACAGTCCTAGAATCATATGAATCCGTAAATAGGGCTATTTTATGTGGACCGTCTGGTTGTGCCATCCACTCCAAGCCGCATTTTATAGCTGTTAGCTCAGCCGTATAAATACTAACGTCATTTGTGACTCTCTTAGCTATTTTCATATTTTTTTCCGGGATATAAATTCCCACAGCTGCTACATTGTCTATCTTAGATGCATCTGTGTATATATGTGTCGAATCTGTAAATGTAGCAATCAGTTCCTTAGCTCTTTGGACAATTGACGGATCATCCTTCTTTAACCCCACCAGCCCTTGTTTCTATAAGTTTGTTTGTTTGTTGAAATGGCTAAGTAGGAAAAGAATAAAACTAATATATATATATATATATATATATATATATATATATATATATATATATATATATATACGTACACACATATATATTTATACAAACATATATATATATAACAAAAAGTAATAGTAGTAGTAGTAGTAGTAGTAGTATTAGTAGTAGTAGTAGTAGTAGTAGTAGTAGTAGTAGTAACATGACTTCATATAGTCCCAAATTCGTTTCATAAAAATTAAAGAAAATTGAACACCACAGCTCTGTTTGATCGTTTTACTCACACTTTTTTTCAATCTTCGTCACTGCATAATTAAACAACTTCGTTTTGTACACACAATCGTATTGAAAATGTAAATTTCTATAACAAAACAACGCGTAATCTGATTTTTGTATATTTTAACTATTTTGATTAATTACTCCACCATCATGCAGTAACATGCGGATCCCCGTTTTCGTTTTGGTTATCCAGAAGCCCGACCCACAACTTTCTAATCCATCTGTTTTTTGTGAATAACAACGACCATAAAACAGGTGCACTTTGATCCTCGGTCGTGATTGATTTTTAGTTCAGCGGATCTCAAAGCCTTGATGGCCATTCGTACACGCTGAACGAGTTTGTACAAATAAAACGTTATAAACAAGCATCAGATGAATGACATTAAACAGAACCATTGCATCACACAAAGTCTGTTTTTAATGTTAATTTGAATGCTTGAAAACAAACTTGTTATTGGGATTTTTTCTGCGAAAGTTATACGAAACGCAGAAAAAACTTTTGTTATCGTTTAATAGATTTTCTAGGACTGTTTATTTCCTGTTTTTATAGATCACGAGGCTAATTACGTTGCGATTAAACCATAAACACAATACTAAACTAATTGAGCTCCCATTCCAGAGGTGAGATATTGTGAAAGTTTATACACAGCTAATCTATACAAACTTATTTGTTGCAAAAAACAAACTGTTTGGTAAAAGCAAATGATAATTTTTCACATTGCGTTATCAAACTTGTACATATATCATATAAAATTACCATAATCTATTACCTATTTGGAATTCTCGGATATTTAAGAATGTTCTTAAAATTCTGTGAAATCACTCAGGGGCGTCATTTCAGCAAAACCATAGGGGGCAAAATCTTTTTAAAACCAATATATTCCAAAATTTAATCTCCGTAATTTCAAAATTTAATTTCCTTAATTCCAAAATTTAATCTCCGTAATTCCAAAATGTAATCTCCTTGGATCCAAAATTCCAGTATCCAGCTTTGATAGCTACTTTTCTTAAAAAAATCAATTAAAAAAACTTATACATTTTTTTATGAAAAACGCCAATGGCCGGGAGGGGTTGTCAGCTAATTTGTCAAAAACTTCAAAAACCTTTTCAACAACGTTGTAGCTATAATTTTCAAAAAACAACATTTTTTGAAAAATCTTTGGAGGGGCAATTACCCCCTGTTCCTCGCAAATAACGTCTCTGTAATCAGTGCATAATGATGACTACTAAAACGTATAACGTTCGTACAGCAGCGACGGATCCAGTGGGGTATGCAGAACATGCAACCCCCACTAAATTATCGAATTATGTTGATGTTGCAATACATTTTTTAAACTTTTTATCTTCGGTACTCATTTTTGTCCGACGATTAAGTAGCGTAATTTTGTTTTAACGTCAATTTGAAAACGCGTTCAATTCAAGTTTTTATTTTTTTTAATAATCTGACTATTTTTGAAAAGAATATCCCCTCACTCAAAATTCCTAGATTCGCCGCTTTAGCATAGGTAACCAAATAACGCAAAATTGGTTTATCATCCCATTTTAAAAGCGTCTAACATTAAATTGTAAGCTTTTACTTCTACCTTCAGGGGAATAAATTTAGAATTAAATCTTTATTGATGTATACAGTAAGTTCGTGCGAGCAAGCTGTGTGCTGCATCTGCGCTTTTAACTCGAATACAATAAAATCTTCGATTTATTTTCTGTATGCGATTTAATATCTGCATCACAGTAAGATGTAATTGGCATAATCTTTTTTTGTCATATACCTATATGAAATAAAATAAAATACATAAATTTTTAAATATACATATAAATCACATATTTTGTTGTAAACAGCATTTTTATTGCATAAGTTTAAATACCTTCAAAAGTTTCATCAAAAGAAGCATAACTATGTCTTTTTAAGTAGTAACAGTTATTATGGCTTACCCGATTGCAATCGACGTTTCTGAAAATCAAAGAAACACTTCCGCAACTTGTTAGTAAATTAATTTGTCCCAAGAGCACCAATTGGCGAAACATTGATTTTATTAGCTTAGAAGAGGAACAACAATAAAGATAATCAATTCTATGCACACATATATGTCTATATATAAAGTAATTTCATTGAAGGCCTTTGTTATTAAAAAATTTTTTCACTTTTGTTACAGTTTCATAAACACAGCGAGTCAATGCTAGGCCATTTGCATTGTTCAGGTATTCAGGTTGTTTATTTAATTAAACGAGTACCAGCCTTATAACTCAAGTTCTTCTCTTGGTATCTTCACACAAGAAAGGTTTCCTAGTCGTCTGAGTTTTTAAATTGGCTGGTTTGCCAGAAACGAAAATAAAATGAAGTTCCAAATTATTTTAGCGCTGTTTCTCGTTGCAAATTTAGTAAAACAAAGTTTTTGCAGCGAAGACGAAGCAAGAAAATGGTCCGAAGAATTTGAAATAAAAGCTGAACAGATGTATTCAGAATATTCTTACGTTGAATGGGACTACAATACCAACTTAACTGACTCTAATCTGAAACGTTCGGTTTGTAACTTGTAACATTTACGTATTTTCAGAATAATAATTTAATTTTTAAGGTAAAGTTTCGTATCGCCTGTGACCTTAACAACAGGTCGACAAAGCAACAGAATATGCAACTTTTAATAAAGAGCAAGGAATACAAGCAAATACGTTTGATTGGAAGCATTTCGTTGATAAAAGACTTCAGAGAATTTTTTCAAAAATTGCTAACCTTGGTCCGTCTATCTTGTCTGAGGAAGATTTTAAAAAAGTATGTTCTGTTACTAAAAATAAGGTTTTTCACTTCCATTTTACTATTTACCAATTGTAGCAAGTTAAGGTGAGGCAAGGTAAGGTAAGGTAAAATCAGGTCAGATAAGGTAAGGTAAGGCAAAGTAAGGTAAGGTAAGGTAAAGCAAGGCAAGATAAGGTAAGGTAAGGTAAGGTAAGGTAAGGTAAGGTAAGGTAAGGTAAGGTAAGGTAAGGTAAGGTAAGGTAAGGTAAGGTAAGGTAAGGTAAGGTAAGGTAAAGTAAGGTAAGGTAAGGTAAGGTAAGGTAAGGTAAGGTAAGGTAAGGTAAGGTAAGGTAAGGTAAGGTAAGGTAAGGTAAGGTAAGGTAAAGTAAGATAAGGTAAGGTAAGGTAAGTTAAGGTAAGGTAAGTTAAGGTAAGGTAAGGCAAGATAAGGCAAGGTAAGTTAAGATAAGGTAAGGTAAGGTAACGTAACGTAATGTAAGTTAAAATAATACTGTATTATAAAAACAGTTAAACCACTGTTATTAAGTAACAAGTAGCCGAAAAATGAAGTCTTAACTGTTGCTCTGTTGGTGCTGTTTAATCATAAATATGCAACCTACGATTGTTACTAAATTTAGTTGTAATAACCTGTTTTGTGATTGAAATTTTTTTATGTTTGTTTAAGATGGCTGAGTTGAACTCCGAAATGCAAGAAATTTATAGCAAAGCAAAAGTTGGCAACAAACCTGGTGACTCCTCCGGCAAATTTTATCCGCTAGATCCAGGTAGGTCTGTTTTGAAATTCAACATGCATTTTAGAACTAACAATTATTTTATATTAAGCTTGCTGAATGTAGGGGAGACCGGGGCATGTTGAACCAATTTTTATAACTTTACTCAGTACACATTTATTATTGCAGTAAAACATCTTGAAATAGGTTATTATTATAAACAAATATGTTTATTACGTATACCAAAAATTATTTTTAATTTTAAGATTTTTCCTTGACCATAGAAGAAAATATTAGCAAGCCCGTCATGTGGTTCAACTTACCCCGTTAACGGGGCACGTTGAACCAATATTTTATAACTGCTGTTGCTAAGCAGTTATTGTTTTAATGAAACATTTTCAAATGTACAAATGTTATCTAAGTCAAATTGATTTATCTTCCATCTTCTATTTTACTTTATATCTTCAATAAAATTCGGATTTCGCAATTTTTGGTTTTGTTGTATTTGAGGTTTTTAAGTTCATCTAATTTATTACAAAAGTTGCGTAATTATTATAATTAATATTACTAATAATAAGTTCTTGTGTTACGAAACGCTATGGATTAAATCATTGAAGCTGCTTAATGCTGCTTACGTAATTATTGTAACAACTTGTGTGTTTTAGAATGGTTATTGGGTTATTGTGAGAACACGCAATGACCCTGAGAAAACCCAGACAAAACAGCTAATAAAAAAATCTAATAACTGATAAAAATATCTAATAATTGAAAAAAATTTCTATTAAAATTATCTAATAAAATATCTAAAAATTATAACAAGTCAAATCATCACCATGATAAAATATTGTTGGTTCAACGTGCCCCTAACAAAATGGTTCAACATGCCCCAATCGTAGTTGTCCTAGTATTTTAACTGTAGGCTGATTAATATGTTACTGATGCGAGAAAGAAAACACGTACTGTGTTACTGGATAAAAACACAACAAAAATATATATCTTAAAATTACGCACTTTCTTTGCAATTGTGTTTTAAAGAACAATAACGTCAACGACTCAAAATTACTCGAAACCGGCAAAATCACTTATATCGCGATTATTTTAAAATTAACACACATAAACATCACAAATCAACACAGCTACTTCTATTTATATTATTAGTCCAAACTATGAAACTCTGACAAAAAATTTCTATAAATAAGCTAATTTACCCATCTGGTTCAACATGCCCCGTGGTTCAACATGCCCCGGTCTCCCCTACATACTAATAAAACATTACTTTTTAATAAAGTATCATAACCATCGTCTGCTATCATGTTAACTCGCAATCTTCAACCTTCATTCGTTTGACCTTTAGTCAAAGGATCTCAAAAAAGTACAATTTTTGTCCGCAGATTAAAATGCTCAAATTACGCTAATCTGTTCAGTGTGCTGTTTATATAATTTCATCGCTATAGATCCTGCAAGCCACCCTGCTTATTCAATTTGACCACGACTAACTTTATCAAAATAAAAAATACACCAAGAAAACACAGCAAAAAAAATCAAAATGTGGAGATACACAAAAACAACTGTTGCGACATAAAATATGCAGTACCGTACTAAGGGCGTGCCAGCGGTGCTGCGGCACAGTGCGCATATCTAGACGGCGACAGAAATAAACAACTACGGTTTCCTTCCTTCATCAGAAGTGGTTCCCGCTACTCCCTCGGTCATTCTAGCTACGCCAATGGAGATATTGTTGTAGATCAGACAGTGAATTAAAATCTAGGCTCTGTGGTAAAGCGGTAAGTCTTGATTTACGCTTGGGGTCCCTGGCTCCATACTTGGGCAAGGTGTTTACTCTTACGGCTCAGGTCAACTCAGTCTTCCATCCACTTGTGGTCGACAAATGAGAAGCAGCTGATAATAAAGAGCAGCCTATGAAAGCGTGGGTGGCAGGTTTTTCTGTCTGTGATCTCAACATGCTGCTTCCTGGCACCTTAGTCGCTTTAAATGCGGATTACTATTATTATTATTATTATTATTATTATTATTATTATTATTATTATTATTATTATTATTATTATTATTATTATTATTATTATTATCATTATCATTATTATTATTATTATTATTATTATTATTATTATTATTATTATTATTATTATTATTATTATTATTATTATTATTATTATTATTATTATTATTATTATTATTATTATTATTATTATTATTATTATTATTATTATTATTATTATTATTATTATTATTATTATTATTATTATTATTATTATTATTATTATTATTATTATTATTATTATTATTATTATTATTATTATTATTATTATTATTATTATTATTATTATTATTATTATTATTATTATTATTATTATTATTATTATTATTATTATTATTATTATTATTATTATTATTATTATTATTATTATTTGAAGGTAAAACTTTAATCAACAATTATTTTCTGTGTGGAGCTGCTGCATCACAGTTTATTGTTAGTGTTCAGTTTTGCTTAAGCCTACCAGCTTAAAGGTCTTTGATCAATTCCTGCTTTTTAAAGATTTTTTTAAGTTCGTGGGATGCTTTTTCTGGTTCTTTGTCTGGATTACCAATTGTAGAAAGAAAAAATGAAATAGCTAGAAATAGGTTTATACACTCTGGGGTGCAAATAGACATATCCATTGCGGGAGGATAATTGTTACCAAAATCTTTTGACTCAATGACTAAAATGTGCTTAATTAAACACTATTGAAATTAAATATTAAAACTTTATTTTTTATAATTATAGTTATGTTTCAAAATACTCTGTACCTTCTTACCCACATGAGTGACTTTTATTATGGGCGTTTAATTAAAATAAAACTTTAACAAATCATGCTATTTATAACTTAGTACCAAGATTCTTAAATTTTATGAAAATTTACTGTCATGTAACTACATCTAAAAATCTAAGTTTTAGATCTTTAGATTCTAAAAAGTAATAATGCCAATTAACTTTGTTTAAGATCAAATCATGTAGTAATATATAAGCCGTAAACAACCTGGTTTTTTAACAAATCCCTTATATTTCTGGATTGTTCGGCTTTATATTTATTGCAAATAATTTTGTTTAAACTTTGAATTTATATATGTAAACATTTATTTAATTGTATTTGATTTGTTTTTGTTTTTAAACCTAGACAATTTATATTTTTAACTAGTGGGGTACCCGGCGTTGTCCGGGGTTTTAGAGGTTTTTCTATCGTTTTTATCGCTTCCGTATCTTTCCCCGCTTGCTCTCCGCTCCTGGTTGTTTTCCCGTTACCGCTGCTCTCCCGTTCCCGGTCGCTTTCCCATTCCCGGTCACTTTTCCGCTCCCGTTTGCTCTCCCGTTCTCAGTCGATGGTCTTTCGCTCCTGGTCGATTTTCCGTCCCCCGCTTGCTTTCCGGTTTACGTGTGCGCTCATTCTCCAGTTCCCACTCACGCCTGCTTTCCCGATCCCGCTCGCTCTACCGCTCATTTTGTGTCAAATCGCATTTATTACAAAACCTTCCTCTATTCACTCTCAAGGTTGTATGAAAATTTCATTACGATCTTATGAATGGTGTAAAAATGCATAAAGGACATACATAAAGTCGTTTTTGTAAATATTAAAATTTTTTTTTTAATTATACAAATTTTAATATAATGCAATATCATAAACTTATATATCAAATTTCAACGCAATTGGATAACGGAAATTTAGTTATTATATGGGATTTAAAAAAAGAATTCACTGCCGTTTACAATCACCGATTTCAAATTTAAACAAGTGAATCCTTCATAATTTTGTAATTTGGCGACTAAAAATGTTTTTCAACATATTTTTTGATAATATTTCTATAAATTATGAAAATATTGACCACAGTTTTCTAAATACTTAATATGTGAAGTATGTCAAGATTGAAATTATAAAAAATTTCAAATATAGAGAATAATCATTTTTACACACTTTTACTTAACTTGACTTCTCTGTCTGTCTGTCTGTCGGTCCGATGATTGGAAAAAAATTAATAATGCTTATAAATATTCGAGACACATTTAAACGGGAATCGAATCTCATACACATTCCTAAAGTTTTAATTGATTTTATTCTATAATTTTTTCAACGTTTGTCCTATCAAGCCAAACATTTAGTAAAATGTAAAATCGGCAGCGGCAAATAAACTTACCAAATTTAAACTTGATTGAATGACGGGAAGTTATTTTTTAAGTGGTAAAGTGTTCCAACGTATGGCCAAGCAAGCAAGCAAACAAGCAAACACGGTGAAGTTAATATAAAGGATTTAAACAATTCATTTACAGAAACGAAAACCTATTAAAATTAAAAACATGACATTAAATGAAATTTAATCTTATTTAATACATATAAAATCAATTTATTGATTGCCAAGATTTGTCGGCTGGAGTTTTCTTCACATATAGACGTAGTGAAACCATGAGTTTTAGAAAATGCATTTTTACCAATGCTTTTATTAACTCGTTGTCTCTGTTTCTCTGTCTGTCTGTTTCTCTGTCTGTTTCAAATCTTGCAATCAATTTTTGAGTCACTTCCTGATGATAGATTTTTTTCAAATTTTGCATACATGCTCAAAATAGAAGACAATGCAATATTCAATTATTAGTTTTACAATAAGTCAATTAATTTAGTTAATTTTAATTAATTTCGATATTTCGATATAATTAAGATATTTCGACTTTAATATAAAATAAAAGAGTAATATAAGAAAAAATTGATTGCAAAATTTGTGTTTTAATTACATATAAGAGCATTGGTTTTAAAAATTCGTTTTTAATTTACTTGTTTGTTATACTGATTATAGGCGAAAGCGCAATACATAAACAGATATTGTAAAGCAAAGTGCCCGCTCCTTTTGTCCTTACTTTATCATGGTTAGCTGAACAAAAGGACAAGATATCTGGCAGGGAGATGATATTCATCTATGCCCTCACCCTCCTTTAGCTGCTTGTCTACAGAAATGTTTTAGTGGTTTTAGATCCAGAAGCGTCGATATTTTGTCCAATACTTACAAAATAAATTTTGAACCGGATTCTGAATAAAAAAATAGTTTCATAGTATTTAAAGGTATACAGATAACAAAAAAGAACGCATTTATTGAAGGGGTGTTTATAAAATTGAAATAGGCCAGTAGTAACTGTAGTAACTGCACCTAAACCTTGAATGACTACTAAGTTGAATACGATTGTTTTGAAATCCGTTTTTCTTTTAATAGCACATCACCGTTGCAATTATTTTGAGAAAATTTATTAAATCTTGTTATTTATATTGTGTTTTGAAAGAATAAAGTTTTCTAAAAGACACAACAATTGGCGTAGTCGACAGGATGATAAGGAACTCCAGAAAATGAATGATGCCTCTTTCTTTGCACCAATTCTGAAATTCTTCAGAAGTAAAGGTTGGAGCATTATCAGTCAACAAAGTGTGGGGGAAACCAAAATGTGCGAAATCTTCATCCAAAAACTGAGTTGTTGTTTTTGCTGTTATGGAACTTGTCGGATGTATACACGGGTTTTCGAGTAGGCATCTAATATAACCAGCCAATTGGTTCAAAAAAAATGTATGGCGTGATCCAGATGCACTCTGTCCCAAGGCTTTTCAGGAATCATCCACGGGTGATTCATTATCTTTGGTGGCTTGTTTTGCTGTTCAGCACAAGAACTACATAAACGACTTAAATTTTTAATATCGTTGCCAATTCGAGGCCAATAAACTATAGTTCTTGCTAAACGCTTCATTCTTTGCATTCCGAAGTGTCCTGTATGTAACAATTCTAAAATCTTGCCGCGTAATTTCTTTGGTATCACGATTCTTGCTCCAAAGAGTAGACAACCACTTTCTGTTGAAAGAGAATCAGAAAGTTTCTCATACAGTTTTAATTCCGGTTGCATGATTCTGTGAGGTCAGCCGTCTCTCACAAATCGTATCTCTGTAGAGATAACAGGATCTTTACTTGACTCTTTTGATAACAGTCTGGAATCGGACTTTTGTTGGCTGATTGTGTTAATAACGCCAACTGTTGAAACATCTGCATCTTCTTCTGTCGAGTCAAATTCTCCGTCTTCGCACGCTGGTAGGCGACTGAGGGCGTCTGCATTTCCGTGTTCTCTGGTCTTTCGATATTCAATGGAGTAGTTGTACTGGCTCAATGTCATGGCCCATCCTGCTAGACGATTGATTTGCTGCCGGTACCGGAGTTTTTTTTGACGGACCAAACAATGCGAGGAGTGGTTTATGATCTGTCACCAGGATGAATCTACGCCCGAACAAGAATTGATGAAATTTTTGCAGACCAAAAATGATAGAAAGTGCTTCTTTTTAAATCTGGCTGTAGCGTCGTTGTGTCTGTCAATTTTTTAGACACGTTGTAAAGAGGACGTTCAGAACCATCGCTATATCTGTGGAACAACATTGCTCCAATTCCTACTTCCGACGCATTGCACGACATTCCTAAGGAAGTCGTAGGATTGAAATGAGCTAGACTAACTTCATTCGCAAGAATATCTTTAAGATGTTGGAACACTGCATTTTCTTTGACGCCCCATTGCCATGGTGTGTTTTGTTTTGTGTGAAACGAGTTAACGGTTCGGTTAAGGTCGATAGGTTCTTGATGAATTTTCAGTAGAACTGTACCAATCCCAGAAACGATCGCAGAGAAGAAACGTTTGTTGGCGGTGGCATCTTCGTCACTGCATCTACTCGTTTTTTTTTCTATGCCGTTTCTGGTGAGTCGATGGTCCAAGTATTCCACTGACGGTTGAGCAAAAACGCATTTCCTTTGATTGCACTTTAAATATTTTTCTTGTAAACGTTGAAAAAGATTCCGTAGGTTTCTCACATGCTCGTCAGCTGTGGTTCCACTCACTAGAATGTCGTCTAAATACACCGCTACTCCTGGTAGATCACACGTTAATTTGTCCATTATTTCTTGAAAATAACCTGGAGCTGAAGTGATGCCAAAAGGTAGACGTGTTTGTAGAAGTAAACCTTTGTAAACCTCAACGCTAGTCTTCTTTGACTTTCTGGTGCCAGTTTAATCTGGAGGTATGCATCTGAGAGATCGATTTTACTGAAGCAAAAACTTCTCCCTAGTTTTTTCATCAGATCTTCTGGAAGTGGCATTGGGTAACGATGTGTTTCAAGTTGTGAGTTGATCGTTACCGAGTAGTCTCCACAGATTCTTAGTCCTGCCTTTTTTTGATTCGGTTGAATCCGTTTTCTGAATGGAACTACCGGGGTTCCATAATGATTGAACTGAGCTGGAATCCATATACCTTTTCTTATTCCTGCATCATACACACTGTTCAATTTTTCCAGGATAGCAAACGGTACTGTCCGGGGCTTGCAGAAAATCGGTTCCGAATCTGGTTTGAACTTTATTTCTAGTTCGACATCTTTAAGACACCCCAGTTGTGGATCGAACAATTCGCTGTATTCAGAGCACAAAAGTTGACATTCATTTTGAAGGTGGTTTTCTGTTGTTTTCGTTATAACTTGAACGGAACTGAAGTTCTTTGACAGCAATGCGGTGACGTCAATCTTCATATCGCGTATCGCCTCAAATCCGAGTCGGTTGAGATCATGACATTGAACCACACTCTTCTTTGGATGTCTGAGTTTTTCAATTTTACTTCTGTTTCAAATGTGCCCATTGTTGGGATGTCATCTCCCGTTGCTGAACAATATCTTTTATCATTCAGCTGCAATTTCGGTTTCCCCAGTTTGATCCATGCAGCTCGTGAACAAAAGTTGTCTCTGGAACCACTATCAATGAGAAAACTGAAGGGTTGGCTTTTGAGAGTCAACTGTTGCAACAAAGGGTTTTGTCCTTTCATGGTGAACACTTGTTCTTTCACGAATTCATCTTTTGCAAACATACACTGAACTTGTCTTTTCTTTTTTAGACAAACATCTTTCAGATGTCCTTTCTTTTGACAGAAATTGCATATGCAGTTTGCAAAACGACATTCTTTAAAAGTGTGGTTGTTCTTACCGCAACGTCGACACTTTTCTTTAGGCACATTTGTCGTTTTATCAGTTGCTGCTGCTGATGATATTCCGTATGTTTCTTCTGCTTTCTTCGATCAACTTTGAATACCTGAGACGTTCTCTCAGGTGATGGGGCTTTTTCGCAAACGGTTTCTTTTGCAACTTGTGCTGCATCTTCGGTTTCGCATCCTATCACTATTGCTCTTGCAAAAGATAACTCATCGTCATTTATGCGGAACAGAGCTCGGAGGACTGCTTTATTGTTGACGGAACAGATGAATCTGGTCCTCATTGCTTCGTCTTGTGGATTCTCGATGGAAGCGAAATCACAAATTGTCGCTGCTTGACGAATTCTTGCCGCCAACTGGTTGATGGTTTCACCTGGTTTTCGTTTCATTCCGGTCCTAAATTTGTACCTTTCTCGGACGACAAACTTTGATGGATTAAATTGATTTCCCATAAACATTTCGATTTCTTCTATCGTTAAGTCATTTGCTTTCTTTGGGGGTATTTGCTGACTTGCTAACGTATCAAGAAACTTGTATGTTGACGAAGTTTGATTAGTCAAGAAAACTTGAGATATTTTTCGACCAGGAACTGAATGAGCACCAGTGAAAGTTTCAAACCTTCCCCAGTAATCTTTCCATAATTCTTTCAAAGGATCGAAAGCTTCGAATTTGGAAATATTTGTTGCCGATGGTTGTAAACTCAAAATCAACCTCTCCATTTGTTTTATGTGTTCTGCTCGTTCTTTTTCACGAAGTCTATCATGTTCAGCGCTTCTTTTTCACGCAATTTCTCTTGTTCTGAGCGATATCTCTCTTGTTCAGCGAACAATTTATTTAATTTATCAACTTCAGACATGTCGACTGCGCCAATCGTTGTGTCTTTCAGAAAACTTTATTCATTCAAAACACAATATAAATAACAAGAAACATGTAATGTAAATACCGCGCAACTCGCTAAACACTTAACAGAACTTTCTCGCAACAACTCGGTAGCTAGCTTGGAAGGCGCACCTGACTACACCTGGAGTGTCTCGACACAACAACTTGTTCTGGAAATGCTGCAAAACCTAAATTATGTAAAAACAAGCTTGAAAAAATTAATTCCGATATATGTAATTATAATCCATTTGTCAGGTTTGTGCGTGATATTGGAAAGAGCTATAATGGGCTAATAATATGAACTCTGGAATCTATATCTAAAAAATGGAGACAGTAAATGAACTGTGTCATTTTTGCCTGAACTATAGATTATTTAGTTTTACAGAAATTTCTCTGAAATTAGTTTTTGTTTTAGTAAAATAACAAACCAACAAAAACTGTATGACATTTTATTAATAATTTCTTCTAGAGATGATGCAAAACCTAATCAATTGGTCTAGACAATAATTAATTATTTCACATATAGTCATCAGGTTTTAGTTAGACAAGTGTGATACTTGAAAGTTCTGAAAAATTGATTTTTTTAAATAGAAATAGTAAAGTCCATTTATAAATAATAATTATGATAACATAAATTTGTGTGAAACACTAAAATGATTTAGTCTTCAAACTAATGGTCTAATTACATGTAATTATTCAAGTAATCACGAAATCTTGTTTCAGATTTGACCGAGATCATGGCAAATTCAAACAACACGGACGAACTTCTGTGGGCCTGGGTAGGATGGAGAAACGTCTCAGGAAAGCTTTTCCCCGATAAGTACGAAGAGTTTATTCAACTGGTCATTATTCAACTGGTCAACAAAGCTGCTCGAATGAATGGTTAAGTAATTTGTTCTTGTTTAGTTTAGGTTTTAATTGTGAGTTAGAAAGGAACTACTACATATAACATTTCTTTTTCTCCACTATGAGAATTACGTGTCAAAGTCAAACAAGTTCAAATCAGGGACACAGAACAGGAAGAGCTAGGGCATATGGGATGTCACAATTTCACCAGAACTTTCGAAATATTATATAAATATATATATATATATATATAAATAAATAAATAAATAAATAAATAAATACGACCTTGTTCTTTTAAGGGTTCAAGTAAAGGTTTTATTTTTCTTCTAGAGATGTGGCTACTGAAATGATTATTTGACATTTTTTGAGTTTAAGCTGTGGAATTATTATAAAAAATGTCTGTTATTTGGAAAACGTAAAATTAAAAATCGCTTGTGAACAGTAATTTTTACATTACGTGTGCATAAATGTTCTTTCCAAATCAGGTTTCGACAACAACGCAGATTATTGGATTTCTATGTACGAAACAGAAACATTCAAGGAAGATTGCGAGAAACTGTGGCAAGAGATAAAACCATTTTATGAACAACTGCATGCTTTCGCTAGAAAGAAATTGAAAGAAAAATATCCCCATATTCACTTCCCATCTCAAGGCCACATCCCTGCTCATCTTCTCGGTGGGTTGTTACTAGATGTTAGTAATGTTAACCATTTATGTGAAAGAACGTTGTTTAAGAGTTGCTTATTTTATCTTAATTGGTTTCTTTTACATAGTTTATTTACATGTATTAATTAAATATGAACCTATTTCATGATTTTGGGTATGTTAAATAAAACGATTTTTGTTGTTTCTAATTACATTATTGCTATATTGTAATTTTGATAATCAAGGTAGAAACAATTTCAAAATTATTTTTTTAAAATTAAATACAAAAATACGCTAATAATCCCTACTAGGGAACATGTGGGCACAATTGTGGGACAACAAGCATGAGCTCCTGAGGCCTGCTCCTGATGTACCTGGAACGGATGTCACCAATGAACTCATTAAACAGGTTCGCTATGCTAGTTGTTCACAGTTAGCAGCCATGTTTACAATGCAAAACTTTACAAAAAAGTATAGATTTCCAAACTATTTTGTTTTCACAGAACTTTACTGTGCTAAAAATTGTAAAACTTGCTGAAAGCTTTTTCACATCCCTTGGCCTCCCTGCTATGCCAGAACTGTTCTGGGAAAAGTCGATGTTTCAAAGGCCAAGCGACAGAGAGGTGGTGTGCCACGCATCTGCATGGGATTTTTATAACAAGAGAGACTTCAGGCTAGTCTTACTTAAATTTTATTTTACCTAAAACGTGTTCCAAGTTCATTGTTGCAGTACCTTTAGCACTCTTTTCCTAGTTTTACAAATTCTCGATGAATCTCATTAGACCATTATAAAATTGTCAAGTATGTTTTTAGGCATTGCAATCAATGGACATAATTAAGCTACTTATTTATCGAAAACTATCATTTTCATTCGATGATTTTTAGTTTCGGTGTTTTTTCAATATTTTATAAGTCAGAGGCTTATATTAAGTTTACCTGCTTGCTTGTTTGAGGTAATGTATTGCTTATCTGGTATTCTATATATTATTATATATAATAGCCCATGTCTGTGTAAGACGTTTTTGTGTGACGATCTGCTATCTATGGTAAATTAATTTATATATAACATTAATAAATAATTATATAAATAAATTTTTTATAAATTTTTATATAAATAAATTTAAAAATATTTACCTTACTTCAAAATATAAAAAATTAATAATATTTTAATTTATTTTTTTTCTTTTCATTTGTTTTGGAATGAAAAAAAAACAATAAATTTTTTTTAATTTTACAGTTATAAATAAATAAATAAGCGGGTAAGCGACCGGGAGTGGGTAAGCGACCAGAACCGGGGAAGCGACCGGGAGCGGGAAAGCGACCGAGAGCGGGAAAGCGACCGGGAACTGGAGAACGACCGGGAGCGTGAGAGCAAGCGGATAGAAAACGGGAGCGAAAGAGATAAACTATAGAAAAACCTCTAAAAACTCCGGTTAACGCCGGGTACCCCGCTAGTATTTAACTAAAACTCTCCGTTATCCAATTAAGCTAAAAGTGTGTTAAATTGTTGTCAATGACAATGTATTCTTTCAAAATGTCAGATCAATTTAAAAGGAATAAAAAAATATATAAAAATTTATTAAAGTTTTAGAAAATTAAAATAAATCAGATAAAAAACCATGAGTTTCAAGTTTAGTGCAAAAAAAAAACAAAATTAATTTTTGGAATTAAGTACTTACAATAAGATTTTTTATAATAATTAAAAATGTTTCTTTTATTTTTCATCCTCACACACTTTACATATTAAATTTTTAGAAAACTGTGGTCAATGTTTCTTTGTTTTGTAGATTTATCATCTATATATATAACAATGAATGTTTGTATGTATGTATGTATGTATGTATGTATGTAGGTATATATGTATGTCCTTTATGCATTGCTACACCATTCATCTGATCGTAATGAAATTTTCACACAACCTAGAGAGTCAAGGGGAATCAAATATAGAGAAAAAAAGTGAGTTTGTCTCTTATAGGAATCCAAACCGCTAGAGCGACCTTGATGAAATTTGGCAAGGATGTAGTTCTCATACAGGAAAAGAAAATTGTGAAAACAAATTTGAAATCTGGCACAAAATGAACCGAGCTGGAGAACGAGCGGGAATCTATGTATCTATATATATAAATGAGATTATGTATGTTAATATAGATGTCCTTTATGCATTGCTACACCATTCATCCAATCGTAATGCAATTTTTACACAAGCTTGAGAGGCAACGGTAGAAGGTTTTTGTGAAAAAAAATTGAAATCGGTCACAAAATCAGTGGAGCGGGAGAGCGAACTTGATGAAATTTGGCAAGGAGGTAGTTCTCATCAGTGATGGGCAACAAACTACTTTCAAGTAGTTAAACTTTTCTGTAGGTACATTTACTTTTTAGTAATTAAACTACGTAGTTAACTACTTTTTGTCAGAGGTAGTTTAACTAAAGTAGTTAAATACTGTAAAGTAGTTAACTACTTTTAACTACTTTTTTCTATGAACTTGTACACTAATACATTGCATTGCTGTATTAGGCCTCACATGATCACCATTAATTATGTTCACCATCTAATTTATTAAATAAAGCCATGACAAATTGTTTTTTTAATTTATTAATGAAAAGACACATATTTTATAAGTTAAATATCCAGTCAATCAATCTACTTCAGACGGTGTCAAACATCGTCTTATTACCTGTAGATGATTATCTTTTGAGTACATGACGCAGGAAAACAAGCTTTTCAAACATACTGTCAGACACTTTGCACCGTCTTGGCACTAATATTTGACCTGCACAACTGAACAGTTTCTCAACAGCAGCACTGCTTGGTAGACTTGTATTAAACTTGAGAAAAACTCTTGTTAGATGAGGATACATGAGCAGTGAGCTTGTTGTTGTCATTTGAAGCCAGCTCTTTTGCGTAAATTATTATACAGGCTGATTTAATTTTTTTAGACTTTAACTACTTTTAGGTAGTTAAACTAATTCTAGTTAACTACTCTAAAAAGTAGTTAAACTATTCTTTAACTACCGGTTACTTTCGGGTAGTTAAACTTTTTGCCTTAACTACTCCCATGTAGTTAAACTAGTAGTTAACTACTAAAGTAGTTAAAAGTAGTTAACTACTGCCCATCACTGGTTCTCATACAGGGGAAGAATGTTAAGTTTGAACTCCCAACTCCGATCTCCCGGCTCAGGTGGGCCAAAAAACTTTCCAGGCCGAAAGTGCCTATGTTCGACCATCAAAGGTAATTTGTTTAATAAAATTCAAATATAGTTTACGTAACAACTTTTGAAGGCTTCAAACAACTTTTATCAGATCTATTTTACGTTTTATGGGCTAAAAGAAGTTAGGAAAGAGTTGGCAACTGAGAGCGAAAGAGTGAGCGGGAAAGCGACAGGGAACGGAAAATGACCAAGAGCGGGAGCGCAAGCAAGGAAGGAAACTGGAGCAAAAAAGGCAAACATTACAAAAACCTCTAAGAACCCCGAGCAACGCCGGATACTCCGCTAGTCATAAATAAATAATTTGTAAAATTATTAAAAGCTGCCGAATTACAAAATATGAAAGATTTGTTTACTTTTTCCAATGTGACTGTTGTTTATTTCAAAATGCAAAAAGTTTTTTTTTAAAGAAATAGTTTGATTGCAACGTCATTTGATCAATAACATCGCTTAAAATATGACACTTAACATTGATTTAGGATAAAACAGTGCACAGAAGTAAACATGGACTGGTTGTTTGTAACTCATCACGAAATGGGACACGTCGAATACTACTTGAACTACAAAGAACAGCCAATACCATTCAGAGCGGGTGCCAACCCAGGTCAAACGTTCTCTTAATTTTCCATTTCTGCGTATTATGTGTTGCGTATGTTTTCATCAGAGCCGATTTGCATGGTCCTCCTTGTTGAAGAGAATTGGTAGAAAACTTTGTTTTTCACGCTAAGTTTTTAAATTTGCCAAATTAAGATGAACCTTCTAAATGTTCACCATGGTCAGTGCTGAGTTTCAGATTTTGTACATTTTTAAAATAAATATAGTTTATTTCACTTTACCTACAGTTGTAAAATAGTTTACCATTTGCATCATATATAAATACGTTATATAAATATTGGATGCTGTTTGTTTTGTAACGTTAGAAAGAGACAAATTTAGCAGTTTACTACAGGTACTGAATTATAAGAAATATTGAATATTGATATTACATAAGAATTGATTTTCTTGCAAACATATGCACTGGTATTCAGATCCACCACACAGGACACACCCCCCCCCCTCCAACCTCAGTGCGTACATAATTATATAGATGGCCTCCATAGTTGGAGCATTGAATTTAATTGCAAACGTTTTTCATCAGGCATTTTGTCAGAATGAATATTTTGTTCAAATCAGATGATATCATGCAATCGCTCTTTTAGAGGAACGATTTTGTCTTTTTTTTACAAACTTTTATTTAGGTTACAATTAAAATCTCTGTTTTTGTGTGTGTGTGTTTTCCTTCTTAACAAATGTTTTTTTCAAGAGAAAACGTTTTAGGTCAAAATTTACTTTTTAGATCACAATTAACTTTTAGATTACAGTTTAATTTTTAGCTTACAATAAACTTTTCAGATCACAACGAACTTTTAGATCACAATGAACGTTTTTGCAAACATTTCTTATAAATAAAATTTCTCCTTAATAAACCTTATTATACACTTTTATTTAGGTTACAATTTCTGTTTGTGTGTGTGTGTGGCTTTCTCTGTACGCAAATCTTGCAAGTAAAATTTAACCAGCTTTTTGACTATTGGATGACAATACATGATTCATTTAAAAAAAACTTAATTTGAACATCTTTCGTATTTCTAAATTGAGTGTATTTGAAATAAAAGTTTGTGTTGAAAAACTCGTTTTTTCCTTTACTTGTTTATGAAAGTATTCTTACATTTAAAAAAAAAGTTCTTCTTATGCCAAAGGAAATTTTGCAAAGTGCATTCAATTCAACATTATTAATGAAATACATTTGTAACAATTTATTTTGTCTATCTGGGAACAGAAACAGGAAACCAACTTAAAATAAATTTGTCTTTTCACTTTGAAAACAGAAATGCTTTCAGCTAATACAATTTCTGTGCCGAATGACGTCATTTAGAAGCCTAAATTGTATTTCTGATGTTAAATAGAAAATACTTTGATTGAACGGTATGCTAAGCAAGCAAAGTCTTGAATGTTTCGGCGGTTCTCTAAATTGAGGCAGTTTATTAATGAGAACACGACGCCTTAAACTATAGTTATCAGCTGTACTGTAACGGAATGCAAAGTTATAGTAATCGTGTGAATGTTGATGTTGATGTTGATTTGGCGTTTCCTACTGACGTCTTGTCATTCAGCCGCTTTCATGTTTTCACAAAACAGACTAAAGTGGCAGAACAAATGCAATCGCAGTGCTCGTAATTGTGCATCCTCAAGTACGGAAACTTTCAGGAAAATTTTCTCGGGAAAGTTTCCATCAGTGAAAATTTCTACTTAGTTTTTAAATATCATAAAATGTCAGCAATAATGCCCTTGAAATGTAATGTTAGATTCATTTTTCTGGGTTGCAACTGGGGTTATTAACAATTTGCTTCAATCTATTTTTGATGTCATTACTGAGACAGAAAAGAGCATAAAACTAATATATGATGCTCCAGAGACAGTGAAGTTTATTTATAGTAAAGTAGATCAGATAACTCAAGAATTGGGTTAATTTAGGGATAAGGACAAATAGTCAATCCGCAATGAAAATTTACACTATCACTATCAGTGATGGGCAAAGGTTAACTACAAAATTACTAAATTTAAGTACCTTTTTTAATTAAAAGCAAAGCTTAACTAAGTCAAAAAAGTTTAGTTAAAGTGATAGTTTAACTACTATTTTTTAGTTGCTAACTAAAAAAATAAGTTACTTAAAAAAATTCAAATAAAACTTTATGTTTATCAGTTCTTAGGTAAGTGATAGTTTAACTATTTTATAGTTGCTAACTAAAATGTTTAACTAAACAAATTTAGTTACTTAAAAAAATCCAAATAAAACTTTATGTTTATCAGTTCTTGGGTTTATACCTTATTATGTTTGGTTCACAATCGTTTCCTTTTCAATTCTCAAACCTGGCTGTGTTGTAGTTTAAAGAAAAGTACATAGACTTGTAATAAGTTTTATTTAATTGCCATATAAATGATTATCAACTGAAAAGTAGTTTGTCCCATATTTAGCATGTCTGAAGTTAGCATAACAAAGATATTCAAATTGGCCTGCTAGTCTCACAAATAATTAAAATTATTAAATGATTTGTTTTATCTACATTCAATTTGTGTAAATTAAGCATAATTTCTTTCCTATTTACTAAAGGAATTTCATTCGAAATAGTACTTATCGCCAGTACGAAATAAGCAAAACAGTTAATACAAACAAGTGCAGAAGAGAAAACAATGAGGAAAGTGCAGATGAAATTTCCAAGAAAACTCTAATTAATGTGGATTCAGCTTTTTGTGCATAAAATTTCAAACAATGAGTCGATGCGTTTTGATCATGTTAATAAATAATTAAAAAATTAGAAACAAATTTATAAGCAATGAAATATTCAACTCTTTGATCATGTTATTAGTTAATTGAAAAAACCATAATCGCCAAGATAAGTATAAAAAAACAAAAAAGTTAAGAAATAGTTGGAAAAAGTTTACTTTTTTTAGTTTAGTTATAACATTTTTTCCTCTAGTTGCAACTAAAACTTTAACTAAAGTTTTCTAGTTAAAAGTTAGTAAACGTTCAACTAAAGAAAACTAGTTTGTGCTCATCTCTGACCACTATATCAATTGAATCTGTGAAACCTGCTGTGAAAAAGTGTGCATGGCATGCAAAACCAATAAACAAACTTATTTTCATGTAATGTTGATCACAAATTCATTATTTTGCAGCTATAGGCATATTTTAAAAACATGTTCAAACTCAATTCACTTCGCAATTCAAATTTTTCATACTGAGAAAGTTTCCGGAATTTTTACATTACTAATGCAAAGATGGCTTCCAAAACTATTTAGAGTCTATTTCTATATCCATTGTTCATTCCACTTTCACTATTGATTTGCTAAAAAATGTAATTCTATTGCTGCGCTAGAAGTTGTTGTACTTTAAAAATAATTTTAATTGTTCTTTTCATCGGCAATAATTCATTATTTTTAAAAATAAAGAAATATTTGTTTCTTCAATCAATTGTTTGATATATATGCCTGTTATTTTACCGCTTCGTCAGCACGTATGTGAGTTTTGTCTGTTTCGCTCGTTCGGTGATGCCTGATCTTCCTCAGTTTGATTTGCATTAATTACTTGGTGCATTAATTCCATTCTGCTACACAAATGTTAAAATACAACTAATGTTTCTAAACAGGTTATTTATATTTCACATACGCGTAAGATTCAAAATGCTTACAATAGATGTAACATCCAATGTCGTACAGGTTTTTCGAAAAATCGATAGTTTTAATTTTTTCGAGTTGTTTTACGTTTTTTCATGTTTTCAAAAAGTGTTTAACGCTACATATAACAATTTGAAAACTTATCCAAATTTATCGAAATTTTTATTTAGCGGATAAACCGTTTTTCCGCGGGGCGTGGGGCGTGTAAAAAGCTAGCCCCAACCAACTCATGTATGAGGTGCTCTGATTGATTAAATAATAAACGGTTATATACTTTATTGTAAACAATTATATAAAATTAATTATATCTTAATAATTATGTTTTGCAATCAGTTTGTAATTATTAAAATATTATATTTTTAAAATAATTTATATACTAGGTTTCCACGAGGCAATCGGTGACGTGATGTCACTATCTGTTGCAACTCCCGAACATCTGCAAAGCATTGGACTGCTGCCAAACTTTGACGATAATCCAGGTTTTTAGGTTTTTTTATTAGTTTTGTGTTGTTACATAAATGTTAAGATAACAATATTAAAAAATTTATTTCGAATTAATGTCGTATTTATATATATATATAACTCTGATACTTCACATGTTTCAGATGGAGATCTCAATTTCTTAATGCAACAAGCACTTTCTAAAATTGCTTTCCTTCCTTTTGGTTATTTAATTGACCAATGGAGATGGGATGTATTTTCAGGGAAAACCAATAAAAGTGACTACAACAGACACTGGTGGAATGCTCGGTAAGACAAGTTTTGTTAAATAATAATTGTCGTAATAATTTCAAACCAAATCTGTTTTAGAGGTATTGCTGTTTTTTTTTATTAAATAAAATGGTGACTAGTTGGAAATCTGTCTAATATAGTCAAATAACTGACAACTGTAATTCGAATTAAAATATTAATACTATAAACTATTTAAACAGTTGTAAATATCAAGGACTATTTCCGCCTGTTCCGAGATCCGACCAAGACTTTGACCCGGGAGCCAAATATCACGTTGCCAGTAACGTTGAATACATCAGGTCAGTCATAGCAAGTGCTGAGTTTTTTACGCAAAATCATTACGTTTGAACTATAAAATTAAAATTCGAAATGAATTGTTTAAAAGTATTTGTCAAGTTTGTATCTGTCTTGTTATTCATTTGATTATATTGTTGCCATGTTTTAATAAGTCCAATGCCTTGAATTTTAGGTATTTCGTGGCCCACATCATTCAGTTTCAAATTCACGAGGCTCTTTGCAAGGCGGCCAACAATACGAGACCACTTCACAGATGTGACATTTACAATTCGAAAGAAGCTGGAGCAAAGCTGAAGTTTATAATCATTTAAATATATTTAAATAGTTTCCTTATATTATTAGATTATTAAAACTGTTTAAATTTAATAACATTATTTTAAAATGTTGGCTCTGGTGGTCTTGCGATAACTCCGCTTTGCTTTTGTGAACCAGTCCAGAGCCTAGATAAAAGAACAGGGAAAAAACAAGATCAGATTTTCCAACATATTGCTATATCAATCTTAAAACATTTGTGGTTGAGTACTCTAGACTATTCCTAAAAAATAATTGCGGCAAAGCGTTTTCTTGTTGGCCAAAAGGTCGGGGATTTGTTTCTCACCAGTGTCCGTAGGGTGTGTGCGAAGACAGGCATTTATTTTTGAAGTGTTTATACACAGATAATACAACTTATTTAAAGAAAATATACACTTTTTTTACTTCGCCAAAAAAGGCAAAATAAATGTTTTTGCTTCTTTAATGTCTTGAGCCGCGCTTTTTCTTTGTTTGTGGTGTCATTTTATTGGAATAGTTGTTATTTAGTTATAGAATGCAAGTCTGCTTAAAACCTCATTACTGACCAAGAAAAGTTGTTCCGACTTTTGAATGCCATATTTTTTATAAGTGTTTTTCTTTTTAATTTTGTTTGTTGTATAAGGTAGTCTGAATTTAAAAAAAAATCATTTAGTCAAAACTTGAAGTTTTTTGGTGATCTAGTTGATGAGAGCTGAGATCTAAGCAAACATAAATGTCTCATTTCCGCACAAAATGACAAACATAGTGGGTAGAAGATAAATGTTTAAATTATTTTCTAAACCACTCTAATACATGCCAATTTGATGTTAAATATGATTTTGTGTACTTTTTCAATAAGACGGCTGCTGGAAAAAGGATCGTCAGAACCATGGCCTGAAATTCTAAAAGAATTGACAGGAACAGAAAAAATGACTGCCACATCCCTAGTCAATTACTTTCAGCCTCTTCTTGATTGGCTAAAAGAACAAAACAAGGAAGAGCCAGTTGGCTGGGAAGAAGCATGCCCTCCTGGGTCTTTTCATTAATCATCTCTAGCGTGGTTCATCAATCAAAAGGATTTGCAATTGTTTCTGTAATTTCTTCATAACATTTATTTGATTTGTTTAGGATTTTGAGTTTTTATTTCTTCAAATAGCAATTAATTTGTTTCAAAGTTTGTATTGGGCAGTATTTAATTTACTCAGTTAATTAATTATTAATATTTTAAAATGTTAAAAACCGAATTTATTTGCTTTGAGTTTTGTCATTAAGAAATATTATGAAAAAGTTTTTGAATCTAAGAAAAACAAAAAATTTTCCAGGTAACACTTTCTTGTTGCATTGACTCAACATAAGAGATAAAACTGCTTTTGAAGTTGTTAAAATTTTCAAAGTTTCGTTTTTGAGTTTCCGAAGCATCGTGACAATGCTAATAAAACTACCGATTGAAGCTAATCTAAATAAGTCTAGCTTAACTTTAAAACTTAATTCAACACACGTGAACCAATCAACTTTTAGGTAATCTTTCACTTCAGTACAATAAATTATTATTTTTGCTATAAACAACACCAATGATAAGATATTTAAACAAGGAAGTAATTAAAAATAATTTATTAAAAAATTGTTTAAAGTCGGTTTTAATTAAAACTAGCAAGAGTTTAAAAAAGCTTACTATAAAGATATAGTCTCGCTTGTGCAAAGAGTAAAACGTAACTTCATATTAGAAGTTGACAAAATTATTAACAGGTAAACCGTAAAAACCAGGTTTGTTAAAAAATCCCATATATATATATATCAAGATTTGCCGGCTTTTGATTTGTTGCAAAAATGTTTTTTTTAAAACATTTTTGGAATTTATAAAACTAGCGGGAACGAAAAAGGAGCGAGTTTATTTGTTTCTGATTTCACATGACCTGCGCGCTTTATTGTCATTAGCTGTTTTATGGCGACTATAGATGCAACACTCCCTTCAGTTTGAAGGTTTTATGGCATACTTCTTTAAATTAATCATGCATCCATGATAAGACGCTTTGGTGGTTGGCGATGTTTGGTGGGTCTTGTCAGAAGAAGCCTGTGATGATGTGGATCTCCAATCGTGTTGGGTTATTCGGTGTCTGGTAGATCGTCTTTTTTGCAAATGGGAGATCAAAAGTGATGAAAAGTGCGTTGTAATTTTCTACCCTAGGACGTATCTGATTTATGTGTCGTTTGCAAATAATGCCCTTGATCAACATTTGGTTCACGATCCTTCTCTCTCTTTTCAAAACATTTCCTGACACCCATGGTGGGTGATAATCTGATTCATCTTCATGAAATCTTTTCCGAAGCTTTTTTTCTTGTTGTTTTTCTTTGATTGGTCAAAAATACAGTTGTTCCAAAATTGTTCTTTGCTTGAACCTCAATTTTTCTTCGACCACAGTTTTTTTTTGGCAAAGGATGCAGGACGTCTACCCTTAAATACCAGATGTGCATAGGCGTAGAAAAATTCCCCAACAATCTGTTTGTGTCATTAATTTTTGGGCAAGCAGAAGCACTAATTAAAGCCAACCAAAATTTGTATATGCTGGTATTTTGGATTTAAAACATAATATTTTTGGAACATTATTAAATACAAATGCCATAAAATGATGGATCATTTGCGTAAACAAACTTATCAACAACGTGTTAAGTGCTATGAATGTGATAGAATATTAGATTCAAACTACGCCAATCAACACAGATTCAAATACCTGAGTAAGAAATAGAGTCATACTCGGACTTACCGTCATCTCCTGAATAAAAAGCAAAACAGTTTCTGGCTCGACGAGATTGATTTTAACACGCCTGTGTCTCAAAAACTGTGGCAGACCATCCACAGGCAGACCATCCACAGGGCAGACCATCCACAGGGTCTTTGGTCGTCTCCGTGCGCCAGTTGATGATTTGATACAATCGGACCGGCTCAACGATTTATTTGATAAAAAAATCGCCGACAACAGAGCATTCAGTGTCAACGCTGGTCGACCAACGTTTCCCATTACATCACACTCTTCGCGTCCTTTTCTTCCATCGTTGTCTCTGAAGTAAGCATCACCATCCGTCACGCTCAAAACAAGCAATACCTTGTTGATTCCATCCTGAAGTGGTTGCTGAAAAAGTATGCTTCCACCATTGCACTCTTTATAACCACCCTGTTCAATAGCTCTTTATCAACCGGCACGTTTTCATTTGTTTTTAAATCTGCGGCGTTCACTTCTTTATTAATGAAGCAAGGTCTGGAACCGACCGACATCACCAATAACTACTCTGTCTGTACTATCCAAAATGCTGAAGCGGATCTTCACCCGACAGATCGTCGGCTACATCAACTCCGTCAGATTGTTTCCAGAATTCAAGTCGTCATATCGGAAGTTTCATTGCATGTACCCGTTACAGTTCTACCTTCTACCTTACCCGATCCGTACTCTTAAATACGGTTCAGGTACGGGAAACCCGCGGATACGAGTATACCCGCGCAGGCCTACCAATAAACTTTTTAAAATACCACGTTTTTGTGAACTAAAAAAAATATTTTTCCTCTGGACGGTGAAAAAAATATCTTGATAGAGGCATGTATTAATTGTGGACATTCGTATAACAAACAAGCCATAATTTTATAAAACTTAAAACGTGGGGCGCCTTTTACTGAAACTAACCATCTGCTATTTTTCAAACAGGATATAAGAATTTGTTTAATATATTTCCTTTTAGTGTTGTGACGACCAAGTTTTTTAAGAAGCTTTCAAAACCCGTCTAAAAAAACATTTCGCTTCGTTTTCAATTGGATCTTAACTTTTTTTTAGTCAATTTGCTATTTTTGCTTTTTTATTTTTTTTCTTTTATGTTTTTGATCGTATTAGTGGCAGTGGTACTTTGTGTCCATCTGTCTTTTTAAAAAAAAATACAATAAATAAATAAATAAAATAAATAAAAAGTAAACAGAACAAGAAATTCTCGGATTAATACATTTTTGATAAACTCCATGATTTTACACTTAAACTAAAAAAATAAAATAATTAGATGTAAAAAAAGATTAAAAAAACCACGTTTTTCATAAGTGGGCTGAAAAAAAGAAAATAATTTGATTTAAAAATACCCGATGACTTATATGTTTATTTTGCGTATTAGTTTAAGCTACTATTCTTCTTATATTTTTGCCGATTTAAATACCCGATGACTTATATGTTTATTTTGCGTATTTGTTTGAGTTACTATTCTTCTTATATTTTTGCTTTGAATTCTGTTCGAACGTACGCTTTATGTTGTCCGAACGGTGTTAGTGGCCTACGGATCCTTCTCTTGGAGAAATAAATAAATAAAATAAATAAAAATGACTAAAAACGAGGTGCGGGCGTTAAAGAGGTTTTACATATGCAGTTCACCTATTCTCTCACTTATAGATCTCTCTTTTGCCTTCTAAATTATAAATCTTTAATTTTTATACCGAACACCTCATAAGCGCCCGCCCAACGTTTTAGTCATATTAAATCAAATTGTTTAACATAATTGCAGCAGAGTAGAATTAATTTCACCATCTGCAGAGGACATCGCACGTTTCCTTTACGCACTGATAGCGTTTAAATTTTAAAAACACGTTTTTCAAAAGTGGACTAAAAAGAAAAAAATAATTTGATTTAATATGACTAAAACTGCTTCAACTGTTAGCTCCACTTTTCTGCTTTGCCACTGAAACACAAAATCCTTTATTAAGCCCCTGAGCTTCAGCATCACCTAAAAGATATGAATTTTTCACAATCTCATTGGCACACCAGTAGAACCGTTTTCAAACACTCTAAATCCAAATAAAATAGCTATTTCAACATCCATGTTTCCACATTTATTAGCAGAACTTTCTCGGACTTCATCAATGCGATCTGCATCATCAGGGATAGCAACCTTTTCAATTAATTTATTTGCACCATTTTTGTTCTCTTGACGGTTGAGATCATCATTTGAGTTCTAATCTATTTTCTTGAATTTTTTCGTTTCGGAATCAAGTTCTCCTCAATTGCGAAAAACTCATTCACTCAGCAAATTTAGCATTACATGTTGTTGCCCTGAAACACCTAGCTGAACATCTACATCACTATGTGTTATCACTTTCACTTGCTGTTTCATTGCAAATCAAAACATCTACTTGTTCTGCCTTTTCTGAAATTTTCAATTTTTTTCAATTTTTCTCATTACCACTATCGTTACAGTTTTTGTCACAACCAGCATTGAAAATTTCCAGACTCTTCTGCAAAACCGTTTCTTCAAAATCTTTACAAACCCCACGACCACTCAAACCCACGAAATCATCTACCTCATCTGTGCCATCTATCCGGCTATTAACTGCTTTAAGTTCTGAGACAGTGCTAAAAAACTCCGATTCATGCTGGGTTTCGCCGCTGAAACACACAACACTTTCTTTGCAAAGCAACACGCTGGTTCAAAACCGAGTCCACCACTGTCTCAGCCATTTCTGCGACCAAGGTCTCCACAGGCATGCCATCTAGACCACGCAAAATGAAAAAATGAATAAACGAACGAACGAACAAACGAATGAACAAATAAACTAATGAACGAATACACGAACGAACGAATGAACGAATGAACAAATAAGCGACTGAACGACTTAACGACTGAAGGAACGAACGAACGAACAAACGAACGAACAAACGAGCAAACGAACGAACGAACAAATGAATAAGTGAATATCGGACGTTCTTTTAAAATTATAAGCTGCTTTGAGGCTAGTTTACTCTATAAACTGTTACTCTGTAACAGTATTTACATTTTTTACACTACAAAAAGCAAATTAAACACCTGGTTAATTACAAAATATTGACGGCAGCAGATAACATCACTACAGATATCGAACAGAATAAATTAAATTTCCATAAAACAAATCAATGATAATTAATTTTATAATCTATACATATGAATTAAAATTATAAGCTACATACATCACTAAATAAATCCGATTGAAAAATTTAAATCTACATTAACACAATCAATAACATTTTCAGTTTAACCAAATCCAAATTGACTTTAATAGAATAAATTAGATTCACATCAAACAAGTTAAAATAGATTAGTTTTATTATTCTGACATTTAATAAAAATATTTTTGAATAGCTTGAAACTCAGCTTTTCTTAGAAACATATAAAATAAACGTCACGCACTTTATTTTTTGTCAAACTATTTAAGAGACATTTTTGGTTAACAGAAAAAAATAATTTATACTTTAAAGCATGTTTTTAAGGTTTTTTAATTATTTTTTTTTAATTTTTATTTCAGGCCTTCTGTCTTCCAAAATGTAGTTTGTGTTCGGGTTCTTGAATTTGAGTTTTCGGGTTCGGGTTTTAATTTTCCAAAAACCGCGTTCGGGTTTTCAACTTTTCAAACATCGGCTTCGGGTTTAGTTCGGGTTCGGGTCGGGCTTGGGTCAAGTTTGGGTAGTACTATTTTCCTAATTTTCAATATACTCCTGAGAGGGATCTCAGCGCTAATATATATTTTATAAATGGTTAAACGGATTTAGTGAAATATTTGAAAAGTTCGGTTTTAGAATAATAAACAACATTGGTACCTATTACAGAAAATACTTTTGTTGTTTAATCTTGTCTAAAATTTTATTTCATTTTTTTTAATTCCTTTAAAAGGTGGATCTTTTTCTCAAATTAGTCTAGCATTACATATGAGCGTCACGTTCTTATTATAACAAATTCTGTAACTATAACAAAATAAATGGTTTTAAGAGCTATCAGATTGTCTATTTGAAATTTAAAACAAAAGAAAACACCATACTTAAAGACTGTTTTTCAATCATTAGATCCATTCATTAAATCTATAAAAATGTATTAAAATATTATTGTAAAAGGTAAAAATTAAAGGTCGTGACACTTAGGACGCCGCTACATGAACAATATTCATTGATTGACCAGTTAAGAATGAAAGGCTCAGTGGAGCTGAACAAATGTGAAGTAGTTAGTTTCTTGGTCAAGAAAATTACGTGCATAAACCTGGACTCGAACAAGAAAATTACGTGCATAAACCTGGACTCGAACAAGGGTACTATGGACATTCTAACCGGTTTCTGAGTCACTAGGCCAACACATCTCACAAGAGTAGTTGTTGTTTAAGAATTAGTATTATATGTTTTTGTGTGCAAAATAATTTTCAGTAAAGGAGGATCAGCTCTAGTGGTAGACAAGTTTAGCCCACTTTTCTGGTCTAGGTGATCATACCTAAACGCTATTCATCAGCCCATTAACCAGCGTTTTATCTAAGCAAGTGTTCAGAGGCGCTACATCATACCACGAGCGAATTTCAAAGACGTTTTGCGAAATGAACCACCGTGATGCAAATCAAATGCATTAAAACTCGTTTAATGTAATTATTTGGGGTGGTGGAAATTGAAATTGTTGCAATTTGTTATGTCAAACCATGCATTATTAGTGTCATAATATTTTTATAAGCGATTTACATCGATTTATAGAACGGTCCATTCAGTACATGAGGTGGTCCATTTATTTCGACCACGACGTACTGAATGGACCTCCTAAGCTTCAGAGGTGGGTTCACAAAAATGCTGTTTTTAGTAATAGCCTGATTTGTGAAATTTATCCAAATGTTATTATTTGTTTCTACATGTATCAGCCTTACATTTGTCATTAATATATTTACAAAATCTATATAAATAAATGTATTGTTACTTTTTAAGCGCATGTCATTAAATTGTGGTCCATTCAGTACCAGTCTTTCCTACATATTTGACTATGACTGAGCCTAAATTCCAACTAAAAAATTTAATTACTTACTTTTACAATAGTTTTATTTTTCTATGCTCCCATTTCAATTTTTCTGGTTACGCCGTCGCTTTTGTTCAAAACTTGTTCTGCTTTAAAAAACTAATATAAACAAATTAGAATTGGGCAACTTGGGCAGGTTAGTGTCACTACCGTAAACAATCGTAAAAATGCCACCAGGATGACATGGCGAGCTAATACCAGCTGCTTGAAATTTCGAACTGGAAAAAAATAACCAACGGCGGAATTGAATTTCCGATTGCGTTTACAGCACAGCATGCCGTGATGAGAGTTCCTCTTTCCGCAGACGTCATTCTGCCGAATTGCGTGTCACCACGACAAGCTATTATTTTAGCAGGTTCCTGAACAGGGGTTAGGCCCGTTTCATCAACATTATAGATGTTCTGTGGTGCATATGCATTTTGAGTCCGCATTTGTCGTAGATTATCAAAAAACTCGTTAACTGTATGACGATTAAAGGCGGTTGCTCGTGCTAAGCTGGTGGTCTCAGGGCTCCGTAGTGACAGGTTTTTCCTTCTGGACATAAATCCTTGATGGTACCTTTGATAAGAAATTCAAGGCACTTTTGATGCTAAAAGGTGCCTGTGCGAGTTGCTATCAAGGGTGCCAAAATCACCATTTAAAAAAAATAAGCCAAACGTAAATAGGTAAGGAATCCTTGTTGGTGAAAAACAGACTCTTTAAACTAGAATGAATTATCTTTAAAATGGTATATAAAACACCACAAACATAATCCTTTTTTAGCTAAATCATTCATAAAATCGAAACCAAAACTCCAAAAAAAAAAAAAAAACAGGAACATCGAGGTCTCCCCTATCGCTAAAGGTTTTACAATCGCAAAACCGGTTTTTGATAAAATATCGCAAACAAAAATTTACAATCGAGTATCGCAAAACTATATCTATAGAATATAACAAAGCTATTTTTATAGAGTATTGCACGCTACTTTCATGAAGTATTTAAGAAAACATTTCACAACAGAGTATTGCAAAACTATTATTTAATAAAATATCGTAAAAAAGGTTTTTGATAAAATATCACAGGGAACATTTTACGTTAAAATATCAATAAATCATTTTTTCAATAGAATATTGCAGAAACGTTCAATAATAAAGTGTTGATAAATAATTTTTTGAGAGAGAATTGCAAAAACAATTTTCTATGAAATATCACAAAATTATTTTTTAACGGAGTATCGCATAAAATGTTTTACGATAAAGTATTGCAAAGCTATTTTTTGATAGATGAAATTTTTGTGATATGGTGAAAATAAATTTCTAATAGAGTATGGCAAAAAATGATTTTTAATAGAGCACGGCAACACAATTTAATAATAGAGTATGTACTACTTTTCGATAGAGTATTACAATATAATTTTTTGAAATGCATGTTTTTTATCGAAAAAGTGCAACACAATTGTTATACAAATTATAACTAAAAAAAGTTAAATAATAAAACTTGAAAAACTTTTACAAACCACGTTTCTCATCTGCACTAAAAAGACAAAACAATTCTCTAGCTATATAATACATCTTAGCATACATACTAAAAGCTTACAGCAAACTTTTATAACTAACAACGTGGGTTACAATGTTTTATAATTTAGAATGCTAGCTACGTTGTTATCGTTATAGAATTTTACTGTTAGCTCTTAGTATGTATGTTAACAAATTTTAAATAGCCGGAGAATTGTTTTGTTTTATTAGTGCCAAAGAAAAACGTGGTTTTTAAACAGTTTTTTTAAGTTTAATAAATGAATATTTAAGAATAGTTTGTGACTTCTCTGTCATTCTTTTCCGCATTCTGATCTACTTGCTATATTTTTGTTGTGGTTCTATAACAACAACAGCAACAATAAAATAGTAAAATAACAATGCTACAAATTTAAATTAGTTAGTTATGCACTTGTATCTGTAAATTTTTAGGAAGGTTTTTCAACAGAAAATACAAGATGACTAGGATGAGTAACGAGCAAAACATACGTTTTGAAAATTGCTATATAAATGTATAGGACAGGGGTAACATTGTTAGATTGAGCATTCTAATCAGCAATGGCATTTTTAATAGAGCAAAGGGTATCTATTCCCACACTACATAGGGACCTAAGTAAATCCGGGCCTGTGTAAAATATTCATTTTTATAAATGAATCCTAATGAAGCAATAAAGATAATGAGTTATTCAACCCACGTGTATTTAAAACATTATATAAATGATCTCGTTTATTCATTGAGAATTTTTTGAGGTAGCTCTTCTGCAAGAAACCGAAATAAAATGAAGTTTAAGATTGTTTTAGTGCTGTTTCTTTTTGCAAATTGTGTGATACAAAGCTATGGCTCTGAGGATGAAGCCTGGCAGTGGTTCCAAGAATATCAAACAAGAAGAGAACAGATCACCACAGAATATAGCGAGGCTGAATGGAAATACGTCACCAATATGACGGATATCAATCTTCAACTCTGGGTTTGTTGAAATACAATTTACGTGTTTTTTTAAATGTATATAATGAAATTACATGCAATTTCTCACCTAACCAAACAGAGGCAAGAAAGGAGAGTATTTTCATTATTTGAGCATAACCAAACTGAACAAGGAAAAAGGTTTGATTGGAGAAACTTTGTAGACACAAGACTCCAGAGGATATTTTGCAAGATTTTAACTAATGGTCCTTGTGATTTGATCAAAGAAAACGTAAATAGAGTACGTTTTTATGATAATTCTGATTTTACAAAATAATGCTTTTAGCATTTAATTTTTTACCTGTTCATTATATATTAACCCTCGGAGGATCTCGCTAATGTAATCACACTTGGGATCTTTGGGGTCAATATGGACCCCGTCATTTTTGTTGGTATCTTTAGGATATGTGTGTTAGGTGTATAAAGAATTATAGATATGCTTATAAGCAAGGCGTTGAAAGCGGGGGTCAATTTTTCCCTCAACTTCTACGGGGGTTGGGGGATGTCCCTCTCCCCACCTTTGTTTCGTTTTTGTTTCATCGGCATATAACCAGATGGTATGTTAATTTTTAACGTATGTAAGCGACTCACAATGACAAAAAAAAACAAAATATACAATGGCTCATTACCATAAAGCTACAGTTAATGTTTGTAAGTGTTAAAGCCAAATTAGCATTCAAATCTGCATCGTTTCTGTGAATTCATCGACGTCAACATATTCTCCTCATCGACAATACACTGCTCGTCTCCATCTTCAATGCGGGAAGGTTCCTCGTCTTCAAGCATGTCATCATTCAACATATACAGAGTATCAGAATCAGTATCACTCAATAATTTGTTACTTTCATTAGAAATACTTTCTCTGACACTGTCACCATGCGAATTGTCAACATCTTGGGCATACTCAGTGTCGTTCTCACCATCAGAGTCGTTATCATTAGTTGATGCAAGATCGTCAGCACTGGCATCATCTCCATCGTCGTCAAATATTTATTTTATAATTAATTCTGCTTATGTTCGACTATTTTACAAACTGTGATATAAAATCACTTCATTCCCATGACACACTTGGCCGGTTTTTTCTTTCAGCAAGTGAGTTACGTAAACGAAAACTCTATTATAAATTCAAACGTTTTATAATAACAAAGCAGGGGCAAGTAGCGTCTAAACTACTATTTATATTTTATATTTAGCATAAAGTATTTTGTAAACCACTAACTGTATTTGCGAGGCTTTGTGCAATCCGTTCTATTAACCAATTATAAAATAATGAACTTTTTATAATGTCTTAAAGAGACGGATAATTTTTAAGAGGCTGATCAATGATCAATTGAGGCACTTTCTCATCGGTCTATTTCATTGTAATTTCTATTATGCAAATAACCATCGAGCATCAGTTTGACATATATATATATGGCCGCAAGTCACTATACAACCATTATATTACCATTGGGGTATAATTAACGAGTATATCGATGTTGGATAAAGATAAGCTTCAGATTTTTGTGGGAAGTAATGTAATGTGAAGAACATTTGTATAGCGCTTCTTCATAGCATAGAATACCTATTAAGGTCGCGCACAGAGTCATCCATTAACACTGAATTTTAAGATCACACTAACATTTTTTGAAATGTCGATGTCGCCATCGACTCGGTGTGGCTGCAACAGAGTCGGTGTAACCGTGAATCGGTTACATCACTCGATGTGATTGAATTTTTATTTTTAGTTTATTATTGACTCGTATCAACTTTCGATGTTTAAGTCACGTCATAAAATGATAAAACAAATAGTCAACATAACGTCTGAAAAATAATAAAAAGAAGAAAAAGTGTCGCAAAAGAGTGCTTTACAGAAAAAGTAAAAGCATTAGAAAATCTTGAACCTGACTCGTGGGGGTTATTAAAAGATGTTTAAATATGAAGAAGGAAGGCAATTTTTGATTTTAAACATAATAAAAAATATTTTGAAAATCACTCTATATCTAAGAGGCAACCGGTGCAAAATAACAAAAAAAAAAAAGAAATCTGACAATCGAAACATAAGTGAGACTAAACGTTTAGCAGAATTAAACGTTTTAGTAAGTAAAGATAGGGACGTTTGTAAAATACCAATAAATTTGTTAGTTCTATAATTCTTCATTTCAAATTGATGAAAAACTTGTCAAAACTTGTCTAGAAGAATGGTATATGTAAGGTGGTCAATGTTTTTTACGGAGCCTGCATAAAAGAGAATATATAAGGCAATCTGTGTTTGTTTGTATGTTGCTTATAAAATCTGAACCGCTGGAGTAATTACATAAAAACAATTTTGCACAGATATATTTTTCGTTGAGCTAAAGGTCTCAAACGTTTTTACAAACTTGTTGTTCAACTTACAATCTCTGTTTCTGGGTGTGTGTGTCTTTCTCTGTACGCAAATCTGGCAAATACAATTTAACCAGCTTTTTGACTAGCTAGGAAGCTGAAACTTTCAGCATAGCTTTATATTGAACTAGCGGGGTACCTAATGTTGCCCGGGATTTTTAGAGGTTTTTCTAATGCTTGTCTCTCTCGCTCTTGTTTCCTTCCCCGCTTGCTCTCCCGTTCCCGGTCGCTTTCTCGCTCCTGGTGGGTTTCTCGCTCCCGATAGCTTTCCGCTCCCGTCACTTTCTCTTTTGATCTCGATTGCTTTTCCGCTTTTGCTTGCTTTCCCGTTCCCGGTCGCTTTCCTTTTCCCGCTCGCTCTTTCGCTTGCTTTCCCGTTCCCGCGGTCGCTTTCCTCTTCCCGCTCGCTCTTTTGCTATCAGTCGCTTTTCCGTTCCCGTTTCCGCTCATATATATATATATATATATATATATATATATATATATATATATATATATATATATATATATATATATATATATATATATATATATATATATATATATATATATATATATATATATATATATATATATATATAGTTACGATATCACCAAATCGTATACCGGGCTCAAAAGAACGGTTTTGCCGTTTTATTGGAAAATGATAAATGAAGCTTTGTTAAGGCTATTTATACCTTCAAATCTCTAATAAATGTTCTGAATCCGTTAAGGTTTATCAATAGGAAGTTGATCATCAAACCAGTGATCTTACATTATCACCCCCTTCTTAATTTTGTTCGTCCCGAACAGCATAGTCGCTTTTGAAAAAGCAGACAGTTCCGATAAACCGGGCAAAGATGTTCAGGACGAGGCATGCAAAAAAGGCTGTGATGAACCGTGCAGATATGGCGACGATGAGCCAAAGAAAGACTCTGTTGATGAGCCAAAGAAGGACTGGAATAAACTGCACCAAACGGTCAAGGGACTTGACCATGTTGTTTGCGAATTGCGGTCAAAGCCACGAGTAAAGATCAAGGTATTTTGGTGTTCGTGGCCGATTCGCATTTCTCAAAAGCGTCTATGCTGTTCGGGACAAACAAAATTAAGAAGGAGGTAATAATGTAAAATCACTGGTTTGATGATCAACTTCCTATTGCTAAACCTTAACGGATTCAGAACATTTATTAGGGACATTAATTATTTATTTATTATTAGACTAGAAGGTATAAATAGTCCTAGCAAAGCCTTCATTTATTATTTCCAATAAACTGCAAAACCATTCTATTGAGCCCGGTGTACGATTTGTTGATATCGTAACAATATATATATATATATATATATATATATATATATATATATATATATATATATATATATATATATATATATATATATATATATATATATATATATATATATATATATATATATATATATATATATACTAGCGGGGTTACCCGGCGTTGCCCGGGGTTTTTAGAGGTTTTTCTAATGTTTGTTTGTTTTTCTCGCTCCCGTTTCCTTCTCCACTTTCCCGTTTTCGTCGCGTTCCCGGTCGCTTTTCCGCTCTCAGTCGTTTTCCAGCTCCCGGTCGCTTTCCCACTCAGAAGTTTTGTTATCGATTTTCTCTCTTGCTCGCGTTTCCTTCCAAGCTTGCTCTCCCGATTCCAGTCGCTTTCCGCGTTCCCGGTCGCTTTCCGTTCCCGGTCGCTTTCCCGTTCCCGCTCACGCTTGCTCTCCCGTTCCCGGTCATGCTTGCTCTCCCATTCCCGGTCACGGTTGCTCTCCCGTTCCCGTTCACGCTCATTTTCTCTTTTACGTTCTTTTATAACTTCTGTTAGCCTATGAAACGTAAAATAGATTTGCTAAGACTATATATATATATATATATATATATATATATATATATGAATGTTTGTGGGTTAGTTTGTCTATTATAGAAACGGGAAAGCGGCCCGGAACGGACAGCGAGCGGGAACGGAAAAGCAAGCGTGAGCGGGAATGAGAGAGCAAATTTGAGCGGGAACGGGACAGCGACCGGAAACGGGAAAACGACCGGGAGCGGGAAAGCGACCGGGAGCGGGAAAGCGACCGGGAGCGGGAAAGCGACCGGGAGCGGGAAAGCGACCGGCAGCGGAAAAGCGACCGGCAGCGGGAAAACGACCGAAAACGAGAAAGCGAACAGGAGTGGGAAAGGAAACGGGAGAGAAAGAGACAAACATTAGAAAAACCTCTAAAAAAACCCGGGCAACGCCGGGTATCTCCGCTAGTACATACATAAACACACACACAGACACACATACATGCACATACACATACATACATACACACATACATACGCACAAACATATATATATATAGTTCCCGCTCGCTCACCCGCTCCGCTCCGCTCATTTTGTGACGGATTTCAATTTTTTTTCTTTATGTTTGATTTCCCTTGACTCTCAAGGTTGTGTGAAAATTTCATTACGATCGGATGAATGGTGTAGCAATGCATAAAGGACAAATATATATACAAACATTCATTTATATATATATATATATGAATGGTGTCGCAATGCATAGGTTACACACAGATAATCTTATATATATATATATATATATATATATATATATATATATATATATATATATATATATATATATATATATATATATATATATATATATATATATATATATATATATATATATGTATATATATATATATATATATATTTATTTATTTATTTATATATATATATATATAACAAAAAAACTTAATTTGAACATTTTTCGTATTTCTACACCTTTTCTGGATCAATTTAAAAGAATAACGAATCAATTTTAAAAAAATGCGAATCAATTTAAAAGAATTACGAATCAATTTAAAAGAAATACTAATTAATTTAAAAGAAATACGAATCAATTTAAAAGAAATACTAATTAATTTAAAAGAAATACGAATCAATTTAAAAGTACTTTCTTGTACCAGATGTTTTTGAACTACCTCAACTTTACAATAAGGTTTTACATAACAAGAACTATGAAACAATATATGAATCAACAATCCAGAAGGTAGGAGCAGGGTTGTTAAGAGCGTTAACGCTGCGCTACCGCTATTGTTGTAGCGGCGCTATTTTTAAGGTAGCGGTAGTGGCGCTACTGGCTGACAAGATCGTTGATGGTAGAGCCGCTACATTTTTTTTAGCTGACAACTGTTGTTTTTTTCCCGCGTTTCGCCACGTTGAGAATTTGGCACGAAAATTAATTAACGCCAAATAAGCGGTAATACTCAACGGAGCGTGTATTAAAGAAAATATAAATATTCGTATACATTTTAGTTAAAAAAAATTTTTTATGCTTTCATTTTAAAATTATTTTATTTCTTTTAAATTGATTCGTGTTTCATTTAAATTGATTCGTATTTCTTTAAATTGATTCGTATTTCTTTTAAATTGGTTCGTATTTCTTTTAAATTGATTTGTATTTCTTTTAAATTGATTCGCATTTCTTTTAAATTGATTCGTAATTCTTTTAAATTGATCCAGAAAAGGTGTATATCGATTGTATTTGAAATAAAAGTTTGTGTTGAAAAACTTTTTTCTTTTATTATTCAGTTTATTATTTTACGTTCTATCGTTATAAACAAGAAAATCCTAAACAAGCTCGAGCAACGCCGGTTAACCCAGTAAATCAAATATATAAGAAAGTTGCAAAAAACATGGTTTTGTCAGTTTTTAATTTCAAAAATAAACTCTGATTTTATGTTTGCTAAGCTGTTGACTAGTCTATTTGTAATTGTAATTTCAAATGTGTAATAATGGACTAAAATAGTAATAAGAAGTTGTCTGTAGAAATATGAGTCATACTGAAAACTAAAAAAGTCATTACTTTATTGGTAACTGAAAAGTTGTAGCTGAAATATTATTAGTTGAATATTCTTCATTCGTTGCTTTTCTGCTTTAATTTTTTGTTGTAAGCTGGTTTGCATTGTTCTAAATGGTTTTTTTTTTAATCTTTAAGTAAAAACGTGATCTGGATCAAATTAGTCTTTTTTCAATTCCGCTAAAAAGCAGTTTACGTGTTTTGACTATTTCCTTTCATTTAAGTCCTGTTTGTAGTTTTCGTTCCAATTCCAGCAACAAAGGTTATTCCATTCTTTTCAAAACCATTTTATTCATTTATGTACAGTTAAACACCGGTCGTGCTGCCGTATTTATTTTTGGCGTGTTTAGTGTTGTAACTCATAAACTGCTTCTTTTTTATTTACATTTTTTTGTTTGACACTCGAAAACGTTTGAGTTTTACACGGATTTTAGCGATGATAGGTGCACGCTTGCTTTTTGGCCCGTAGCTCAATATTTACTCATTCTCCAAGAAAGACATTGCCCCCACTCTCTTGTCCAAACATCTCGTCTCACACTTCAAAAATTGAATTTTGTACACACTGAGCTCCGGTGTCGTCGCTATTGAACTCGACGGTTTGGCCTTGGGCATTGTTGACGCTAGCTTGTCACTCATCGTTCACTGAGTTTTCGACAAGGTGACTACAATGTTTTAAACGTTAAGTCTCAGAACAATAAAGTCGATGCCATTACCGCACTTATAAGCTATCGTGTCTAACGATTTCAATATTATGCTCAACCGTGATAATACACACGACATTTTGTCCAATGACACTTTGTCCGGCCAACTTCATATTTTCTGAAACAAAATTCTGCGCATCGCAACGTTGCCAGGAAATTAATCAAGTAAACTTGGAGCAGTTGAAAGAATGCCTACAACTTTTGAATAACAAAAACTATTTAATTATTTTTTCTATTTTGAGAATTAATGATTGTATTCAATTTTTATGAATTGTTCTTTAATTTCTTTCATTTTTATTATGAACTGCATACACCTAACACTATCAATGATAGGTCATCGCTGGATACCACATCAAAGGTAAATTAAACGCCATTTTTTTATTAAGTTGTTAGTTTTATTTAAAATAGTTTTATGTAATGTTTGACTGTAAGTCATTTGCGGTAAATTATTGGTTTATTTGTTATAAAAATTGATTCAGGACGCTGTTTTAGGAAATATCCGGAAAATACAACAAATGAAGAGTCTAATAAATCGGTTAATTTTGAATTTGGTTTTTATTGAAAAACTAGTAATTTATCTAATTTATTAATAACCATTTAGTAAATATATTCTGGTCAACAGAATAATCAGTTACATTAGTATTTATTTAAAAAATCCTTCCTATTAACTTCACCGTGTTTGCTTGCTTGAGCCATACCTTATTGCCCAGTGACAAACAATAAAATAAGTCAGTCACCATTTAGCTAGACGAAAAAACATTATTTCAAAGTGTTAGCTGTTTAGCCTAGAGCGCAAATCACCAGTACCATTAGTGGAGTTATGCCTATCGATAGCACGATCATTTTTTTCTTTTACTATGATAGAGTTCCACACATGCATTTGTTAACTCAATCTATTGCCATGTGTAAGATGTAGATGTCACATCTTACGTATATTTGTGTAAATAGCTTATTTTATTGTCTTTTATTATGTTAATTAGTGTATTATGTATGTGCGTCGCTTGTATATGTATCCCGATTGGTCTATATACATATATATATATATATATATATATATATATATATATATATATATATATATATATATATATATATATATATATATATATATATATATATATATATATATATATATATATATATATATATATATATATATATATATATATATATATATATATATATATATATATATATATATATTGTTACGATATCACCAAATCGTATACCGGGCTCAATAGAATGGTTTTGCAGTTTATTGGAGATAAATAAATGAAGCTTTGATAAGGCTATTTATACCTTCAAATCTCTTAATAATAATATCCCTAATGAATGTTCTAAATCCTTTAACATTTATCAATAGGAAACTGATCGTAAAATCAGTGATTTTACATGATTACCCCCTTCTTAATTTTGTTCGTCCCGAACAGCATAGTCGCTTTTGAGAAATGCGACTCAGCCACGAACACCAGTTTTTTGACCGTTTGACGCAGTTTCTTCCAGTCCTTCTTTGACTTATCAACAGAGTCTTTCTTTGGTTCATCGTCGCCATTTCTGCACCGTTCATCACAGCCTTTTTTGCATGCCTCGTCCTTAACATCTTTGCACGGTTTATCGGAACTGTCTGCTTTTTCTTCTTCCTTCACATCTTTTAGATATTTCTCAAGAAACTCTTCAAAAGGTTTTTCAAAAACACGTTCCATAAATACATTAAATCCTTTCATCAAACTGTTATTTGATTTTAAAATGACTTTTAGTCTGTCTGTTCTAGAATCCTCTGTGGATTCATCTGATTTAGAACCATCGGTACCGTTCTCTGTTCTTGGCTCATCTTTTTCAGAGTTTTTACTCGCTGCATTGCTATTGTTGTTTTGGAGAAGTTCATCACCATCATCTTTGTTTTCTTCCAAGCTACAATCGAACGTTTTCGTATCGTCCAGCGGATCTTTCTTCAAATCATCGCCATCGTCTCTCAAATCAGTGTCTTCTTTTTTGGTCAAATTACTTTGAAGTATTTTTCCATTGGAGTTTCGTCCGAGTCAGATTCGTCACTAAAATCTGACCCTGAATATTCGGTGCCGTCGTCTGTTATGGAGGCTTCCGTTTCAGAACCGTCGCTGTATGGGTAAAAGCCATAGTTGTTATTGCCATTATTATAATCATCATCGTCACTATCATCCTCATCGTTTTGCATTTCGTTTTCAACATTTTTCTCATCTTCTTTAGTTTTGTTTTCGACGTCCAAACCGACTGTATCATTGTCAAAATCTTTGCCAGGCTCGTCATCACCAGCTTTGCATGGTTCATCTTGAACATCTTTGCAAGGTTCATTATCATGACCTTCTTTGACAGGCACATCATCATGACCGTCTTTTTTGTTTCCGCAATTGTTTGTGTCACCATTTAGGAGTTCAAGAAATTTCTTCATTTCCTGCTGTGCTGCTCTGTTTTGCTCCTGTGCTGCTCTGTATTTTTCCGCCATTTTGTTCAGAGCCTTCATTAATTCATTTTCTGTTTCGAACTCATACTCTTCTGGGTCAAACCCATAGTCTTCCAATGACGTCAGGAGGCGGTCCACGAGCTCAGACTTTCTTCCTTTATCACTGAGCTCTCGTTTTCTAAGTTCCCACCTCAATTCGAGTATCGAGATTTCATCCAATGCTTTCAAAACCATACTTGTATCCCACTTCTGATCTCCAATGTTACGATATCACCAAATTGTATACCGGGCTCAATAGAATGGTTTTGCAGTTTATTGGAAATTAATAAATGAAGCTTTGTTAAGGCTATTTATACCTTCAAATCTCTTAATAATAATATCCCTAATAAATGTTCTGAATACTTTAACATTTATCAATAGGAAACTATATATATATATATATATATATATATATATATATATATATATATATATATATAACTCCGCCTTGTCCTAAGCCTGCAGAAAGGAAGGAGAAACGTTGAAAGGATCAAATTATGATCTACGACAGGAAGTACTTAGGTGCTTCCAGCATACAGCCATTACAGTCTTAAAACACCTAGTGTAAAAACTATAAACTATTATAAGAAAAATGTATATATATACATATATCTTTTTCTGTAACTTTAGTATATATATATATATATATATATATATATATATATATATATATATATATATATATATATATATATATATATATATATATATATATATATCAACTCCGCCATGTTTCTGCAAGCCAGTCCCAAGCCTGGAGATAGGAGGAGGGTAAAGTTAAAAAGATCAAATTATGATCCACGACTGGAAATACTTAGGTGCTTTTGACACAGCCGTTTCAGTCTTAAAACACTTGGTGTAAAGGAATATAAACTACTATAAATATATATATATATATATATATATATATATATATATATATATATATATATATATATATATATATATATATATATATATAAAGGAAGTTTTTTTCTATTTTATAACTTCAATAGTTAAGTTGAGTTGTTCAAATAGAATTAGTCGGTTCGTGCGATCTAGATTTAGAGTTTCAGAGAATAGACTCTGTAGGTGAAAAGTTGACAAAAGTTATCTAATAGAATCAAAAAAGTTGTCAGAATCAAGAGATTTTTGAAACGTGATATATAATTAGATTGAGTCGGTGCAAAAGAAGTACTAAGCCGGAATTATTATACAAAATTTTTTTAATTGATACTAGCCAGCGTTGCCCGGGGTTTTCGAAGGTTTTCTATCGTTTCTCTCTCCCGTGTCGTTACCCGCTTGTTCTCCCGCACCGGGTCGCTTTCCCATTCCCACTAAAAGCAATATCTAATTATAAGATCACTTTAATGTGCTTATTCAAGTTCTGGCGTTACTTGTGAGATAAAATAGATTTCTTCGATGAGCTAAAACCAAGTGGACATATCAATCAGCAATAAAGAGTCACTGAAAGAACACTGACATCCGACGCGAACCCGAATTTTGATATTACCTGATCTTCTTTGGATACCCGAACTTTACAAAACGTTAAGCCGAACCCGATTTTTTTATCAATTGAAACCCGAACCCGAAATCAATTATTTGAAAAAGAGAAACCCGAACCGAAATTTTGAAAATGGAAAACCCAGTGTTTTAAAATTAAAACCTGAACCCCGAACCTAACAAATTTAAACACAATCCGAGAGTTTTCAAAACTTGGTACATCTATTGAAATCTTGTATTAAAAATCCTTTTCAAGCATTTTGTTTCATGAACAACAATTTTTCTGCAGTGTGGTTCAATCAATATATGGTTAGCACCTCTGAACAGTTGCTTAAATAGACCGCTGGTTAATGGTTAGATAAATAGCGTTTAGTTAGGATCACCTAAGTCAAAGTTAGCTAATTTAGTTTACCATTAGAACGGATCTTCTTGTACTGAAAATTATTTTGCATTTAAATACATATAAGACCAATCTTTAAAAGAGTTATAACACAAACAACTAATCTTGTGACACGAGTTGGTCTAGTGCTTGTTTTCTTGAACAAGGAACTAACTAACTCATATTTGCTCAGGTCCACTCAACCTTTCATTTTTAACTGTTCGAGGAATGAGTACCGGGTTGTATGTATTTTATGCAGTGATATTTCAGTTACAACTTTTCAGTTACAGTTACAGTTAAAGTTACAACATTTTTCAGTTTCAGTTAAAGTTATTTTTCCACAAACATTTTTCAGTTACTATTACACTTATTTATTTTTAAGTTAAAGTTACAGTTAACTGTAGATTCTATACACAGCCAAAAAAATTTTTTTTTATTTATTTTCAAAATGGTAAAACTTCGAGTTCATTTTTAAAAAAACACGAGTTTCTAGATTCTTGGAGAGCCTGTTTCTTTTTCCTGCAGTCATATCACTGCAAACCGAGAAGATGCGCTCCACATATGCTTCTGAAGCAGGTGCAGAGATAAGGTCTTTAGCGAAGGCCGCTATTAGAGGATACACTGTCTCTGAGGCTGTCCAGAAACTTAATCCAGTTTGATTAGCAGCTAATCTTTTTGAAGCCCCAAGATAAGCATTAAGTTTTTCCTCAACAGAACTTCTGTGCCTAGATTGCTTGCTCGGAGAACTGGAAGCTTCAATTTCTTAGGCAAGCCTCTTAAATTTTTTTAAAGGAGGTTGGCACAATTCATCAGAAGACGATTGCAACAGCACTATCAACTATCAATAATAATAAAAGACCCTGAATAACTAAACAGCACCATATATACTATTTTTTAGGTAACACCAAAGAACTCGATTTTTATCTTTAGATAAAAAAATAAATCTAATAATTAATTTATTTAGAAAAAAAATTACATTAAAAATATTTTTCAGTTATTAATTATTTTTGTATTATTTAACTGAATTTATTATTCAGTTACTATTACAGTTGGAGTTATTTGCCGTATTTCAGTTACTATTACTATTACACTTAACTGACCATTATTTTTCTATTATTTTCCGATTTCAGTTAGTGTTACAGTTAACTTGAATATCACTGATTTTATGTAGCAATGTCATAAGTTTCATGACCTTTACCTTTTTCCTTCCACAACAACATTTTCATACGTTTTATAAGAAATCCGCCTTGCTTTTTGCAAACCAGTTCCAAGCCTGGAAAAAGGAGGAGGGAAAGTTAAAAGGATCAAATTATGATCCACGACTGGAAGCACTTTGGTGCTTCCTACATGCAGTCATTTTAGTCTTAAAACACCTGGTGTAAAAAACTATAAACTATTATATATAAAGAAAACGTTTTATAAGTTTTAATGACGATGTAATTTTTACAAAAGCGTCATTTAAGTATTGTTTTGTCCATTATTTTAATTTTTAAGTAAACAATTTGAGGTCACTTGAGAACTGTTTATTTTACGTTATAGCTACAGAATTCGTTATGATATGAATGCGACGCTCATATATTACGCTAGATCAATTTACGAAAAAGAGCCACTTTTAAACAGATTTCCAGAAAAATAACATAAAATTTTAGACAAGATTGAACAACATAAGTATTTATAATATTACTTATGTTGTTTAGTATTGTAATACAAAACCTTTCAAATATTTCATTAATCCGTTTAGCCAGTAATAAAATATATATTAGCGCTAAGATCATTCTCAGGTGTATTTCCAAAATTATAAAAATTGTACTACCTAAACTTGACCCAAACCTGACTCAAACTCAACCCGAACCCAAACGTTTTTAATTTTGAAACCCGAACCCGATTTTTTAAAATTTTAAAACCCGAACTCGAAAATTTAAAATTCAAGAACCCAAACTCGAAAAGTCCAAAAAATCGTACCCGTGACATTACTATCTCTCTATCTAAATAATATTAAAAAGTATAAAAAATCTTTTTAAAACAACGCTTCTATACTTATGTACTTAAAGTTTAAAAATAATAATAAAGTGTACATATTAACAGTTTTTGAACTAAACTTTTGTTTGGAAAATTAAAGCGTTAAAATTTAAAATTAAAATAGGCAATATAAGGTTATAGATATATAAAGATAACGCTCAAAGCTCTTATCTTCAGAACGAAACGTTTAGTTCAAAAAATGTGAATAAGTAAACTTTAATAATATTTTTAACTTTTAGTATATTAGTATAGGAGCGTTGTTTAAAAAAAATATTTTTATACTTTATTTTATTTTTTATTTTTTTAGTATTTATTTTTTTTAAATATAAATATAATTTATTGTTTATAATTTTGTATTTTTTACTGTTTTAACTTGATTTCAAATCTGAAAACTGATTAAAGTATTTAATTTCATCCATTGAAGTACATTAGTTCCCAAGCGTTGAATTAAAAAAATTGTTTTTATATATCTTATTATTTTCATTTTTTAGTGTTTAAAAAATGTCTTACACACTAACATTTAAACAAAAATTGTCATTTAATTTTTTTTGATCTAAAACGGATTAATTTATTTAATGTCACTCATCGAAGTATTAACCGAGCTCGACGTTGTTTCACTTTGATTATCGGACGAGACGCAGTATTTTCAAAAACAACGTTTGCGATCAAACAACAAACAAACAAATTACAAACAACGTTGCGAGTTAATATAGGCATTGTAAGTTATTACTTAAAACAAGTATAAAGTATAAAAAATATTTTTTTAAAACAACGTTCGCATACTAATGTACTAAAATGTTAAAAATAATATTAAAGTGTACATATTAACATTTTTTGCACTAAACTTTTGTTTGAAAGATTAAAGCGTTGGGCAATAGTAGATTATAGATATTATATAGATAACGCCCAACGCTCTTATATTCAAAATAAAAGTTTAGTTCAAAAATGTTAATATGTATCTTTAATATTATTTGTAACATTGTAGTACATTAGTATAGGAGCGTTGTTTTAAAAGAATATTTCTTATACTTCATATTATTTTTTATTTTTTAGTGTGTATTTTTGTTATAAATCTAAATATTATTTGTAATTTGTATAAATTTAAATATTATTTATATTATTCATTAATTTTCATTTTTCAGTGTTTACATTTTTTTAAATCTAAAAACGGATTAATGTATTTAATGACACCCATCGAAATACTAATCGAGATCGACGTTGCGCTGAAACAAACAAAAAAATTACAAACAACGTTGTAAGCAATGTGAAAATAAGTTCTTATTGTGTTGCTAAGCGCTAAACTCAAGAACGGCTTGACCAAATGCTACGGCATTTTGACACAAAATGCTGCTCATTAAGGAGAAGGTTTTTTTTAAATCGACTTATTATTTAATTTTTATGAGCATAGAGCTTCCCAGGCCAAAAGTGCCTATGTACGAACATCAAAGGTTATTGCGTAACCACATTCAAATTTAGTTTACGTAACACAGTTTAAGGAAGGTTTCAAGCAATTTTTTACCGAATCTATTCTACGTTTTTAAAGAAAAAATAGGAGGGAAATGAAGAAAGAAAAGGAGCGTAAAGCAAGCGGGAGAACAAACTTGAGCGAAAAAGCGACCGGGAACTGGATCGCAAGCGGGAAAGTGAGAAAAAGCTGGAAAGCGAACAAGAGAATGAGAATGAGCGGGAGAGCAAACAAGATCAGGAAAGCGAGCGGGAACGAGACAGCGACCTGGAAAGGGAGAGCAAGCAGAAGTGGGAAAGCGACCTGGAACGGGTGAGCAAGCTAGAACGGATAAGCGACCGTAAGTGGGAAAGCAAACAGGGAAGGAAACTGGAGCATGAAAGAAAAACGATAGGAAAGCCTCTAAACACTCGGGGCCACGCCGGGTACCTGTTATATATATATATATATATATATATAAGATTATGTGTGTGTGTGTAACATATGCATTACGACACCATTCATCCGATCGTAATGAAACTTTTACACAAGCTTGAAAGTCAATGGAAGAAAGTTTTAATGAAAACAAATTAAAATTGGTCACAAAATGAGTGGAGTGGAACGGGTGAGTGAGCGGGAACTATATATATATAAACATATACACATGCGTTTACATAAATGAGCAGAAACGGGAACGGAAAAGCAACTGAGAGCAAAAGAACGAGCGGAAACGGGAAAACAACGGGAACGGGAAAGCAAGCAAAATCGGGAAAACGACAAGGATAAAAAATAAGCGGGAAAGAGAAAACGACCGGGAACGGGAAAGCTACCGGGAGCGAGAAACCGACCAAGAGCGAGAAGACGACCGGGAACGGGAGAGCACACGGGGAAGGAAACGGGAGCGAAAGAGACCAGCATTAGAAGAACTTCTAAAAACAACGGGTATCCCGCTAGTTTTATAATAAAACATTTGTTTTTACAAACTTTTATTTAGGTTACAATATCGTTTGCTCGTTTGTGTGTTTTTCTCTGTACGCAAATATTGCTAGTAAAATTTAACCAGCTTTTTTTTGAACCTGAAACTTTCAGCATAACTTTCCATTGGATGACAATACATGATTCAATTAAAACAAAATAAAAAAAGATTGTGTTAAAAAACTCGTTTTTTTACTTGTTTCCATATTGATTTGAAGTTTTTTTTTTATTTTTGATGAATTGGAAAAGCCGACTAGAGTTGAGTTGCTCGACAGCTTTAAAATCACGAAGAAAATAGTAAGTGTCTTAAGGCCAGACACTGAAAAAGATGCTGCAACGGCCTTGATTTGTCGCAGCATCATGAAGCACAGACGCGTTACGTAGCCGATGTGAGTATTCATTACGAAATCAGAGTCCAGGAAAACTCCAAGATTGTGAACTGCAGACGGCGTAATCCAATCATTTCCGAATCGGACTGGAGCAGTTGGGCACTGATGGCTGCGCCGTCGGGTAGTGAACCATATGACTTCTAACTGAAGGCGACTCGACTTCATCCACCAATCGACGTCGTCTACACAGGTGGACACTAGAGACGAGAGCTCAGCAGCACGATTGGGTTCACAATGACCGTAAACTTAATTGTCATTTGCATAAAAATGAGCCTGCAGCCCATGACTGGCTATAATGTTATTAAGGTCAGAAATATACAGAGAAACAAATAAAGGAAAAACGAGTTTTTCAAAAAATTCTACCCGTGACGACATACCTAGCCAATACCATTCCACAAAACTGACGTCATAAAAATGTTCTCTGATGTCCTGGGTGCAGCTGACCACGGAAAATTCACGCTTCTTGGTCTACTTGACCTTTCTTTAATTTGAAACTTTCGACCACAAGATACTTCTTCGGAGACTTCATACTTCATTTGGCCTGAGTGGACTTGCGTTAGGCTGGCTGTGGTCCTATTTCAATAGTAGGGTGTTTCGGGTCAAGGTCAGCGACACATCATCTCTCTCAATTCCTATGTCATGCGGCGTCCCTCAGGGATCTGTTTTAGGCCCAATCCTTTCTACAAACTTTTGATTAGGTTACAATCTCAGTTGGTGTGTGTGTGTGGCTTTCTCTGTACGGAAATCTTGAAGGTAAAATTTAACCAGTTTTTTTTATTAGCTAGGAAGCTGAAACTTTCAGCATAGCTTTATATTGGATGACAATACATGATTCAATTAAAAAAATAGCTTGAGTGGCCAGTTTCGGCTTCTAGTGCCATCATCAGAGTCCATACAGTAAAATCAACAAACGTTTATAGCTGAAAAGTTAAATTCAAAATCTATCCACAAGGCAATTTGCCACGCCCTCACAAATTCAGTCAAGAACTTTTAAAAATACGAAACTGCTAAAAAAAGAGAGTTCAAATAATAACACTGCAAAACCTGTTATCAATTCTTAAAACTATGCCTTTAAGTATGTTAGCCGGCACATACGATAAACTAAAAACTTTCAACAACCAAACAATTGATGCGGAAATACAAAATTTTCAACATATGTTCTACGAGTGGTAATGTTAATATTGTCAAGAAGATGATGAAAATTATCAAATTTACTATTGGCCTGATAATTACCGTTTCGAACGATTTCGCAGTCTTCATCAGTTATCTCTGTGACCAATTCAGTCTCTTTTGAGCATTCCTTTAGGTGATTCTTTTTTGAACAGTCAATTCCAGAGTTTTTTTTCACCTAATCAGCCTCAGGATCGCTTTAGAAGTTATCAACAGAGTGACCATCACCGTAGCAGTTTGTCGTATGATCTTCTCCGGGAACATCTGGTAGTTTAACTTCATCCGAGCAATTTAATACAGTTATTAAATTGCTCAAAACATTCACTACATGATTGTTTAAAAATATATTTCAAAATATTAGCAAAAATTCAAAAACTTGGAAAGAAATTGTTAAATTCGCAATGGGTTGTGACGTTCAACGAATGTTGTTTCACAGAATATATTATTTCTAAGTAAGTCCAATATATATATATATATATATATATATATATATATTATATACTCATAAAAATTACCTATCTGGCAGCAGTCTAGTTGTCGAACCGAAATAAGGAGTTCTGAGCCTATCATAGTCGTAGTCTAATGTTAAGTAGCTCCGAAAGACTGGGACTTCTAGCCATCCTTTTTTGGGGATGGTCGGTGGCTCAGTTGGTAAGAGCGCTTGCATTTAGGCAAGGCGGTGTTGCCGTAGACACGTGGGTTCGATTCCTAGTAGAGTCTTACAAATATTTGCGTTACTTGTGGTGACAGTTAGTCATCCTATTTGTGGCCTCTCGAAACATTTCAACGCAATGTTTCACTTCATAAAAAAAAAAAAATTATATATATATATATATATATATATATATATATACATATATATATATATATATATACATATATATATATATATATATATATATACATATATATATATATATATATATATGGGTGTGTGTGTGTGTGTGTGTGTGTGTGTGTTTGTATATATACACATTTAGACATATATTTATGATACTTATATAATCTCTCAAACTCACCCACGCACTTCCTAATAAACTCAGAAATTCAATCTTTTATTTTGATAATAAATTTGATTTGTATAAAATGCGGTCTTTAACACGGAAAGGACAGTAAATGAGTAAATAAATTCAACCAAAGTAATTAACAGCTATTTAATGTTATTTACTAACTCATTTTTTGTTTTTAAGTCGTCTCAGTTAGCAGATGAAATGGTAGAGATAATTGAATTAGCAAAACTTGGCAACAGACCAGGTGACTCCACCGCAAAAGAATATTCACTGGAGCCAGGTTAGTTACATTTCAATAAAATACATTATTAGTTTTATTTATTTTATGCTAAGCTCCCTGAAAAAACGTCGAAAAACAACTAAATTATATAACAAAATCAAAGTTGTAATCCAATATATAATATCACCGACGCGTTTCGGAGTTGCTCTCCATTATCAAGGTTCAAATGTCAACAAAAGAAAAGTAAAGCCCTGTACACATCGACAAGAAAAGTAAAGCCCTGTACACATCGACAAGAAAACCCAACCCGACAACACCAAACAAAAAAAATTCAGATCATATCGGTCGGTGTAACATAGTCAAGCACAAACCCAACGCGACAAGCACGTTGAAGTCGCGTTTATTTAACATAGAGAGTGACACGGTAATACCGACCGCGGTAAATACCGCGGTTATACCGCGGTAACGGGAACAAATTTCAATAATTTCACCATTACCGCGCGGTAACGGGGAAAAAATGGGGGGAAAATTTGCGGTAATGGGGAAAATGTTGACGGTAATTCCGCGGGACGGTAATGAAGTTTTAAACAAATTTTTAAAAATTCAAAAAAAATTTTTTTAATTTTTTTTTACTTTGTTTTATCGTCTTTGTACTTTGTTTAGCTAATTCTACCGGACTATCATTTTTTTTATTTCATTTCGGTTGAATGTATTGGTCTTGAATCGATTTACAATAGCGAATGAGATCCGCTGTCATGGCCGACAGAAACGCAAGAAACGAGGGACAATTCTGTGCCGTCCAGAGCCATCATGAAGACTTGATCGTCCACATCAAACTCGTTTTCAGTTGTAAAGAGGGTGACGGGTCTGTCACCACGAGAGATATAACAACTGATTTTGTAAGTGGTAGATCCGAGGTATGAGAGTCTACGGATCTATCACGAGTATTGTCTTGTACATCACTTGTACGCTGATGACACGTTACAGAAGCAGGTAAACTTGTCGTCGAGTTGCCACCCATGTTATCGGAAGAGATCGTTTGTTTGTTAGAGTTGAGCATGGTGTTATTTGTCACAACGTGATCAGTCGGACCGCGTCCATATTGTAACAATAAAGTTCGATTGAAACGATCATCTTGAACATTGATCGTGGGGCGGTGTCTCAAGATCAACAAAACCTCTTTGATCTTTAATCGGTCCGGGTCTGTATCAGAGGCAATAACTTCAGTGTTATCACCAAGCAGTTTTTTATTAGGTTTTTGATGGTGAACGGTAGTAAGATGAGCAAAGAGGCTTCCGCCCTGTGTGTGCATTGCTAATCGTCGAGAAAGAGTTGTGCGAGTATGTCATATATATGTCGCTGGAACGTCGTGTTTGTAAGGACACGTGAACATATACACAACATTGGTTTTCTGAAGTTTGCCACTGTTATTTGGATTATTTTTTAACACGAGGTTATGAGTTCTACTACTGTTGTAATAGACATGTAGTTTCAAGTCATGTGAAGATGGGTCTGCAACACGCACGTTGTTGTAGATTATTTTCTTTATTGCCTGTTCATCTTTTTTATAGTCTTGATGCATTTGAGCTTTGTAAAAGAGTGGTACTAATGTCTTAGCCAAGTTATCATTTTGTCGAGAATTGAGAATTTTTGTATCCATAAATTTCCGAATTGCATTATCTACAATTCTATTTGAATAATCGTTATTGATTAGAAGAGTTTGTATTCTTGTTAATTCTTTATCGAAGTCTACCTGAGTTGAAGAGTAGTTAAGAGCTCTGTTCAGGTAGCCAAATATTACGCTCGTCTTATATAGATCGGGACAGTAACTGTCACCACTAAGACAGTTAGCGCCAAAATTTGGTTTAGAATAGACTGAAGACGTGAGACGATCTTCTGTTTGAGTTATTAAGAGGTCGAGATACGGTAGCTGCTTGTCAAAGCTGCTAATCTCGATTGTGAAGTTTAAAACTGAATTTATCTGAAGTTGAGTTTTTATGTTCTCAGCTTCTGACATATCGTGACATAGACGAAAATATCGTCTACGTATCTTGCATATAATTTTGGTGGCTTTATTGAAGTAAAAACTTTGTTTTTGACGTAACTCATATAGAACTCGGCAAACGTTGGTCCGAGAGGTGAACCCATAGCGACTCCATCTGTTTGGATGTAAAGGTCACCATTCGGATGAAGAAATGGAGTGTTGAGAGTACATAATCAAAACATTTCTTTAACAACATTTTGTTTGACAGGAGGAGACTTGAGTGATTTATTTTTGAAAACACAATTGAGGATGATATCAATAGTGTCGTTGACCGGGACGTTTGTAAATAGACTTTCTGCGTCTAATTTTACCATAAGTCCATTGGTGTTATCGACGGTTCTCACGCGTCCGACAAAATCAGTAGTAGATTGAAGAGAATATCGACTGGGCAGATATATATATATATATATATATATATATATATATATATATATATCATCAGCTGACTTTATCACTTTGGTTCGGGGCACCTCTGATGTGTCAATCAAATCAAATCAAATTTAATTAACGCCAATGTCGTAAAAAAATCTGAGGCGAGTGAGATGATCTGACTAATTTAACTGGAAAAGATGAGTTTTTGAAGTACGTTTAAAGAGAGAAAAAGATGAAGCAGATTTGATATGGGAACCAGAGGAGCTGCAGCACGGAAAGCTCGTGCACCAAACTTAGTGTGTGTAAATTGGGGTTGAACAAAAAAACTGAGTTGAAGAGCGGAGCTGACGGGAGGGAGTGTATGGGTGTAGCAAGGTAGAGAGATATCTGGGAGTGGAGGTTGAAGCAGCCTTGAATGCTATTGTAGCAATTTTAAATTTGATTCTTTTTTCCACTGGTAACCAGTGGAGTTGATTCAGTAAGGAAACAGAGTGAACCGACCTGTCCGCTTGTAGAATGACACGTGCGAGGGTATTTTGAATTTTTTGGAGTACTTTGATGGAAGATTTGGGAGCACCAAAGAGGATCTAGTTGGCATAATCAAGCCGCGAGCTGACCAGAGCGTGGCCAATGAGGCTTGCCGTCTGTAAGTCCAGTGTTTGACGGATATTGCGAAGAGCTTTAATGTGAAAGTAACAAGATTTGGAGATGAGTTTGACGTGATTGTGAAAGGTGAAAGAACTGTCTAGAGTGGCACCAAGAAACTTGATATGACTCGCTAAAGGAACGGTTGAATTGTCAACCTTGACGCTAGAAAATGACGGTAAGGATTTGTTGCGTTTATTAGTGCCTAAGAGTATTGTGTCAGACTTACTGGAATTTAAAGCGAAGCCATTGCGGGAGAACCACAACGCAAGGTTTGAAAGAGCTGTTTCGAGAAGGTGTAAGTTGGCGGTAGCACCAGGACGGGAAATGCCAATGTAAAGTTGAGTGTCGTCTTCATACTGTTGTTGGTAAACTATAAAGTGCGAGGTTATTGATGCCACAGGTGAAATATAAATGGTGAAGAGGAGTGGGCCTAAGACAGAGCTTTGAGGAACACCGGAAAGACATTTCAGCGGATGATTGATGATGACCAACTTTGACGTACTGGCTAAGACCAGTAATGTACGATGATAGCCAATTCAGAGCAGGGCCTGAAAATCCAAATGAGTTAGTAAGACGATTAATAAGTATATTGTGATCGATTGTATCGAATGCTGAACTAAGCTCAAGGGAAACTAAAAGTGTGGATTTTCCAGTGTTGGCAGAGTGAAAAACATTGTCAAGGGCAAGTAAGAGAGCTGTTTCAGTTGAATGATTTGATCGATAAGCTGACCGATAAGGGTTAAAATTTGGAGAAGATGTAACATGTAGTTTAACACGAGAGAGGAATAAGCGTTAAAGTATTTTAGAGATGTTGTTGAGATTAGATATTGGACTGTAGTTGGAAAAATCTAAATAGTCTAGAGTAGGTTTTTTTAGTATAGGTGTTACTTGTGCTTGTTTGAAAGATGCTGGAAAGATACCCTCAGTGAATGACAGATTGGCAAGCCTGGCAATGAGCTCTGAAAAAACTGATGAAAACGATTTGATTATTGATGTTGGAATGTAATCCAAGTCGGATGAATGACGGCTGGTACGTAAGATAAATACTGGTTGCTAATAGGATCAGGAGGTAGAGAAGTGAATATGGATCACTTATTGAGAGTTATTGATTTTCTTAAGGCAGTAATTTTGTTTACAAAATATTTAGAAAAGTCATCACATTGTCTGCTGTAAAAATCAATCACAGAACTCTTGGGATCAGTCGAGTGAAGAAGTTTCTTGATTTTTGACCAACGCTGCTTTGGATTAATACAGGATTCAATTTCTCGACGGCAGTGTTCGTGACCTGAGCTGTTGATGAGGAGGTTGGTGAGCCGACAGGAGGTACGATAAGTTGCCCGATCAGACTCGTCATGAGTCCAAAACCAGATTCGTTTAAGATGACGTCTCTCTTTCTTTGCTGATATTGCGGCAGGAGAAAGCCATTTAACGATTGGTTTACTTGCTCGCTTGCGAGTTGACTTGAGAGGAAGAAAAATATTGAGTTTGGCTGTGATGAAATTTTTAAGTTGTATGGCGAAATCATCCGTAGAGGAGGCTGGGTTAATAAAGAGAGATGATTGTCTAAGTAATGACTCAAACCCAGCATGATCGAATCTTTTAAAGTCGCGATAGACGAACTCCTTGACAGGTGTTGGTGGAAGTCGAGATCGGACTGAGGTGACTAGGAGACGATGGTCAGACAACAAACAGTAGTTGTAACAGCGGACCCCAGTTTTGTTCATGCCCCCAGTTTTGGTCAAGCAAATGTAGGTGTCTTATTTAATAAGTCGTTTGAATTTGCTATGGCATAAGATGATAAATTGTGTAGGATTTCGCAAAACATGAGGCGCTGGTGGCAGAGCGGTAGAGCGTTTGCCTGTCGATTATTAGGTCGGCAGTTCAAGCCTCACCCGCGTCACCAGCGTAACTCCCTTAAGCAAGGAGTTCACTCGCATTGCTAAAGGGGTAGGCGCCTATAAATGGCTGCCTCTGCAAAGAACCCTTCAGTGGCTTTGAAGTCCTTTAGGATTTACGCCACTCTAAATATTGTCAAAAAAAATGCCTCTTATCCAAAATGAGGTAATCGAATTGCATGCCGTTGGGCCACTTCTTTTAGTTGTTTTTCTGGAACTTTTAGAAAATTGTCTTGGATTGTTCTGTTCTGACGCCTGTGTGTAATAAGCACTTGTTATTCTTTTTTTCGTTCCTGTCAATCATTCTAAAGTAGACCCTTTGCAAAACTCACGATTTGTATATTGGCAAAACCATGTCGACATATTAGTTCACCCATTTTGAAAAGTAATCAACAACGACGCAAATAGTAGCATATCCTTCTGTTGTCCTTGGCAAAATGCACAAATTCACAGCAATCTGTGACCACACCTTGCTGGGAAAAGGAATAAGAGCAGCATTGTTGAAGTTAGTGGTTCCGCATTGACAAGCTTCACATGCTTGAATTGTCTGCTCCTCATCACTCCTTTCAGTATCATTTGTTTCATTGGCACAGTATGGTTTAGTTAAAAATTGCTTTCTACCACAACTACTTTGATGCTTTTAGAATACCCCTTCTGATTTCAGATTTCTGCACTTTTAATTACGCATAAATATGCTAAAGCCTTACTATTAGATTCTGCTTTCTGCTGGCTGCATCGGTAATGCAGCACATCGTTATTAAATATGTGTTTAGTAGGATGAACTATAGAGTACATGTCATCTGACTAGATTACGTAGTGCCTGGGTGCTAATCAGGTAGCCTGTACTCTAGAGTACATTATAACTAGGTACAGCGTACTTATAGGGAGTAGAGTAGCTCCGGCCTAGAGTCCACCCTGTTTTTTACACCGATCCTGTCTGTTTTTTCAAGCACAAAATCCCACAACTCGAGAACCCTAATATGAAGTTCCGTTCCAAACATAGCCGGACAGGGCTCTAGTCTGGTACAAACTGTTTTCACTGCTTTGTGGGTACACATTTTCTTAGGGTGTGCTTGAAATAGAAATATACATTGTGCAAAAGGTGCAGCGTACCGTTGTCTTTACAAATATTTTATTGTTTTTAAATAAAAATTAGCAAACTGAAGTTGCACAATGCAAACTACCTATTTGCTAATGCATGGCGTCATGAATTTTGTAAGGGGGAAGGCAAACATTTTGTTATAGTTTTTTAATTTTGATAACTGGTAATATGCAGCCCGTTCTAAAATATATTGAATTTGTTTTTATGTAGTAAAACTGAAAAACATGAATTGAAATAAAACTTTTTATTTACTTATTTCTTTTGGCCTGTTTTTCTTTCTCTCTCATTTTATCTCTGTATTTTTTTTCTCTGTACCAACATCAACACAAGACACCTTTTTTTTCATCGCGCTGTAGAGTTAGGTACAATACACCTCAAAACATCACTAACACCCGGTCTACCACTTCTGCCAAACTTCAAAGGGACGCACACGCTCGCTTTTGCAAGGTCAGGAAAGGCCATTTCAAAGAGACGCTTATGCTCGTCGATAAATCAACCAGACTCAAATTTCATGCAAACTTCCAATAAAAACTAAATACATTGGAAATCATTTAATTGATATAAAAAAACTTTTTGGTTTTTTAATAAAAGTTGCGGTAGCGAACAGCGCTGAGAACAGCTAAAAAAATTTAGCGGCGCTGTTATCAACGATCTTGTCAGTCAATAGTACCGCTTTTAACAACCCTGGTTGCCATCACTATTTTTTTAAAATTACTGATATGTTTAAAATTTATTTTATCAAAGATGAAGAACTGTCTTTTAAAAATACATCAAATTACTTTACGCTGAAAATATCTTGGGTATATATTCATAAAAGTTGCTGAGGAGTGGCTTCAAAATTTAATGAATAGTCCTCTTGATGAATAGTCTTCTCGATGAATAGTCCTCTTGATGAATATTTCTCTTGATGAATAGACCTCTTGATGAATAGTCCTCTTGATGAATAGTCCTCTTGATGAATAGTCCTCTTGATAAATAGTACTCTTGATGAATGGTCCTCTTGATGAATAGTTTTTAGATGAACAGTCCTTGTGATGAACCGTCCTCTTAATGAATAGTCCTTTGATGAATAGTCTCTTGATGAATAGTCCCTTGATAAATAGTCCTTGATGAACAGTCCCTTGATGAATCGTCCTTTGATGAAAAGTCCGCCTACCGAAACCTCTAAGGGGTCCCGGGTTCTCCCAGATCCACCGCTGCATGGCACTCGCCTCAGTTCCCAAAACACTGTATCCAGCCACTGTTTAAAAATAATTCTAACTAAACGTTCATCATTATGTTATAAAAATTTGGTTTAGTTGATAAAACTCTGATTTAATTAAAATTAACTTTATTTAATCAAAATTCTTATTTCAGACTTGGCAAATATCTTAGTAACATCCAACAACTCCGACGAACTTTTGTGGGCCTGGGAAGGATGGAGAAACATTTCTGGAAAGCTTATGATTAACAAGTACGAAAAGTCCGTTGAGATTACCATCAGAAAGGCTCGGAGGGAAGGTTAAGTATTTAAATCAAATATTATATACATTTACATATTGGAATACTGTCGTCAACATTTCTAATCAAATGACGTCATTATAGTACACGCCAGGAAATACTTAAAAATATAAATTTTTAGAACAGATATTAAACTATTTGTTGGTGTGTAGTGGTTGCAACTTGGAGTTATTATTTCAGAGTAATATAAAAATTTTATTAGACTGGTTTTTAAATGCATTAGTTATCATTTATCATTAGTTTTGCTAAACGCTTCTGTCTACAGTCATTTTAACGAAGTTAACTGGAACATAGTTTTTCAATACTGTTTCTCTGTAAATGATTGTTGGCTTGGATTCCTTGCTGTTGTTAGAGATGCCCTACTCATGTTTTCTCCAAGACGTAACCAAGTTAGGAGAACTGTTAAAAGTCAAAACTCAACTTATCCAATACTCATAGTTAATGCCCAGAGATAAAAACTTCAGGCTTTTCGAAGATGGACTGTCGGTCGGAAAATTAAAGACAAAATTATTTACAATCATTTTTCCAGGAACGTTAGGAGACTAATTGACGGTATGCGGACTTTTCATCAAAGGACGATTCATCAAGGGACTGTTCATCAAGGACTATTCATCAAGGGACTATTCATCAAGAGACTATTCTTCAAAGGACATACAGTAAATAAAACAACTGGACAAGAAATAACGTCAAGATCTTAAGATCAAGACAATTGAATAATAAGTTTAAAAAAACTGCTTTCAACTGTTCGTACAAACTGTAAGTATATACACACTCAAACAGCCAGATACCATACACCTCAAAACATCACTAACATCCGGTATACCACTTCTGCCACACTTCAAAGAGACGAACACGCTCGCTTTAGCGAGGTCAGGAAAGGTCATTTCAAAGAGACGCTTACTCTCGTCCGGATCGTCGATGAATCAACCAGACTCAGATTTCATGCAAACTTCAAATAAAAACTAAATACATTGGAACTCATTTAATTGATATAAAAGACCTATTTTGTTTTTTTAATAAAAGTTGCGGTAGCGAATAGCGCTGAGAACAGCTAAAAAATGTAGCGGCGCTGTCATCAACGATCTTGTCAGCCAATAATACCGCTCTTAACAAGCCTGGTCGCCATCACTATTTTTTTAAATTACTGATATGTTTGAAATTTATTTTATCAAAGATGAAGAACTGTCTTTTAAAAATACATCAAATTACTTTACGCTGAAAATATCTTGGGTATATATTGATAAAGGTTGCTGAGTGGCTTCAAAATTTGATGAATAGTCCTCTTGATGAATAGTCTTTAGATGAACAGTCCTTATGATGAACCGTCCTCTTGATGAAGCGTCCTCTTGATGAATAGTCCTTTGGTGAATAGTCCTTTGATGAATAGTCCTTTGATGAATAGTCCTGGATGAACAGTCCTTTGATGAATCGTCCTTTGATGAACAGTCCTAGAATCTAATTGACGAGTACCATAAATCACAAGAACTTGAACTCATTTCTCGTGGCGATATGGACAGCTTCTTCAAATTTATAAATAGAAAGCTATCAATATGCTGTCCTTTGCAGGAAGTTAAGAAATCAGATGGCACATTAACGTCAGATCCAGTGGTGATTGCAAACACCTTCAACAATTACTTTTCCAGTGTTTTCACTACTGACGATGGAACAAGCACAGAAATGCCTCCGCGTACATTCAGTACGCTTGAAAAGATTGATTTCATCCCAGATCGCATCATCCAGATCCTTCGTAGTCTCAAATCTTCCAAATCGTCGGGTCCAGATGGTATCCCAAACAAGTTACTTAAAGAGTGTGCAACTGGTCTGGCCATACCACTTTGCCACATCTTCAATTTTTCTTTCAATGCACATATGTTGCCTAACGATTGGAGCTCCGCGCATGTCACACCGATCCACAAAAAAGGAGCAACATCAGAAGTGGCTAACTACAGGCCCATATCTCTCACTTCCTCGTCTTGCCGTGCCATGGAAAAGTTAATCAACAAGAACATCCTCGCATATCTTCATCAAAACAATCTTATTATCTCAGAACAACATGGTTTCCTGAAGATAAAGTCTACATGTACAAACATTATCGAGTGTGTTAACAATTGGACACAAGCAATTCAATCAAACGAGCATGTCGATGTTATCTACTTCGATTTCAAAAGGCTTTTGATTCGGTTTCGCACCAAAAACGTATAGTCAAACTCCAAGCTTATGGAATCTCTGGCGATTTACTGTTATTGTTAAAGGCATTTCTATCAAATCGATCTCAAACTGTGAAAGTGAATGGTCGCCTTTCTGCCTCGACTAACGTGATTAGCGGTGTCCCCCAGGGCAGCGTACTACGTCCAACCCTATTCCTTTTATACATTAATGACGTGGCTGATCTATTTCGAAATACCTCCGTGAAGATTACGTTATTTGCGGATGATATCAAATTGTACTCATCATTACCTCCTGACAATGTATCATTACAGTTAGCCATTAATAAATTAGTGCTGTGGAGTGAAACGTTGCAACTTCAACTAGCCTCCGAAAAATGTTTCCACTGCTCCATCAGAGGATCTCATTGTAACGCTCCAGTTTCTACATACTCAATCGGCTTGCAAAAGATATCACCTATAGATACCATCCGCGACCTTGGAGTATTCATTAACAACAAACAAACATCTAGGTCACATATCGACTATATTGTCCATAGAGCTCTAATAAGGATACGGCTTATCCTCAAATGCTTTCGTTCAAGAGACCACAATCTTCTCACAAGAGCATATACCATCTATGCCCGCCCCATCTTAGAGTATTGCTCCCCCATCTGGAGCCCTCATTATAAACAAGATATAAACAATATCGAACGCACACAAAGATATTTCACAAGAGCTTTTCCCGACCTAAAAAAATTACCGTACAATATCAGACTCAAACGTCTTGGGCTCATGCCTCTGGAGCATTGCCGCTTGATAAATGACCTCTGTTTTTGTTACAATATCATACATGGTTTTGCCAACTGTAAAATAACAGGCTTCCCAGAATTTACCCAGAGTACGCGCGCTCGTGGCCACACACTTCGTCTGCGACAGGAGAGATGTTCCAGAGACATCAGGAAACATTTCTTTACAAATAGAGTGATAAACCCATGGAACTTGCTCCCACCTGAAATTATAAACTCTTCAACCTTTTCCCGTTTCAAGTCCTGTCTTCTGACCCACAATTTAGCCAGGTTTCTCGTCAACGGATGACAGTCCTGTTGGAAATGAGGTCAACTACACTGAACTTCTCATATCTACAGAGTTTCTTCTTTTTTCTGGGCATTACGGTGGAAAGCATTTGGGGAATTATTCGTGATTAATCTACCCTACATTAAATTTTCAATTGCTCCTCGCTTTAGTTTTGTGGCATAAACTTTGAAGTCGAACCTTTATTTTGCGTCTCCTTACATGGCATTCTCAATTGCACATCGCCTTTGTTTTTTAAATCCTTTATATTATTTTCGATTGTCTGTCTTCCTGTCGGTCACAAACTTTGAGTCTCAAAATTAACTCACTTCCCGTTATCCGATCGAGCTGAAATTTGGCACATCGACTTGGGCTGCGAGACAATTGAATCTATCAAAATTTCAGTTTGATCGGATATTGTATAATTAAGTTTTTCAAAAAATTCAAAAATTCAAAAATTTTTCTCAAAAAATTCAAAATTTTTTTCAAAAATTCAAATAAAATAAAAATCTAGGATCGTATATAAAGGATTTATAATAAAAACTTTGTTTTTATGGGTTAGTTTTTTTTAGCTTGAACTTTGAGGTTCAACCGTCACTTTGCGTCTCCTTTCTTGTTTTTTTTCCGCTTTTGTTTTCTTTTTGTTCGAATGCATAATCACATTTCTGTTTTGTTTATATTGCTATCCAAATGGTGTAAGTGGCCGTTGGCCCTGCTATTTGACGACGTTTTAATAATAATAATAATAATAATAATATAGTCGGAAATTTTTTTTATAGAACCCTTATACTATTTGCCATATTGTAGCAGTTTGTGTCAAAAAAAAGAAATAATTGTGGAATGGTTTTGATAACATTAGATACACATTTTGTGCCTGAGTTGAAACCGTAGCTAAGAAAAAGAAAGCTGAGCATTAAATGGAAACTGTCAGGTTTTCATCTATATATTTGGATAAACCAAATTGTACATTATACAAGGCAATACTATTAGGGATAGTTATTACAGCTTACAAAAACGTTCTTGATTCATCACGCACCTCATTCAAGCTACTGCCACTAAACATAAAACTGTGGAACGGGAGAGCAAGCGAGAACGGAAAAACGAGCGGGAACGTAAAAGCGACCGGTAATGGGACAGCGACAGGCAACGGGAAATCGACCGAACATGGCAGAGCGAGCGGGAACGGGTAAGCTACCAGGAGCGGGAGATCAAGCAGATAAGGAAACGGGAGCAAGAGAAAAACGATAGAAAAACCTCTAAAAACCTTGCAGTGGTCAGCAGTCAGCATTTGACAAAATTACTGCGCGCATGCGCGTAATCAAAGCTATTACGCAATTTTAACCGTCAGTCCTAAACAGGAAAAAAGTAGTACTGCAATTGCAAATTAATATACAATGGTATTTTAAAACATTTGTCAGTTTGACGTGCTACTCTAGTATATATAAACTAGCTGGGTAACTCGGCGCTGCCCGGGCATCTTTGCATCTGTTGAAACTTTTATGCAGATATTTTTTGTTTTTAAGTTAATTAAATACAAATACAAACACATACACTCATTTTATTGCAAAGTTTTTCGATACACAATGTTTTTTTGTTTTTTCCCACGGTGCATATATGTACAAATTGTTCGGGAAAATAATTTTAATTTTTCTTTTCATTGGCATGTAAATTTATTTAATTAATTCGATAAACTACCGCATAATGTAAACTAAATACTATCGGTAGCGTTTTATTTATAGTTTAAATTTAGACAAATAGATGTACTGAAACTAAACAAATGAAACTTATTTCAAGTTTAAACAAAATTTTTTTGTAAATTTTTATAAATTTTGAAATGCATTACTATTTAAATAATTTTTTCAATCAATCCCTTTGTAGTTATTATTGTCTGTCGCGTATAGTTCATCATTCTTTGTTTCTTGGTATACATGCCTTACGAAAACAGAGCCATCTTAAAAGATAGGCGCTTCCGATATACCTATTCTATATATATGGAAACCACTGACACAAAATATCGATTGTGGAAATAAACTTCCCATAGCGTTATACTATGGAGCCCAAGTGCATGGAGGACTGGAGACTGATGGAAAGGTTCTTAAGGATATTATCTCAAACAATGTCTTTGTCACTTCTCCTGATACCCACCAGTTAAAAATAATAATCTACTACTAAAAAAACTCATCAATTAGTTATGAAAAATAATCTGGTTAATTCTAATTTTCTCAAGAGAACCAACTTAGTTTATCAGTTTCAATGCCCTTTCCAACACGATAATAAAACTAGTTACATTGGACAGACTCGAAAAACTCTGGCTAGAAGATTGACGATGCACGTTCAGGGCGGGGGTATCCGTGCTCATTTCCTGCGTGAACACAAAGCCATTCCTCTTACAAGATCAATATTGAATGAAAATACTACAATACTATCTTCTTCTAATGATATATTGCGGTTAAAAATACAGGAGGCCTTATATATACATAGAGAAGCACCTATCATGAACATTCAGCGAGATGCCTTTAATCTCACATTACAACAATTTTATGTACAGGGTTACAGTCTCGCAGGAACATTTGTTCTTTTTCTGTTGCCCCTTATTTGTTTTTTGTCGAAATTGTGATTTTTTTTTATAAATACATTTGTAAAAAAAAAAAAAAAAAAAAAAAAAAAAACTATTTGGAGATTATAAAACTCTAACTTGTGAGGTCAAAAATATAAAGCCCAAACTTAACAATTCTTCGGTAAAATTAACTTCTACCTGTACCCAGGGTCCTGAGATTGTCGGTGGAGTTACAGGTGGTGCGACTGATTTTGAATTACACAGTGGCTACAGTGGTGAGCCCGTTTCCAGTCGTCCCGTTCCAAGTCCTGCCACCGATATCTTTTTTGATGCGGACACTTCATTTTCTTCTTTTGAGCCGTGCGAGGAGCAGTGTGGTGATCCTGTTGAAGATAACTTAGATATCGGCCCCTCGTCCATGTCGACATCTGCTATGGATCATATCGTGGACCTTGAAAGTGGCGGCGGTGAGAGCAGTGACGGCTCTCGACACGAAAGCGTTGGCCAGCCGGTCCGCGACAACTCGTCATCTACGTGCGATCGGGTTTCGGTAGATGTGACATTGTGTGACGACCGTGCTGATGAGATTGTTTCGATAAATGAAGCAGTTAATGATGAAAATGTTCTTTTGGCAAGAATGGCGGCAGTTCTGCATTGTGACAATATAACTATGCGACGTCGACGATAACGTTTTGTGTAAAATAACGTGGCATTTTAATTAATTAATTTAATTTTGGCAATTCTTCAGAGATGGTTTCCGTTTTAACAATGTCATGGTTGCGCGAGATTTGATGTAGATCTATCGTTTGACAATTAATAGATTTTGCTTTTCGACCGTATTTTTTAAATGTATAACAGTTTTATTATATAATTTATTTTTAATATCTCCCTATAGTAAAATAAATTAACATGTCATTCTCGAAGAATAAATATTATTATTTTGTTTCATTATCGGTTTTAACTAATTTCACTTTTCATTATTCTATCCATGTTTTGTTTTTCTTTTCGGGCTCTGATGATGACAAACTAACTGTCGAAACGCGTTAGCCCTGTTTATTACTTTAAACATATAAGTTACTCCTTTTAGTTTATTTTATTTATTTTATAACATAACTGTCTTTTTAAATTTTTTACAAATAAACCTAAATACGGCTGCAAACAAGGAATTCGTTAATAGTCTATCTTCCCAACAACGGGCTTCCCTTCGACGTTTTGAGTCTTTGGCAAAAAAATTAACAAATACAAAATGGGCAATTATATTCAATGGAGTTTGCGTACAAGAAAATATCGTACCGCTATATGCAAGAAACAAATATATATATACATATATATACATATATATATATATATATATATATATATATATATATATATATATATATATATATATATATATATATATATATATATATATATATATATATATATATATATATATATATATATATATATATATATATATATATATATATATATATATATATATATATATATATATATATATATATATATATATATATATATATATATATATATATATATATATATATATATATATATATATATATATATATATATAAGTTTAAGTTTAAGTTTAAGTTTATTTGGATTTCAAGCGCCCTTTTGTGTAACACCTCAGGGCTCCTTTTACAATAAAAACAACAAAACAAAACAATAAAAATAAAGCAAAAAATAATATAAAACACAAAAATCAGCATGTCAGGAAAAATGAAATAATTTCTCTCTGATCATCAATTTGAATAGGATTTCGCAAACAGAAATGTCTTTAGCTCGGCCTTGAATAAACTCAATAATAATAATAATAATACGGAATTTATCAAGCGCCAAGGCACGCGACTGAGGCGCCCTCGGATAACCTAAAAATTGCATCGTTCAAAGGCTAATTTAAAATAAAAGGTTTTAAGTTTAGTTTTAAAGGAAGCGACGGATCCACAGTTTCGAATTTCGGCTGGCAGTGCATTCCAGACGATTGTAGTGGCTTCTCGGATGCTGGCAGGCAACATGTTCCATGTTGCCGGTCCTGCTATACTGAAGGCTCGACTGCCGTAAGTTTTTGTTCGAGTTATGGGAACAACTAGATCAACACGACTAGCAGATCTGTGACGAGATAAGTAAGAATTTTTATAAGACACAGTGACACACAGCTCTTGCAAATATGAGGGGGCTTCGCCATGGAGCGCCTTGTAGACTAAAGTCCCAATTTTGAAAGTAATTTGCTCAGAGATACGCAGCCACCGGAGTTCAGTTTTCATTATTGCAGTCACATGATCATGTTTCTTTAGTCCACCAAAAAGACGAGCCACTGCATTTTGAATACGTTGAATCTTTCCAACAGCACTAAGAGGTAAGCGTGTAAATAGAGAGTTGCAGTAGTCAAGTCTACTTACAATAAACGAATGCAGCAGGAGACGTGTTGCTTCACTTGTCAGAGACCTTCGTATGGTTCTAAGTTGTCGTAGTTGGAAAAAACAGGTTTTTGACAGTTTAGATATATTATCTTTTATGGAAAGCTCAGAATCGACATAAACACCTAGGTTGCGAACAACTTCTGTGGGGGCAACCAAAGCCACAGCAACTAACAAAGCTTTTGCTTTACTCTGTTGCAAATTTGATCTTGCACCTATCCAGATTAAATCAGTCTTATCGCCATTCAGTTTTAGACGATTAGAAGCCATCCACTTTTCAATGTTCTCTATGCAGGGCAATAAGCGAAGGTGAACATTCTCCGCATCATCAACAGAGCAGTGAACATATGTTTGGGTGTCGTCGGCATAGCAGTGTCCCTCGAGTCCAGAACGATGAATAATTTCAAGTAAATCAGTGGTGTACAATAGAAAGAGTAGTGGGCCCTGGGGTATTCCACTACTAAGCGACACGGACAATGACAAGTTCCCACCCACACTAACCCGTTGCGTGCGGTTAGTTAAATATGAAATAATCCATTTTAAGACAACTCCACAGATGCCATGAGTTTTTTCAAGTCTCTCAATAAGGATTCCATGGTCAACAGTATCAAATGCGGCACTCAGATCTAAGAGACTCAGTAGCGACACCTTACCACTATCAGTAGCAACTGGCAGATCATTCACTATTTTGAGTAGTGCAGATTCTGTAGAGTAAAACCGGCGATACGCAGATTGGTTCGATGGGAGACTGCCAGAAAGACCTAGATGTACATTCAATCGTTTAGCAACAATCTGCTCTACCAGTTTTGACAAAAAGGTCAGGTTAGAGACTGGTCGATAGCTCTTCATGTCAGCAGGGTCAAGTCCGTCTTTTTTAATAAGCGGAGTGACAAGTGCTGACTTCTGACTAGCAGGAAAATATCCTTCTTGTAAAGATCGAGTGCACATCAAAGCGACAAAAGATGCAATGTGGACACAACATTTTTTGATAATCCAAGTAGGGGATGGATCCAATGAACAATATTTGTTCGGAGCAGCCATTGTCAATTTTATTATCTCATCAGCCGTGACTGGTTGGAATTCATCCATGAACAACTTGCTGGTCAAAAGTATAGATGGTGGCTTTGCAAGCGCTGTATGTGTTCTAACTTGCTCTACCTTGTCTTGAAAAAACCTCACAAACTAGTCTGGAGTAATAGAAGAGCTCACATTAGATGAGGACTTTTCTTTACCAAGAAGTGTTGACAAGTTACTCCAGAGCTTTTTTGGAGCTTTCTGATTAGCGGCAATCCTGGCTTCCCAGTATTCATGCTCTTTTCTCTGGAACAAATATCGCATGGTCCGCAAGCCGTCAATCCATATAGATTTACTCGCCGTTGTGTGATGCCGACGATAAATCCGTTCAAGTCGTCTCGTGGACCGCTTAAATGCCCGGCATTCACTATCAAACCATAGCGTTAGTAGATTTCGAGGTTTTCTTTTGATTAACGTAAACGGAGCGTAATTATCGAGAAGCTTTGATAGAGTAGATGAATAGCACTGGAAAAGTTCATCAGTTGAATGATGATCAAAATTTTCTGGATTATGACAAAGTTCACTCAAACGTAAATCAGTCAGGAATGCATTATAATCAAATCTCTTCCATGAACGTCCCCAAAAAGTGGCAACAGGCTTAGTTGGTTTTTGGAGTGGAAGTCGAAACAATAGCATTAGATGATCAAATAAGCCAGTTTCTTGCACAGAAACTTGAAGATCTACCATATCATCACGTGAAATCACGAGATCAAGCTGCCCTCCTAGCCGATGCGTTGGAATTGTCTCATGAATAATCAAATTGAAAGAAGTTGGCAATTCATGCAGTTTCATTGCAATTATATCATTTTGTCTTTCAACGTGAATGTTCAGGTCTCCAGTAATAACAATTGGTCTACGGTATGTTGACAATATTTCCAAAAGGAAACAGAACTCATTAAAAAATTTCTTGGTTGCAGGCTTTGATCCAGGACGATAGACTGATAACAATACAACTCCAGTCTGATTGCTAGAAATATTACAACATAAAAATTCGAATGACGCAACTGGTGTTCGAAGATCAATTTCAGTCATAGACAAGCCATCCTTATAAATAATTGCAATTCCACCATGATTTATCAAAGCCCGAGATTTGCTTGTATGGTCAGCAGGACGTGCCCGATCAAGACACTTGTAACCAGCAGGAGTAACACGGCCCAACAAAACGCTATCACCAGATTCATGCCAAGTCTCTGCAGCAACAAAAATGTCAATAGACTGAGACGCAATCAGATCACAGATTTCTCCTTGATCGAACACACATTATGAAAAGCAACAGACAGGCCAGCAAAAACTTCTTTATTAAAAACTTTTCTTGAATTTTTGCAATTGATTACCCCGGATGCAGTACCGAAAGGGCGAATCCTTAGCTAAATTTGCATTTAATTTGTTTCTTTCAAGTCTAAGCTGATAATCCAGTTGTCTTTCCGCTTCTGTTAAATCCGGACTGATATAGACGGATTTATGTTTCTCAGAATTTTGGCAGCCATGAGAATCGGATTCCTAAGACTAACATCAGATAATTCTACCAAAATTGGACCTGGTTTGCTTGTGTCTTTAGATCTTAGTCGTTTCAAATGTACAGGTTTTACCTCAGACTTACCGATTACATTCAAGATTTGTTTAACGGATACTTCATCCTCAGTTTTTTTAGTAGCCTGGGCTGAGTTCGGTGACTCAGGGATACCGTAAACAATTATATTCTTTTTTCTTCTTTCACGATCCTTCAGTTCATTTATTGAAGCATTAACAACAACCAACTGAGCAGCTGGCTGTTTTGTTTTTTGAGTACCGGCTTTCACCACTTGAACACAGTCATTCACAATCGATGGGGATTTTTTCTCGGTCTGTGCGACCGCCAAATCGGTTTTCAACTTGCAGATTTCGTCAAAATTGATTTTGTCTTTACTTTCAAGTAGCGTTAATCGCTCCGAAAGTGATGAGACAAACGCCGAGATTTTGCCGCACCATTCATGCAGCATTTTCGAAGCTACTGAATGATTGCCTTGTCCAAAACACGGCCAATGTTTCTCAAGTAGAAAATAAGTATTCATTTTGCTTATAGCAATTAATTGAAATCCAATCAAATATATATATATATATATATATATATATATATATATATATATATATATATATATATATATATATATATATATATATATATATATATATATATATATATATATATATATATATATATACATATATATATACATATATATATATATACATACATACATACATATATATATATATATATATATATATATACATCCATCCATACATATATATATATAATAGGAAAAACAAAACTAATATATATATATATATATTTATATATATGTATATATATATATGTATATATATATATATATTTATATATATGTATATATATATATATATATATATATATGTATATATATATAATTATATATACATATATATATGTATATATATATATATATATATATATATATATATATATATATATATATTAGTTTGTTTTTCCTATTAATTAAATTCAGATTTTACAATCTTTGAAAAAGAACGCAAGTTAGTTCGAAAGCTCAGATAAAATAAATCATTTTTGTTCAAACTCAAGATTATAATATAAAGGATTTAATTTACAACAAGGAAAGGTATTATACATTTACGAAGATCCTGTGTCGAGAAAACGGCGTCTAGCTAAAGAAAGGCAACAGAGATATCGCGCAAGACTAACTCCACAATCAAAAGCAAAAACTCGAGTTTTAGATGCAGAAGCTCATCAACAACGCGCTGCACAAATGTCTTTTGAGGAATTGCAAATTTTTCATGCCGCATCACAACAACGTTATGTTTATCGACTTACTCCTCAACATCTAGAAGCTCTTTCACACTTCCATTGCTGCCTCACAACGCCATCGAGTTGAACAAATGTTTCCCGATGAATTGCGTCTACATCGAGAAACCAATGCTGCCTCGCAACGCCATCAAGTTTTGCAAATGTCTCTGGCTTGCAATAGCAAGGCGTGTTAATCTAATATGCTGTTCGCAATCCAATTAATTTAGATATGAGTGGTTAGAGCTCACAGCGTACTTAAGCGTACAAATGTATGTTAAATAACTATATAGATCATTCCGAGAAGTTGACCACTCAAAAAATTCCTCGTAGACCCTTGGAATTTTCGCAAAAATTCCATAAAAATTCCAAAAAATCCAAATTACCCACAAATTCCAAAAAAATAAAAAAAAACGCAAACAATTCCAAACACTCCAAATAACTTTACAAAATTCAAAATTACGCAAAAATTCCAAAAAAATCAAAAAAAGCAGAAATCCCAAAAAATTCAAAATATGCAAAAAAGCCAAAGGTATTCCTAAGAAATTTTTTAGAATTTTTGCTTTCTACACCCAAAATTTCCAAAAAATTTAAAAATTTTTTAGAAAATTCCAAAAAAGCAAAAATTCTAAAAAAATTCCAAAATAAAGAAAAATCCAAAAAAATTTAAAAAAATCCAAAAAATTCCAGAAAACTCCAAAAAATTCAAAAACTACGAAAAAATTTACAAAATTTCCAAAAAACGCAAAATTTTCAAAAAATTCCACAATACGCAAAAACTCCAACAAATTTAAAAAAGTTCCAGAAAATAATAAAATTTTTTAAAAAGTTTCAAATTTTTCAAAAATTCCGAAAATTTCCAAAAATTTCAAAATACGCAATACTTATAAAAAAAAATCCTAAGGAATTTTTTTGAATTTTTGCTTCGCAAACCCATTTGGAGAGTGGTCAACCCCTCGAATCATTTCACAGATAGCAGCGCAAATATATGAAATACCTAGATAGGTATATAAATTTTTTTAAAGAGTTTAAGCCGTTATTTTCTTTGTAGGGTTTTTATAATATTTGTTTCAATCGCAGACGAATGTCACCCCTAAATTGGTGCTTGTGAAGTCCCAACCGCTTAATAGATTTTAAAAAATATTTGACATTCTGAACATATTGTTTAAAGTTCAAAAAACGAGTTTCATTGTAATTATCTATGTGGTAGATTTGGAATTCTTTGTGACTTGATTTTTTGTAACAGTGTTTTTAAATAAATGTATGTATTCTACAAGATATAAGAATAAAAAGTTGTTTATGAAAATAATTTTTACATCGTATTTGCTTGAAATTCTTCTTTCCGAACTAGGGTTAAGCAATCACCTAGATAATTTGATGTTGACCTACGAAACGGCCACGTTGATAGAAGATTGCGAAAAAATGTGGCAAGATGTTAAACCACTTTATGTGCAACTGCATGCTTATGTTAGAAGAAAATTGAAATTAAGATATCCAAACGTCAACTTCCCATCTCAAGGACATATCCCTGCTCATCTCCTCGGTTGGTTGACACATATGTTCTTCCAATTAATATATACTATATTATAAATAGATTTATATCAATGGTTATGCTTTTTTCATGGAAATACTTATTTTGTTGATTTGAATTGAAAACAATTGCGATCAGCTTCTATCAAAATTGGAAGCAGCAAAAAACGTTAAAAAAATTTAATTAGGCAGCATGTGGGCACATTACTGGGACAACAAGATAGATATACTGAAGCCTGCTCCTGGTGTATCTGGAACGGATGTAAAAGATGAAATGATCAGACAGGTTAGTTATTTATTTTTTATTGTGACAATCTTTTTATTGAGTCGTGCAATATAAATGTAGAAGTTTTTCTGTTAATCAAACGAAGGTCTGCAGTCGCTTAACCAATCTTTTGTAACGCTTTCCCAACTCCCCCCGCAATCAAATAAAACCAAATAAAGAAGAAAACTTAACAGTGTTGGCTTTGGCATAAAATTGCTATTTATTGCGATTAACTTTTACGCTTATTTATTTATTAAAACATCAGCATGAGTAATATAATTTTTCGCCGAAATTACACAACCAAACAAAATTACAAATCAAAAATCAACACGACCCTGCAATCAAAACGCAAATAAGAAACATAACATTTTATGAACTTTTTTACCTCAAAAAATATCAAAACAATCACCTGAAAATAAAATTATCTCGAGCAGACAGTGTAAATTTGTTCGTCTCTTGGAGTATTTGGTTACTTAAAAAGTACCTCCTGCAATCTTTGTGTGTAATCTAAGTCACCAGCTTTCTGTTATGTCACTAGATCTATCATAGATGCAAACGGTCAAAGACGGACAAACTAACTTCCTCAGATCTCCAACCAACAAATTAAAAAGCAAATTCTCAGAATTTAGTCTGCTCTTAACCTATTTATCAGTGTCGGAAACTTTACTTTTTTTAATCTTGATTTATACGACAATTCCACGGAGGATGGCAAAACTTTTGTCGCTCTTCTTCTGTGTTCTCTCAATTGCATATATCATTCTTTGATTATATAGGTTCTACACTTGTGTCCCATATTCCAGCTGTGACTTCACCAAAGCCTTGTAATGAACAAAAAAATGAAAGCTGCTTCTGATAATTTTCTAAAGTTTTTAACAATTATGACCACCATCGTATTGGCCTTCTGGCACGAGTTAAGATATGTTCTCTAAACTTTAACTTGCAATTCATGGTAACACTAAGATTCAAAATTGATTCACGTGCAGGGATATATACAGAATTTTGAAAACGGGGGTGCCTTGCATTTCACAAGAAATATGTGTTGTAAATCTTCACTTCAACAATATTTTTATTAGAGGCGTAGCTAGGGGGCAGGGGAAACACGTGTTTCGGGCGTCATTTAGAAGGAGCACCAAAAGCTTTGTAGGAGCCCAACATTTTTTGTAAAAATTACCTTTGACTCACTCCCAAGGGCAGATCCAGGGGGGCCATTACGGCCATGGTCCCCTCCTCTTTTTTTAATAGACTTTGGCCCCTTTTATCAAAATCAAATAAACAAAAATTAAAAAGTTCAATTAATGATATATAGATAGTACAAATATAATGTCGGTTACGCCATAGAACAGGAACGCACACCAGCATAGACACACATATGAAGGGTCCTAGATTGCGTCGAATGAATCGTGCAAAATGTGGTTCTGCCTGAAATAAAGCTCTGAGTAGTGTTTCACATCTGTCCATTTGTTTGCCTCTGTTGTGAATTAATTTGCCAGTTGAAAACTTCAGTAGAGCTGTAACCTTTTTTGTAGCACACAAGTCTTTTTTTGTTCCGTTGTACATGCCCTAATGTTTTATATTTGAGCTGATAGCTGAACTTTTTATTAAAAGTTTAATGTACAAATTATGTCAATTTAAAAAAATCAATCTCGAAGAGCAATCGAGTGTACAATGTTTTTTGTCAGTCAATCTTTAGCCAACACAAACAAACTGGATGGCTTGCCCACGCGAGAACATGCCACGTATAATTGTCCGTGAGAAAAACATGGCGTCCCCAAATGTAAGCGACAAACAGACATCGTTTGGCCTTGCGACTTATTAATTGTCATTGCGAATGCCAATCTAATTGGAAATTGAATTCGTTTGAATTCAATATGCATTTCTGTCGAAATCATTGGGATCCGTGGCAGCAAAACACTTTTGCCTCGGAACATGCCATTCAAAATGCTGGCTTCGACAATGTTTTTCATCAATTTTTTAATTACTAATCGCGTGCCATTGCACAGCCGCGGTGGGTTCAAATTCCGAAGTAGAATAACCGGAGATCCAACTTTAAGTTGTAGATGATGCGGTGACATACCTGACAAATCCAATGAGTTCAAAAACTCTGTTGGATAATTTACGGCTTCGCTGCCATCGCAAACTGTATCAATCGATTTGTATGACACCAATTCGCCTGGCAACAACTGCTGTATCTTGAAATTTAAATCATTGACGTCCACAGTTTTTTCTGCCAAAATGACTCTTTCTGCCAGCCCCTCATGATTTATGTATTGTGTGTGTAAATCGGGAAATACGCTGTCATTGAGCGACTTTTGCGAATTAACAATTGTGCATAAATCGGTTTGCAATTTTATGCAGCCAGTATTTTGATAGACAGCAACTTTTCCATCCCCGATATCTAACAATTGTTTTGAGAATGTGTCGGCAGATGGATCTTAAAGCATTTGAACACGCATGTTTACTTTTAGCTGCACTTTTTCAACATAACCCCACAGTGCCGATGATTTCAAGCAAGCATTGATTTCATCAGCGTAAGTTGAACGGGGAATGACGGGAAGTGTTTGTCTGAAATCCCCTGAAAGAAGTAACAGAGTGCCGCCAAATAATTTGTCATTGTTTTTTATATCTTTTAGTGTCCTGTTCAACGCCTCAATCGAATGTTTGTGTGCCACAGTGCATTCATCCCAGATGATAATTTTGCATTGTTTCAGCACTGTGGCCATGGATGATTGCTTTTTATGTTGCACATTGCACCTGGGTTATTTTTAATATTCAGTGGCAGCTTAAGTGCTGAATGAGCTGTTCTGCCTCCATGCAACGGCCAAAGCTATGCCATTATTTGATCGTATTTTGGCGAGAATTAGAGAAATGAGAAATGTTTTCCCAGTTCCACCTGGTGCATCCAAAAAAAAAAGAATCCACCCTGTCCTTCCAAAAATGCAAGTATAATGCGGTCGTAAATGGTTCTTTGTTTATCAGTCATTAGTGGAACATAGCAAGCATACCGAAATGACTGATCGGCAAATTGGCAATGACAATGCAAAAATCCTCGATAGCAATCAATGCTTCATTGTACATAGTATTGCTGAATGTTATCGAAAGATCATTGCACCGAGTACAAAGTCGATGTAAAATATCATCAGTCATTGAATTTTTGTGCTTATCCCACAACGTGTCTGCTTGGGACGGGAATCATGTAGTCATCACTATAGCGAATAGTAGTCGAATTTGTGTTGCTGTACAGTTTGATGCTGCTTCAGCAAGGATATCGTTCCACTGGTTGTCGTCTTTTAGCAAACTGAGTGCAAGGCATGCATCTTTATACGTTGGATACTGTTGTCCATTCACTTTGCGTATATCTGAATGATAATCATTGCAGAACTAAAACGCTTTATTCTAGGAACGTAAAATTTGGAATTTATATTAATTATCTAGTGTAGGCACCCACTAAGAAAAGGTTTTTGAAAATTTTGCTCCTGAGATGAAACCGAAACATAATTTTTTTTCTAAAACAACGCATGTTTCAAAAACCAAAAATGAAAAGGTTTTGAAATTTGGTATCTAGATTTTTCTTAAAAAAATAAAAAGATACGTGTTTCACCATTGTTTTTTAAATATGGTTTCTAGGATCTCAAATTTGATGTAAAAAATAGGGGTTTTTTCAGAATAACTGCTACTCAAAAACTGTAAGTGCTACAAATGTACAAATTAGTATTGAGTATTTACGCTAAAAAATAAAGAAATACGTTTTTAACCAATTTTTGTTAACTTAATTTCTGAGACCTCAAATGTGGGTGGGTGGAAAAAAAGAATATTTATTTAAAAACTCTAAAACTATACATGTCAAAGTTTTGCAATTTAGTACTGAAATTATTCTTACAAAATAACAAAATACATGTTTTAATAAATTTTGAAAATTTGGTTTCTATGTAGGTGGAAAATAGGGTTATATTTTTTTTGAATAACTGTAACTCTGAAACTGAAAATACTACAGATATAAGAATAATGTTACACAGGTTCTGCCAATTTGTTTATGTTTTTGGTTCCAGGACTACAAATGTAGGGTGGAGAAAAGGATTATTTGCTTGAAAACTCAATAACTGAAAATGTAAAATCAATAAAATTCAGTATTTAGGTTTTTTTAAATAACAAAATAAGTGTTTCATTATTTTTCAAAAAATTATTTTTCAAGTTTTCAGGTTTTGTGCCCGTTTAAACTGACTGAGTTCAGTTTATCACAGACCGGACCAAACTTCAATTTTTGTGCTCATGAAACGAACCAGTTCGGATCTAAATAACAGGCCTGGATATGTCTGCCTATAAAATAAGCGGGACCGGGTCTAAAAAATCCGTGTATGGCTCTATAGATTACAGTACTGCACGCGCCGGGCTAGGCCGTAACTTTAAAGTTTTGAGATGGGCTAAGCTTAAAGTGAATGTAGGACGAAGCGAGAATGTCCACCAAGTATATAGAACTTTTAAGCTTCTAAAAACGTGCCGGACCCAAATTAGACGGGCCGGGCTGGGCCTGGAATTTTGGTTTATGAAACGGACATGGCCAAGTTGTCAACGTTCTGGGTTGTAAAAAATCGGCCCGTGCAGTACTCTACTATAGATGCACGGTTCAACTTCTCTACTTTCGACGAGCGAAGCCGCGACAAGCACACCTAGTATATATATATATATATATATATATATATATATATATATATATATATATATATATATATATTATATATTATATATATATATATATATATATATATATATATACCCTTGAACAAATAGAAAAAAAAGAAAAACAGATAGACAAGAAAGCAAGTTAAGAAAAACGTGGTAAATAAATATCAATTCATCCATCCATCCATTTTTAATTACAGCATTTTATGCGCAGGTCGGGTACGTCTACGGGAAAAGTTACGGATCGTTCGGGTACGGATTTTGTCTTAACACCTCAGCCTGAATGTATGTTATTTTATTTGCACAGAACTATACGGCGATCAGAGTTGTCAAACTTGCTGAAAATTTCTACAAATCACTTGGCTTTCCGGCTTTGCCAGAATCGTTTTGGAACAATTCAATGTTTCTGAGGCCAAGCGACAGGGAGGTATCGTGTACTGCAACTGCTTATGACTTTTATAACAGGAGAGACTTCAGGTTGGTTTTATTACAAACTTTTATTTAGGTTACAATCTTTGTTTGTGGCTTTCTCTGTACACAAATCTTGCAAGTAAAATTTAACCAGCTTTTTGACTAGCTAGGAAGTTGAAACTTTCAGCATAGCTTTATATTGGATGACAACACATGATTCAATTAATAAAAAAGCTATTTATTCATATATATATATATATATATATATATATATATATATATATATATATATATATCTTTATCATTGTTTATCATTGTTTATCATTGTTTATTGGGCATACAAAAACACATTAAAGAAACACATAAAAATTGAAATAAAAGCATGCAACAAAAAATGAATGAGTAGTGCCCAAAAGGAACATCCGAAGAGATGAATCTCGCTTGAGGATGACCAGTGCAGATGAAACATTTACGAATAATAATAATACAGGTACATACAATACAATAAATTTAGAATGGTAAAATAACTGAAATAAATTACTAAGATGAACAAAATAACAAAATTTAACATTTAATAATATACAATATACGTTCGAATCTGAGATGATAGAATATATTATAATTTTAATAAGTGAGATTTAAGACGAGATTTAAATAATGAAAAGGACTCAGAGGACTGTATTGAAATAGGGATGACTGAATATGTACGCGGACCTAAACATTTAATAGAAAAGGTTTTTAGTCTTGTGTTTGCAAATTCTGGACGGAAAAGATTAGATGATCGCAAAAAATGGGTATGAATATCGGACGACTTTAAGAAGAAATCATGAAAGGATTGAGGTAGAGTAGAATTAGAATATTTATACATAAAAGAACCAATTTGAAACAGATTGACTTGATAAATGTTTAAAAGCTTATGTTCAGTAAATTTTGACTTACAAGAAGAAAGAGGATGTAAAAAAAAATAATACGGATGAGTCGTTTGAGCAAAATGTGTAAAGAAAGAAGACGAGTTGGGTAATTAGAAGCCCAAACAATATTGCAGTAAGAAATATAGGGAAAGACAAATGCATAATACAACATAATAAAAGTTTTTGTGTCTATAAAACGACGTAATCTATACATAATTCCAATATACTTAGAAACTTTAGATTTAACATGCTTAATGTGATCAGTCCATGTTAAATGTTGATCAAGAAACACACCTAAAAATCTATATGAGGTGACACGGGTAATAGAAACACCAGAAATGCTGAGACATGACTTTGTAATAATAGATTTACTCTTTGGATGAAATATGATATAGTTGGTTTTTTTTACATTTAAAGAAAGCTTATTGGCACAAAACCAATCATAAATACATATGAGACCATTATTAACGCTGTCAAATAAAATGTTCAAATTGTCACCAGAAGCAAACAGACTAGTGTCATCAGCAAATAAAGAAAAACTGAACAGGTTAGAAATTAAAGGTAAGTCATTGATATATATAATAAATAGGAGTGGACCCAATATAGAGCCCTGTGGTACGCCACAGTTGATGGGTAAAGATTGTGATAACACATTGTTGTAGCAGACATATTGTGATCGGTTCTTCATGTAATCCCGAAACCAGTCAAGAGGAACTCCCCGGACTCCATAGTACTCAAGCTTCTTCAATAATATTTCATGATTTACAGTGTCAAATGCTTTTGCAAGGTCTAGGAATAGGCCAATGCCAAAGTTTCCTTGATCTAGAGCTTCAGTGATTTTGGATTGAAGAACAACTAGTGGCATGTATGTGGAGTGGTTTTTTCTAAATCCATATTGGTATGGTGAAAGGAGAGAAAACTTTAATAGGTAACTGTATAATCTTGTGTGCATAACTTTTTCAAAGAATTTGGAAAAATAAGATAATATTGAAATGGGCCGATAATTTGTTACATTATTTTTTTCACCGGATTTATGAAGTGGAACAACTTTAGCAATTTTCAATTGGTCAGGAAATATTCCAAATGTTAGGGAACTATTGATCAGAGATGTTAGAGGAGAGACAATTAGTTGGATAGATTGACTTGCTATTAGAGGATCAATACCATCTGGACCACAACTTCTAGATGTTCTTAAACTTTTTGCAATTTTGAGGATTTCAGTTGATGTTACTGGTGTGACATTCATGGAATCGACCACTTGGTTCTTGAGGAAGTCAGTGAAATAAGAACCCTGAGAGTGAATTTGTTTTGCAAAGCTTGACCCAATGTTTGAGAAATACTTGTTAAACATATCAGCAATCAGAGAAGGTGAACTTATTTCGGATCCATCATTTGTGAGAAAATTTTCCTGATGCTCTTTTGATTTGAATTGGCCTAGTAAAGTCTTTATCAATTTCCAGATTGCATTAATATTACCTTCATAAGATTCAAATTTAGAAGAGTAGTGTTGTTTGATTGTGGTTGTTTTTAAGGATTTAAGTTTATTGCGACAAGTTATGAATTTTCTTCTATTTTCTTCTGATGGGTGTTTTAAAAAATTACGATAGAGAATGTTCTTTTTACGGCAGTGTCTGAAAAGTGTAAAGTTCATCCATTCATGGTCAAATTTTACTTTTTTCTGTCTGGGTTTCTCTAGAGGAAACCAGAAATTATATGCAAGGAGATATTCTTTCACAAATAATGAATAAGCAGATGTCACTTTACCATTTTCACCTTGTTGAATGACTTCAGTCCAATCTTTGTTAGTTAATTTAACATGGAACAAATTACTGTTTTTAAATTGTCTTTTGAAGTTTTTTTGATCTTTAGAAATGGTTATTTGAAAAGCAAGATCAAGAGAAAGGTAAAGTGGAAAATGGTCAGACAAATCATCAATCAGTATCTTTGAGAGCGTATTTTGAAGAGGGAAGTTTGTGAAGATATTGTCGATTGCTGTTGCTGTCGTAGAACTTTTCCGTGTTGGTTTTATAAAAGCAGGAAACAATAAATGAGATGCAAATGTGTTCAAAAAATCAGAAACAAGAGAAGCATGAACTTCATCTAACAAATTTATGTTAAAGTCACCCAGTAGTAGAATAGTAGTGTTATGGTGATCAATGGAAGTTAATAAAAGATTCAATTCGTCAAGAAAAGTTTGTAAATTTGAGTTTGGTGGTCGATATATCACCCCAGCAATAAATTTTTTATTATTACAACTAAGGGAAACCAGTAACGATTCGAATGAGGAGATTAGTAAATTTTTGTCCTGGTGGACCAAAATGGAGCAGGCGATAGAAGCATCGATGAAAAAACCCACACCCCCACCTTTTTTACCCTCACGAGGTTTTGAAAAAAAAATTGTAGTGTGGGATGAATATACTGTCAGAGTTTTCTTTATTTAGCCAGGTTTCAGTTACAGCTACAATTTTAGCTGAGGACATGTGCATTAGTAAGATTAAATCTTGAACTTTATGTACGAGACTTCTGCAATTTACATGAAGGAATGATAATTTCTTATTGGTTGAGTTTTTAATTAAATTGGAAAGATTATCTGGTGTTAAATATGTAACTGGATCGTAAAATTGATATAAAAAATGCTGATCTGGATCAATGTGTCTGTCAAATAAACAAAAGACTTCCTTCATTTCTCCTAACTCGTTATGCAGACTTGTCATATTTGTTGGTGTTAAAGTTGTAGACTTTTCAGGAGGATGCAGATGGAAAAGGCTGTCGAGATTCTCTTTTAGCACACCGCCTTTTGTAGGCCTCCTCTGCTTGAATACGAGTTAAATCCCTGTTTATGTAAACTTGGCGAAATTTGACTTCAGAAGAGCTTCTAAGTATGACCGCAGAAGAGAGAAGATCTTTTACATCATCAGGACTGTTTAGCGTGACACAGATTTTGACATTGTCTTTTCCTAGTCTGCGAGTTTTGAGTATGCGAGGTTTATATATATATATATATATATATATATATATATATATATATATATATATATATATATATATATATATATATATATATATATATATATATATATATATATATATATATATATATATATATATATATATATATATATAAATACACATACTAGAAGTAGCCTTTCTTTAGATAGACGCCGTTTTCTCGACACAGGATTTTCGTCGGCATTCATAATAAGATATAAATATAATATATATTTTTTAATTTTTTTCCTTATTTATTTCTTTATTAAAGAAATAATTAAAATAAATAAAAGAAACTTGCGAGTTCTTTCTCTCTCTCTCTCTCTCTCTCTCTCTCCATCTCTCTCTCTCTATCTCTCTTTCTCTATCTCTGTTACGTTGGTGATAGGTGTATTACCGCGTGAATTTAGTTTAAACTTTTAGGCATATTTATTATGTGCAAATAATTTTTTATATAATATGGTGGTTGATTAAATGTAGGCAAAAACCGTATAAAGTACTAATTAAAAGTTTTTCAAATAAAGAAAGATAAACAAATTTTAAAACAAATAAAAGTTATATTTAATTATAAATTTGAAATTGAACGATAAAATTTGGTAACGGATTCTACAACTGCGCTATTCCTGCTAACGGTTTCCATAGTAGCAATGACTCGTCCGCTTGACGACAAAAACATCATTATATATTTAAATAATAAATAAAAGGAAAAGAAAACAAAATTAATATAGAGAGCTAACTAGGATTTTTTTCTTATTTTTTCTTAATTAATTTAACAATTAGAATAAATAAAAAAAAATATGCGAGTTTTCTCTAACTCTCTATGTGTACGAGCGCTGTTGAGCAATAGGAGATAGCGCTAAACCAAATTAACCGTTTGATTGATTGGTTGTTACCATGGTGACGAGTGTATTACAGCGTGAATTTAGTTAAAAATTATAGGCTTACTTTTTATTATACAAATAATATATATATATATATATATATATATATATATATATATATATATATATATATATATATATATATATATATATATATATATATATATATATATATATATATATATATATATATATATATATATATATATATATATATATATATATATATATATATATATATATATATATATATATATACATAGAGATGGGCACTAACTACTTTTTACAAACTTTTATTCAGGTTACAAACTCTTTTTGTGTATGTGTGTGTGTCATTCTCTGTAGGCAAATCTTGCAAGTAAAATTTAACCAGCAATTTGACTAGCTGAAAGTTTCAGCATAGTTTTATTTTGGATGATAATATATGATTCAATTATAAAAAAAACCTAATTTGAACAATTTTCGTATTTCTAATTTGATTGTATTTGAAATCAAAGTTTATGTTGAAAAACTCGTTTTTCCTTTACTTGTTCTAGTTAAACGTTTACTAACTTTTAACTAAAAAACTTTAGTTAAACTTTAAGTTGCAACTAATTTAAAAAAAATTATAACTAAACTAAAAAAAGTAGTTAAACTTTTTCCAACTATTTTTAACTTTTTTTTCTTTCTCATACTAATCTCGGGAATTTTGGTTCTTTTAAATAACTTATAACATGATCAACGAGTAGAATAACTCACTATCTGGAATTTTGTTTCTAAATTATTTAATAAAACGATCACAAAGTTGACTGGCCCATTGTTTGAAACTTTATTTCCAACAAAACTGCATAATACATTTGTGGTTTTCAATTGACGACCATATCAATCTTATTGCATGATAACTTGTGAGCTGAAATAAATTTGGAACTTCAACCTTGAACACAGAAAAATCAGTCTATTAATTGTTTCCTTGCCATCTTGCATCTTTGACTTGTCAAGACTGGTTCAGCAGCGCTGAAACGACGTTCAACGTTGCCGTAGATGCGTCTATTAGGACAAATTCGGCATCTTGCACTGAAAATTTACTATCCCGACTGTCATCTTTAAGCTTGAGTTTTTCAAAACACGTTTTATTATACACTACGCATACCATTCTTGGAATTTAATTTAATTTGTTTCGAACTCTAATTTAATTTAATTTAACTTGTTTCGATTCGTCGCCCGTTTCTTATTTTACGTTGACTTTTAGTTTATTACTTTGGGCTCCTGAGATGGAAAAGGATTTCCGAAACTGCAGTAAGCCAAATAAAACATCTAAAACAAGTCTCACGTCTTTCAACTACCGCAAAATCGAGGGCACCATAATAAAATTGATAAACGCCAAGTGGGCCATAGTTTTCAACGGAGTGTGTTTAAAAGAAAATATAACGCCAAACTACGCTCGAAATAAATAAATATATATATATATATATATATATATATATATATATATATATATATATATATATATATATATATATATATATATATATATATATATATATATATATATATATATATATATATATATATATATATATATATATATATATATATATATATATATATATATATATATATATATATATATATATATATATATATATATATATATATATATATATATATATATATATATATATACTAACGTGGTTACCCGACCTTGCTCGAGGTTTTCATAGGTTTTGTATCGTTTTTAAACAGTTGTGTAATTAGTTAATAATTGGCACAAAGAAGGAAATGTTGGAATTTTTTTGAAATAATAATAAAAACTTTTGGAATCGGCAAATTTTGGTACCAAAAATCGGAAAATCGGAAATTGGCAAAAAATCGAAATCGGTTACCCCCTAGTCAACATTTAATAATCCGACACAATAATAATAAAAAAATTTTCGATCCACCCTGTTTTGGGCCCTGTCCTTTTGCAAATCCTATATTCACCTCTGTTATTATGCCTCTTTTCTAAAGAACAAATTTCTAGAAATACGTTGAAAAGAGTTAACAAACATTGTTTGGAATAAAATATGTAATTACATTCTAGACTAAGAATGTGCATGGAGATGAACATGGAGTGGTTAATTTCAGCTCATCACGAAATGGGACACATCATATACTATATCGCGTACAAAGACCAGCCGGTACCTTTCAGAGAAGGTGCCAACCCAGGTGGAAAATCATAATTTTGTTGATATTAAAATGTTGTACAAAATGAATATAACTTTATCGAAATTTGAATTGTATTGTTTTAAGCATTCCATATTTTTTCCGCCATTAATCGCACCTTTGCTATTACAAAAAAAAATAATGAAACAATTTGAAGACAATGTTAATAATCTTTAGATTTAATATGAAACTATTTTTCTCGATTTTTTGTTTAGATATCTTGACCATCCAACAAGTAAAGCTGAAAAGCTGAAAGGTGCAAAAAAAGTTTGGAGTAGCTGCCCAATATCAGGCCATCAACATTAAACAATTCCGCAAGCACATTTTAAAGCAAGAAGTTGACATTAGTTGACAGCCGGTGCAGATTGTGCAAGAAGGCAAAAAAGCACATCAGTTACATTGTGGCAAATTATATTCACTAAAGTTATAACTCCTGAAAGTGTTATAATCATCAACCAAAATATGTAGTAAAGGTTACTGTTGTTATAGACTTGGCATTGTAGTTCCTAATAAAAAAAGCTGGTTGATTGACGTGTTTGTTATCGATGATGCAATTATGGGAATTAATCTGGAGACTGAGTTCAGCAGAGTGTGAAATGTAAAAACCAATAGAGAGTGAAACAATAAGAACAATCAAAGAAGGTATTCAAGATAATGTGATGATGTTCCCCGGTAAGCCAAATAATTAAAAAAAAATCTCCAACATTGAAAAAGTAATGATAATTAACAGGTCTACAAAAAAAAGTTGCAAGCTGTTTTGGTATTTTTGAAAAAAAAAGTTTTTTTTTGAGTGTGCTGATTCTGAAAAGGATTTTCATTTTGTTCAAGAACGTCACGTTTTTTTGTAAAACGCAATTTAACGGATCTATTTTGGAGTCATTAATAAATGGGTACAAAGATGTTGTTCGGATGTTTTCAACTGATTTCTGTGTATTTAGTTGTGCTGAAAACAAAAATAATAATAAAAAAAATTCCAGACCGTCAGGATATTTACAAACGCAACATTTTGGGCTATCAAAAGTTCATAAAAAAAATACAATTTTAAATATAATTGCGTAACAAAACTTTTTTAATCTAAAACACATTCATTAGTAAGCACTAAACACATTTTTTTTCCAGTGAGACTCTTTTTCGAACATTTTGGCTTACTTGTTGGAAGCATCTGGAAGGTCTTTCTGAAGCGTCTAACAGTAGTCTGCCAATATTGAGACACTTCATCCTAACAAGTCTATGGACCAAATTTCAGATCGATTGGATGACTGGAAATGGGTTTCAATTTCAATTTTTCAATTCAATTCAATTCATTTTATTTGGACCACAAGTAAATAAAACAAGTTCAAAAAGAAAGAATCCATAGGGACGTAGGAAATGTGAAAACTGACGAGCTCACTTCACAAGAGATTTAAGTCTCTGATGTTCCACTGAAAACTTTCTGACAAAAAATTTCATTAAATAAAAATGATGCCGAATGTGACAACTTTCATGGTTTCAATGGGCCATCGCGGCTTCTACAGACAATTCGGTTCGAACGTTGCTAAAAAAAAAACAAATACTGTTTTAGAAACCGGAAATTATTCTTTGAAGATTCCGTCTTAAAATGATTGATTCTGAACTCCAAGCTCTACAAAATTAACTTTTTCAATACTGGAACTTGTGGAAGATGCAGCGGAAACATTTGTTTTTAGAAGACAAGGAATGTCACAGTCTTCCCTGCTGTAATGCCGTAAACACCAGAAAAAAGGCAACTCAACAACACGACAACAAGAACTTTAATAAAGCGCAAATCAAATGAAAAAACGCGCAGGACTTCGCCTGATACTAAATAGCTAGCTCTGTCCTGACGGGATTCAAATCGCTATATATATAGCTTCAGAAAACGCGTAAAAGAATGTCTGAGAATTCTAGGTTTCTGTCTAGACTGAAAGTCTAGACAGGTCGACGGGTGCAGGATACACTTGTCAGGAGGTCCGGTAGAGCGACCCCTGACATAACGCTCCCTCAAAACGAAGATGTTGAACAGTCCTTCAATATATAAAATGTTAGCTATAGAGTGGGTGTTCCTTCGTCGATGTATCGTGTTTACCAGGGCTTCAAGGTCGATTTCAAACTGGAGATGTCCTTCCTGAAAGTAACTTTTACTCCTACAAGTAAAACCACCCATAAAACCAGCTCGACCCGTCCAAGTTTAATCCCATACCGGTCTGAATTGTATTAACGAAGGAATTATCATCACATCATATCAAAGAAGTTCCCCTACTTCCACAATATGATTAATTATAGAATAGTACAACAATCTGCAACTAAGGCAACAAAAGAGAAAACCTATGCCCCTAGAAATACAACTAGTACAATGTGCCTCTGGGCTTATGCTCGAAAACACATTTTCAAAATTTATAACAGTAAATAATAAACATAATTACGACAAGTAAAAAAAATGTTGTCCATCTCTCCGTGTTGAGAGACTACTCCCCTATCCGGGAGAAAAAAATCAGCGGCTCCGTGAATTAAGAGAGGAGATTATGATCGGAATATATGGTCACCATGAAAAGCAGTATCCAAGAATTATATTTCTTACGGGTGTTATAATGACGCTCATAGATATCTTGTTCGTAGTCTCCATGTAGAATTTTTCTGGCTCTATCTGAAGCTGCCGGATCTTTCTGAATTTGAAGTTCAGCTTCAAGCTGCTTGTATCTTTTGTCACTCTCTTTACTGGCATTTGACATCTCTTGTTTAGTAACATTGATAAATTCGATCTCGTGCATGACTTCTTTGATCTGGACCTGTTAACGTTTGAACTGCTTCACAGCTTCATCTTTGACTTTCAGAGCATCAGGAAGTTGTTCCTCCATAGCTCTAAAGTCACCTTCAACCTTCTTCCGGGCATTCGTTACAAGCTGCATCTGTCTCCTCTCTTCTTCAAGTTCAGTTTCCACGTCTCTTATCTTTTTAAGAAAACCTTTTCTACCTTCTTCCCCCATTTCCTCTCTTGACTGAGCCTTTTTCATCAACTGATTTTTTAAGGTTTGCTTATTCACTTCCAATCTCAACTTGTCATTTTCGGTTTTTGAACTTCCTTTTTGAGCTCTTCGATCATCTGCTTCTGGGCTTCCACTTGAGTTTCAAGAGCTCTCTTGTCTTTTTCTAATTCGTGAACATTCTTTTCGACGTCATTTTTAGAAGAAACCAGGTCATCAAGTTCTCTATGCAGTTGACTTCTCGCTCTGTTTGATTTAGTCAAAACTTTGTTCAGCCCATCAACTTGTCGAGTCAGGTTGAGAATTTTTGTTTATTTTTCTCTGAGATCTTTCTCCAAGTTATCTCTTGCAATTGTCAACCTCTCAGAGATGGCCTTTACTTCGGTCAGGCTTTGATGGATTTTTCTTTGCTTTTGTCAATTACTGAGAACTTTGACCTTTTGTTGTCCAGAAGAACAGTGATGTCATCAAACTCATATTGCAGTTTCTTCTTAGATTTATTGAGCTTATTGTTTTCTTCAGCCAATTGTGCAATCCTCTCTTGAAAAGTTTCAGCTTCTCGCGTCCATTTCGACGGTTCTCTGAACTATCATTCGTTCGCGTTCTTCCATTCTCCATCGCTTTGTTTATTCCCTGTTTCTTTCAGCTCGTTCCTCCCTCCTCACCTCATCTAATTCTAGCCATCTTAGCTTTTTATTTTCTTGTTCTTTTTCTAATTCCATGGTTTTTAATTTTCAATTCTCTTTCTCTTCTTCTAACATCATTTCTTTTAATTGCAACTTTCTTTCTCGCAACAATTTATCTATCAATGGATTCTCCAATTGTCTTTCTATTTCCAACTCTTTCTTCCTCTCTTCGCCGTCCAACATACCACTACGTTTTTGTTTTTTGTGACGTTCTCCTTGTCGATCTCCCGACGTCGGATTTTTGCTAAACCCACCATAGTCTTTTTTCTAACGTTCCCCGCATCCTCCCAATTTTCTGGATACACATTCCCTCTAGGTAATTGCGCTAAGTTGCCATAATTTTCAACACCGGACAACATACAATCCATCTTTAACCAGATAAGTATCAAAATAAAAGACTTACTTATCTAAACTCAGACTGGCGGGAAAACTCGAAAAGAAACTCAAACCTTGAGCACGGATGGGTTGGCCGATTCTAGCCACGGAAAGTCTCGTAACTGGTTAGCTGATCCAAAGAGAACTTCACCGGCAAGAGAGATCTTCTTCCCGAACTTGCTTGTCGAACTTTGCTGGAGAGCACTTCTTTCTTCCTGATACTTGATCCCACCGCTGCCACCAAAATGTCACAGTCTTCCCTGCTGGAATGCCGTGAACACCAAAAAGAAAAAGACAACTCAACAACAACAACTTTAATAAAGCGCAAATCAAATGTAAAAACGCGCAGGACTTCGGCTGATACTAAATAGGTAGCTCTGTCCTGACGGGGCTCAAATCGCTAAATATTGCCTCAGAAAACGCATAAAAGAATGTCTGAGAATTTTAGGTTCCTGTCTAGACTCTCAGTCTAGACAGGTCGACGGGTGCAGGATACACTTGTCCGGACGTCCGGTAGAGCAACCGCTGACAAGGAAGTCACCCAAATTCGATGAATTTCTCTTAGAATAAGACAGCCTAAGATTTATCAACATGTGGATAAACAAGGTGACAGAAACTAAAAATTCAGCAAAACGTTTTGATAAAAATCCCAACTTCAAAAGTTGATTTGACCACGCCTCTGAAACAAAAATCAAGAGTTTTTTTGTATTCGGTGAACCTTGTATAAATATAGAAAAATCTAAGCATGGAAGTTTTTAAATTGTTATGTTCATGCATGGTCGTAATTAAAATTAGTTTTCTTCCAAAGTTTCGTTTTTTCATAAATTCGGAAAGGTTTTTGTTCCAAACTTTTAAGTACCACAATATCAAAACATTGTTTATGTTTGCTTGCATATGCGCAGGTACCTACATACAATATTTAATTATGTGTTTAGTCATGCATAATTGCTGCAATAATTCTTTTTAATAATGGTCTGCTGGTTAATCTCATTAAATCACGTGATCGTTCGAGATTGAGTTAGTAAGGTTGATAGATCATAAAAGTAGATGTCTGGTTAATTTTTTTAATTACTCATTAGCTTTTCACGAAGCAATCGGTGACGTGATGGGACTCTCTGCTGTGACTCCAGAACATCTGCGAAGCATTGGACTCCTGCCGAATTTTGTTGATAATCTAAGTTTGTATTACATTTAGGTTTTTTCTATACTTCTGAATGGTTGCATAAATTCATAAATTATAGGATCTCAATACACAATTTCGTATGTTTGTATGTATGTATGTATGTATGTATGTATGTATGTATGTATGTATGTATGTATGTATGTATGTATGTATGTATGTATGTATGTATGTATGTATGTATGTATGTATGTATGTATGTATGTATGTATGTATGTATGTATGTATGTATGTATGTATGTATGTATGTATGTATGTATGTATGTATGTATGTATGTATGTATGTATGTATGTATGTATGTATGTATGTATGTATGTATGTATGTATGTATGTATGTATGTATGTATGTATGTATGTATGTATGTATGTATGTATGTATGTATGTATGTATGTATGTATGTATGTATGTATGTATGTATGTATGTATGTATGTATGTATGTATGTATGTATGTATGTATGTATGTATGTATGTATGTATGTATGTATGTATGTATGTATGTATGTATGTATGTATGTATGTATGTATGTATGTATGTATGTATGTATGTATGTATGTATGTATGTATGTATGTTTGTATGTATGTATGTATGTATGGATGTATGTATGTATGTATGTATGTATGTATGTATGCATGTGTGTATGTGTGTATGTGTGTACTGCCTCTTGACGAGCTTTTCTGCGGAGGTCATCAGAAGAAAACCCCCTTCAAGCAACCATTTCGGCTCTTTAATTTCTTGACGTTCTAGGGGGGGTTAGCCATCAAAGTAAACATGGAGAATAGCGGCAGATATTATTTTCGGTGTTTTTAATTACTTTTCCCATATAATAATTATATATTTGTAATCACAATAATAACTCGAATTTAATGATCCAAGCAGTGTAATAATTTTTGATAATCAAATTCTCTCGGAAAACTCACGAAATGCGCAAGAGAACCAACCACAACAAAAACTATGAATAGCGCAGTCAAACAGAAACTGTTTATAATTTAGTCAAAAATAAAGTTATTTGCCAAAAAAACGTAACAATCACACGATAAAATAATAATGATGCAGTCAGATTAACATTATTTACAGAAAAAATGACAGTTTATTTAAGTCCGAGCAGTTTTTCAGAGAAAGACAAAACTGGATAGTTTTCAATTAAAGAAACACAGAGTTTCAGCAAAGAATTTTCTATCTGGTTTGAGACTACGGAACTCAAATTCACTTAAATAAGTTATTTATTTCATTAAAAATATTTTATAACAAGTAAATTAAAAACGAATTTTTAAAACCCAATGCTTTTATATGTAATTAAAACACAAATTTTGCAATCAATTTTTTCTTATAATAAACACACACACGTACACATATACATACATATATATGAACACACACACACACACACACACATATATATATATATATATATATATATATATATATGCGAAATTAATTAAAATTAACTAAATTAATTGACTTATTGTAAAACTAATAATTGAATATTGCATTGTCTTCTATTTTGAGCATGTATGCGATATTTGAAAAAAATCTATCATCAGGAAGTGACTCAAAAATTGATTGCAAGAATTGAAACAGACAGAGAAACAGACAGACAGAAAAACAGAGACGACGAGTTAATAAAAGCATTGGTAAAAATCCTAAGAACGTGAAATTTGGAACTTATATTACTTTTATAGCGTAAACATCCGCTAAGAAAGGATTTTTGAAAATTTTGCTCCTGAGGGGAAAAAACTGGAAAACAAACTTTTTTCTAAAACAATGTATATCTCGAAAATCAAAAATGAGGAGATTTTGAAATTTGGTATATAGATTCTTTTTGAAAAATAAAAAGATACGTGTTTTACCATTTTTTGAAAATTCGGTTTCCCGGACCTCAAATGTGGGTTGGAAAATTAAGTTATTTGGTTTTTAAAGTAGCTTCTACTCAAAAACTGTTAAAAATTAGTATTTAGTTTCTACTCCAAAAATAATAAAATACGTGTTTTAGCATTTTTTGAAAATTTGGTTTCCAGGACTTCAAATGTTGGGTGGAAAATAGGGCTAATTGTCTTTTATAGTAACTGTCTTTTAAAAGTAATTGTTTTTTATAGTAACTGCTACTCAAAAACAGTAAATACCACAGATGTAAAAATTATTATTTAGTTTCTTTTCTAAAAATAAAGATATACGTGTTTCACCATTTTTTACAAATTTGGTTTCCCGGACCTCAAATGTGGGTTGAAAAATTGGGTTATTTGGTTTTTAAAGTAGCTTCTACTCAAAAACTGTTAATGTTACAAAAGTAAAAATTAGAATTTAGTTTCTACTCTAAAAATAATGATATACGGGTTTCACAATTTTTTGAAAATTTGGTTTCCAGGACTTCAATTGTGGGGTGGAAAATAGGGTTATTTGGTTTTTAAAGTAACTGCTACTCAACAACTGTAATTGCCACAGATGTAAAATTTAATACTTAGTATCTACTCAAAAAAAAAGATATACGTGTTTCATCATTTTTTGGGTTATTTGGTTTTTAAAGTAGCTGCTACTCAAAAACTGTTAATGCTACAGAAGTAAAAATTAGTATTTAGTTTCTACTCCAAAAATAATGAAATACGTGTTTTAGAATTTTTTGAAAATTTGGTTTCCAGGACCTCAAATGTGGGGTGGAAATAAGGGTTATTTGATTTCAAAATAACTGCTACTCACAAACTGTAAGTGCTACAAATGTAAAAATTAGTATTTTGAAGTTTTGTGCCGGTTAAAAGTAGCTAAGTCCAGTTTATCATCGGCCCGGCCAAGCCGTTATTTTAGAGTCTTCACACGGGTCAGGCCAACCTTAAATCAAAGTGGGACGGGCCGAGACTTTTCACCAAGTATATAGATATTTTAGTTATTTTAGGGTCTTCAGTTTGGCCGGGCCAAACCTGAGGTCAAGGTGGGACGGGCCGATGTTTTTCATCAAGTATATAAAACTTCTAGGCCTGTAAAAATGGGCCGGGCCTAATTCAGACGGGCTGTGTCGGGCCAGGAGTTTGGGTTTTTAAAACGGGCTGGGCTAATTTGTCGACGGGCCGAGCCGAGACCTAAAAAAATGATCTCTACTATGGATGCACGGTTCAAACTCTCTAATTTCATGCGAGCGAAGCCGCTACGGGCACTGCTAGTTAGAAATATATTGAACCTGTACAAGTGCTATTGAAACATTTGCGACTCAATAATAAACTTTTTGAGTAATAGTTTGAAACAGGATACGTTTGGTTGTTGAGATATAGTCATCGGATTTCTGCATACACATTAGGACCCGCACATACAATTGAGCGAAGCTTTATGTTGGATTTAGCAAAGGGGGGTCTATACTTTGGATATGAACGAGGCACACAAGAATGTAATGAGGATGATTGAGGTAGCAATTTTCTAAATAAATCAGGAAGCATATTATGATCAAGTTTATACATAAAGATTCCCACATAAAAAGATTTATTTGGGGAATTTTAAGTATGTTCAATTGTCTAAAGAATGGATCAGTGTGAGAACTACATGGTAACTTGAAGATGATACGTAAATATTTTTTTTGAAGTTTAAGCAGAGGCTGCAAATAAGTTGAGTAATTAAAAGCCCAGATTAAATTGCAATAATTTGAATAAGGAAATATAAATGAGTAATACAAAGTGACTACTACTGTTAGAGTAATGTAAGGGCGATTACCTGAAATGATTCCAATATTTTTTGACAACTTATTAGTTACATACTGAATATGAGGTTTAAAAGTAAGTTGTTCATCAATAACAATCCCAAGAAATTTACATGCATCAACACGAGACAGAACAACGTCACCAATACATATAAACAGCTCATTAAGGCTAATATTTTTCCTTGCTTTATGAAACAACATGTAAACCGTTTTTTTACATTGAGTGAAAGAACGTTTGCTTTACACCAGTTAGCAACTCCCATCAATTCTTTGTTCATAACAGAGAACAGTTCGGTAATGTCATCACCAGATATGAATACATTCGTATCGTCGGCGAAGAGCAGAAGTCGTAGCTATACGACTAATTACGTAAGCGTGACAGAATCACTAAGTGAGTGAGTGACCTGGGCTACTATAATAAACAATGTGAAATGTTTTCTACAACTTTTAGATTATTTGGATTCAGTGAAAACATTGCTTCACGACAGAATTTTGAAAAGAGTGACAATGTTATGACTGCCTCCAAAATGTTGACATCTCGATTAACAAAAATAATATTAGTCCTGTTGATCTTCCAAATGGTCATCTTCTTGATACATTTTCTAACGCGACTCCGGATGTTTCCAATGTTAATAACGTTTTTGACGCATGCTCTTTTCACAATATTCCGATACAATGCAAGATCCGTCACCTAAAGATACTTTAGAAAATATCATCTCAGAAAGCCTTTGTTCTTTCACGACCGTTGTCGATGACTTGGATCAACCTGTTAGTCCTGACTATACCGCGCGCACCCGTGCTGACCAAGAATGTCCGATTGATGAAATTTGTTCGTACTCTTCCAGCTCCTTCCTCCATTTACTTTCAAACGAGAACGTCACTGTTCAACGAAAGCGGAAAAATTCTTGATTTTATTTATATAAATATCTTATGTAATTTCGACTAAATTTAATCATTTACTATCATAATACTTATTATTATTATTATTTTATTTTTTAATAAAACGTTTTTAATTATACTTATTTTATCCTTATAACTCCAACTTATTTTATGTGTTTTAATTTAATTTCAGTGTTTATTTTTGATTAATTTTATTATTATCCTTCCATTTAGATATCTCCAAAAAGATATTATTTCATTTGTATATTAAGTTGTTTCATGTTTTTTTTATCTTTTACCTCCTTTCACGCGAATGTATTTACAGACTCTGAAAATGGCGAAAGCCAACAAGTAAATTAAAAACAAATTTTTAAAACCCAATGCTTTTATATGTAATTAAAACACAAATTTTGCAATCAATTTTTTGCAAACACATATACATAAATTCCTAGATAAAACAATATAATAAACACACACACGTACACATATACATAAATATATATAAATTAATTAAAATTAACTAAATTAATTGACTTATTGTAAAACTAATAATTGAATATTGCATTGTCTTCTATTTTGAGCATGTATGCAAAATTTGAAAAAAATCTATCATCAGGAAGTGACTCAAAAATTGATTGCAAGACTTGAAACAGACAGAGAAACAGACAGACAGAGAAACAGAGACGACGAGTTAATAAAAGCATTGGTAAAAAGGACCAAAAACGTAAGTCTGAAAAAGAAGGTTGCAAATGTTGATTTTTTTCTTAATACGTGTTGTTGTAGGCAAAAATGTTATTCCGAAATATCGAGAAAGTTTCTATAAAACTCGTAGCCATTAAATGGAGACTCGAGCTTGTCTAAAAGAAAATCTACTGCCATATATATTCCATACATAATTAGGGACAATATTTTCCCGCAAGCAAGTTTTTGTAGCCCATTTTGCATTCAACAGTTTCTAGTATAAACCTTGCAAAGCAACAATATCTTTCCTTTCTGAAACTACATCAAGCAGCGTTTTAAAATCTTTATTTTTTGCAAATGCTGATGCGAAATGGGATACAAAGTGGTAAAATTGGATAGCGGCTATGAGTGAAGAAAACAAAGCAGCACAAGAGAAACCAAGTGAAATAAACAAAGCAGCACAAAAAACAAAATAAGAATTATTTCCTGGCAGATAAAGTGCCTTAAGCATGGTGTCGCAGCGGTTGGTACGGCGATGCTACTATTATAGTTTATAGTCTTTCACACCAGGAGTTTTAAGACAAAGGAGACGTGCTGTCTGGGTGCCAAGGCTATTAAAACTCAAATCGCAGAAACGGCTGAGCCAGAAGTGAACACGGTTCTGGAGCAACGTGTTGTTGCGACAAAACCCAGTGTTAACCGGAGTGCACTAGTTGTGCCTCAGAGCATGAAACATATTGCAATAGGTCATGCGGTGCAAATAAATTAGAGTACGACATCAAAAACATAACTTAGATCTTGTTTTGTGGCTACACGTTGCCGACGTGTGCCTTGTAGCTGAGTGTTGCTATACTCTGACAGATTTATGAGAGTTGTCGAATCCGTCGGAAAAGTGTCAAAGGCACATAGTGGTGGATTTAACGAATATCGAAACAGTTGACTGGCTTCTCAGCAGGTTTCTGTAGATTTTTTTTGCAAAACATCGAAAATGCCATAGTGCAGTTTATGGGCATATGAAATAATTTTGAAAGCAGAAAAGAATTTGCGGGTGAAAATTGTATTGAGTTTCCATGGTGCATCAGAAATTACATATAATTCGGCAAAAACTAACAATTTCAACGAATTGAGAAAACATTACAATGCAAATGTTCGTGCGGGTGGTCTGAAAGAATACCACAAAAACATTTTCATTTTATTCTCAAACCATTTTAACCAGTTGAAAGTATAGTTTAGGAAAATGAACAATTTTTCAAAATAAGTGCAATTGCACAAAGTTATTTTGGTAGGCATGAAAAATCTTGCTGCTCAAAATTATAAAAGTAGTAGAGTTGTTTGATTTTGGAAGTAAACAGATAAAAAAATCTTGTTCAGTCACTCCAACAAAACGTCTTATAAAAAAACATTATCTTAAAAGAAATAAAATTTTGCCATCTGTGATAAATTATAACTTTTTTTCAGAATTTTAGCAAAACGTTGTACACAACTCTAGAAATTTTTTACTAGTGTGAAACATATGCAGAGGTTTGAGCAATTATTTTTTATTCATATAAAAGTTTAAACTCAGATTTAAATAATTGCAAAAACACATTAATGTGTAGCTTTTTTTAATTGTAGCAGTTTTTATAGAGTTGTATCTGAGAGCATGTTTTGCGATTCGGTGAAATCTTATGTCTCCAGCATTTTAAAAAGCTCTATGATGCTGAAAAAGAGGTGTCCGTGGTCCGTGGGTTGATTTTGAGCGACCGAACCGAACCCACCAACTGACAGTATTAACCCAACCAAACTCACTACAAGATGGAAATTCCCAACCAAACCCAACCCAGCACAACAACAACAAAAATCTAAAAACATGTAAATAAGTGTGTAAAAATTTTTAAATACATCAAGAGTGGCTAAGAATTCCTGCACACATAGTCTATTTAATTAATTAAATTGATTCCATTTTGTCCGCATATAGGCTTGACCTTATGTCAGTTATTGTGTGTTCCAAAGAAGAAATGTCACGCCGAGATTGAGCTGAACTCGCTAAGATGCAAAATAAATAACTGGTAATACGTTGCTATGCTGTGTTCAAAATTGAGGTGGTCCATTATGATCTTGGCACTCGTTGCTAAGTTATATTTGCCTGAGTGCATTACAGCACCAGATTGGACTCCAGATGTTGACATGTCATCTCGAAGGTTGGCAAACTGATCAATGGGGGCTCTCTTTTAGAGTGGTTCATTTTCTGCATCTAATAAAATTCTAAAATAATACACAGCGCAAGTACACAATGAAAAATGATTATGCAAGCGTAATATTTCAATAAATACATTGTGGTCGATGAGTTCAAGTGTATCACAACTATGTCTGTTGGTGATCTTGCAACTTGTATTTGCAGCTGTTTCCGGTGGTCTTGAGGTGGGAGTGCTTGTGGATGTTTACAGGCAAATATCCATTAACCAGCCGTCTCGATAGATGAACAGCACCACTTTGACAATGCATAGTCAATCTACGAGACAGAGTGGTTCTAGTATGGCCAATGTAACATGGTCAGGTGGAAAGTTACATTGGTCATACTAGAACCACTATACCAGCATATGTCAACACAGCATTTAATCAAACCATCTTATAAATTTCTAATTGATAATACCAGTATACTTATAAAAAAATCACCCTATTAAATTAAAATTAAAAGAAACTTTAGCACTTAATAAATGTAAGCCTTTAATTGATAAACAATGTTATTCTTTTGATTCAGCTCTTAAACCTTTTGGTTCCCTAAATAGTAATAAAACTAATAATAATAATAATAGTAAATGTTTTAACCAACCTACAACTTTTGTGAAAACCATGCATGTTAATAGTACCAATGATACTTCAGGTGTTTCTTTGTTTAATGAATATTTTGTACCAGACGTTTGTATTTCAAAGATTATAGATAATGTATGTAATTCTTCTTCTAGTCACGTCCTTGAAATTGACTGTAATTCCGTTGTTAAAGGCTTTGCTAACTGATCCTATTTATTTAGTTATTACTGTTATTATAAAAATTTAACTCAAATTGTAATTTAATTCTTTACAATTAGATGTATCTTTTACTTTTAGTCATTCCTTTATAATTTGAAAATTAAACGGTTCTGAAGATGGCAAAAATTGCCGAAATAGATCTATAAGCCAACGATTCATGGAGTTTTTGTTTAATAATAAACTACTTCTAAACCGATTTAGACTATTAGAAACATATAAAAATAAAATCGATTTAGCGAAGTATGCAATTTTATTTAATCTAGTATGCCTATATATATATGTATTTAGTATATATATATATATATATATATATATATATATATATATATATATATATATATATATATATATATATATATATATATATATATATATATATATATATATATATATATATATATATATAATATATATATATATATATATATATATATATATATATATATATATATATATATATATATATTCATTTTTCAGGTTTAGATCTTAACTACTTAATGTTACAAGCTCTCAATAAAATAGCACTTCTTCCTTATTCTTACTTCATTGACAAATGGAGATGGGATATCTTCACGGGAAAATTCCGCAAAAGGGACTACAACAGGCACTGGTGGAACCTCATGTATGACAATAATTTATATATTTCGTTTTTTAAAAGTCTTTTATAATTTTGTAACTCGGTGAATAAAAATGTTTTGAAAAATATATTTTGATGATAGTACGTTACGCAAATAAGAAAACATTGACCAGAGTCTTTTAAATACCTAATATGTGAAGTATGTGAAGATTGAAAATTTTTGAAATTTTCGAATCAATATGGAATATAAAAAAAATTTATTTACAATTTTTAAATTTAAAAATTGAATGTCGCTTTTTTCAAATGAACTGAAAATTCAAAGTTCGTTTCTCTACATAAAATTTGTAATTTAAAAAATTCAAGTTTTTTATTTATTTTATTCTATAATTCACCTAAATATTGTTTAATAAATTATGAAACTTATTAAAATGTAAAATCAGCAGCAATAAAACAAATGAACACCAAATTTTAACTTAATTTTGAAGATTGAAAACATAAGCTATTTACGAATCAATATTGAATAAACAAATATTCTATTATACATTTTAAACTTAAAAATTAAATATTGTTTTTTAAAGAAACCAAATGTTGATTGTTCGTTTTTTTACATAATGTTTTTAATTTAAAAAAAAAATTAATAGTTTTAATGTTGTTTTTCTAAGTCACTCGTATTTCGTCAAATCAACTAAATTGCAACTTAATAGGAAAACGGGTAGTTGTTTTTTAGTAGTATGTGGTCCCAACGTAGGTTTCAAGCAAGCAAGAAACATGGTTCAGTGAACATCGCAAGCTTAGGATTGTCGTGGTAAAATTGAGCAATTGATAGTTATTGTAGAGTTTTGATGTTTTAAAAATAAACACAAAGCTAAAACTGTTTTCCACCACCAGCAACTCTTAAGTGGTTGCCTTCACTCCGTCTCCAGAAAGACAACTAGAAAGAAATTCTTCTATTTTATGTTTTTTTTTCGTTTTTTGTTGGAATGGCTTTATACTTTCTTAGACGATAATAAACACACACAAAAATATAACAATTTAATTACTGAAATTAATCTGTCAAATTAAACACTTCAGAAAAAACTCTGAAATGATACTTATAGTTAATGAACACACAAAAACAAATACTCGTTTTTTTATTAATTTATGATTTTTTAGTTCAACAGTTTTGTGAACTTTACAATTAATAAAATGATCAGCAATATTTTGTTAATTTGAATGACAATAAAATAAATATTCCAACAGATGCAAATATCAAGGCATGTTTCCACCTGTACCGAGATCCGACCAGGACTTTGATGCAGGATCCAAATATCATGTTGCTGCTGACGTGGATTTAACCAGGTCTATGATTATATAACTGCAAGGATGTTTCTGCTAAACATCTTATCTAAATTAATATCACAAGGACATATAGTTCAATTTTAAGAGATTGTGTTTCGAAATGTTTTGCTAGCTAGCTATTCAATATTACACATTGACTGTTTTTATAGTTACAAGCTTGAATTTTAGGTATTTCGTGGGCTTTGTTCTCCAGTTTCAAATCCTCGAGGCTCTTTGCAAGGCGGCTAACAACACGAGACCACTTCACAGATGTGACTTTTCTAACTCAAAAGAAGCTGGAGCAAAGCTGAAGTGTATAGTGAATTTTTATTTTAAATAATCAAACACATTCAACTGCTATTTTTGTTTTATTTTATATAATTTGGATGCCTCAGATAATGTTAAAATAAAAATGGAATTTTTAAAGAAGTTTGGGTAAAAGTTATACTAAATTACTTTAAACAATTTTTTAATGAGGCGTCTGATGGAAAAAGGAGCGTCAGAACCATGGCCTTCTATTCTAAGAGAGTTGACAGGAACAGACAAATTCAATTCTTCATCAATAGTTAATTATTTTAAGCCTCTTTTCAATTGGCTAAAAGAGCAAAACAGAGGACATCCAGTTGGCTGGGAAGAAGAATGCCCTCCTGGTTCCTTTAAATAGTAATTTATATTTCAGTTTATCAGTCGAATGTGAATTGGGTACATAAAAATAGTTTTTTTGTAATGTTAATTATCATTTTAAGCTTGTGAGATTCTTAATTAAATTTAATTACATTTCACTTGTTTTGCGATAATGAACTTTGAGATTACTTTGATGTTTTAACAGAAAATGATTGCTAATTAACAAATAAATTACATTGTCACAAAGATATAAAATTTTGTATTATTATTTACAAAATGACAATCACCATAAACGCGTTTTAAAAACACTCTTGATTAAATTAATAAAAAATAAAAGATTAACAACAACCATTGGGTTATGTCCATGGCTTTATCCACAGTCACACCACAAATACCAACTTACAAGACCTGAGCATAGGTTGCTCTATGATGACGACCTGACAACATAGTAACCACTTAAATCATATTTATAGCAAACTTTTCCAATGCCAGCAACTAAAGTGGGGCAAGATATTGATATAAGGGGGTAAAATGAAAAAAGTTGAAAAACACTAAATTTATATCCTGAGTTAAAATCGCAATGTAACATTGTTTGTAAAATCAGGATACAAATTTTGAAGTTCTAACATACTTACATTTGATTTAATTAAAGTTTTTTGATTTATATCAAAAAAACTGTCGCAATGAAAGCAATTTTAAAGTTTCCAGAATTGTTTTAGATGACTCTTCAAAACAACTGTTTAAATTTGAAAATATTAAATAAAAGACTGTTTTTAAAAAGTGTTTTTAAAGGCTTCATTCGTTCAACGTATAGTTAAAGAGATTTGTAAAATGGCCTGTGTCACCCTGTTCTACTTTTTCCCAAGTTCCTACTAAAGACAGTTTGTTGAAAAAAAGAAACTTAATGGCTTATGCAACACCGGTAACGTAATTGTTCATCATTCACCAGTATAGATACATTCAGGTCCAATTTATTTCCGTCAACATTGCCATAACAGATGTATGCATGGCCGTTCAATCATGTTGCTGAAATCCCTACTTTTTATTACCAAGGGTTTTATTGAACCGTCTTCTAGTTCATAAAGCCAGTTGATGTGAAAGCGGTATTTTAAGCCTGGCTTTTAAAACAACGGCGAAGAAAACAATATAGTAATTATAATCTGCATGTTTTTCGACAGAACACTCAAGCCACAAAAAAGATCATATCACTGCCTCCGAAAGTACCGTATGTGCTTGTCTTTATAAAAAGTCGTAGGCTATTTTTAAATCATTTAGGGCTGCAGCTTGTTCTGATAAGATTGGAACTGTAATGGATATTGATTGTAGTTTCAGATGACTTTTAAATTGAATTTCTGTTAACTTGTTCTTGCATGTTAATTTTGTTTTGAAAGATTCAAGAAAGTAAAACGTCAAAAAAGATAATTAAAATCATTCAATGTTAGATGTACATTTTTGCATTACAGAATTAATTTTTTTAAAACTTTTATTTAGGTTACAATCTCAGTTTGTGTGTGTGACTTTCTCTGTACGCAAATCTTGCAAGTAAAATTTAACTAGCTTTTTAAATAGCTAGGAAGCTGAAACTTTCAGCATAGCTTTATATTGGATGGCAATACATGATTCAATTAAAAAAATTAATTTGAACATCTTCCGTATTTCTATATCTAGTGTATTTGAAATAAAACTTGTTTTTTTCTTCACTTGTTGTTTTTGTTTTTAAATTAAATACAATCTTCAATTTTATATAAACGTCAAAACATGTATTCTTATATTTAATTGACATTGACAATAACTTAACAAAAATAAAAAAAGTTGTAACTAAATAAGAAACTTAAATTTTAGTCGTTGACTTTATATTAGTTTTTAAAACATTTTTCAAGTTTTTAAATATTCAATTTTCAAGAAAAACTAAAATGAAGCGCACTAAAAACACATAGTTACAATGTTTTATGTTCAGATATGAAACTTTGCAATTTTGCAATATAGTTTCTTTTAAGCAATTTAGATCGATAAACTTTATTGGCGGAAAAGAACAATATAAAAGGTCTAAATACCAAACTCTTAGTTTTGGTTGATTTGCATCGGGTCAACGTCCTAGCTGTCTCCTTTTTCTCCATGCTGTTTGAAGTGAAAACTTTGGATACAAAAAAGAAAGCTGTTTGAGATATTAGAATGACTCATCGACGCATTGAAATAATTAGAAAAAAATAAGCCAAGGCCGTGTTGAAGGACTCAAGGCTCGAAGAAACAGTCATTTATATCAAAAATATAACTTATTTCTACAATTTAATTGATGAATTTAATTTAAACAGACACGTGTGTTTTCATTTGTATCCAAAAATGGCATACATGAAAAAAATCTTAGCAGATCTTAACGTCAATGATAACAACAGAAAAAACTGCTCAGAGGCAATTCTGTAGTTTTTAATTGAATGGGATTTCAGTGTTCAAGATTGTTTGTGTTAAGCATATGATAGTGAATCTAATAAGAAAAAAGTGAAAAAAGGTGTATAAGCAAGGTTTTTTAAAATAAATGTTAAAGCTTTTTTGTTACTTATTCAAGTCATTCATTTAAGATTGTGATTGTGGATGGTTCCATACGTTTCCATACTTTAAAATATTGTCCATTTATATTTTATTTTTTCCTTCTGCCAGCAGATAAAAAACCATAAAATTCTAGTTTCTCAATGTTTGTAAGGTCTCCGCCTGATAAGTACAAATTGGGAAAATTTTACAAACTGCGCTTGAACTTTACAATATCACAGGGAATTAAACTTGATTGGTTACACAGGTCTACAAAAAAGTTGAAAGCTCTTTTGGTTTTGTTGAATGATTTTTATGTTTTTGGGTATGCTGATTTCAAAAACGATTCTCATTTCTCCCAGAACGTCAGGTTTTTTGCAAAATGAACTTGATTTTGCAAAAAAGTCGTTTTTAGGGTGTCACGACTATTGCCTTTGCGATAGACAAGACTATTGAAAAAACTTTCGACTCAAAACAACTTTCAAACAACAGGGATGTTTCAAAACAAAGTCAAACACTTTTACGTTGACGATTAGTTATATGTATATCAAAAAAATGGAAAGCGCGAAATAGTATCAAATATCAACACAACAGAGTAATACAGGTTCGAATTCTAACAACGTAGGCGCAATTTTCCCCGAATCAAATTTCAAAGCCTCATTATAAAAGAAATTCAGGCTTGCGCGCAACTATTCAAATCTGACAATCTGATTGGCTGCAACAACAAAACAGCAATCGAACGATGTATTAATACGTGCATATTCAAATTTAAAGGCTATCACATCACATTCTAATCACCTAGGTTGTGCACTAGAATATACAATAAATAGGCATGTACGCTGTGCTTCACACGGGCGTGACATACCTCCCCCCTCAAAGTCGGTAACGATTCTTTTCGTTAGCGGCATCAGATTCATCAGCTTCGATCTTCAACCTGGGCAGATCCTGTTGGCTGTGTGCTCCCACCTGGCGACCGGTTTTCCTGAGCTCGTCTACTTCTTTCGTCCTGGGAACCTGAAAAACCTGCTCATTCAAAACAGGCACAAAAGTGATGAGCCATTCGTAAAAGAACGATGAGGTCGAAAGACTTCCTGAGCAGGAATGAATGAAATGTCTTCCAGTTCTCCCTTCAGCAACGCGATTTTCTCCTTGAAAACAGGTAACAAACTCATGACCGATCCACTTTATCATTGACCAGGATCTCCCGAAAAAGAAAAATTAATTAAAGAACGTTATTTTACAGGAGGTAATCTACAAACTAACTATAAATTACCAACAACTTAAGAAGTATATAACCAAAGATTAGGCCATTTCAACCCAAATTTTTTAATTTTGAACATCACAAATTTTGTTGGCTTGCTTTATATATATAAACAAAGTATTTGATTTCCCTTGACTCTCAAGGTTGTGTGAAAATTTCATTACAATCGGATGAATGGTGTAGCAATGCATAAATAACATACCTATATACATACATATATATATATATATATATATATATATATATATATATATATATATATATATATATATATACATACATACATACATACATACATACATACATACATACATACATACATACATACATACATACATACATACATACATACATACATACATACATACATACATACATACATACATACATACATACATACATACATACATACATACATACATACATACATACATACATACATACATACATACATACATACATACATACATACATACATACATACATACATACATACATACATACATACATACATACATACATACATAGTGATATTTTTGTTAACGAAAAATGAATAAAAACGAAAATTTTTATTGTATTCGTTAATAAGAACGAAAAAAAAACTATAATTATTTAAAGAACGTAAATAGAATAAAAACTATATTTAAATAGTACAAACTGAATAATAATAATAACGAAAATTATTTTCTGAACGATAATAAAATAAAAATAAAATTTCAATCATGCAAACTGAATAAAAATTAAAATTAAAATAAATTTTCAAACGAAAATTATTGAAAGTTGTGTACATAGATATTCGCCTAGATAACCAATATCTGTGGATATATAATATCTATAATATAGATTTCTATGGTTGTGCAACTGTTGAAATACACAACCATTTCTTTCTTAACTTTCGTGTTATCATAAACGTTGTAATCATTGAAAATAATTATGAGTTCTCTTGCGAAAATGCTTGCTGGGCGAAAAAAAGATAGTTCCGTGTGGGAATTTTTTGTTTACGATTCCAACACCAACAAATCTAAATGTAAGGCAATGGATTCTCAAAATAAAGAATGTGGAATCCAACTTAGCGGGAAAAATCTCACAAATTTGAGTTCGCATCTAAAGAGATTTCATAAATCTGAATTTGTTGAGCTCGAGATTATGGAGAAAGAAAGAAATGTAAAATCAAGCCTCAAACGTAAAGCCGAGGCTGAATTAGAAGGGGACCAGCAAACAATCAAGCAGTGTTTCCAACGGAATTCAGTTGATTGGCATTGGCATGTTGATTCAATAGAACACAAAGATCGAGTGAACAGCATCGTCGACATGTTAATCGAAACTTGTAATCCGGTGACGCATGTCGATAAACCCTCCTTTCGGTACATGTGGAAAGTTGGGGATTCAAAATTCAATCTGCCAGGTAGTCAGGTTTTAGAATTATTTTTTAAACAATAAAGTTACACTAAATATTTAATTCATATTATGTTTTTATGATTTCTGAATCATTTTCAATTTACATACATACATACATACATACATACATACAGACATACATACATTCATTGTTATATATATATATATATATATATATATATATATATACTATATATATATATATATATATATATATATATATAGATTATCATGTAACATTTATTTGTTATATCACAGATAATATAGAATTCTGTTATAAAAAATAAAGTTTGATAAAAATGTAAAATCTATGTTTATTTCTAAGAAACGCTATTGCCAAAAATCATTTAATAAATAAATAATCAATCAATCAATCAATTATTTATATAGCGCTATTTCTGCAGTGTTCAATAGCGCTCGGTCGTGAACTTATTAAACAGATATGTTTTAATTCCACGACGGAAAAACTGTGAGAGAAGTAGAGTTAGTAAAAAGCTGCTTAATACGGCGAAGATGAAAATAGCAGGATTTAGTAACAGAAGTAATTTGGGGGGTTAGCGACAAGTTAGAGTCAAAGAAAAAACCTAAGCTACAAATCAAGGGAGAAGGAGAAATGGAAAGAGAAGATGGTGGTGGCAAAACCAAAGGAAGAGGATTTAGGGATTTAGAGGACTTGTTGAAATAGATTAGTTCAAACCTGTCAGGATTAAGTTTAAGACACATAGAAGAACTCCAGGATATAATAGATTGAAGGCAGGCAGCTATTTTGTTAAAAACAAACTCAAGAAAAGAGTTAGAGAAAGTAGAATAGACATAAGAGTCATCAGCATAATTTGGCTATTGAGAGAGTGAGAAGATATAATATTAGGAAGTTCAGAAGTATAGAGAATAAACAGTAAAGGACCAAGAATAGACCCTTGAGGGACACCGTAGCTCAAAGATACAGGAGTAGATTTCGAAGATTCAATAGAATATCTACCAGATAGATAAGATTTAATCCACCGGAGAGCATCGCTAGTTATATTAAAAGATTTATCAAGTACATCCAACAACAGTGAGTGATAAACTGTATCAAATGCAGATGAAAAATCAAAACAAAGAAAAAGGGTAGAGAGGCCAGAGTCAGAAGAAACAATGAGGTCATTATGAAGCTTAAGTAGAGCAGTTTCAGTAGAGTGGCCAGGTCTGAAGCCAGATTGAGAAGAGGGAAAAAGTGAGAAAGCAGTTAGATAAGCACTTATTTGCTCATACACAACTCTTTCCATAATTTTAGAGATAAAGGATAGGTTAGAGACAGGCCTATAGCTAGATAGAGAAGAAGGATCAAGAGAGACATTTTTAATAGTAGGGATAATAAAAGAGGACTTAAGAACAGAGGGAAACACAGATGTAGATAAAGAGAGATTAATTAAATCAAGTAAAATTGGATAAAGAACAGAAGAAAGCTCTTTAAAGATAGTAGTAGGAATGAGATCCAAAGAGCAAGTAGGAGAAGACATTTAGTTAATAAGTTTAGTAAGATAGTCAAGTGTAATAGGAGAGAAAAAAGTAAAAGTTTCAGTAGAGAATTTAGAAAAAATGGGGGTTTGACTATTGTTAGAAGATCTGATGCTTTCAATTTTCGTAGTAAAAAAATTATGATAGTCATCAGGAGAAAAAGAAGGAGGAGGAGATTTTTTATTAAGGAGTTTAGAAAGAGAAGACCACCTATTCCTCGAGCTAGAAGCAAGAACAATAGATTTTCTCAAAAAGGAAGAATGCTTAGTAAAGATGAGGTTATGGTATTGTTTGAGATGGTATTGTCACTCATACCAAGAACCCTTAGATAATTTAAAACGATAAGCTCGCTCGGCTTTACGTGCAGATTGCTTCTAGAGAACACAATCACGATCAAACCAAGGAGCTTTTTTAGAAAAGAGTCGAAACTTAAACGTCTCAAAAGGAACCAAAGTATCCAGTAAGGATGAAATCGTCAGATTGAGATTGTCCATAAAGGAATCAACATCAGTGAAAAAAGAAGAAAAAACCCAGAGGTGAGAAATAAATTTGAAAATTGAATATTATCAAATCTAGACCAACACCTTTTAGTGACTGAAGTAAGATTAATCAAAGGTTGAGATAGAGGTAAGGTGAAAGAAATAAAGTAGTGATCAGTAAAGTGAAGATTAACAGGTGAAAGATTGCTTATATTAGAGAAAAGAGGAGAATTAATAAGATCCAATGTGTTACCCCGATTATGAGTCGGAAAGTAATAATGCTGAAAGAAGTTAAAAGTAGATAAGATTTCAAGAAATTGAGAAACAAAAGAGTCCTCAGTTTTATTAATAGTAATATTAAAATCCCCAATGATAAAAGAAGGAGTAGATAGAGAGAAGAGAGATTCAGAAAGGTTGTAGAAATCCTCCAGAAATTGTGGTTTAGAGCATTTAGGAGGCCTATAGATACCTATTAAATTGAACTTAAAAAAATTAATTTTAACAGAAGTAAAGAGGAATTCAAAAGATGAGAATTTAGTAGAAGAATTGAGAGAGACAGAGTAGGAAGACTTGAAGAGAAGGCATATACCACCATAGGAAGAATGTTGAGCAGAAAAAGGATTAGTAGGAGGCCTAGCCTGCTCAACAAAAGAGAAGCCAGTAGGAACAGAAGCAAGGAGAGAAGAAGAAGCAGATTCATGCCAGGACTCGGTCAGGAGAAAGAGATCAAGATAGTTAGACAGGGCTAGCTCAGAGATAAAGAGTGATTTATTATTTAGAGAACGAATATTAAGAGTGGCTATATTAAGGCTAGAACTAGGATTATTATTATTATTATTATTATTATTATTATTATTATTATTATTATTATTATTATTATTATTATTATTATTATTATTATTATTATTATTATTATTATTATTATTATTATTATTATTATTATTATTATTATTATTATTATTATTATTATTATTATTATTATTATTATTATTATTATTATTATTATTATTATTATTATTATTATTATTATTATTATTATTATTATTATTATTATTATTATTATTATTATTATTATTATTATTATTATTATTATTATTATTATTATTATTATTATTATTATTATTATTATTATTATTATTATTATTATTATTATTATTATTATTATTATTATTATTATTATTATTATTATTATTATTATTATTATTATTATTATTATTATTATTATTATTATTATTATTATTATTATTATTATTATTATTACTATTATTAGTTTTAAGATTGTTTATTTTAAGAAGAGGATTTGATATAGAGAGATCAGAGAAAGAAGAGTTGCACTTAGCAATACGTTTAAATTTCCTAATATAATTTAGGTTAAGAATATCAAGATAATAAATCTTACGGCGAACAGTGCGAGTGGGCAGAGTAGAAGATTGAGAGAGGCTTAATAAGAAATCCCTAGAGTACATTATTAGAGAGAGAAAGGTTTAGAAAAGGGAATACAGAAGAAAAGAAAAAAACTCACAATTTCCACGTGAAACAATAAAACAAATCAAATTTAACTTCGCTCACGAGCCGAAACGCCATGACACTACGGCGCTAAACACTATTTCTCTTATAATAAAGCTAATTTGAAAGGTGCTATGATTTTACCTCTGTTTTTGACAGCAAAATCATCGGCATCATCAAGTCAGCTTCCGACATTTCATCTCTCCAGGCTGACATTGACCGTGCAGTTAAGTGGTCAGTCACTTGGCTAATGCACTTCAATGTCGAGAAATGCAAAATCATGCATGTCAGTCGCTCACACAGAATAAACCACCAATACTCTATGAGACATATTGATGGCACGCGGCGACCACTCGAAGTCACAAAAGTCAAACGTGATCTTGGTGTTCTCGTTTCAGATGATCTAAAGGTCCGAGCACAGGTCTAAAAAGCAGCGTCATCAGCCAATCATATGCTCAGCTGAAAAGCTTTCTGCAGCCTCATACTGTGGCGTACACTTAACCTCTCCTACGTCCGCCCGCATCTCGAATTTGCTGTTCAATCTTGGTCGCCTTATCAAAAGGGCGATATTAACTTTCTTGAGCAGGTCCAACGTCGGGCAACAAAAATCATTGCAACACTAAAACATCGGCCCTATGAACATCGAATGCAACAGCTTGGAATCACAACGCAACAAGACCGCCGCTCGAGAGGTGACCTGATCGAGCAGTTCAAAATCGCCCGCAACATTGACGACGTCAGCTTTTTCGTTCCGCAAACTCGAGCATCCGACCACACGGCATACAACCTGCGTGGCCACAACTGTAAATTAGAGCGCCAGTATGTCAGAGGTTGCGAAGAGCGATACAATTTCTTCACAAACGGGATTGTCGCTCCATGGAATGCGCTTACGCAATACACAATTGACGCCCCGACAGTAAACGCTTTCAAGGATCGCAACTCTTAGGAGTCGCGAGTCCTCCAGCTTCTGTCAGTTTAGAGGAGCCTGATGTAGATCCTCTTCATCAAAAATATAAATTTCAGACTTATTAATTTTTTATTGCTAGATTCTATAGACGTTTTTTATATTTTTGGTTCTGATAATAAGCAAATTCAAATTCAATTCAATTCAAATTTATTCATTTTATCAAGGATGACTACATATCAGAAAAATCAGATCTCTTATTTTTAGATCCTGACAGTGTGGTAGATCTTACCTTTCTTTAAAATAACTCAATTCAATAGTAATAATTCATGATAATGTTAATAGGATGATGAAAAATCAGAATAAAATGAAGTATCATCATGATAACAAGGTGAAATCACTTTATTATAGCATTTATAATAGTTTTTATAAGTTTATTCATTCTTATATATTTTATGGTCAGAATGCAATTGATTAATAAATTATGTTATGAAATTTTCAACTGCATCAAATGTTTAGTTATTTTGTGCAAAATCTTTTTAAATGCAAAAAACATTATTATTACAACAATAAGCAGAAATTGAGGTTCAAGTGTAAGCTTTTGTGTATAATGCTTTAATTCAATTTTTTAGAAATCACAAAATCATCTTAAAAGAAAGACCACTGCAAAAAATATGGTTAATTTAAGCAAAGCTGCAGAAATTAATTCTCTACAGTCAAATGCTATTTTGTTTAAGGATATTATAAATCAGATTTATAACACATCTACATGCCTATGACCTTTTCTTATGAATGAATGTATATTCATCGTATGTTATTTTAGCTTTTGTACACTTTTTAAGCTTCACTTTTTGTATATTAGTAAAGCTTAGTGTGAAGCTGTTTTTATCCATTTTTATAAGCTTCTTGTTTATCTTTTGTACATTTTTTAGCTTAGTCTTAGTGTGTAAGCTTTTTGAAAAGTTAGTTTCAGCTTCCTTTTTAGTGTGTAAGCTTTGTGTTAAACTTCATGTGTTGCTTTTGAACATTTAGTTTCAAATTACCATGAAAGCTTTTGTACATTTTTTTTAAATAATTTGATTTAAATATTGCTGACTTATTTTACTAACAAAAGGTTTTTGAACTAAGTCTTTATAATTTATGCTCTTTCTCAATTCCAAAACTAGTTGGTTTTTGGACCTTTTTACAAAAGTTCCCAAGTTCCATTCCTAGTTGCAATGCAGCAACCAGTGCTCGATTGTTTCCTCTGTTTTGCAGGTTTCGCACAAACCTGTCTCATGAAGATTCAATTTCTTCAAATTTTGTTTCAGCCGACACTTATATATATATATATATATATATATATATATATATATATATATATATATATATATATATATATATATATATATATATATATATATTTTCTAATTTTTAATTATTTCCCTACTATAAAAGCGCAATGATGTAATATGTATTATGTATGTCACCCGATTAGCATCTGCAGGTCTGAAAAAACTCACGTTGATAGATTATGAGACGCTGAACACGGTTTGTTAGGGCACTTTTTTGCTAAAATGTTTAAATAAAAAGTTTTTAGCCGCGAAAGTTTAACGCTATGCGGATACATATAAGGCATCGTACGTCATCTTTCAATATAAACAAGTTGAAAATAAATAAATCACCGAAATAGTAGTCGGCGGGGTTTTTCCAATTTTAAACAAGTTGTAAATTATTATTAACGACAATTTACTATATTGCAATTTTTATTCATCTTATTTTACCTATTAATAATATTATTATTAACGAAGATTAACTATGTTGCTAATATTATTCCTAATATTGGAAAGTTCGACGCATTGCGGATATATTTAATAAAATTATAATTAACGAAGATTAACTTTTTTGCTAATATTATTCCTATTATTGGAAAGTTCAACGCTTTGCGGATATATTTAATAAAACTATTATTAAAGACATTTTTTAATTTTTAATTATTTCCCTACTATAAAAGCGCAATGATGTAGTATGTATTATGTATGTCACCCGATTAGCATCTGCAGGTCTGAAAAAACTCACGTTGATAGATTATGAGACGCTGAACACGGTTTGTTAGGGCACTTTTGCTAAAATGTTTAAATAAAAAGTTATTAGCCGCGAAAGTTTAACGCTATGCGGATACATATAAGGCATCGTACGTCATCTTTCAATATAAACAAGTTGAAAATAAATAAATCACCGAAATAGTAGTCGGCGGGGTTTTTCCAATTTTAAACAAGTTGTAAATTATTATTAACGACAATTTACTATATTGCAATTTTTATTCATCTTATTTTACCTATTAATAATATTATTATTAACGAAGATTAACTATGTTGCTAATATTATTCCTAATATTGGAAAGTTCGACGCATTGCGGATATATTTAATAAAATTATTATTAACGAAGATTAACTTTTTTGCTAATATTATTCCTATTATTGGAAAGTTCAAGGCTTTGCGGATATATTTAATAAAAATATTATTAAAGACATTTTTCTAATTTTTAATTATTCTTCCTCTTATTTTAATTATTCATAATATTATTATTTAGGAATAATAACTAATAATATTCCTATTATTGGAAAGTTCGACGCTTTGCGAATATATTTTGAGCATACGTCATAACTCAATATAAACAAGTTGAAAATAAATAATTCACCGAAGTAGTACATCGGCGGGTTTTCCCAATATCAGCCATTGAAGGTTGGGTTTTTTTTGTAGACGGTTTTTTGCATTATCAGCCATTAATGGTTGGGTTTTTTCGTAGGCGGTTTTTTCACGATCACCCAATAAATGTTGTTTTTTTCGTAGGCTGTTGTTTTCGATACTATCAATTTAATATTGTGTTTTTCGTAGGCGGTTTTTTTACGATCACCCAATAAATGTTTTTTTTGTAGGCTGTTTTTCCCGATCAAATCCAATAAATATTGTGTTTTTCGTAGTCGGTTTTTTCACTGCAACACAATAAATGTGTTTTTTTCCGTAGGCTATTTAAGATTTTTTTCGTAGGCAGTTTTTCCAACATCATCCAATCAATTAGAAGACCATTCCAAAACGTTTTGAAGTAAAAATTCATCTGCTACTAATTGAAATAGTGACATACAGTGCTTGCGAAGTGTGCGTACAGTTTTTACTGTATAAGTGCATTGGTGTTGTTTTTGAGCTTAGAGTGAGATTTGAGTGCGACTACCTTTATTATTAATATGTAAAAACTCACACGCTTCGCGCGCGAAGCGTGCGTCAAGTGCTGGTTTTATTTATAAATGCGTAACTAAACTTGTTTTTATCTAAAATATATTCATTAGTAAACATTGAACATAATGTAAAAAATTTTTTATTTAAAAATGCGTAACTAAACTTGTTTTTTATCTAAAATGTATTCATTAGTAAACATTAAACATAATCCATTTACATAACAACCTTATCTAAACTTACAAATAAACGAGATACAACAGTTCTTATGAAAACTGAAAATTTCTGAAAAATCGGCAAAAAATCTGGTATCTATTGCAGCTGTACAAGAATTACTAAATCATAAATGACATTGATGAATATACATATGGAATTGATACGTTTTATAATTGTTTTTCAGGACAAAGCACATCATCTAAGAACAGCATATAACTTTTTAACTTTTTTACAAAGTGATCAACAATTTATCTCTATTTTGACTTTGTTGTCCATTGAAATAGATTTTGCACAACCGGTAAAACACACAAAAATACTTAACAAATGCAATGAAGAAGTCTTACCAAAACTCTTTCAAACAATGACAATATGATATTGTCAGCGATTGACCGTAGTGTTATTGTTTCCATCTTAGGAAAAGGTCCAATTCGTACTATTTGCGGAGTCCATGATTATATACATTTGTACTGCTTATTTCTATTTTAAAGCTAACTACTAATGTGAATTTATTAACTCATAATTCAAATACTTGAAAAAGTATTAAAATATTTTATACATTCGATATTTTTACCAAAAGCATTTATATCTTTTAGTAATAATTAAACATGGATGATTTATACAGCTTGTTGCAGGACTTTACGCTTCGTTGAATCTATATATATATATAAATGAATGTTTGTATATATGTCCTTTATGCATTGCTACACCATTCATCCGATCGTAATGAAATTTTCACACAACTTTGGGAGTCAAGGGGAATCAAATATAGAGAAATAAAATTTGAAATCCGTCACAATATGAGCGGAGCGGAGCGGGTGAGCGAGAGGGTACTATATATATATATATATATATATATATATATATATATATATATATATATATATATATATATATATATATATATATATATATATATATATATATATATATATATATATATATATATATATATATATATACATATATATATATATATATATATATAAATATATATATATATATATATATATATATATATATATATATATATATATATATATATATATATATATATATACATATATATATATATATATATAAATATATATATATATATATATATATATATATATATATATATATATATATATATATATATATATATATATATATATATATATATATATATATATATATATATATATATATATATATATATATATATATATATATATATATACCCGGCGTTGCTCGGAGTTTTCATAGGTTTTTTTATCATTTTTTTCTCTTGATCCCGTTTCCTTCCCCGCTTGCTCTCCCGTTTCCGTTCCCGCTTGCTCTCCCGTTTCCGTTCCCTCTCGCGCTCATTTTTTCTTTTCCACTCTTTCATAACTTATTTTAGCCCATAAAACGTAAAATAGATTTGCTAAAAGTTGCATGAAGCCTTCAAACGTTGTTACGTAAACAAAATTTGAATTTTATTACGCAATTACCTTCGATGGTCGTACATAGGAACTTTTGGCCTGGAAAGTTAAGATGGGGAAAAAGTTAATAAAGTTTGGACTCCTTCTCCGATCCCCCGGCTCAGGGGGCCAAAATACCTTCCGGGCCAAAAGTGCCCATACATGATCATTGCATAAGTTTTCGAAGCACTGAGAAAATTTGAGACATGAAATTTGTAAGCAAGAAATGTTTGCAGCAGTCAAGTATGGGAAAAACCAAAGAGGCGACAAGTGTTCTGGTTGCCAATGCTGCGATGACTCTGATCTGTCGCAACATTATGAAGCATGCGCTTGTTATATGATTAGCAGGCCCGGCGCTAGGCGGGGGGTCCAGGGGTCCGGACCCCCCAGCTCCGAAAGGTGCCACCCGTGGGATTTTTGCAAATCCAAAGACTTTTTTTACTAGGGGGCGGGGAAGTACTTGAATCTCTGTATGTTTAATTTATTTGAGACTGAGTTTGACTATCTTCAGTTTGCAGTCTTTCTTTTCTGTCATTACTAAATTATTAAAGATACCAAAAAAAGACTGCAGACTAAAAAATAGTCGAAATTTTTTTCGCCTGCGGCAGCCTTTCTTCCTTTTTTCAAACTATGTTTTTGCTGCATGGAGTTTAACTATATTATAGTAGTTATTCTTAAACATTCTGTATAGTTTGATGATGATTCAATGTTTTTTGATGATAGTTGACTGTTTTTTGTTTACAGTTAAGTACTTTAGTATTATTGAATAATAATTTTATTAGCTTTGTTTGTTTTCTGAACTCTTAATTCGTGTTAGTTGAATAAATTTTAATTTTTGAAAAAACTAGTAATAACAACAACTTAAATTTTTCCATTTATATTTGAACTTTGTTTTGCCAGTAACAAACCAAAATAAACTAGAGAAAAAACAGGACTAAATTGTGTTCTACTAGTGTAAATTTAGAGGTGTGCACGGTAGTGGGGACAGCGGGAATCCCGCGGATTTTGCGGTATTACCGCGGAAATGGGGACGAATGAGGTGGGGATACCGCGGTAATGGGGATGAAGTTGCGGGGTTACCGCGGGGATGGAAACAAACGCTGCGGGACTACCGCGGGGATGGGGACGAGTTTTTGCGTTATCACCGCAAAAATAAAACAAGTATTTTATAAAAAAAATTCCAATTAACCAAAAATGTGTCGAGTCCTATGGTCGAGTCAACATCATTGTTTATGTTTTTTAATCCTTGCAACGCGCCGTTGTTTTATCGCTGATAATAGTTACTGAAGGTTTTATTTGCATTATTTGTTAAATTTTTGAAGTCGTAGTTCGAATTTTCATTTAAATATGAAAAAGGCTGAAATTCAAAAATTAGCTGCAACAGTCATCGTGTCAGTACTTTGTTGTTGCGCCTTTACATTTCACTTATTTGATCCTGGGTTAAAAGTTAAAAGATAATCTCGGTGTTCTTCCAAAATAATGCGATAAACTGCATTTAAAGGTTTGATTAATTTGCTTTCACATTTTAAGTTTCATATATAATTGATTTTTTTTTAAATTTTGTTAGAGATCTACTAAAGTTCGTTAATGATGTAACACTACATTCTGAACCCCACAAGATGACTTCATAGAACATAAACTAGTCAAACAAAACTTGAAGACAACTTTTATGCAAACTTTTACTCTAAGACTCAAAAAGCTCAGTTTCGAATGAGGTTTTGTTATTAAACTGTCTTTATATTAAAAGCATTAAAAAATTCTTAGACCTCAGTAATGACTTATAATTCAGCTTGTTGATTGTTATGAATTAATTATTTTTATATGAGTAAATAATTTCACAATGTTAATAATTATTTTTATAAGGTTGCTGACTATTTTGCATTGAACGAAGAAGGTGCAAAAAGCGATTTGCTGAGTTTTTGGAAAATAATTCTAAGAAATGATCAAAACTGTCTCAAGTTGCAAGGATTATTTTGAGTTTCCAGCAACAAGCACCTCCTCTGAGAGAGCATTCTCTATGGGAGGATTAACCATTAATGATCGAAGAACTCAGCTAAGTGGAAAAACATAGATGGACTTTTATTTAGTCATGGACTTAAATTAATAAATTGCATTGAGCCCTATTACGGTGTTATTGCAATTCTATATATCAACACTTGAGTTATAGTTGTGTTGAAATGATGTACGGAAAAATAATGACTAGTCCAGGATTGATTAATAAGGGAGATGAACAGTGCGGGTATGGATGGGGATGGGGATGAAAGATTGAAAGACTGCGGGGATGGTTGGGGATGGGGATGAAACACTGCGGGGATGGTTGGGGATGATGTTGGTGGGGATGGATGGGGATGGGGATAGCACTCGCGGGGATGGTTGGGGATGGGGACGAAAGTCGTCCCCGCGCACACCTCTAGTGTAAATACTTCAGTATTCTTTATTCATTTCTTACATGGTTCTATTTCAGTTTTTAAAAAAATGAACAAGGGTCTATATATATATATATATATATATATATATATATATATATATATATATATATATATATATATATATATATATATATATATATATAGACCTTTTTCCATTTATATATATATATATATATATATATATATAGACCTTTTTCCATTTATATATATATATATATATATATATATATATTTATATATATAGACCTTTTTCCATTTATATATATATATATACTTCAACTTGTCCTTGGACATTTTGGACCCCTTAGAACAAAATTCCTGGCGCGCCCCTGATGATTAGCATAAGTGGGCAGGCAAACAAGTGCAGAAGACCGTTAATTCCAGCGACGATTTGAGAACCATATTACTTCTGATTTGTTCAAATTGAGTTTAAGGCGACTCGATTTGTACACGCGCTTAGACCGGCGCAGAAAGCGCAGTGTTGCTGGGCCCGTATTCATGACGAGGGCTTACGACGGCGTAACTCAGTGGGGGACGAAAAAAGCTAATTTATGACACTCGACTAGCGCTATAGTCGAGATTAAAGTTGGATTAACTTTACGCCTGCCAGTTTAACGGGTGTCTTAGTGAAAATAAACACTGATTTCCCGAGTTCTCACATCGTTTTGCTCATAGATATTTATGGTTTCGCTATTGGAATAATAACTCAAAGCTAAAATTCTAGTACTAAGGAACTTATAATGTTTATTAATTTATTGCTAACTTTGTCACTAAAAATGTTGGCTCGTTGTTAATGTTGTGATTACTTTTGAAGTGTTTACAATGTAGTGCACACATAATAGAAGTTTTCCGGTTGTCTATTGAAATTCAATCGATTCAATTCTTTTGAACTTTTGTGTGGTAATTTATACAACGCTAATAATAATATTTGTTCGTTGTGTGTTTTTAACACGAACTTATTAATATTAGTAAATATTATAAAGTGTTAAATGTGTTGAAAGTTTATGATTCATGATACAATAAATTGTTTAGGTCTTAAATTTAGAGTTAAATGATGATTCATTTGATCAAATCTTCAAGTTCAACAGTTCAAATTGGGACAAGAAACTCAGAAAAGACTCTAACTATGAGAATCCTGTGTTTATGTAAAATATATTTTTAACTTTTGAATCTTTTTTTATTTAAAAATCATGGCATATAAGCAAGTGCATTTTTGAATTATGTCTACAGTCTCTAAAAAAATTTGCGATGATTTGTATTCAGGTAGGAAATGAATTATTTTATTAGGGACAGATTTTCAAAATTGCTTCTAATTATAATATTTTTCAACCGCTTGGAAGTGTATGATAAAATATTTTCAATAAACATGTTTCAAATGAAACAACTGTGTCTTGATTTACTTTTACTGATTCTGATTTGCATTAGAGTTACTGTTATATAACTTGCTTGCACACAGTGGATTATTTGATGTAGGTAAAAAATAATTATTAAAAATCTAATGTAGGTGAAAAAATTATTAGTTATAGTTATTAAAAATATCTCTCCAGCAGGGAGCTGTGCTATGAAAATCCTTTTGAAAAGAATAATTTTTATAAATGATTTCAGCTTTTTTGATTAATATTTGGTACATTATACTAGAACTATTTTCTGATTCATTTTTTATATACATGTGTATTATAGAGTTTAAAATAATATTAGAATCTCCTGTTTAGTACAATTAGATTTGTTGATTATGATTTTTTTAACTTTTGTTAATTTCAATAAATTGATGACAAGAGTATACTTGTAAATTGCCTAACATACTTGATGATTTTTTATTTTCCTAATTTTGAGAGCTTTATGACAACAAGAGTATACTTGTTGGAAAGCTGCTTATATTTGTTACTTTCTATTGAGATATGAGGTAAATTGTTATATTTTGAGAATTAAAATATTTAATTAATTTAAATTGTATTTATTATTTTAGTAAATTAAATTTTAACATTTGAATTATTTGGTCAGGAAGCTAAGTAATGCTATAAAAATCCTTTGAAAAAGATTTATTGCATATGAATAATTTTGAGCTTTGATTCCTTGTCGGGACAGGAAGCTTATTGGTGCTATCATAGATTTCTAGATATAACATCTGGATACACAACTCACAGAAAACGATTTTATTGTATACGCGTTTGGGCCTAGGCTTGCAGCTAGCTAGCTAGTCTGCTACAACGTTTAAGCTGTGTACGCGAGCTGTTCTTTTCTATCGTTCATTAGTTCGTTGTGTCTTTTCTTGCGTGCTGCCTAACGTCGTTCGTAAACTAGTTTTTGTTCTCCGTTTTAGTTGTTTGTAACTCTATAATATAATTAAAATAGTAAATAAATGTACAGCGTTTGGATACAGAAGTGGATACTCTTCCAGCAACAGTAAAGAAAAGACAGAGGAACTTTCATTTCATTCGTACCCATTGAACAATCCCGATCTTTGCAGAAAATGGATTAAAGCGAATCCTCGATTAAATTTTGAACCTAACAAAAATTCGAAAATGTGCTCATTACATTTCTTGCCGTCAGATTTTGTTACCGAATTTAAAGATTCGAATAAATCAATGCTGAAAAAGAGAATGCAAACCCCAACAGGGCCAAAAAGAAAACTAAAAGATGATGCGTGCCTAGTATATTTCCTAATGCACCGTCGTATTTGACAACTCCAAAACATGTAAGAACTACATTAAAATCTTCATCTTCAGCCCGTCGTGAGCTTCAAGTTCAACAAATGGAGGAATTAGAATCAGCATTTTTCAAAAGAGGTAAATGAAGTGGTTATTGTAAGGTTTATCGACAGTTGACAGTTAATCGACCTTAATTGAAATCGACTCCTTCGCAGGATAATCGACTTCTTCGCAGGATAATCGACTTTTCAATTTAAGTCGACTAACTGTCAATTGTCGATAAAAACACAGTTCCCCGAATGAAGTTAGCAACGAAGCGGGAAACGATGTCTATTTTTACTCCAAATCGCCACAAATTAATTGAATAAAAAATAAACTAAAATTGTCCGCCCCTTCGAACAAATGTTTTCTTGTAGAGAAATATCAGCTTGATTAAACAGTGCAAAAATTATTTTGAAATATTTATTGACACTTTAAGAAAAATGCCTTCCACGACTTGTCCTTACAAATATGTTACCGACACAGCCAATCAGAAACAAATTAATAAAAAAAAAAATTATCCGCCCCTTCAAACAAATGTATTCTTATAGCAAATTTAACGTATAATTCAAATATCTAATTACATCTTACACTTTCCTAGTGACAAATAATAATTGCCCAAAATCGTTGACCGAAGCGTTGCTAACTTCCTGGAGCTCCATCGGGTTTTCAAACTCTCATTCTAAACAACGTCTTCTACATCTACATGTTAGTGGTTTCCAATAATGCACTTATTGTTCATTCATCGGTATCGGTAACCGAAACATTTGATGTTACTGTACATCGCAAGAATAAAAAAGTGTCTAAGTCATTTAGGAAGGATCTGATTGAAAATAAACTATCAACACTGAATCAACTGATAAATCTTTTGGCTCGTTTAAAAATTACGATGAACAAAACCCAGAAAGCCACTTTGAAGAAAAAAAATTAGTGATTAAAAACCAGTTAAAGAAGTGTTTAACATTATTTGAAGACATAGATGTTGAAGCGAAACAAATTCAGTTCTTCATTAATCAACTAAAATTAATTGGCAAGAATAAACATGGTCAAACATATTCACCACAAACAATTATTTGGGCGTATGTCATCTATGCAACAAGTTGTTCAGCTTAATCACAAATACTAGAAAGTAATGTGTTGTGTCTTCCTTCTATAAACACATTAATAAAAATAACTAGAAGTGTTCGTGAAAACACAAGACTGGACAATACAGGATATTTAACTCTGCGTGTAAATCAATTGAATCAACTAGAGCGAACTTGCATATTAATTGTGGATGGAATCTATATCACAAAAATGGTGGAGTATTTTGCAGGAAAAATGCAAGGTTTAACATCTAAACGAGAAGTTGCATCTACATTACTCTGTTTTATGGTCAAATCATTATGCCATAAATACAGAGACATGGTCGCAATATATCCAATGAACATTTTGACTGCCGGTCAATTGAATGAATGCTATAATGATGTCATGGAAATGTTAAGAAGAGTAAATATAACCATTGTAAAAATTTCTGTTGACAATGCTGCTACAAACAGAAGATTTTATATTCAACACTTATGTGGTGGCAAATTAAGAACTTCTGTCAAAGACAATGTAACAAATCAGCCAATATTTTTATTTTTTGATGCTGTTCATAATTTAAAAAATGTCTACAATAATTTTCTTTAAAGGAAATCTTTTGTATTTCCTCAATACGATAAAAACAACATCAAAACTCCCATTTTGCAAGCATCTTTTCTACACATTGAAGAACTGTATAAACTGGAAATGAATATGGTCATTAAAAAAGCTCATAAGTTGAGTTTAAAGTTATTTAATCCATCCAGCATTGAGAAAGTTTCAGTAAAGCTTGCTCTATCTATTTTTTCAGAATCAACAGTTAATGCCTTGAAGTACTTCATTGCAAATGAAAGAAACTCTGAATGGATAGGTACTGAATGGTTTGTGGAATTGATAACAAAATTATGGAATGTTTTAAATGTCAAATCATCTTCCAAAGGAAAGAGAAAAAGGAACTACCATATGGATCCTGTAAAGTCTTTCGGGGACTGAAAGTTGGACTTTTTGAAAAAATTTGATGATTTTCTTCAAGTTTGACAAAAATCTAAAACATTGGGATTGAGTCGAGAAACATTTTTAGCATTAAGCCAGACATGTTCAGCAACTGCAGACTGTTGCAAATATCTATTAAGTACTCTATCATACAATTATGTGAAAGAATTGAATGAAAAAAATGAAAATTGCAGTAAAAAAAGAAAATTAGATAAACTTGTTAAATAAACATGACTTGCCAAATGAATACTAATTATTATTTTTTGTGTGTATGTGTGTTTAAACATGTTTCAGATACTTTTAAATTTTGTTTCAGATACTTTTAAATTTTGTTTCAGATACTTTTAAATTTTGTTTCAGATACTTTTAAATCTTGTTTCATTAATAAATTTGCACCAAAACAGCTGTGAATGGCTGTGATTAATTTAGTCTCAATATTAAAATACTGAAATGCATTCTAAAGAGTTGAATAGTGCACTCAACGTTTAAGCCCAAACGCGTATTGGTACGCTAATGGGTTGGTATTCCAGATGCTATATCTACAATTCCATGACGCTATGCAGGAAATTTTATATAACATGTATTACAGTTCAAAGTAATATGGAGAATTCCCTACTATATATGATTTGAGAATTTGAGATTACTTAGAATTTTCTTTTATTTTATGATTTCTTGTAACTTATCTCCTCTTTTAAGTTTTACTTCACTTATTGTTTTTATTTCAATAGTTTTATGACAATAAGTAGATTATAATTGTTGAAAGGTTGCGTAAAATACTTGACAACTTTGTGTTACTTTCTGTTGAAACATGAAAAGGATTGTTATTATATTACAAACAGATTTCAACGTAGGTTTAAAAAAAATTCAGCGAAATTTCAATTGTATTTATAGATATTTTGTGTTTACAACTTTTAATAGATTAACTGTTACTTAAACAATTTGTTATAGGCAATTTGGAAAATGACAGGTTTCAATGTATTTAAATTATATTTATTAATGTAGTAAATTAAATTATAAGACTTTATTTATTTCGCCACAAACAATTGTATTTAATGTAAATATTAATATAATTTTCTCTAAATAATCACGATCAAATTTCACACGAATTGAAACTCCGTCTAATCTGATCGTATGTGTGTCATTGCACATGCGCACAAGTTGAAAAATATAATGGAAAGCCGACGGGAGAAAGTGAAAACAAATCGGCGAGCAGCAAAGCTCGTCCGGACCCAACGCTGCCGTCATGAATACCGTTTTCGTAGGGCTGCTAGTCTGAAACTAGTAAGGAAGAGCGTAGGGCTTTAGTCGCGCGTAACGTAAGCGCGCGTCATGAATACGGACCCTGTTGATATCGCAGTGGCCGTAAACTTGTGTGTCATCGGTCTTGGAGCGTGACAGCAGGTCGTAGCTAGAGTTGATACCCAGAAGATCGGCTGTTTACATTGAAAAGAGAGTTGGGCTGGAAAACCGATCGTTGATTTGAAAGTTTCCATTATTTTCCAACCTCACATACTCAAATATTTTACATATCAAGTTTTAAAAAGACTGTGATAAATGTTTTTCTATTTTATAGACTTGCCACTATAAAAAATGATTTTCAGAAAATTATAAGCTACCGAATTAAAAAATATAAAAGATGTAAACATTTGTGTTTTTTATTTTTTATGCTTGTCGTCCGACAGGCTTTTATTCAAGTTTACTCGATGAACTGTGACTCTGTAACAGTATCTAAATCTTTTACACTACAAAAACCATATTAAGCATCCGGTTAATTACCAACAATTTACGGCAGCAGATAACATCAGTACAGATAACGAACAGAATAAATTCAATTTCCATGAAACAAATCAATGAAAATTATTTTTATAATTTATACATATGAATTAAAATTATAAGGTACATACATCACTAAATAAATCCGATTGAAAAATTTAAATCCACATTAACACAATCAATAAAATTTTCAGTTTAACTAAATTTAAATTGACTTTCATAGAATAAATTAGATTCACATCAAACAAATTAAAGTTTTGATACTAGTATCAAAAGTGCTTGTGCGAGTTGCTCTCAAGGGTGCCAAAATCACCATTTTTAAAAGTTAAGTCAAATGTAAATAACTAACGCATCATTGTTGCTGAAAAATAGACTCTGTAAACTAAAATGAATTATCATAAAAATGGTATATGAAACATCACAAATATAATCCTTATTTTGTTCAGCTAGAGCATTCATAAAAACAGTTAAAAATTAATTTTAACTTTAAAAGTAATTTATATCGATAAAATCGAAACCATAACTCTAGAATTAAAAAAAACACAGAAGAAGGAAGGAATTGATGTTTTCAATAGATTGATGCCGTGCTCAATTTGATTTAATAAGTAAATTAATGATTTTCAATTTGGTTTTTGAGCTGGCTATTCCAGCTACATGCCAATAATAACGTAGATATATGACGAGGTCTCTCAAAACTTAGAAAATAATTTTTATTGATTTTATTTGTTTTGAGTGATTACAACATTTTAAGGTTGATTATCTTGCGGAGGTAACTCCTTTCATCAATCTTGTTGATTTATTAAACGTTTAAAAAAAGTAAGTAACGAAGAAATGATATAGTATCAAGGGTGCTTTGCTATCGCTAAAAGTTGTACAATAGGCAATCGAAATTTTTTCCATCGAGTATCGCAAAAAACATTTTACAATCCAGTATCGCAAAACTATTTCTATAGAATATAACAAAGCTATTTTTATAGAGTATCGCACGCTACTTTTATGAAGTATTTAAGAAAACATTTCACAACAGAGTATTGCAAAACTATATTATATAGAACATCGTAACAAACGTTTTTTGATAATGTTCTCCAAAACTACTATTTGATAAGATATCGTAAAAAGTTTTTCGATAAGGTATCACAAAACCATTTTTATGGAGTATTAAAAACATGTTTTACGATAGAGTGTCGCAAACCAAATGTTTCGATAGAATATCATAAAAAAGTTTTTGATAAATTTTTAACAAAGAACGTTTTACGTTAAAATATCGATAAATCATTTTTTTAATAGAATATTAGAAAAACGTTCTACAATAAAGTTTTGATAAACAATTTTTCTGTTGAAAATTGCAAAAATGATTTTCTATGAAATATCACAAAATTTGTTTTAAAGGTGTATCGAATACAATGTTTTACGATAAAGTATTGCAAAGCTACTTTTTGATTATTAAAATATATTTGATATCGTGAAAATTGATTTTTAATAGAGTGTGGGAAAAAATAATTTTTGATAGAGCGCGGCAATATATTTTGACAATAGAGTATTTTCGGTAGAGTATTGCAATATAATTTTTTGAAATGCATGTTATTTATCGAAAAAGTGCAATACAATATTTACACAGATTATAAACTTGAAACAATAAAACTTGAAAAACCTTTAAAAAACTACGTTTCTCTTCTGTAATAAAAAATTTTACTGTTAGCTATTAGTATGTATGTTAACAAATTGTATATAGCCCAAGAATTGTTTTTGTTTTCTTAGTACCGAAGAGAAACGTGTTTAAAAAAATTAAGTTCAATAATTGAATATTTAAAAATAGGTTGTGCCTTCTCTGTCAGTTTTTTCCGCTTTTCTGCTCTACTTGCTACATTTTTGTTGCAACCATGCTGAAAAATTTGAATTAGGTAGTTATACACTGGTAAAAAACAGCAATATTCCAATTAGTTCATTTGTATCTGTAAACCTTTAGAAACATTTTTCAACTGAAAATACAAGAATTCCAGGATGAATAACGAGCAAAGCATAAATTTGAAAAATGTTATATAAATGATTAGGACAGGCCTAACATTGTTAGATTGAGCATTTTAATCAGCTCTGGCAGTGCAAAAATTTCCCAAACCCCTCTTCAATAGAGCAGGGGGCTTCTACCACCAAACTGCACAGGCACTTCTACCTAAGTAAATCCGGGCCTGTGTAAAATATTCATTTTTACTATGGCTGTTAACGTTTAATTTAAATTTAATAGTTAACTTTTAAAAAATTAACGATTAATTAATAATTAATTTCGATTAAATCCAAAAATTAAAATTTATAGTGTCATATGTTACATTTATTAAACATATTTGTAAAAAATCGAAATAACACTGGAATGTCTCCTTTACATGTCATCATTCAACCAACTACGCGATCAGACAAGTTTGTTGACATTATTTGGTCCAAGTGATGAGCGTGTCTTATTGACAATATAACCAGCCGAGCTGAACAATCGTTCACATGGAACTGAGGTAGCTGGTATGCACAAAATGGTCTTGGCAAGGAATGCCAATTTCGGATATCGGTGTTCATTAAGTTTCCAACATTGTAGAAGGTCAACGGATTCAGGAACTTTCATCTCTATTTTATAACGTAGTAATTCATCAGAATCGTTAATAATTTTAAATGATTCATCGATTAATTAATCGTTAAATTTAGCAGCCCTAATTTTTATAAATGAATCCTAATGAAGCAATAAAGATAATGAGCTAGTCATCCAACGTGTATTTAAAACATTATATAAATGATCTTGAATTGTGGCAGTTGTTACCAACAAATTGTCTTTTTGCTACAGTTTCATGATCGTTCAGGTGTTACGTTTATTCATTGAAAATATTTTGAGGTAGCTTTTCTGCAAGAATTCGAAATAAAATGAAGTTCAAGATTATTTTAGTGCTGTTCCTTGTTGCAAACTCTGTGAAACAAAGTTACTGCTCTGAGGATGAAGCCAGGCAGTGGTTCCAAGAATATCAACCAAAAAAAGAACAGATTATAGCAGAATATGGCGAGGCTGATTGGAATTACACCACCAATATAACAGCTTTCAATCATCAACGCATGGTTTGTTAAAATACGATTCACGTGTTTTTTGTAAACGTATATATTAAAATTACGTGGCATTTCCAACCTGATTAAACAGAATCAAAAAAGCAAAGAATGGGCATCATTTGACAATATTCATGCTGCCCAAGCAAAAAAGTTTAACTGGAGAAACTTTGTAGACAAAAAACTCCAGAGAATATTTTGCAAGATTACAACTAGACATCCTTGTGATTTGATCAAAGAAAACTTAGAAAGTGTACGTTTTAATGATCATTCAAAGTCTACAAAATAATGTTTTTATCATTGGATTTTTTACTTGCTCATTTAATATTAACCCTCAGATGATTTAGCTAATGTAACCAAACTTGGGATCGTTGGAGTCCATATGGACCCCGTCATTTCGTTGGTATCTTTACTTAACATAAAGATATGTGTGATTGGTGTATAAAAAATTATAGTTATACTTATAAACAAGGCGTTGAAAGAGAAGTCAATTGTTCTCCCTAATTTTACGGGGGCTGGGGGGGGATTTCCCCCTCTTCCCACTTCTGTTTTGATTTTGTTTCATCGACATAGAACCAGATTGTAAGTTAATTTTAAACGTATATAAGCGACTCACAATGACAAAAATATAAATCATCACGTTTTCTTGATTATGTCTTGAATGATGACGTTAGGTTGGTTAACACCTATAGTCCAATCGGTGTTTACTGATACGTCACACATTACAATGGAGTCTTTTCCTTTTACAAATTTTTGGGGTTGGTGGTCGTACCATCATTTTGCTACTTGGACACCAAAATAATGTAAAGCTGTCCAGTGCAGATCGCTGGCGATCCGATTATGTCTGTGAGTGTATTCTTTTGGGGCCAAAACATCCTAAGACAATGTGGCTTACGTGTTCTTTCTGTTGATGGCATAGCCTGCATTTGCTATCTACATTCATTTCGAGTGCTTTCCTCTGATGGTACTTAGTATTTAGCGGGCTTAGCGCTTGATCTTGTGCTGTTATCGGAAGATTTTCAGTTTTGTCTTTAAGTCCAGAACTTCGCAGCCAGCTAAAATTAGGCAGATAAATAGAATTTTTCCGCATCAGTTTTTAATTGATGACGTAGAGAAATAGTGCCTATTTGGCATTTACTTTACGAGAGCACAGGATTTTGTATTGGATTTGAAAATGGAAACATTTAGACATGGAGACCTGTTTGTTATAAAGGCAAAACAACCTGGTAAAAGAGCACTGGTAACAAAGCATTTTGTTGTACCTGCTCAGTCAGAAACTTTGGTGTGTGCAAAAATATAGAACGGTAAAAATTCAAGAGTTTTTGGATTTATCAAGCCCCTGAACGGCGTTAAAAAACATTTACACCATAAAAAATGAATGAAAAAACCAACCTTTTTCTTGCACCCTAAAAAGTAAAAAATAATAATCCTATGAGTTTGGCAGAACTTCTGAATAACGTTGGGCGCATTATTTTTTTTTATAAATGTGTGTTTTACAGAAATTTTGATGATGAATAATTTCTTATTTTTACAAATGTTTGTTTCAATTTTGCATATGCGCAAAACATTTTTTCTTGTATATGAATTAGAAACTGTTATAAAGTATTTTACCATAATGTGACCAAGTTATATAGGAATATTATTTTATTCTTATTAGGGTGCAAGAAAATGTTAATTTTTTTTAAAACGTATTTTTTGTTGTAAAAATTATTTTCTACTTTTTCATTTTTTTTATAAAATCAAAAATTTTTATAGTTATCAAAAGAACAAGAGAGATACGAGCATGGGTCATGGAAGTTGCAATATATATCTATACTAGCAGTGCCCGTAGCGGCTTCGCTCGCATGAAATTAGAAAATATATATATTAGCTATTGATTAAGAAAACAATGAAAACACCAAAAGATGTTAAACACAGCTATAAAGCAGTTTACGTGTTTTGACTATTTCCTTTCAATGAAATCTTGTTTGTAGTTTTCGTTCCAATTTAAGCAACAAAGGTTATTCCACTGTTTTCAAACCCATTTTATTTATTTATGTACAGTTAAACACCGGTCGTGCTGCTGTATCAATTTTGGCGTGTATGTAAATGTAAATGTATTGAACATCAGGGCGCTACTTCGATAATACCACGGCAGTGCCGGGAACTGCTCGTACATATAGGACCACACAGTGTTACCTACCACTCGCACGTGTGTCCGAAATCGGAATGTGCCGAACCCTATTTACACCCCAGTCGTGAAACTGGTACTCATTCATCCACCAGTGAAGAATGAAAGGCCGAGTTGGCCTGAGCAGTGTGAGTGAATTCTTTGCTGAACGGAATTACGCCTCGCCGTGACTGAGATTTGAACCCACGACGGCAGGATGATAGCATAACTGCTTTCACAGTTGTGCTACGGCGGCGGTGTTTAGTGTTGCCACTCATAAACGGCTTTTTTCTTAACTATTAGCTTGATTTACATTCTTTTGCTTGACACTCGGAAACTTATGAGTTTTACCCGGATTTGAGCGATAATGGGTACACGCTAGCTTTCTTGCCCGGATCTCAATACTTACTCAGTCTCCGAGAAAGACATTGCATCCACTCTCTTGTCCAAACATCTCGAAACACACTTTAAAAATTGAATTTTGTACGCACTTAGCTCCGTTGTTGTTACTATTGGACTCGACGGTTCGGCCTTGACCATTGTTGACGCTAGCTGAGTTTTCGACAAGGTGACTACGATGTTTTAAATGTTAAGTCTCAGAACAATGAAGTCGATGCCATTACCGCACCTATAAGATATCGTTGTCTAACGATTTCAACATCAGGCTCGACCGTGATAATGCACACGACATTTTGTCCGATGACACTTTTTCCGGCCAACTTCATATTTTCTGGAAAAAAATTCTGCACAATGCAACGTTGCTAGAAAATTAATCAAATAAACTTGGAGCAGTTGAAGGAATGCCTACAACTTTTGATTACCAAAAACTATTTAATTATTATTTATAATTTGAGAAATAATGTTTGTATTCAAATTTTATAAATTTATGTTTAATTTCTTTCATTTTTATTATAAACTGCAAACTCCTAACACTATCAATGATAGAACATCCCTGGATACCACATCAAAGGTAAATAAAACGCCATTACTTTTTATTAAGTTAGTTTTGTTTAAAATAGTTTTATGAAATGTTTGTACTTTAGGTCAATTGCGTTAAGTTATTAGTTTATTTTTTCTTTATAAAAATCGATTCAGGACGCTGTTTTAGGAAATATCCGGAAAATACAACAAATGAAGAGTCTAATAAAACGGTTAATTTTGAATTTGGTTTTTATTGAAAAACTAGTAATTTTTCTAATTTATTATTAAACATTTAGTAAATAAATTCTAATGAAAATAATAATCAGTTACATTAGTATTCAAATAATAAATTTACCGTGTTTGCTTGCTTGAGCCATACGTTGATTTGTTTATTGTCATCGCGTAGGCAGGAATGATGGGAAATTGACGACGTTTAAGTATGAATGGAAGATTGACGTCACTGGGAGCTAAATCAATCCTAGGAATGAGCACTGTGTCACCGGATTACATTCCGAAACAATTTCAGCAGTGATGAAATTATGCTGCAATGAACGAACAATCAGGCGAGTTCCATTGTAAAGTCCTTTTTGGAGTTGAGATTGCGTAGAACCACACTTCAAAAATAAGATATGTGGAGGCATTCCTGATGGTGTTAGAATGTGCAGAAATTCCGAAAAATAGTTCAGTTCATCGACTGCGTTCTCGGAAATTAATTTATCGGCACTATAATAGAGATGAAAATCACCTGGCATCTGAGCATTTACTTTTCTGTTCATTTCTAATGTTTCCTTGTTTGTTAGAGATAAAATCGCACGTTTTGAAAGTTCTTTAACAGGCATGTTTCTCAAATCACTACCGTAAATCTGTTTGATAATATTCTCATCTGAAATCATTTGTCGAGGATTCTCGATGGAATTCACTGGAACTCCTGGTATTCCAGGCAAACTTCCAAATTCAACATTGAGAAGCCAGTCGTTGTGAATATTTTGAGTTCCAATTTGCATGCTAGTTAGCAATTCCAATTTTGTAAACTGTGGCCATAAATTGCTTGATTTTATACAACACTCTATGATATCTGTTCATGTTGCTCTTGCGACGACTGGCAGTGTCTGTCTAAAAAGGCCTCCAATAACCATGACTTTACCTCAGAACGGCTTTGAATTCTGCATGATATCGCAAAGAACTGTATCGATGCAGGGTAATCCATGTTTAGTAAGCATAGTGATTTCATCAATTAGGATGAGCAAAGCCTGATAAAATATTTGTGCCTCTGGCGAGTTTAGTCTTACAGCAGAAACAGAGCTCTCGTCATGGAACAGGAAGTTTAAAACCACTGTGCACTGTTCGCCCACCTTTGAATAATTTTTACTTCAAACTTTCTTTGTATTTGTAATCTATGGCTAACGTTTCTGTTACCAAAAATGCAAGGAAACCCTGAAGCAAAAAATCGTCGTTTGACAGCAGAAAGAACTCGGCGATGGAGTAAATTTTAGAAAGCGATATAAGTGAAATCGATAGAATTTGTTTTATCGTTCGTATGCACTCCAAAGCAATTGAAAATAGAAAGGATATATTCAAAAATATTATTAATTTTTATTATTTTGAATTTATTTTACAAAAGGTAAAAAGTTTTGTAATTATTTTATTATATATATATATATATATAATTATTTACTATTATTACTATATATAAACTAGCTAGGAGAGGTTTTTCTATCGTTTTTCTCTCACGCTCCTGTTTCGTTCCCCGCTTGCTCTCACGCTCCCGGTCCATATTGCTCTGGATTCTCTTTCTGATTTCTTCAACGTTTTCCTTTACCAGCCTTACCAGGTTATTGACTCTGTTTTCGACTTCTGATAAACAAACCCGATCGTCAAGATTTAATTCTTCAATTTTTTGTGGTCCTGCTCTATTTTCATCTCTTTTCAATGTCATCAATTCAATTGGGCTTTTGATTTCAAACTCAAAGGTATCAGGATCTTTTCCTTCACTTTCGAGAAATTGTTGTAACTTTTCTTTCAATTCGTTCTTTCTACCCGACAACGGATAAACCCCTCAGAAGAAGCTGCCTTTTAAATGCAAGTTCTTCAATTCATCCAAAGTAATCAATACCATTACCAATAATATCCTGCTTCTGACACCAGTTGTTGTAATATCGTCGAATCGTATACGGGGTTGTCTGGAATGGCTCTGTAGTTTATTGAATAAATAATAAATCAGTTTTGGAACTGTACCTATTTTCTATGTCCATATTAAAAATTTATCTCGGGTTATCAACGGATGGGAAATCATACAAATATATTATATTTGTATATATAAACATATAGACATATATTTATGATACTTATATAATCTCTCAACCTCATTCACACACGTACAGAGAAACTCAGAAACTCAGTCTGTTATTTTGATAATGAATTTAAAATTATATAGATTTGTATAAAAGGAGGTGTTTCCCATTTAAACGACAGTAAATAAGTAAATAAATTCAACCAAAGTAATTAAAAGTTGTTTAATGTTATTTACTAACTTCTTTTTTTGTTTTTAGTGGGGTCAGCTAGTAAATGAAATGATAGAGATAATTGAATTAGCAAAACTTGGCAACAGACCAGGTGACTCTACCGCAAAAAAATATCCGTTGGAGCCAGGTTAGTTACATTTCAACAAAATACTTTATTAGTTTCGTTTATTTCATGATAGTATTTTCTCAATCACGTTGAGTTTTGAATTAATTGTTTACGTCAGCTAACTATGCTCATCATTAATATATATATATATATATATATATATATATATATATATATATATATATATATATATATATATATATATATATATATATATATATATATATTGAATGTAGCATCCCAAGCCGTTTAATTGTGCAAGACGAGTTTCTAGTTTCATACTTGTGCCATTGTCTGACTAAAACGCCTTTCTTTTCCCAATTGATATTTCAATCTGCAATCATGGATTTTAGATGATTCAAAATCAATTCTCCAATGTGCATACCTTCCAATGGCTGAAGTTGTAGAAGAACGGATATCCTATGCCAATCGGTGTCTATCCAATGCCCAGTCCAACTGAGAAAAGCATCCAAATTGTTTGTGCTTGTCCAGACATCGCTGGTGAACTTATGTAACTTGCATAATCGACTATGACTTGCAAACGATTCCATATACGAGAAAACATGTCCCGAACTAAGGTGTGCAAGAAATGTTTCCTGGATGGCAACGAATATCGAGGTTCGAATTCATTTCAGTTCATGCATTAAGTTATTAATTCCAGCACCTTCACCTACTTGAAAAGGCAGCATATCAACGCTAATCATCTCTGCAGTTTTGTTAGTGATTGCAAGATGCCGAGGATGATTAACTTAAAACAATTTAACTTTCTTCACAAAAAATCCAAGGTGTGTTGTTTTTTGTTCGAACACCAGTGTATGCACGCGGTGAAATTGTTAAAACGCGGTTGAGCTCAACCGGAGTAGGCTGTGGTTAACTGTTACAACGTTTTGGTTAAACCGGTGTCTCATCTGGTGGATTGTTACAACGCGCGCAAACCACGTTGCACCGGCTTTTATCAGACAGATAACAACTTGTTGTTTTTAATGGCTCATCTTCTTCTTTGCAAAACATATCTTGTGGTGTTCCTCAAGGATCCATTCTAGGACCTCCACTCCAGTGTCCAGCTTGCATCGTACCTTTATTCCTCCAACAACGAGCTCTTTCCACCAAGCCTTTGTCGTATGTAACGTTTGACACGTGTTGATGTAGAAGGTGTCCTGTAACTCGTGGATTGCAGCGGATCCATGGGCTCTTTGACGATCCCATCCGCGTTGATGAATTCGAGCTCCTCGACAGAATTTAGCATAGTGATTATGCTTTTCTACAGGAAAAGCACTGTTTGCCGAACGCTGTACATTTATTGGGAGGGTGAATTTCACCGCAGTTTCCACATTGATATGTTGTACCGCCTGGTTGCAGTGGTGTCGTATTTTTTTCCTGACTGCAAAAATCGCTGGTTCGTTTTTGCCATTGATGACCTTTACCTGAATCTTTACAGATTTTGCTGATCGGCAGATTTTTATCGCATGTTCTTAAATAAGCTCGTATTCTTAGAGAAATTTTTCTGGCAGAGTCCTATTGGCACATCCAAGTACAATTCTGTCTCTGATCATAGGTTCGAGCTGGTCTCCACATGGCCGGGCCTGGTTTCGGAGCTTCACTAGAAATACCTCTATTGACTCGTCTGAAGACTGCGTTAACTGCCAAAATGTCACGCGCCCACAAATGACTTTTTTTCAAATTTATTTATAAAAAAATCACAGTTTTCACAAAAAGCAAATGAAACAAATAAAAAGTAACAGAAAAAGAGCAGATGTTCCTGCGAGTTTGAAACCCTGTACGCAAATTTATAAAAAAATTAATATTTAGAAAAGAGCAAACATTCACTGTAATGGTTTCTAATGTCACACTGTATCCAGAAAACAATTCTAAGTAAAAGTTTTTCAATTTGTTATAAAAATTTGGTTTAGTTGATTAAAATCTGATTAAATAAAAAATTAACTTTAGTGAGACACTTATTTATTTAATTAAAAAATCTTATTTTAGACTTGACAAAAATCATAGGAACATCCAACAACACCGACGAACTTTTGTGGGCCTGGGAAGGATGGAGAAACATTTCTGGAAAGCTTATGCTTAACAAGTACGAGAAGTACGTTCAGATTAGCATCAGAGAGGCCCGGACGGAAGGTTAAGTAATTAAATCAAATATTATATACATTTACATCTAGGAATACTGTCGTCAAAATTTCTAATAAAATGATGTCATTGGAGTACATCTGGTACAAAAATAACTCCAACTCGCTAATTGCAAGCCAGTCCCAAGCCTGGATAAAAGATGAGAGACACTTAAAAAGATAAAATTATGATACACGCCAGGAAATACTTAAAAACATAAATTTTTAGAACAGATATTAAACTATTTGTTGGTGTGTAGTGGCATGGAACCCTGCATAGTAACTACTGAAAGCCAAACCAGATATCTGATGTTTCGTGTGGAGACTATCGATATCACTCACTGTGCATTAGTAATGCGTATATACTTACATATATTTTAATATGTGTTATGAATAACATTATGTATGTTTATTCATAACACATAATAAAATATATCTATATACACATAGCACATGTTTCATATATATTAATTTTACAATCAACTTGAGACTAAAATCACATTTACAGCACAACAATTTATTAACTTTATAAATTTTACGCTTTTTCAGCACACCTGTACATTTTGAATATGATTTGACAAAATTTTTAGTAAAACAATTGAAAAACGGGTTGAAATAAGTTCATTATTGTTATGTTCATTTACATAATAGCGTGAAAATTTACTAAAAACATCATTTAATTCTCCATCTATCGCTCTTTTTACAACCATTGCAATTAACTGCTGCTGATTTTTTGCTAACAAAAATGTATCCATCAAGACCTTTTTTGATTTAATTTCTTCGAATATCCTCCAGCAATGAATACAGTAGGCAAAACATATTTGACATGGTTTTGTGAGTCCACATAACTCAATCAATCAAAAATTTTTTTTTTTTTTTTTTTTTCATAATAGTTTATAGTCCTTTACACCAAGTGTTTTAAGACTGAAATAGCTGTATGTAGGAAGCACCTAAGTGTTTCCTGTCGTGGATCAAAGTTTGGTCCTTTTAGCTGTCCCTCCTCCTTTATCCAGGCTTGGGACTGGCCCGCAATTAGCGAGGCGGAGTTAATCAATCAATCAATCAATCAATTATTTATATAGCGCTATTTCTGCAGTGTTCAATAGCGCTCGGTCGTGAACTTATTAAACAGATATGTTTTAAGTCCACGACGGAAAACTGTGAGAGAAGTAGAGTTAGTAAGAGAAGAAGGAAGAGAGTTCCAGAGATAGGGACCAGAGTAGAAGAAAGAGCGTTTAGCAAAAGAAAGTTTAATAGTGAAGATGCGAGAGTGATTGCGAGAAGAAGAACGAAGACCAGACTTAGGAGGGATATGTATTAAATTAGTTAAGTAGAGAGGAGAAAGGCAATTTTTTATTTTGTACATTATTAAACAGATTTTAAAAATCACCCTATATCTGAGAGGAAGCCAATGGAGAAGAACAAGAGATGGAGAGATGTGAGAGGAGTAGGAGGTGCGAGAAACTAAGCGAGCAGCCGAGTTGAAGGCTTTAGAGAGAGGATAGAGGGTAGTGTCAGGAAGACCATAGTATAGAGAATTGCAGTAGTCAATTCGAGACAGGACAAGAGAAGAGACTAGAAGTTGCAGCGAAGGATCATCCAGAAGTGGACGAAGCTGCTTAATACGGCGAAGATGAAAGTAGCAGGATTTAGTAACAGAAGTAGTTTGGGGGGTTAGCGACAAGTTATAGTCAAAGAGAAAACCTAAGCTACGAATCAAGGGAGAAGGAGAAATGGAAAGAGAAGATGGTGGTGGCAAAACCAAAGGAAGAGGATTTAGGGATTTAGAGGACTTGCTGAAATAGATTAGTTCAAACTTGTCAGGATTAAGTTTAAGACACATAGAAGAACTCCAGGATATAATAGATTGAAGGCAGGCAGCTATTTTGTTAAGAACAGACTCAAGAGAAGAGTTAGAGAAAGTAGAATAGACATAAGAGTCATCAGCATACATTTGGCTATTGAGAGAGTGAGAAGATATAATATGAGGAAGTTCAGAAGTATAGAGAATAAACAGTAAAGGACCAAGAATAGACCCTTGAGGGACACCGTAGCTCAAAGTTACAGGAGTAGATTTAGAAGATTCAATAGAAACATAGGAATATCTACCAGATAGATAAGATTTAATCCACCGGAGAGCATCGCGTTATATTAAAAGATTTATCAAGTACATCCAACAACAGTGAGTGATCAACTGTATCAAATGCAGATGAAAAATCAAGACAAAGAAGAAGGGTAGAGAGGCCAGAGTCAGAAGAAACAATAAGGTCATTATGAAGCTTAAGTAGAGCAATTTCAGTAGAGTGGCCAGGTCTGAAGCCAGATTGAGAAGAGGGAAGAAGTGAGAAAGCAGTTAGATAAGCACTTATTTGCTCATACACAACTCTTTCCATAATTTTAGAGATAAAGGATAGGTTAGAGACAGGCCTATAGCTAGATAGAGAAGAAGGATCAAGAGAGGCATTTTTAATAGTAGGGATAATAAAAGAGGACTTAAGAACAGAGGGAAACACAGATGTAGATAAAGAGAGAATAATTAAATCAAGTGAAATTGAATAAAAAACAGAAGAAAACTCTTTAAAGATAGTAGTAGGAATGAGATCCAAAGAGCAAGTAGAAGAAGACATATAGTTAATAAGTTTAGTAAGATAGTCAAGTGTAATAGGAGAGAAAAAAGTAAAAGTTTCAGTAGAGAATTTAGGAAAAATAGGGGTTTTACTATTGTTAGAAGATCTGATGCTTTCAATTTTCGTGGTAAGAAAATTATGATAGTCATCAGGAGAAAAAGAAGGAGGAGGAGATTTTTTACTAAGGAGTTTAGAAAGAGAAAACCACCTATTCCTCGAGCTAGAAGCAAGAACAATAGATTTTCTCAAAAAGGAAGAATTCTTAGTAAAGATGAGGTTATGGTATTGTTTGAGATGGTATTGCCACTCATACCAAGAACCCTTAGATAATTTAGAACGATAAGCTCGCTCGGCTTTACGTGCAGATTGCTTCAAGAGAACACAATCACGATCAAACCAAGGAGCTTTTTTAGAAAAGAGTCGAAACTTAAACGTCTCAAAAGGAACCAAAGTATCCAGTAAGGATGAAATCGTCAGATTGAGATTGTCCATAAAGGAATCAACATCAGTGAAAGAAGAAGAAGAAAACCCAGAGGTGAGAAATAAATTTGAAAATTGAATATTATCAAATCTAGACCAACACCTTTTAGTGACTGAAGTAAGATTAATTAAAGGTTGAGATAGAGGTAAGGTGAAAGAAATAAAGTAGTGATCAGTAAAGTGAAGATTAACAGATGAAAGATTGCTTATATTACAGAAAAGAGGAGAATTAATAAGATCCAATGTGTTACCCCAATTATGAGTCGGAAAGTCACAATGCTGAAAGAAGTTAAAAGTAGATAAGATTTCAAGAAATTAAGAAACAAAAGAGTCCTTAGTTTTATTAATAGGAATATTAAAATCCCCAATGATAAAAGAAGGAGTAGATAAAGAGAAGAGAGATTCAGAAAGGTTGTAGAAATCCTCCAGAAATTGTGGTTTAGAGCATTTAGGAGGCCTATAGATACCTATTAAATTGAACTTAAAAGAATTAATTTTAACAGAAGTAAAGAGGCACTCAAAAGATGAGAGTTTAGTAGAAAAATTGAGAGAGACAGAATAGGAAGACTTGAAGAGAAGGCATATGCCACCATAGGAAAAATGTTGAGCAGAAAAAGGATTAGTAGGAGGCCTAGCCTGCTCAACAAAAGAGAAGCCAGTAGGAACTGAAGCAAGGAGAGAAGGAGAAGAAGCAGATTCATGCCAGGTCTCAGTCAGGAGAAAGAGATCAAGATAGTTAGACAGGGCTAGCTCAGAGATAAAGAGTGAATTATTATTTAGAGAACGAATATTAAGAGTGACTATATTAAGGCTAGAACTAGGATTATTATTATTATTATTATTATTATTATTATTATTATTATTATTATTATTATTATTATTATTATTATTATAATAATTATTATTATTATTATTATTATTATTATTATTATTATTATTATTATTATTATTATTATTATTATTATTATTATTATTATTATTATTATTATTATTATTATTATTATTATTATTATTATTATTATTATTATTATTATTATTATTATTATTATTATTATTATTATTATTATTATTATTATTATTATTAGTTTTAAGATTGTTTATTTTAAGAAGAGGATAACTGATCTCTATAATATAACACACACACACATATATATATACATATATATATATATATATATATATATATATATATATATATATATATATATATATATATATATATATATATATATATATATATATATATATATATATATATATATATATATATATATATATATATATATATATATATATATATATATATATATATATATATATATATATATATATATATATTCTTTTAAACAGGCTCTATTAAACACAATTGACCACTTAACATTAGTCATCTTTCTTAGTAAGTTTTTAAAGCCCTTTTCATCCATTTGAAACGACGAGACATATATTAAAGAATTTATTGGTTAAAATAGTTAAATGATAAAACGATCAGGGTTAACTGGCCAGTTTCAGCTATAAAAAGCGATCTTCAGAACCCTATGTTAAACAATAAATTAAATATTAAATATTATAAAAGTTGAAAGGGAAGAGTTAAAAATCAGAAATACTTAGGCTTAGACGGAGACATTTAATTAGAGCTAGGCTGAATCAGTTTTCAGTTAATAAATTAATACGGCTATTGATAGATGGAACACATTGAAATTTAGGTTAAAAAAACAGAAGGAAAAAAAGCGACCACATTAAATGAGTTACAAAGAGCGAAACTCACTTTAAAATTAAATAGAGTTCGAGGAAAAGTAGCCCAACAAAATCGATGATATTTTTTTTCAATAATTTAGAACTAAATAAGTAATTAAAACACAGGAAAGACAAGTTAAAACACGTTAAACGCTCGATAGGTGAAAAACGTAACCATACAGAGCGGCGTTGTACGACTTGTGAACAACAAGAACGACAAGCACGGGCACAAAAATATTGGCAGTAACATAATCTAAGACAAGGCTATTGTATACGGTCGGACGGCAATTAGCGCCGTCGCCGCTTATTAATATTATCATTGTAAGTGAAGTGCTCAAAAGTAGTATTCGAACCACTGAGCCCCGCACCATCCTCGCATCCAGGCTGAACGTCATGAAGTTCAACTGGGACGAAAGCGTCAAGTTGCCCGCAGGTCAAAGTATTGTCTTCATTGCCGAGCAAGCCATGAGACAACGATAGAAGATTACTTTCTTCAAAGTTGCCTGCAGCACCATCGACTGAAGACGAGATGAAGCTGGTGGGGAAAACGACGTTATCGCCAAACAGTGTTTGGCCATCTCCATGTGTAACGTCCCGAGCTGAAGCACAGCGGGCCATTTAATGAAGATCGACTTTTCTTCCGGAATCAGGCCGACCGCGCGATCCAAAAGAATAAACTGAAGTGTGGCGCCTTTGATTGCCAGCGCTCAGCGAATGAGATCCGCTGTCACGGCCGACAGAAACGCAAGAAACGAGTGACAATTCTGTGCCGTCCAGAGCCATCATGAAGACTTGATCGTCCACATCAGACTCGTTTTCAGTTGTAGAGAGGGTGACGGGTATGTCACCACGAGAGATACAACAACTGACTTTGTAAGTGGTAGATCCGAGGTATGAGAGTCTACGGATCTATCACGAGTATTGTCTTGCACATCACTTGTACGCTGATGACAAGTTACAGAAGCAGGTAAACTTGTCGTCGAGTTGCCACCCATGTTATCGGAAGAGATCGTTTGTTTCTTCGAGTTGAGCATGGTGTTATTTGTCACAACATGATCAGTCGGACCGCGTCCATATTGTAACAATAAAGTTCGATTGAAACGATCATCTTGAACATTGATCGTGGGGCGGTGTCTCAAGATCAACAAAGCCTCTTTGATCTTTAATCGGTCAGGGTCTGTATCAGAGGCAATAACTTCAGTGTTATCACCAAGCAGTTTTTTATTAGGTTTTTGATGATGAACTGTAGTAAGATGAGCAAAAAGGCTTCCGCCCTGTGTGTGCATTGCTAATCGTCGAGAAAGAGTTGTTCGAGTATGTCCTATATATGTCGCCGGATGGTCGTGTTTGTAAGGACACGTGAACATATACACAACATTGGTTTTCTGAAGTTTGCCACTGTTATTTGGATTATTTTTTAACACGAGGTTATGAGTTCTACTACTGTTGTAATAGACATGTAGTTTCAAGTCATGTGAAGATGGGTCTGCAACACGCACGTTGTTGTAGATTATTTTCTTTATTGCCTCATCTTTTTTATAGTCTTGATGCATTTGAGCTTTGTAAAAGAGTGGTACTGATGTCTTAGCCGAGTCGTCATTTTGTCGAGAATTGAGAATTTTTGTATCCATAAATTTCCGAATTGCATTATCAACCATTCTATTTGAATAATCGTTATTGATTAGAAGAGTTTTTATTCTTGTTACTTCTTTATCGAAGTCTACCTGAGTTGAAGAGTAGTTAAGAGCTCTGTTCAGGTAGCCAAATATTACGCTCGTCTTATATTGATCGGGACAGTAACTGTCGCCACTAAGACAGTTAGCGCCAAAATTTGGTTTAGAATAGACTGAAGACGTGAGACCATCTTCTGTTTGAGTTATTAAGAGGTCGAGATACGGAAGCTGCTTGTCAAAGCTGCTAATCTCGATTGTGAAGTTTAAAACTGAATTTATCTGAAGTTGAGTTTTTATATTCTCAGCTTCTGACATATCGTGACATAGAACAAAAATATCGTCTACGTATCTTGCATATAATTTTGGTGGCTATATATATATATATTGTAAGATGGCATAAGATTTTCTTTAAGACAAGCTCGATTAAAAATGAGTCTCCATTTAGCCGCTATGAGTTTTATAGATACTTTCTCAATATTTCGGAACAACGTTTTTCATCTACTGCAACACGTATTAGGAAAAGTATGAACATTTAAAACCTTCTTTATTTCAGACTTACGGGCCGTTTCGGCTTTCGCCATCTTCAGAGTCTGTAAATACAATCGCGTGAAAGGAGGCAAAAGATAAGAAAACATGTAAGAACTAAATATACAAATAAACTAATATCCTCATGGAATTATCTTAATAGAAGGATATTAATAAAAATAACCAAATTTAGACACTGTAATTAAACTAACGTACATAAAATAAACTGGCGTTATGAGGATAAAATAAGTATAATTAAAAACGTTTAATTAAAGGATAAAATAATAGTAACAGTAATAAAAATAATAAGAATAAAAGCAAGTATTATTATAATAAATGATTAAATTAAGTCGAAATTACACGGTTGCTCTCCCGTTCACGCTAATTTTCTCTTTTCCATTCTTTCATAACTTCTTTTAGCCTATAAAACGTAAAAATTATTTGCTAAGACTATATATATATATATGAATGTTTGTGGGTTAGTTTGTCTATTATAGAAACGGGAAAGCGACCCGGAACGGACAGCGAGCGGGAACGGAAAAGCAAGCGTGAGCGGGAATGGGAGAGCAAACGTGAGCGGGAACGGAACAGCGACCGGGAACGGGAAAACGACCGTGAGCGGGAAAGCGACCGGGAGCGGGAAAGCGACCGGCAGCGGGAAAGCGACCGGCAGCGGCAAAGCGACCGGCAACGGGAAAGCGACCGGCAGCGGGAAAGCGACCAGCAGTGTAAAAACGACCGAAAACGGAAAGTGAGCAGGAGTTGGAGAAGAAACGGGAGAGAAAGAGACAAACATTAGATATATATATATAAAGTTCCCGCTCGCTGACCCGCTCCGCTCCGCTAATTTTGTGACGGATTTCAAAATTTTTTTTCTATATTTGATTCCCCTTGACTCTCAAGGTTGTGTGAAAATTTCATTACGATCGGCTGAATGGTGTAGCAATGCATTAAGGACATACATATATACACAGGTCCTGTGGCCTGGAATAGTCTTCCCCCCGCTCTGAAGGATCCAACGATGCCTTTTAGTGTCTTTCGTGAACGGCTCAAGACATATTTGTTTTCTTCCACTTAATTGTGCAGTGCGCTTTTGTGACTTTTATTTTGTAGAAAAGCGCTATATAAAAAACCTGTATAATAATATATACATATATACATATATACATATATACATATATACATATATACATATATACATATATACATATATACATATATACATATATACATATATACATATACACATATATACATATATACATATATACATATATACATATATACATATATACATATATACATATATACATATATACATATATACATATATACATATATACATATATACATATATACATATATACATATATACATATATACATATATACATATATACATATATACATATATACATATATACATATATACATATATACATATATACATATATACATATATACATATATACATATATACATATATACATATATACATATATACATATATACATATATACATATATACATATATACATATATACATATATACATATATACATATATACATATATACATATATACATATATACATATATACATATATACATATATACATATATACATATATACATATATACATATATACATATATACATATATACATATATACATATATACATATATACATATATACATATATACATATATACATATATACATATATACATATATACATATATACATATATACATATATACATATATATATATACATACATAGATACATACATACATACATACATACATACATACATACATACATACATACATACATACATACATACATTCATATATACATATATACATATATACATATATACATATATACATATGTACATATGTACATATATACATATATACATATATACATATATACATATATACATATATACATATATACATATATACATATATACATATATACATATATACATATATACATATATACATATATACATATATACATATATACATATATACATATATATATATACATATATACATATATACATATATACATATATACATATATACATATATACATATATACATATATACATATATACACATATACACATATACATATATACATATATACAAACATTCATTTTTATATATATATACTAGCGGAGGTACCCGGCGTTGCCCGGGGTTTTTAGAGGTTTTTTTAATGCTTATCTCTCTCGCTCCCGTTTACTTCCCCGTTTGTTTTCAAGCTCCCGGTCGCTTTCCCGTTCCTGCTTGCTCTCCCGTTCTCGGTCGGTTTTTTCTCCCGGTCGCTTTCCCGTTCCCGGTCGGTTTTTTGCTCCAGGCCGTTTTTCCGCTCCCAGACGCTTTCCCATTTCCGGTTTTTCCTGCTCCCGGTCGATTTCCCGTTCCAGGTTGCTTTCCCGCTCCCGGTCACTTTTCCTCTCTCGGTCGCTTTTCCGCTCCCGGTTACTTTCCCGTTCCCGGTCGCTTTCTCGGTCGCGTTCCCTTTCCCGCTCGATCTTCGCTCTCAGTTGGCTTCCCGTTTCCGCTCATTTATGTATGTATATATATATATAGCCCCGCTCGCTCACCCGATCCACTCCGCTCATTTTGAGACGGATTTCAAATTTTTTTCTCTATATTTGATTCTTCTTGACTCTCAAAGTTGTGTGAAAATTTAATTACGATTGGATGAATGGTGTAGCAATGCATAAAGGACATACATACATACATACATATTGCCTGGGGTTTTTAGAGGTTTACCTAATGCGTTTCTTTTTTGCTCCCGTTTCCTTCCTGCTTGCGCTCCCGCTCCAGGTCGTTATCCGTTCCCTGTCGCTTTCCCGCTCATTTTTTTGCTCTTAGTCCCCCCCCCTAGATCCGATTATACATACATACATACATACATAGATCCATAGATACATACACACTTACATAGATACATACACACATACATACATACATACATACATACACACATACATACATACATACACACTCCCGCTCCCGGTCGTTATCCGTTCCCTGTCGCTTTCCCGCTCATTCTTTCGCTCTCAGTTGCCCCCCCCCTAGATGCGATTCTACATACATACATACATACATACATACACACATACATACATACATACATACATACATACATACATACATACATACATACATACATACATACATACATACATACATACATACATACATACATACATACATACATACATACATACATACATACATACATACATACATACATACATACATACATACATACATACATACATACATACATACATACATACATACATACATACATACATACCTACATACATACATACATACATACATACATACATACATACATACCTACATAGATACATACACACACATACATACTTTGAATGAGCATTTAGTGCCGAAATATTGTAAAAAACACATACATACATACATACATACATACATACAGTGTTGACGTAAGTACTCAGAAAATGTACTTAAGTATAAGTACTAAGTACTCTGTGTTAAATGTACTTTAAGTACAAGTACATTATTCATCTTGTACTTAAGTACAAGTACAGATTTTTAAATTGTACTTAAGTACAAGTACTCAAGTACATTGAAAATTTTTGTTGATCAAAACAAGATTGTTTCCACAGCATAAAACCAAGTATTTATTAAAAAAACATCACCAAAATGCCTTGTTTTTATTCAAAAGAAGCAATGTTTCAAAATATGTGTCGCTGAGTCAATTACGCCGAGGAGTTAGTATGAGCCCCGCTTGACTGAATAATCTTTCAACAGCAGCGGACGATGGAATAGTCGTGTTGAATTTAAGAAAATCTTTTGCAACTGCCGGATACCTAAATAAAATAAAAATTATAATTAAATATATCACAAAGTTGTAAATTAAAAAAAAGCTCTCAAGACATCTTGTAACAAATCAAATGTTTACCTTTTTAGTTGATTCATGTCATGTAATGGATCATTTAAGTACTGATAGGCTTCCACTTTGTAAGCTGAATCACTACTTTCTGAATCTGGTTCATGAAACCCGTAGAAATCTCCACTTAATTCTGTCACAACCTCTGCTTCTGGAGAAGTGTTTGTTTCGTTTATACGTTTGACTTCAACTACAAACAGTTCTTCAGCCATCTTACGATGTGTCAATGGCAGCCAGCGAACTTCAAAGTAAGGGTGTGACACAGCGGCTATTACTAAAGCTTTGATCATTGCCATGTCATCAAATTTTAAAATATTTCCAAACCTTTTCTGCATTCCAATCTGAAGAGCTGTGATTAAGCTTGCAGTATAGGTTGATGTGGTTGCTATCAGTCGTCGTTGAATGTCCTGCAGTGTCGGCAGAATTGAGCCAAAAGAGGCCTCAGGTGTATTTTCTCATTGTAATTTGCCTGTGCAATTGGTTTCATTACATCGAGCCACTCTCCCAAGAATGCCAAATCTTGGTTACTAAATTTTAGCAGCTGCAGTCGTTTAATGTGTGTGAGAAACACGTTAGATGAGGAGGCAAATAAACACCTGAAAACTCGTCAGAATCAGTTTGCTCAAAAAATTGAGATATCGGTTGATGAATAGTCTCGTCTTCGATGTCCCGATCACTGTCCTTGCTCTCTGATGGTTCCAGCTCTAATATGCTTGATTCAGCATACTCTTTAAATGCTTTTACAAAATTGCTTCCATTATCAGTCACAACATGAACTATTTTGGAGCAGTCCAGGTTGAACTCAGTGTGGATGCTCATAAGAGTAGATGCAATTTTGTCGAATGAATGAGTTCCTTTGAATCGTCGAAAAGCAAGTACCGCACTGCTCCGACCAAAATCATTTTTTAGCCAGTGGCATGTAACGCCGATATAACTTTGAGTCTGGTGAGTCCAAATGTCAGCTGTGGTACACACAAATTCAGTCTTGTAGCGTATTTTTTAAATTGCCAGCCATTGTATCAAACATCAATGTTAACCTGCTTTTTAAAGTTTCTGTACACATTACCTTGATTTTGTGATTAATTTCCTCAACCATATTTCTGAACCCTGGACCTTCTACAATAGACAGAGGCTGCATGTCCCGAACTACAAATTCTGTTATTAATTGTTCTGCTTTTTTAGATGTAACCTGCCGATTTTCTGACATTTCGTCTAGCCGTATTTGCTTGGCAGATGAACCAGGTCTATCAATATTTCCAGAAGCCCTTCGTTTGACCTGTTTTCTCTGCACGTGCATCGAGTCAATGTGCTTTTTACCATGAGCTCTCTAAAACCAAATAATACACATTTTAAAATACTAAGCTTACAAATTATCACAATTCTCATTCTTAACGTACCTGAATATGCTTGGTGAAATTCGAAGGAGCTTTGTATTGACCGCGAATGGAATTCTTTTTAGGCTTGCAAAGACTGCAAAGAGCTTCTATATTATCTCCATCGTCAGAAACTATTTCACTGAAATATGTCCTCACAACTAAAGGCAAAACTTGATTAACTTTGTTGTTATCGGTACGTTCCGATAGATCGGCCATCTTGTAACAAACACGTAAAAAATAGAATGACAAAGCATAACCTCGACAACAGGAAATGCTTGAGTATAGAATCTGTTACATAAACACTTATTTTTAAATTTACAAATTATAAATAATTGAAATAATAATTTTTAAATAAAAATAAAATGATTTCTTTTTAGAGTACTTAGCTACTTTTAAAATGTACTTACTCAATAAGTACACTAAAAATGTACTTAAGTACAAGTACTAAGTACACGTTCGCGAAAGGACTTAAGTACAAGTACCCAAGTACACCTATTGTACTTAAGCACGTACTTAAGTACATATGTACTTAAGTACTCGTCATCACTGCATACATACATACATACATACATACATACATACATACATACATACATACATACATACATACATAAACACAGACACACATACATGCACATACACATATATACATACATACATACATACGCACATACATATATATATATATATATAGTTCCCGCTCGCTCACCCGCTCCGCTCCGCTCATTTTGTGACGGATTTCAAAATTTTTTTCTCTATATTTGATTCCCCTTGACTCTCAAGGTTGTGTGAAAATTTCATTACGATCGGATGAATGGTGTAGCAATGCATAAAAGACATGAATATATACATATATACATATATACATATATACAAACATTCATTTATATATATATAGACATAATTGTTATTTGTCTTTTTCCTATTAGGGGTTTTCAGTTCATAGAAATTAAAAGAATAAAGATGTTTTTCTGGTAAGAGACATTTTAATTATCAAAAGATTTGTTACAACTGTGTTAAATTCTACAAAGTGAGATAATTCAGATTTGAGTTAAGTGATATATTCAACCAAGAATAATAAAGTTAAAAATAAATTCGAGAAATATTGTGTTATAAATAACTTCGACTTTAACGTTACAAATCGCTAGAAAGCATATTCCTCTACGTTTACAATATATATATATATATATATATATATATATATATATATATATATATTCTTCTATTAAATTCTCATCTTTTGAATGCCTCTTTACTTTCTGTTGATAAAATTTAAAAATGAATCTGGGCCTTCCTATATTAGCGCTGTGGTGTCATGGCGTTTCGGTTCGTGAACGAAATTAAATTGATGTGTTTTTTGTTTCTCGCGGAGACTGTGGGTTCTTTCTTTTATATTCCCTTTCCTAAACTTTTCTTTCTTTGATAATGTATTCTAGGGATTTCTTGCTAGGCCTCTCTCAATCTTTTACTCTGCCTACCCGCACTGTTTGCCGTAGGATCTATTAATAATCGAAACAATCCTTGTCCTAGCATAGCCACTCTTAATATTCGTTCTCTAAATAATAAATCACCCTATATTTTCGAGCTGGCCCTGTATAATTGTTTTTATCTCTTTCTCGTTACTGAGACCTGGCATGAATCTTCTTCTTCTCCTTTTCTTCTTGCTTCTATTCCTAATCGTTTCTCTTTTGTTGAGCAGGCTAGGCCTCCTGCTATTCTTTTTTTGCTCAACATTCTGCCTATGGTGGCATCTGCCTTCTCTTTAAGTCTTTCTCCTCTGTCTCTCTTAATCCTTCTATTAAATTCTCATCTTTTGAATGCCTCTTTACTTCGGTTAAAATTAATTCTTTTAAATTCAATCTATGTGCCTCCAAAATTTCTTAAACCACAATTTTTTTGAGGATTTCTACAACCTTTCTTAATCTTTTTTCTTTATATCTACTCCTTCTTTTATATTGGGGATTTTAATATTCCTATTAATAAAACTGAGGACTCTTTTGTGTTTCAATTTCTTGAAATCTTGTCTACTTTTAACTTCTTTCACACCTCTGGGTTTTCTTCTTCTTTCACTGATGTTGATTCTTTTATGGACAATCTCGACTTGGCAATTTCATCCATATTGAATATTTTGGTTCCTTTTAAGACGTCTAATTTTTGACTCTTTTCTAAAAAAGCTCCTTAGTTTGATCGTGATTGTGTTCACTCAAAGCAATCTGTACGTAAAGCTGAGCGAGATTATCGTTCTCACATTCTAAACTCTCTAAGGGTTCTTGGTCTGGTCTGAGTGGCAATACCATCTTAAACCGTACCATAAACTCATCTTTGACAAGCATTCTTCCTTCTTGAGAAAATCTACTGTTCTTGTTTCTCCTCCCTTTTTCTTTACTGATGACTATCACAATCTTCTAACAACTGAATTTGAAAATATAAGATCTTCTAATAATAGTAAAACTTCATTTTTTTCTAAATTCTCAACTGAAACCTTTACTTTTTTTCTCCCATCACACTGGATTATCTCTCTGAAATTATTAACTCTATGTTTTCCTCTACTTACTTTTTGGATCTCATCCCTACTCCTATCTTTAAAATGCTTTCTTCTTTTTTTCATTCAATTTTACTTGATTTATTTAATTTTTCTTCATCTACATCTGTGTTTCCCTCGGTTTTTAAGTCCTCTTTTATTATTCCTACTATTAAAAATGCTTTTCTTGATCCATCTTCTCTATCTAGCTATAGGCCTGTCTCTAACATATTTTTCATCTCTAAATTTATAGAAAGAGTTGCGTATGAACAAATAAGTGCTTTTCTAACTTTTTTCTCACTTCTTCCTCCTTCTCAATCTGGCTTTAGATTTGGCCACTCTACAGATACTGCTCTACTTAAGCTCTATAATAATTTCATTGTTTCTTCTGAGTCTGGCTTCTCTACTCTTCTTCTTTATCTTGATTTTTCATATGCGTTTGACACAGTTGATCACTCACTGTTATTGTATATACTTGATAAATCTTTTAATATAACTAGTGAACCACTCCTGTGGGTTAAGACATATCTCTCTGGTAGATCTTCTTATGTATCTATTGAATCCTCTAAATCTACTCCTACTCTTAGCTTATGATTTTGAAATCGAACATCCAGTTGCATCCTAATTTCGACATCACCAAATTTCACCGCGGTGTATCTTCTATTGGCTGCTATAATTGTTCGCTTGCTGGGAAATGTCTTGACGCCGTATTTCGTGTCGTCTATACAACAGACTTGGGCTCCTTTTTATATTTGGGCTTCTCTTTCTACTGAAATGTCTTTTAGGACTTTTATCCTCAGCTCTGCACTTGGCAGCAAAATGTCCCAGTTTTCCACAGCGAAAACAAACATTTTTCTTTACGGGCGAACCCCGTATTTCTTAGCTGGAAGATTTTTTAGGTGAGACTAACTAAGATTTCTCTATCTGAATTCATTATTTGTTTTGTATGTAACAGTTTTATCTTTTCACATTCTTCAATAAGCTATTCCAGTGAGCACTCTTGTTTTACCTTGAGCAGTACTTTGTGCTTAATGTTTAAATCCTTCAATTCCCATATAAAATGTAAGCACATAATGCCTTTTTGTGAAATTTCCCCAGTGTGCTTCGTTGCACAGCCTGTTCACCCTTGTGCCAAATGCCCTGAAAGTCTCTGAGTCCCTTATTTGGACGTTTTCAAAATCAAACGTCTTTGATGAATAATATTTTTTTTATCACCAAACGTTTTTCTAGTCAATCTTTTGTCTCCTCATAGCTTAGACTGTTGAATGTTCTTGGCAATTTACTTCCTTTAAGTTGCGCGTATTCGTTTTGTTGAAGTTTCCGTGTTAGAGTTGTTCTGTTTTCTGACTGACTGAACAGCTTCTGCAAATTGCCCAATCCAATCACTGAATGTAGTCCTTGATCTGGATCGTAAACAAATTGTTCAATTCGTTTTTAAAGGTCGGGTCTTACTTCGACGGATCTATCGCCCTGCATCATTGAAATTATCTGAAGAAATTTTTTCTCAGTTTCTTCTTTTTCAATTATTTTTTCTTTTTCTCGAGCTTCCCTCTCAAGTTTGTCTCCTATTTCTCGAACTTTTTTTTTAGTTTTTCTTCTTTTTCTCGAGCTTCTTTTTCAATTAGAAACTTAAGCAATTGCGTTATGCTTGAATCTTCGTCTTTTAACATCCTCGTCGCCAATTGTTATATCTTTATTATTCTATTAAATTACCGATAATAATTATAATCTAAACTATAATGGTTGCTATACACTTATTTTTCTAATGTAGATCTCAAAGTAAATTGTATAAAAAATACTTTTGCTTGTCTTATGAAGCGATTAGAAAGGAAATAGGTCATCAATTAAAGATATGTATTTTTGCTAAATTCTTCATTAAACAATTAAAATTTTCTTAGCAATATTTTCATTAATGTCATGATTATTGATTTATTGGTGTAATAATTTGAAAAATTATTCTGCATTTCAATCAAGTCACCACAGACAGCTCTGTTAACTATTTTTACACACGGATTCCGTTGGTTGTTGATTTCAAAAAGTTTTATAATACACACTGCCTGGATCTGCATATAGGCTTCTTCATGAAAACGGAAGATAAATTTTAGACTATGTTTGCATTACAGTAGTTACTATGTAGGATTCCATGATTTCATTCAATTAACTTTTACCTCCTTTTTTCCAGACTTGGGACTGGCTTGCAATAGCAAGCGCTTAACAGATTGTTTAAAGTTAAAAAAACGCGTTTCATTGTAATTATCTATGTTGTAGATTTGGAATTTTTTGTGACTTGATTTGTTGCGACAGTGTTTGTAAATACATGTATGTAATCTGAAAGATATACGAATACAAGTTGATTATGAAAATAATTTTTATAACGTATTTGTTTGAAATTTTTTTTCCAAACTAGGTTTAAGCAATTACTTTGATAATGCGATATTGCCCTACGAAACGACCACGTTGATAGAAGATTGCGAGAAAATGTGGCAAGATGTTAAACCACTTTATTTGCAACTGCATGCTTATGTTAGAAGAAAATTGAAAGTAAGATACCCAAATGTCAACTTTCCATCTCAAGGACATATCCCTGCTCATCTCCTCGGTTGGTTGACACATATGTTATTTCAATTGATATGTACTATATTATGAATACATTTATATCAATGGTTATGCTTTTTTTATAAAAAATTTAACCGAAAATTGTCAATTATAGTTTTTAGATTTGGTTTTTTGTTTTATTACACTGTTGATTTAATTTTGGAAAATATTTGCATGTTAGACAAACTTTTATTTAGGTTACAATCTCTGTTTGTGTGTGTATGTTTAAAACAAACTTAATTTGAACATCTTTCGTATTTCTAAATCGAGTGTTTTTGAAACAAACTCGTTTTTTTACTTGTTTTAATTTTCTGAATGTACTTCTCATGTTAAACATGTAAGATGTAAAAAAAAAACAGATTTTTCAGAAATCATATTCCTGGATTTGCCGGGTTTTCATTTATTACAAAAATTTTTTTTTAAAATAACATTTTTTAAAATTTATATATGTTAACATTTGTTTTATTGTATTTGATTTGTTTTGGTTTTAAAACATAAATAATTATTTTAATTTTTATTAATTTTTAAACTTTAACAAATTGCATTATCATGAGGAGGTTAGATAATTTTCCCTTTTAAGGTTTGCAAATATTCAAGCAAGCAAGCAATCAAGACCGGCAATTAAGTTAATTTAAGGGATTTAAAAATAAAAACCGTTTTGCTTTTAATAAATGTCACTTTGTAAAAGTTATTTTGTTGATGTGATTTGAACACAATTGCAATCAGCTTCTATCAAAATTACAAGCGTCAAAACACGTTATAAAATTTTAATTAGGCTCCATGTGGGCACATTACTGGGAAAAAAAGATAGATATACTAATGCCTGCTCCTGATGTACCTGGAACGGATGTAACAGATGAAATGATCAGACAGGTTATTTATTTATTTTGTATTGTGACATACTTTTTATTGAGTCGTGTAACATAAATGTAGAAGTTTTTCTGTTAATCAAACGACGGTCAGCAGTCGCTTAACCCAAGTTTTTGTAACGCTTTCGCTACCCCCCGTCCCCAATCAAAAAATGTCAACAGAAGAAGAAAGGTTAGTTGACCTTGGCATAAAACATTTATTTATTTCTGTTAACTTTTAAGTTTATTTATTTATGTATTTATGTATTTACTAGCAGTGCCCGTAGCGGCTTCGCTCGCATGAAATTAGAGAATTTAAATCGTGCATACATAGTAGTGTATTGCACGGATCAATTTTTAAGGTCTCGGCTCGGCCCGTCGAAAACTTGGCCCAGCCCGTTTCAAAAACCGAAATTCCTGGCCCGGCACGGCCCATCTAATATGGGCCCGGCCCGTTTTTACAGGCCGAGAAGTTCTATATACTTGATAAAAAACTTCGGCCCGTCCCACCTTGACTTCAGGTTTAGCCCGGCCCGTCTGAACACCCTAAAATCACTAAAATGTCTATATACTTGGTTAAAAATCTTGGCCCGTCCCACCTTGATTTAAGGTTTGGGCAGGGCCGTATGAAGACCCTAAAATAACGGCTTGGCCCGTCCGTCCGGTGATAAACTGAACTCATCTACTTTCAACCGGCACAAAACCTCAAAATACTAATTTTCACATCTGTAGCACTTACAGTTATTGAGTAGCAGTTATTTTAAAATCAAATAACCCAATTTTCCAACCCACATTTGAGATCCGGGAAACCAAATTTGTAAAAAATGGTGAAACACGTATATCTTTATTTTTATAAAAGAAACTAAATAATAATTTTTACATCTGTGGTATTTACTGTTTTTGAGTAGCAGTTACTATAAAAGACAATTAGCCCTATTTTCCACCCCACATTTGAAGTCCTGGAAACCAAATTTTCAAAAAATTGTGAAACCCGTATATCATTATTTTTAGAGTAGAAACTAAATACTAATTTTTACTTTTGTAGCATTAACGGTTTTTGAGTAGAAGCTACTTTAAAAACCAAATAACCCAATTTTCCAACCCACATTTGAGATCCGGGAAACCAAATTTGTAAAAAATGGTGAAACACGTATATCTTTATTTTTATAAAAGAAACTAAATAATACTTTTTACATCTGTGGTATTTACTGTTTTTGAGTAGCAGTTACTATAAAAGACAATTAGCCCTATTTTCCACCCCACATTTGAAGTCCTGGAAACCAAATTTTCAAAAAATGCTAAAACACGTATTTTATTATTTTTGGAGTAAAAACTAAATACTAATTTTTACTCCTGTAGCATTAACAGTTTTTGAGTAGAAGCTACTTTAAAAACCAAATAACCCAATTTTCCAACCCACATTTGAGGTCCGGGAAACCGAATTTTCAAAAAATGGTGAAACACGTATCTTTTTATTTTTCAAAAAGAATCTATATACCAAATTTCAAAATTTCCTCATTTTTGGTTTTCGAGATATACATTGTTTTAGAAAAAAGTTTGTTTTCCAGTTTTTTTCCCTCAGGAGCAAAATTTTCAAAAATCCTTTCTTAGCGGATGTTTACGCTATAAAAGTAATATAAGTTCCAAATTTCACGTTTCTAGGATGAGGCGTTTGAGCTCGGCGTTGATTATCAGTCAGTCAGTCAGTCAGTCAGTCAGTCAGGACATGTTCTTTTATATATATAGATTAAATCATCATGAGCAGTTATCAAGAATTGGAAAAAGAGATTGATATCAAAGTTTTAAAAAATGTCTTCATTCAAAAAAAGAATTAGCATTCGATTGCGCACTTTTTGCACTTTCGAAAATTTTTAACACTTTTATAGAAATATGTTGTTTAATAAAATGTCTGCAACAGCTTTTTCTTATTTTTATTCAAAGCCTATGATCAGCGATTTTTGATAGATTCGGTTGAGAAAAAATTATATATATATATATATATATATATATATATATATATATATATATATATATATATATATATATATATATATATATATATATATATATATATATATATATATATATATATATATATATATATATATATATATATATATATATATATATATATATATATATATATATATATATATATATATATATATATATATATATATATATATATATATATATATATATATATATATAAGTAAATGTATAGTACCTTTCCTTGCTGTAAATTAAATCCTTTATATTCTAATCTTAAGTTTAAACAAAAATGATTTATTATATCTGAGCTTTCGAACTAACTCGCGTTCTTTTTCAAAGATTGTATATGAGTAAATGTATAGTACCTTTCCTTGCTGTAAATTAAATCCTTTATATTCTAATCTTAAGTTTAAACCAAAATGATTTATTATATCTGAGCTTTCGAACTAACTCGCGTTCTTTTTCAAAGATTGTATTATTGTATATCATTGTATCATTGCTGCTACTAGTAGTAGATCTAATTTGTCGTTTGCGGAGTTGGAAGCTGTTAATTCTTTAAGGAATGACCAGAATCTCATTATCCGTAAAGCTGACAAAAGTAATATTTTTGTATTACTTAATAAGGATGACTACATTTCAGAAAGTTTGCAGCAGTTAAGTGATTTTAGATTTTATTCTCCTATCCGTAGTGACATTAAGGCTGCTGAAAAGATTATAGAAATTCTTGAATTAGGTCTTAAGAATAATGTAATCAATAAGAAGATTTTCGATTACCTCAAGCCTCCAGCAGAACCAAAAGAAAGAAATTTTTATACCCTTCCCAAAATTCATAAAGAAAAAGAAAAGTGGTTTAATGATAGAACCCCACCAGGTAGCCCTATCATTTCGGATATTGGCTCAGTCGATAACCACATTAATGTTTTTCTTGACTACAATCTTAAATTAGTCGCTAGGGGTCTTCGGTTTGTCCTTAAGGATACATACCACCTTATTGATAGACTGAAGACTTTTACTTTTGATGGGTCCCCTTTACTTATCACTGGTGATGTTTCTTCTTTATATACAAATATGGTTACTTTGAGAAGTTTATCTGAAGCTAAGAAAAAACTAAGTTCTTACTCTGATAATGAAAAACAAATTGATTTTCTTATATCACTTCTCAAACACTCATTGACTCATAACACTTTTTTATTTAACAATAGGAAGTACATTCAGACAAGTGGTTGCGCTATGGGTAAAGCTTACTCACCTACCCTTGCTAATATATATTTAGAAGAACTTGATCTTTTTGTCACCAACAACCAACATGTTAGCTTTTATGGACGTTATATTGACGACATCTTTTTAGTTTGGAATGGTTCTGTAGATAATTTTATTTTATTTTCTAGAGAAGTTAACAACCTAATTCCGAGAATTTCAATCGAATTCTCTATAAATGGAAGAGAAGTTAATTTTCTCGATTTATTATTATACAAGACCTCAAATAAGATACATCACAATACTTATTTCAAGCCAACTAACTACTTTCAATACCTTCATCCCAGGTCACATCACCCCACACATGTATTCAAGGGAATCATTAAATCACAATTCGTCAGGTTTGCAAGATTATCTTCCAATATCAAAGCTTATGACTCAACTTCTCGTTTTTTCATCCATAAGGTGGTAGAGAGAGGATATAATCGCATAAGACTTAAAAAACACTATAAAGAGATCCGTAAAATTTTTCCAAACTATGTGCCTAAAGAAAAAAAAAGTCGACTATGACCAAACCTTTTTCTTTGTAGGTAACCATGGTCCAAACGCCATTGAAAGTTTTTCTAATTTTAAAAATATTATTAGAAAGGTCTCACATTTTAAGGATGCCAAATTCATTAAAGCAACAGCATCTGACAAGAATTTACTTAGAATTCTTTTCAAAAATCCTTAATAGCTCCGTATCTCAACCCACCCCTAAAAAAACACTTTATCCTACCCTGTACCAAAAACCCTACCACAACCAGCGCCTTATAAAATTAAGGTTCGAAAAATTTCAAAACTTCTCATTTTGTAATTATCGTTTTCTGTTTCTTAACAAAATTAAGTATGTTTGTTTGTATGTATGCATATGGGTTTATATATTATTTTATTTTTTTTCCTTATTTGTACATTTTGTTTTTGTATCTGTATTTATTATTATGTATATTATATGTATATAGACAATTTTGTATATATATATTTTTATATAATTTTATTTTTTATTTATTTTTTTATAATTGCGAATATATGTATGTATGTATATATGCATGTTTGTGCCTATATATATTCTTCTATATATATTTGTATATATATATGTTTGTATATATATGTATATATATTGTATTATATATATTTGTATATATATATATATATATATATATATATATATATATATATATACATATATATATATATATATATATATATATATATATATATATATATATATACATATATATATATATATATATATATATATATATATATATATATATATATATATATATATATATCTATATATATATATATATGTTTTGTATATATATATGTATATATATATGGTTGTTTGAATTATATATATGTATGTATATATATGTATATATGTTTGTATATATTTTTCCTATTTTATAAGCTCATTTGTATTTTTAGCTATTTTATTTTTCATATACAATTTTTGAAAAAGAACGCGAGTTAGTTCGAAAGCTCAGATATAATAAATCATTTTTGTTTAAACTTAGGATTAGAATATAAAGCATTTAATTAACAGCAAGGAAAGGTACTATACATTTACTCTGATATCAAAGTTTTAAAAAATGTCTTCATTCAAAAAAAGAATTAGCATTCGATTGCGCACTTTTTGCACTTTCGAAAATTTTTAACACTTTTATAGAAATATGTTGTTTAATAAAATGTCTGCAACAGCTTTTTCTTATTTTTATTCAAAGCCCATGATCAGCGATTTTTGATAGATTCGGTTGAGAAAAAATTATATATATATATAAATATATATATATATATATATATATATATATATATATATATATATATATATATATATTTAGATATATATAAATATATATATATAAAGATATATATATATATATATAATGTTCATTTATTGAGCACCAACATAAGTATTAAACTTAAACAAAAGAAAATAACCAAAGCGACAAGAAAAATATAGTACCAAAATTTCAAAAAAAGAAAAAAATCGAACAGTTGAGAAAGGAATAAGGTGCCCAAAGGTTCGTCCGAAGGGAATTCCTTCCCGCTTAATGGACAACCTTTACAAAAAGAACCAAAATGAGTGGGTTGAGTTAAGACATTCCAAATAGTAGTTCAATAAACTTATCAAGGAAGAGACTAAAATTGGTATGCTAAGGTAATAGGTATTGAGCAGTTATGAGTGAGACTATAATAAGTAAGATTTCAGAGCTTGCTTAAATACCAAAATACGTTTCAAGGAGGAGACAGATATTGGAATGTTTGAATAAATACGGGGGCCAGAGCATTTAATAGAGAATGTTTTAAGAGTTGTCCGAGCAAAATCCGTTCATAAACAGCGACCGGGCGCAGATCATAGGAATGAACAGCAGATAATTTTACAAACATGTTATCGAATGATGAGGGTAATATAAAATTATCATATTTATACATGAAAATGCCAGTTTGGAAAAAATTAATCTGATAAATATTAAAAATGTTGTTGTTAGCTATTTGAATTTTACAAGACGATGTGGGAGGCATGTGAAAAATAATTCGAATAATTTGCTTTTGCAAAATATGAAGAGGTTTTAAACGAGTTGAATAATTTGAGGCCCAGACAATATTGCAGTATGATAAGTACAGAAAGATAAGTGCATAGTATAACATCATAGAAATATTGGCATCAACAAACTGATGTATACGAGATAGCACTCCACAATTTTTTGCAACATGTAACATGTACAATGTGAGTTTTTAATGTAAGGTGTTCAAAACCCCGAAGAACTTGCAATAAGGAACCCGCAAAATTGGTATATCTTCAATCTTCAGCTGACAATTACAGAAAGTATTTTTGTTTATATGGTGAAATAAAATATAATTCGTTTTGCTTACATTTAAGGAAAGTCTACTAGCAGAGAACCATTTAGAAACAGAAAGCAATTCACGGTTGGTATCGTAATATACATTTTCTAAGTTATCGCCAGTCGCAAAGAGGTTAGTATCGTCCGCAAACAAAACAAATTCAAGGCGTTCTGAAACTGAGCATAGGTCGTTAATATAGATGAGGAATAGAAGCGGTCCCAGCACCGACCCTTGAGGCTCCCCGCAAGTTACCTGCTTCATCGAAGAGATAGAATTGCTCTACTGGACGCATTGTGATCTACAGCTAAGATAGTCACTGAACCATGATAGTGGAGTTCCCCGGATTCCATAGTACCTCAATTTTTCTACCAGAATACCGTGATCAACCGTATCGAAGGCTTTAGCTAGGTCCAGGAAGATGCCAACTACATATTTCCCACGATCCATAGCCTCGGCAATCTTTGAGTGTAACATAACCAGTGGCATATAAGTTGAGTGATTTTTATTACCAATGCTTTTATTAACTCGTCGGCTCTGTTTCTCTGTCTGTTTCTCTGTTTCAAATCTTGCAATCAATTTTTGAGTCACTTCCTGATGATAGATTTTTTTCAAATTTTGCATACATGCTCAAGATAGAAGACAATGCAATATTCAATTATTAGTTTTACAATAAGTCAATTAATTTAGTTAATTTTCTTGAGGATTTTATATATATATATATATATATATATATATATATATATATATGTTTATTATATTTTTTATTTAGGAATTTAATATAAAATAAAAGAGTAATATAAGAAAAAATTGATTGCAAAATTTGTGTCTTAATTACATATAAGAGCATTGGTTTTAAAAATTCGTTTTTAATTTACTTGTTTCTAAATCCAAACTGATTTGGTGTAATAATGGAAAATGTATCAAGATAATTATAAAGTCTGGAGTGCATCACTCTTTCAAAAAACTTTGAGAAATAGCACAAGACAAATATTAGCCGGTAATTTGAAAAGTTTTCTTTTTTCCCATATTTGTAAATTGGAATGACTTTGGCTGTTTTTAGTTGAGCGGGGAATACCCCTGAAGTTATTGAGCAATTTATTATGGCAGGCAGAGGACAAGCGATCGCCGTAATTGAATTTCGTGCTATGCATGGGTCGACTCCATCGGATCCGCAGCTGTGAGAGATCTTTAAGTTTGAAGATATTTTGATAATCTCATCGGGCGTAGTGGGTGCGACATAAAAAGAGTGAGTCACAGGATATCCAAGATATTTTTCAAACGTTGTATCCAGTGGGGATATCTTTTTTGCGAGGTTGGAGCCAATATTAGAAAAGTAATTATTAAATGACTCAGCAATAACAGAAGAAGATGTTAATAGACTACCTTCATCCGTACAGAAAGTCTTGCATTGATCCATGTTGGTCTTTTTATTTAAAATGCTCCCAATTAACTTCCATGTTCCTTTCATGTTGTTGTTGCTTAATTTAAACTTTTCGGAGTAGAATTATTTGATGGTTTCTACCTAAGTTGATTTGAAGAGGTTTCTAAATGTAGTAAATTTCTGTTTGTTAGACGGAGATGGATTCCTGGTGTATGCTCGGTAAAGCGCATTTTTTTCTTGCAGCTTTTCATAAGTTCAGGTGTCATCCAATCTTTATCAAACTTGTTAGGTCCGTTAGATTTGCCGCTGCAGCTCACCAGAGGAAAAGATTTATTATATATATATATCTCAAGGTATCTATTGATAAACATTGAATAGGCGAATGACGCTTCGCCACACTCGGCCACCTCTATTACCCTACACCATCGGCTCCATGCAGCGTTTGCTCAAAAATTTCTTTATTAACGAAACTCCTTCTTAAGGAAAAGACATGATTTTTTCCGACGCAATCAGGTGTCGATAATGTGGCAGAGAGAAAAATAGGGAAGTGGTCCGAGACATCATCGAGTACAATCCTTGCGAGAGTCTTCTGTAGTGGATAATTAGTAAATATATTATCAATTGCGGTGGCGGTTGAAGGGCATTTTCTAGTTGGCGTTGTAAAGGCTGGAAAAAGGCAGTCGGAAGTTAGTAAATTAAAAACCTCAGCTGTAAGTGAGTTCCATTCTTTGTCAAGAAAATCAATGTTGAAGTCGCCCAGTAGAAATATCTTCATCTTTTTTCTATCAACGTAATCCAAGATGTTACTCAGCTCTGCATTAAAAACACGTATATTGGTATCAAATGCAGTAATATCAACACTCCAGGAACTAACATCAAAAACAGAATATTTTAAGTCAGAGTCAATAAAAAAACCAACTCCGCCACCTTTGTTCCTAACTCTATGCCTAGATACGAAAACAAAGCCCGGTATTTCCAGGCTCAAAGATGAATTGTCATCCAGCCAGGTCTCTGTAACCTCCAAAATCCTAGATCTACTCCAGTGAAGTAACATTGCTAAGTCATGCAATTTATTTTTTAAGCTTCTGCAATTGACGTGAAGAAATGAAAAATGATCAAAAGCTAATCGACCGGTTAGCTCGTTTAACTCATCAGAAGTAACATAAACATTTCCATTATCATAGATTGGGTGGAAGATATTTTCATCAGGATCAATGTTATAATCAAACGAAGAGGAGCTTCTTATAGACTACAGTAAACTTAAACGTTCTTCTTCGGTGTTCGTCGTATCACGACATCACATTATGTAGTACAACTTACAGGAGTGGCAACAAACGACAACAGAACTAAACTTACTAAACTATTCAACAGTATTTGACAAAACCAGGCATCAAAATCAGATAAATTTTGTACCAATAGTTAGCTTGTATTGAGACAAGTCCAGTCATAAAAATTTTTACCAGATATTTTTACTAAAAACGAAATGTTATCGAGAAAAGTAATAGAGACTCGACAGCGACAACCGGCTCTTAACGCTCCTTGTTTACATTCTATATATATATATATATATATATATATATATATATATATATATATATATATATATATATATATATATATATATATATATATATATATATATATATATATATATATATATATATATATATATATATATATATATATATATATATATATATATATATACTAGCGGGGGCACCCGGCGTTGCCCGGGGTTTTTAGAGGTTTACCTAATGCGTTTCTTTTTTGCTCCCGTTTCCTTCCCGCGTGCGCTCCCGCTCCCGGTCGTTATCCGTTCCCTGTCGCTTTCCCGCTCATTTTTTCGCTCTCAGTTTCCCCCCCTAGATCCGATTCTACATACATACATACGTACATACATACATACATACATACATACATACATACATACATACATACATACATACATACATACATACATACATACATACATACATACATACATACATACATACATACATACATACATACATACATACATACATACATACATACATAGATACATAGATACATACACACACATACATACTTTGAATGAGCATTTAGTGCCGGAATATTGTAAAAAACACATACATACATAATACATACATACATACATACATACATACATACATACCTATACACACATACAGACACACATACATGCACATACACATACATATATACACTCATACATACGCACATACATATATATATATATATATAGTTCCCGCTCGCTCACCTGCTCCGCTCCGCTCATTTTGTGACGGATTTCAAAATATTTTCTCTATATTTGATTCCCCTTGACTCACAAGGTTGTGTGAAAAATTCATTACGATCGGATGAATGGTGTAGCAATGCATAAATAACATACCTATATATATATATATATATATATATATACGTACATACATACATACATACATACATACATAGATACATACAAACATTTCTATATATATATATATATATATATATATATATATATATATATATATATATATATATATATATATATATATATATATATATATATATATATATATATATATATATATATATATATATATATATATATATATATATATATATATATACGAGCGGACCCGGCGAACTTTGTTTCACCTTAAAGAGTGTATTTTTAAGCAATAAAGAACAATAATAACAAATATCCTATATATAAGTTTAAAAGAAAACAAAAATAAAAAAAAGTTCACTTTAATAGTTTATTAGAAAAACATTGGTTGAACTCGGGTCGATTCTCTTTAATCCAGCACTTTATGATACACTATGTTTTTTGTTTTATTATCGGGCGAAAAAACAAATAAATCTGATGGTCTGCCGACACGTGAACACGCCACATACAATTGACCATGAGAAAAACATGCATTATCCAAGTTCAGACCACAAACACTCAAAGATTGGCCTTGTGATTTGTTAATCGTCATAGCAAATGCTAGGCGAATCGGAAATTGAATTCTTTTAAACTCAAAGGGCAAATCGGTTGGGATCATAGGAATCCTCGGAATGAGTATTTCCTCGCCTTTGAATTTTCCTTTGAGGATCGTCACGTGAAGCACATTTACCATTAGTTTCTTTAAAACCAAACGCGTTCCATTGCATAGTTTTGGTTGATTCAGATTTCTAAGCATAATAACTACTGATCCAACCTTCAGTTGTAAGTTGTGCGGTGGTAAGCCAGGCACATCCAAGGAGTTCAAAAATTCAGTTGAATAATTAGTGCTTCATCTTCATTTGTTACACAGTCAATAGATTTGAATGAATGCAGAGTACCAAAAATTTGATTCTGAATTAGAATATTTAAGTCATCCACATCTTTATTCCTAGCCGCCAAAATTGCTCTCTCACTCAACCATTTGTTCTTTTTATGATTAGCAATGATGTCTGGGAACACTTTATTGATAAGCTCGTCTTTCGATGAAACAAAAGTGCAAAAATTGGGAGGAAAAGAAATCAATCCGGTCGATTTGTCGACAGGAACACGGCCATTACCGATGTTGAGCAATTGCATGGAGAAATCTTCAGCAGATGGATCGTTCAGCAATGCAACTCTCATGTTAGAAGACAGCTGAAGTTTCATCACATAGCGCCACAGATATGATGATTTGAGGGAAGCATTAATTTCATCGGCAGCAGTCGATCTTGGAATGACTGGCAGTGTTTGGCGGAAATCGCCAGACAATAAAATCATTGCACTTCCAAAATGTCGCAAGTCATTGTACAGATCTTTCCGTGTTCTATCAAGTGCTTCCAAAGCGCGTTTGTGCGCCATTGTGCACTCGTCCCAGATGATGATTTTATATGCTACTAAAACTTTAGCCATTGCAGAGTGTTTTGCAATGTTGCATGTTGGTTGTTCAGTAGTTTGAAGATTTAAGGGCAATTTTAATGGCAGCAGTCGATCTTGGAATGACTGGCAGTGTTTGGCGGAAATCGCCAGACAATAAAATCATTGCACATCCAAAATGTCGCAAGTCATTGTACAGATCTTTCAGTGTTCTATCAAGTGCTTCCAAAGCGCGTTTGTGCGCCATTGTGCACTCGTCCCAGATGATGATTTTATATGCTACTAAAACTTTTGCCATTGCAGAGTGTTTGCGCAATGTTGCATGTTGGTTGTTCAGTAGTTTGAAGATTTAAGGGCAATTTTAATGCTGAATGAGCCGTACGGCATCCTTTTAACAATGTGGCTGCTATTCCAGAAGAAGCAACTGCTACCGCGATGTCTAATCTCGTACGAACAGTGGCCAATATCAAAGACATGAGAAACGTCTTTCCAGTTCCACCTCTGCTCGATTCAAATTTGCAATTGTGTGTCGAAAATTAACTGTTTGTTGATCACTGACATAAGCAGTTTCGGGGAGTAAATCTCTTTGCTCTTATCTTCGAGAAGCACGAAGCCGGGCCATACTAACGCGGCGCCTTTTTGGCTCTAATTCCAGTTCTTCCGCGGTGGATTGGTTAACATTGTTCCGATGCCTAATTGCCTGACGGCTATTTTGGGAAAGATTAGATCTTCTGGGTCACGTCATTGTTATTAATAATGTTTTTGTTAAAAGTAATAAAACTTTAAAACTCGCAAATTAATTCCAACGAACGAAAATATAATATTGACAGAACAGCATTGACACTTTGTTAATGCCAAATGGAAAACGGAAAATGCGAAACTAAAAATCATATATCTATGCTAAAAATATCTTTTATATTTGTATGGCCCATAAACAATTATTTTATTTTATATTTTATTTGAAAAAGATATTTACTTAATTTTTTCTGTGAAATTTTCAATTGTAAACAATGAAAGAGTCAGAAAATTTAATAATATGCGCTCTACCCCATTTGCGCATAAATATCCCACTTGCGCATAAATATTATTAAATATCATGTCGCGGAAAATTAAACATCTGTATATCTCGATAACCCCAACTCCAATTTGAAATTTTATTTTTTCGTAAGACCAAATAGAGGGTGCTCTTCAACATTGCCATTTGAAGTTTTTTTCTAGGACGCACTGTTAAGGTTGTATAGCTACCGGGGTACATACTGCGGTCCCCATGATCCACTCCATGGTTCAATGTCAATTTTTTTAGTTATTCTGTTAATATGAGCTGTAAAAAATCCAATAAATTAAAAATCTCTAAAATCGGTCCAGCCGTTCTTGAGTTATAAGTGTCGTAACACAAACCCGACTTCCTTTTATATATATAGATATATATATATATATATATATATATATATATATATATATATATATATATATATATATATATATATATATATATATATATATATATATATATATATATATATATATATATATATATATATATATATATATATATATATATATATATATATATATTTATATATATATATATATCTATATATATAAAAGGCAACGTATGTTCATTAATAACGCCAAAACCAATGAAGGGATTTGCACGAAATTTTACATAATAAACATTTACCACCTAACAAATAATCTCATTTATTTAAAAAAATTGTTTTGAATGTTTTTAGAAAATTAATTTTTAGAAATATTTTATCTATGCAATTTTAGAAAATTAATTTTTAGAAATATTTTATCTATGCAATTATATCGCGGCTTAACGAGCTTAGGGTTGCTTTCGACTTCTGTTCCGTCGTTGTTGGTTGTCGCGATTTCTCAAAATCAAAAGTGAGTATTATTTTACTTATATCAATTATATCAATATATCAAAAGTAATATATAATATACTATATACTATACTATTATTTTTTTAATTACTGTATATCGTTCAAATGTTTTTGAATGTTTTAGAAAATTAAATTTTTTAAATATTTTCGCTATTGTATCAGAGCTATGTTTTGTTTACATTCGCTGTTTATCGTCTCGGTTTCTCGAAATCAAAGTAATTTAAAAACTTAGGCTACTATTCTTATATTATTTACTTAGGCTACTATTTTTATATTATTTAATTGTTAATTATTGTTGTGTATATATTAAATTGTAAATTGTTTCGGTCGTTGTGTGTCAGGCTATCATTATCGCTCTACCAGTCTAACCACTCTAACCAATCTAACCACTCTAACCTCTAACAGATATTATTTTGTGCTTACAGACAAGAAAATTGAAAAATTTATTGTGAGTGAGTATATCAATATAACTATTAATGTATTTTAAGTATAATAGTATAACTATTAATGCACCTTATGGAAAAACAAAAAACATTGTGTATCAGAAAGCTTTGCAATAAAATGACTGTATGTGTTTGTTGTATTTCTTTTAATTAAAAATCAAAAGTATCTGCATAAATGTTTCAATAGATGCAAAGATGCCCGGGCAAACGAGCGGTTAAGGAAACGGGAGCCAGAGAGAAAAACGATAAAAAAACCTTTAAATTCCCCGGGCAACGCCGGGTAACCCAGCTAGTATATATATATATATAAAAGATAATTCGAAAAATATTGTCCTTTTAATAACTTCAAAACAAGCGTTACAAATAGCTGAAGAGCATAATTTTGTCTACGTTTACAGGAAGCAACAACAAAAGTTAACTAAAATAAACAATTCTATAAGAACTGTCAATGGCGAAAGGCAATGAAAACAAGGTTCGAACTCGAGGCTTAATTAGTAAATATGGCGGACAACGAGAACGACGGGAGCGACGAGAACAACGAAGAAGAAGTCGCGAAAAATGAAAAGGTTGCCACTAGCTAGCGCGAGCTAAGGAGCGCTCACATGTAACAACCGATGTGTGTGTATGTGCGTGTACGTGTGCGTGCCTAAATGCGGCTTAGTACAAATATACTCTGATCGTCGCAATAATTTAAGTGGCGAAAAACGTAGACAAACTGCTTTTCTTGGCGTACAATATAAGACTTTTTAATTATGAATATTAATAATTTTATAACTGTTTTCAATTTAAATGTTTACTGTAGTTTAGTAGTGAGTTACTAAATTCTAAATGTAAGTATGACTGTCCTACTAATTGTGATCTAGGTATCTTTGTTAATTCTAAAAAAGTGATTTGATTATTTTTGTTGAGACTGGAACTATGAGTGTAATAGTAATTTTAGTAATTAATATTTTTATATAAAAGATATCTAAAAAATATTGATGATTCTTCTAAGTACAAATACAAACCAAAGTATAAATTAATAAGATTTCAAAATACCATTACTTAGTATTTAATAAAACAGTAATAATTAGTGATTTGATTATTGATAACTGATAAACATTTTGCGATGAGAACTTAATTTGAAAAAATAATGCAAATATTATTTTTTTTTATATTAAACATAAACATAAACATAAAGGAAATGATGGGCGCAAACTATATGTCTCTATGCCCATATCTAGAATTATATAAAATATTGTTCATATATATGTTCTATAAATAAATGTATGTATATATTATTAAAAATCCTTTTTATAGTTGTACATAATGTCGCTTATTTCGAAATGACAGTCGATTAATCTTTTAAATTCATTAACTTGTTCGGCTTCTATGATTTTCGAAGGGAGGTTGTTCCAAATTGCAGTCGATCTTGTCAGGAAGAAATATTTTCTGCAGTTGCCGTTGAATCTTTGTGTTTCCAGTTTTAACTTGTGACCTCTTGTTCTTCTTTCTTCTGATATCTTTATATTAGGAAAACACAAACGTCCTTCTTTGTCTTGAATAAAATTGTAGAGCATGATCAGGTCCCCTCTCAGTCTTCTGTACTTTAAACAAGGAAGCTTCAAAATTCTCAACCTGTCTTCATATTTCAATCCCTTGCATGCCTTGACCATTTTTGTTGCTCTCTTCTGGACTCTTTCAATGGCCTCTATGTCTTTTTTCTTCCATGGTGACCACACACTGACTGCATACTCCAATCTGGATCTAACCAAAGCTTTATAAATCAATATAAAAGAATCTTTTGTCAAATCTTTAAAATTTCGTGAAATTATTCCTAACAGTGAAAAACATTTTTTAATTATTTCATAAATGTGATCTACAAATGTTAGTGAACTCTGGAATGTAACACCTAAATCTTTTATTTTGTCAAGAAAATTAAGTTCCACTCCTTCTATATTATATAGCCGACGATCATCTAATTGGCGTCCATATCTCACCGCAACACATTTACCAGCATTTAGCTTAATTTCCCATTTTTTACTCCAATCTCCTAATGAATTTAAACAGCTCTGCAATATCAATCGATCATCACTGCTTTTTATAGTTTTAAATATTTTGGCGTCGTCAGCATACATAAACAGCTCCGCCGAGTTATTCTTAACTATTTCAAACATATCATTGACATAAATTATGTAAAGTAATGGCCCTAAAACACTACCTTGAGGTACCCCACTTGTAACTTTAAATCTATTAGATGTGCTATTATTAACCTTAACACTACTTGTTTTGTTTGTTAAATAATCTTTAATCCAATTAATTAAGCCTCCATTGACGCCTATATTATCTATATATATAAAAATGAATGTTTTTATGTATATATATGTCCTTTATGCATTGCTACACCATTCATCCGATCGTAATGAAATTTTCACACAACCTTGAGAGTCAAGGGGAATCAAATATAGAGAAAAAAATTTTGAATCTGTCACAAGATGAGCGGAGCGGGGAACTATATATATATATATATATATATATATATATATATATATATATATATATATATATATATATATATATATATATATATATATATATATATATATATTTTTAATATATATATATATATATATATATATATATATATATATATATATATATATATATATATGTATGTGCGTATGTTTGTGTGTATGTATGTATGTGTATGTGCATGTATGTTTGTCTGTGTGTGTGTTTATGTATGCATGTGTGGCTTCAAGCAACTTTTAGCAAATCTATTTTACGTTTTATGGGCTAAAATAAGTTATGAAAGAGTGGAAAAGAAAAAATGAGCGCGAGCGGGAACGGAAACGGGAGAGCATGCGGGAACGGAAACGGGAGAGCAAGCGGGAACGGAAGCGGGAGAACAAGCGGGAACGGAAACGGGAGAGCAAGCGGGGAAGGAAATGGGAGCAAGAGAGAAAAATGATAAAAAACCTCTGAAAACCCCGAGCAACGCGGGTAACCCCGCTAGTATTAAATAAATGATTACAACAAAATTAATATACTGTGTTTCCATTTCATGTCCCAATTAATGTAGAATAATGGGGAAAATGCACCTAATTTCAGTATTTTATGGAATTTTATACTTGACCACGTGAGTTTCGGTTTCGGCCAAAACTGAAGCCACGGTCGAATATTCGGTTTTGGTTTCGGCCGGAAAAACAGTTTCGGTCGGACTCTAATACATTTCAATATTGCAGTGCAGGTAGAACCATCACATTGTCTAATTACCGGATTTAATCATTTACAGTATTTTACAGTGATTGAGATCCATCCATCCATCCATCCATCCATCCATCCATCCATCCATCCATCCATCCATCCATCCATCCATCCATCCATCCATCCATCCATCCATCCATCCATCCATCCATCCATCCATCCATCCATCCATCCATCCATCCATCCATCCATCCATCCATCCATCCATCCATCCATCCATCCATCCATCCATCCATCCATCCATCCATCCATCCATCCATCCATCCATCCATCCATCCATCCATCCATCCATCCATCCATCCATCCATCCATCCATCCATCCATCCATCCATCCATCCATCCATCCATCCATCCATCCATCCATCCATCCATCCATCCATCCATCCATCCATCCATCCATCCATCCATCCATCCATCCATCCATCCATCCATCCATCCATCCATCCATCCATCCATCCATCCATCCATCCATCCATCCATCCATCCATCCATCCATCCATCCATCCATACATACATCTATCCATCCATCCATTTTCAATTACAGCATTTTATGCGCAGGTCGGGTACGTCTACGGGAAAAATTACGGATCGTTCGGGTACGGATTTTGTCTTAACAGCTCAGCCTGAATGTATGTTATTTTATTTGCACAGAACTATACGGCGATCAGAGTTGTCAAACTTGCTGAAAATTTCTACATATCACTTGGCTTTCCTGCCTTGCCAGAATCGTTTTGGAACAATTCGATGTTTCTGAGGCCAAGCGACAGGGAGGTGGTGTGTACTGCAGCTGCAACTGACTGGAGCAACAGGAAAGATTTCAGGCTGGTTTTACTTTTATTACACTCCGCTTATGAAAGTCTCATTAAAATTCATAAGATTTTTTAGGTTTGTCAATTTTGCCATATTTTTTATGGTAATATTTTAAAATATTAAACATTCTGGACATAAGATATTCAAATTGCAACATATTTTACACGATCCAAAAGCCCATTCGTAGCGATTTGTCTAGGGTACAGAGTGACAGTTGTTATAACATCTATTTATCTTATATTTTTTTTAACTCTTCTTACCACGTTTTCTAAACTTGCTTTCTTGTCTATCTGCATAGGCGTAGACTTCGGGGGGGGGGGAAGCGAAACAAGCTGCCCCCCGGACCAAATCTTCCCCCTCGAAAGAACTGTTTGCCCCCCCCCCCTCGGAAAAACTGTTTGCTTCCCGCGGAAGAAGTGTCTGCCCCCCGGGAAAAATTATGAATACTGCATTTTTAATAATTTACATCTCGTCAAGCGCTATATAATTTATTTTTACTATTAATAATTAGTCTTAATCAGTTATATTAATATCTATATTTTTTACAAACTTTTATTTTGGTTATATTTTCTGTTTGTGTGTGTATTTATGTGTGTGTGAGTGTCTTTCTCTGTACGCAAATTTTGCAAGTAAAATTAAACCAGTTTTTTGACTAGCCAGGAAGCTGAAACTTTAAGCATAGCTTTATATTAGATGACAATACGTGACTCAATTAAAAAAAAATAAAAAAAAAAGTAAAGGAAAAATCGAGTTTTTAACACAAACTTTGATTTCAAATACACTCGATGTATGTTGTGTGTATGTATACGAAAAATGTTCAAATTACGTTTCAAAACCAAAATTCCTGGCCCGGCACGGCCCGTCTAATTTGGGCCCGGCCCGTTTTTACACGTCTAGAAATTTTATATACTTGATGAAAAACTTCAGCCCGTCCCACCTTGACTTAAGGTTTGGCCCGGCCCGTCTGAAGACCCTAAAATCACTAAAATGTCTATATGCTTAGTGAAAAACCGCGGCCCGTACCACCTTGATTTAAGGTTTAGCCTAGCCCGTAAAAAGATCCTAAAATAACGGCTTGGCCCGACCGGTGATAAACTGGATTCAGCTACTTTTAACCAGTGTTGGGAAAAATCATTTTTGAAATGATTTGAAATCAAAATCAAAATCGTTAAGAAAAATATGATTTCATATCAAAATCAAAATCATTAATTACAAAATGATTTCAAATCAAAACCACTTTTAAAAATGATTTCAAATCATCAAATCAAAATCATTTTTAAATTCTTTATAATATTTTCGATTGTCTTCCAGTCACAAACTTTGAGTCTCAAAATTAACTCACTTCCCGTTATCCGATCGAGCTGAAATTTGGCACATCGACTTGGGCTGCGAGACAATTGAATCTATCAAAATTTCAGTCAAAACGGCCCCCGTCAAAACGGCCCCCGTCAAAACTGCCCCCGTCAAAACTGCCCCCGGCAAAACGGTCCCCGTCAAAACGGCCCCCGTCAAAACGGCCCCGTCAAAAGGGTCCATATTTTTGAATTTGAATTTAATTTTTGAATTTGGCTCTGGGCTTAAAAATAAAAATCTAGGATCGTATATAAAGGATTTATAATAAAAACTTTGTTTTTATGGGTTAGTTTTTTTTATAAATTATTATTACACGGTATGGTTTAATTTAACATAATTTTGTCTATTAAATTATGTTTTAACACAATTTGATCTAAAATCACTTAAACAATGAAATGTGACTAAAATTTATTCATCTTCAAAAGCAACAATTTCTCAAATATTGAATCAGTCAAACTATTTCTTCTGTGAGTTTCAATTAAACCGGCAGAACTGAACAGTCTTTCGACAGGAGCTGACGAAGGCAGTGTTGTATTATATCGTATGAACACTTTTTTAATCAATTCATATGAACTAAAAATGGCAAAAGTGCTGTCAACATCCGATAAATAGTTCATAATTTTTATCTGAATGTTGTAGACATTGTTAGAGGTACCGATGGTCTGTGAAGAACACTGGTCATCATAGTAGCCGTAGTCATTATCAATTCGTTCCATACTTTGACTTTTGAATCCATCATCAATAGCTGACATAGATATGACGCTCATCCTTTAAATATTAAAATCAACAAAATTCAACTGCATTTGAGTTTTCGGCATATTAAGATAGCAACGTATTTGATTTAATAATTGTTCGGTAGGAAAGTACGGTTTTACCGTATCTATTATAGTATAATTATAGCACGTTACCTTCAAATGACGAAGACAATTTTGATCCTGAAATTGACTTAGCTACCACTCTGTCACCTTTCCCGCTAGTTATTTAAAAAAATTACCATCAAGTAACGAAGGCAAATTACACATTCTTACGCAATTAAAATCGCAATCTATACTATCTGCCATGTTGTTAAAAACTATTTGTATAAGTTACCGCTCAAAGCGATTTTTGGCTTGGCATAGAAATAGCAGCATAGAAAAAATATGTTATGATTTTGATTTTCGAATATTTAAATAAAATCGAAAATCGTCAAAAAATGATTTCAAATCAAAATCATAATTAAACTTTGCAAAATGATTTTAAATCAAAATCAAAAAACAATATTTTGATTTGAAATCGTGATTTGAAATCATTTGATTTCAAATCCTACCCAACACTGCTTTTAACCGGCACAAAACCTCAAAATACTAAGTTTTACATCTGTAATGCTTGCAGTTGTTGAGTAGCAGTTATTTTAAAATCAAATAACCCTTAATTTGACCCCACATTTGAAGTCATGAAAACCAAAGTTTTATAAAATGGTGAAACACTTATATCGTTATTTTTTGAGCCGCTGGTGACAGAGCGATCGTTAGGTCGGCAGTTCAAACCTCGCCGGCATCACCAGCGTAACTCCCTTAAGCAAGGAGTTTACTCGCATTTGCTAAAGGGGTAAGCGCATATAAATGGCTGCCTTTGCAAGTAACCTCCCTCTCTCGCCTTGAGACTTGTCTTGATAAGGCGTATGCTAAATCTCAATAAAAAACAAATACTAAATACTAATTTTTACATCTGTAGCATTCACAGTTTTTGAGTAGCAGTTACTTTAAAAACCATGTAATCCTATCTTTCACCCCAAATTTAAAGTCCTGGAAACGAAATTTGTAAAAAATGGTGAAACACGTATATCTTTATTTTTAGAATAGAAACTAAATACTAATTTTACATCTGTGGTATTTACAGTTTTTGAGTAGAAGTTACTTTAAAAAACAAATAACCCTATTTTTCACCCCACATTTGAAGTCCTGGAAACCAAATTTTCAAAAAATGCTAAAACACGTATTTCATTATTTTTGGAGTAGAAACTAAATACTAATTTTTACTCCTGTAGCATACACAGTTTTTGAGTAGCAGCTACATTAAAAACCAAATAACCCAATTTTCCAACCCACATTTGAGGTCCGGGAAACCGAATTTTCAAAAAATGGTAAAACACGTATCTTTTTATTTTTCAAGAAGAATCCATATACCAAATTTCAAAATTTCCTCATTTTTGGTTTTCGAGATAAACATTGTTTTAGAAAAAAGTTTGTTTTCCAGTTTCTTCACCTCAGGAGCCAAATTTTCAAAAATCCTTTCTTGGTGGATGCTTACAAAATAAAAGTAATATAAGTTCTAAATTTCACGTTCCTAGGATGAGGCGTTTGAGCTCGGCGTTGATTATCAGTCAGTCAGTCAGTCAGGACATGTTCTTTTATATATATAGATCGACTAATTTTATAACTATTCGAATTATTTAATATCTATTTTCTGGAACTTTTGTACCTGCATTTGACCACTACGCATAGGCGTAGACTTCGGGGGCAGCGGGACAAACTTCCCCTCCCCCGAATCAAATCTTGCCCACTCTTGGTGGATGTATAACTGAAACGTCTTTACGTTAAGCAGATTCGTCCATTTTATAATTGGAATGCATCTGATTTCTATAGAACTGGGTTATTAGTTTGATGTTGACATCTTTTACCTTCTGTGAAGAGGATTCTTTAGTAATAATCTTGGTAACAAAACTATTAATGGCGTTGTTAAAAAATATGATCCTCTTCGACTTAAAATAAAAGAAGCTCTTTATATTCAGAAACTTTGCCCTTCCATTAATAAACAATTTGAAAAGTTTTTTCAACTCTTAGATTATTTGGATTCAGTGAGGACATTGCTTCACGACAGAATTTTGAGAGGAGCGACAACGTTATGACTGCCTCCGACAGTGTTGACACTTCAATTAACAGAAATAATATTGGTCCTGTTGATCTTCAAAATGGTCATCTTCTCGATACCTTTTCTAACGCGACTCTTGATGTTTCCAATGTTAATGAATTCGGCTCGACTCGACAGCTAGACAGTTGGTAAGAGCGCTTGCATTTAGGCGAGGCGGTGTTGCCGTAGACACGTGGGTTCGATTCCTAGTAGAGTCTTATAAATATTTGCGTTACTTGTGGTGACAGTTAGTCATCCTATTTGTAGGCTCTTGAAACATTTCAACGCAGTGTTTCACTTCGCATTTAATTACCTATCTGGCAGCAGTCTAGCTGTCGAGTCGAGCCGAAGTAAGGAGTTCCGAGCCTATCATAGTCGTAGTCTAATGTTAAGTAGCTCCGAAAGACTGAGACTTCTAGCCATCATTTTTTGGTGATGGTCGGTGGCTCAGTTGGTAAGAGCGCTTGCATTTAGGCGAAGCGGTGTTGCCGTAGACACGTGGGTTCGATTCCTAGTAGAGTCTTATAAATATTTGCGTTACTTGTGGTGACAGTTAGTCATCCTATTTGTAGGCTCTTGAAACATTTCAACGCAGTGTTTCACTTCGCATATAATTACCTATCTGGCAGCAGTCTAGCTGTCGAGTCGAGCCGAAGTAAGGAGTTCCGAGCCTATCATAGTCGTAGTCTAATGTTAAGTAGCTCCGAAAGACTGAGACTTCTAGCCATCATTTTTTGGTGATGGTCGGTGGCTCAGTTGGTATGAGCGCTTGCATTTAGGCGAGGCGGTGTTGCCGTAGACACGTGGGTTCGATTCCTAGTAGAGTCTTATAAATATTTGCGTTACTTGTGGTGACAGTTAGTCATCCTATTTGTAGGCTCTTGAAACATTTCAACGCAGTGTTTCACTTCGCATATAATTACCTATCTGGCAGCAGTCTAGCTGTCGAGTCGAGCCGAAGTAAGGAGTTCCGAGCCTATCATAGTCGTAGTCTAATGTTAAGTAGCTCCGAAAGACTGAGACTTCTAGCCATCATTTTTTGGTGATGGTCGGTGGCTCAGTTGGTAAGAGCGCTTGCATTTAGGCGAGGCGGTGTTGCCGTAGACACGTGGGTTCGATTCCTAGTAGAGTCTTATATATATATATATATATATATATATATATATATATATATATATATATATATATATATATATATATATATATATATATATATATATATATATATATATATATATATATTATATATATATATATATATATATATATATATATATATATATATATATATATATATATATATATATATATATATATATATATATATATATATTTATATATATATTGTTACGATATCACCAAATCGTATACCGGGCTCAATAAAATGGTTTTGCAGTTATATTTGAAAATAATAAATGAAGCTTTGTTAGTGCTAGTTATACCTTCTGGTCTATTAATAATGTCCATAATAGTTATTCCAAGTCCTTTAACGTCTATGAATGGGAAAACCTATCATAAAAACAGCGATTTTACATTATTACCCCCTTCTTAATTCTGTTTGTCCCGAACAGCATAGTCGCTTTTGAGAAATGCGACTCGGCCACGAACACCAAAATACCTTGATCTTTACTCGTGGCTTTGACCGCAATTTGCAAACAACATGGTCAAGTTTCTTGACCGTTTGACACAGCTTCTTCCAGTCCTTCTTTGGCTCATCAACAGAGTCTTTCTTTGGCTCATCGTTGCCATTTCTGCATGGTTCATCACAGCCTTTTTTGCATGCCTCGTCCTGAACATCTTTGCACAGTTTATCGGAATTGTCTGCTTTTTCTTCTTCCTTCACATCTTTTAGATCTTTCTCAAGAAACTCTTCAAAAGGTTTTTCGAAAACACGTCGTTCCATAAATCCAATAAATTCCTTCATCAAACTGTTATTTGATTTTACAATGACTCTTAGTCTATCTGATCTAGGATCTTCTGTGGATTCATTTGATTTAAAACCCTCGGTACCGTTCTCTGTTCTTGTCTCATCTTTTCCAGAGCTTTTGCTTGCTGCATTGCTATTGTTGTTTTGGAGAAGTTCATCGTCGTCATGTTTGTTTTCTTCCAAGCTACAATCGAACGTTTTCTTTTCACATTCCAACTCGGCTCTTTCGTCGGTGTCAACTTTCGTATCGTCCAGCGGATCTTTCTTCAAATTACCGCCATCGTCTCTCAAATCAGTGTCTTCTTTTTTTGTCAAGTTAACTTTGACGTATTTTTCCATTGGAGTTTCGTCCGTTTCTAAGTCCTCGGTTGCTTCATCCGAGTCAGATTCTTCACTAAAATCTGACCCTGAATATTCGGTGCCGTCGTCTGTTATGGAGGCTTCCGTTTCAGAACCGTCGCTCTATGGGTGAAAGCCATAGTTGTTATTGCCATTATTATAATAATCATCAACACTTTCATCCTCATCGTTTTGCATTTCGTTTTCAACATTCTTCTCATCTTCTTTAGTTTGGTTTTTGACGTCAAAACCGACTGTATCACTGTCACCATCTTTGCATGGTTCATCTTGAGCATCTTTGCAAGGTTCCTTATCATGACCGTCTTTGCAAGGTTCCTTATCATGACCATCTTTGACAGGCTCATCATCATGACCCACCTGACTTGTGCAGCCTGTACGGCCGTCATCCGTCACATGCTCTGAGACACAGCTGGTGGACAACAGTTCAAATTGGGTTTCGCCGCAGCAACCCACATCACCAGCAGCCCGCTGGTTCAGAACCGTGTCCACCACTGCCTCAGCCAACCCTGCGACCAAACTCTCAACAATTGTACCGGCTGCTGCTACTTTGTTTCCGTGGCCAAGAATCATTCCTTATCCTGTATTTCCCTGTGCTGCCATGTTTTCTCTCGCTCGTTGTCTTTCTTCCTCCAGCAATTTGTTTTTTAATTTCCTTCGCTTGACCACAGCTTCCTCGTCAATGTCGAATAGATATTCGTCGTCGTCAGGCCCATAGCCATCATTCACTAACGCGGTTAAGAGACGTTCCATAAGTTCGTCCTTTTTACCTGTATCGTTTAGGCCACGTTTCTCCAGCTCGTCTTTCATTTCACTCACCCAAAGCTCATCCAATGATTTCAAAACCATTCTTGTATCCTACTTCTGATCACCAATGTTACGATATCACCAAATCGTATACCGGGCTCAATAGAATGGTTTCGCAGTTTTATTGGAAAATAATAAATGAAGCTTTGTTAGGGCTAGTTATACCTTCTGGTCTATTAATAATGTCCATAATAGTTATTCCAAGTCCTTTAACGTCTATCAATGGGAAAACCTATCATAAAAAACAGCGATTTTACATTAATATATATATATATATATATATATATATATATATTAATATAATAGTAGACCACGTCACTGTTTAATAATTCTGTAACGCTTATATAAATATATATATATATATATATATATATATATATATATATATATATATATATATATATATATATATATATATATATATATATATATATATATATATATATATATATATATATTTATATATATATATATATATATATATATATATATATATATATATATATATATATATATATATATATATATATATAGTATATTTTTTTAAACAAAATGTCTCTTAATATGAATGACGACGAAGATCCTGTGTCGAGAAAACGGCGTCTAGCTAAAGAAAGGCAACAGAGATATCGCGCAAGACAAACTCCACAATCAAAAGCAAAAATTCGAATTTTAGATGCAGAAGCTCATCAACAACGCACTGCACAAATGTCTTTTGAGGAATTGCAAATTTTTCATGCTTCTCATGCCGCATCACAACAACGTTATGTCTATCGACTTGCTCCTCAACATCTAGAAACTCTTCTCACTTCCATTGCTGCCTCACAACGTCATCGAATTGAGCAAATGTCTCCCCATGAATTGCAGTTACATCGAGAAACCAATGCTGCCTCGCAACGCCATCGAGTTGAACAAATGTCTCCCAATGAATTGCAACTACATCGAGAAACCAATGCTGCCTCGCAGCGCCATCGAGTTGAACAAATGTCTCCCAATGAATTGCAGCTACATCGAGCTGCTAATGCGATCTCCCAACTTTTAGCATGAAATTGTGTGAGTGAGGCAGTTCGTAACGAAGCAATTAACTTCATCGAAACTCAATTCGATCAACATGATTGTGGTGAATTTGATGTTTTATGTACTTCATGTCGATCAAGAAATTTTGCTGCAGAGCATCCATCAGATGGACTATTCACTTCATGTTGTCGAAAAAACAAAGTAATGTTGCCAAACCAATTGACATTCACGGTAATACACTTGGATATCCCGATTTTTTTAAAAGCCTCATGTCAGACACGTCCAATCCAGATAGACAAATTTTTCGACAACATATTCGATCATACAACAGCGCAGTTTGTTTCGCTTCCATGGCCGAAAAAATTTTTGATTTGCTTATGTATAGAATTTTTTTATGGTTATCAAATGTCATTTTGTTTTTGTTGACTATTTTTATAATAACGGGCGCCATATTTTAAAACTTCCGTCCTTTTTGACGGGCTATCTCTAGTATATATATATATACCTACACATATATTAAAATCAAATTTTCTTAATATTTTACCGGATATCAAACTGCCGGATACCGGATGCCGGATAGCATCCGGATAGCCGATATCCAGCCGGATATCCGGCACATCCCTTATATATATATATATATATATATATATATATATATATATATATATATATATATATATATATATATATATATATATATATATATATATATATATATATATATATATATATGTATGTATGTGTGTGTGTGTGTGTGTGTGTGTGTGTGTGTGTGTGTGGCAAAAAAGTTGCCCCGAGTCTTGCCCCTTGCTCCCCCCCGGGAAAATGGGAACTCTTCGCCCATGTCAATCTGGAAATGTCCAAGAAGAAAATAATTTTTTTCTGGGCTGTGTGACATTCGTATAACGCACAAGCCATACTTTTTCTAAAACTTAAAACGTGGGGCGTTTTTTACTCAAACTAACCATCTGGTATTTTTCAAAAAGATAGAACGCGTTTTTTTAATATAAATATAAAAGGCGCCCCACAATTTCAGTTTTAAAAAATTTTGGCATGTTCATTATACGAATGTCTACAATTAATGCATGCCTCCATTAGTACATTTCTCACACAGCCCAAAGAACAATTATTTTCTTCTTTTCAGTTCACAAAAACGCGGCGTTTTAACAAGATTTTTTTAAATATTTTATTTCTGTCTATATTGATTTGAAATTACCCTACTTAGAGTAAATCTAGATCTTGTAAAAGTTATGAGGTGTAACTTGTTTATGACACTGTTATTTAAATTCTACACAATAAATAAACACAGATCTTATGTTTACTGATATTTTGTTTTAAACTTTGATAAAATATTTAGTAATATTTTTTTTATTCATTTATTGATCACCAACATAAGTATTAAACTTAAACAAAAGAAAATAACCAAAACGACAAGAAATATATAGTACCAAAATTTCAAAAAAAGAAAAAAATCGATTAGTTGAGAAAGGAATAAGGTGCTCAAAAGGTTCGTCCGTAGGGAATTCCTTCCCGCTTAATGGACAACCTTTACAAAAAGAACCAAATTGAGTGGGTTGAGTTAAGACATTTCAAATAGTAGTTCAATAAACTTATCAAGGAAGAGACTGAAATTAGTATGCTAAGGTAATAGGTATTGAGTAATTATGAGTGAGACGATAATAAGTAAGATTTCAGAGCTTGCTTAAATAACAAAAAACGTTTCAAGGAGGAGACAGATATTGGAATGTTTGAATAAATACGAGGGCCAGAGCATTTAATAGAGAATGTTTTAAGAGTTGTCCGAGCAAAATCCGTTCGAAAACAGCGACCGGGGCGCAGATCATAGGAATGAACATCAGATAATTTTACAAACATGTTATCGAATGATGAGGGTAATATAAAATTATCATATTTATACATAAAAATGCCAGTTTGGAAGAAATTATTCTGATAAATATTAAGAATGTTGCTGTTAGCCATTTGAATTTTACAAGACAATGTGGGAGGCATGTGAAAAATAATTCGAATAATTCGCTTTTGCAAAATATGAAGAGGCTTTAAACGAGTTGAATAATTTGAGGCCCAGACAATATTGCAGTATGATAAGTACGGAACGATAAGTGCATAGTATAACATCATAGAAATATTGGCATCAACAAACTGGTGTTTACGTGATAGCACTCCACAATTTTTTGCAACCTTCGATGTAACATGTTCAATGTGATTTTTTAATGTAAGGTGTTTATCAAGCAACACGCCCACAAGAACTTGCAATAAGAAACCCGCAAAATTGGTATATCTTCAATCTTCAGCTGACAATTACAGAAAGTATTTTTGTTTATATGGTGAAATAAAATATAATTCGTTTTGCTTACATTTAAGGAAAGTCTACTAGCAGAGAACCATTTAGAAACAGAAAGTAATTCACGGTTGGTATCGTAATATAAATTTTCTTAGTTATCGCCAGTCGCAAAGAGGTTAGTATCGTCCGCAAACAAAACAAATTCAAGCCGATCTGAAACTGAGCATAGGTCGTTAATATAGATGAGGAATAGAAGCGGTCCCAGCACCGACCCTTGAGGCACCCCGCAAGTTACCTGCTTCATCGAAGAGATAGAATTGCTCTACTGGACGCATTGTGATTTACAGCTAAGATAGTCACTGAACTATATATCATATTAGAAACAGGCCTAGATTAACCATTAGGCAAACAAGGCACGTGCCATGAGCACGAAGCGTTTGGGAACACAACACGTTCTCAAAAAATATGCTTTTCGAATAAACTTAAGTCCAGAAATAACTGAATTTTAATATAAAAATATTTTACTCTAGGTTTTATGTGATTGATAGTAGTACAAACAACAAATTTATTTGTTAACAACTGTTTTCTTTGCATAATTTTTAACATACCAGCGGTCACGGTCTGTGAAAAATCAGGAGCCCCGGGCATTAGGGGGCACCCATGTTGGTTTATGCGTTGGGCACTGAAATGGCTTAATCCGACTCTGATTAGATATAACTATGTTTGGAAGTATTACTCATCTGCTTAAGCAGATACGTTTTATGAAGTAGGTCTGATCATGCTTTTATGTTATACTTGTTATACAATGCGTTATAAAAAAAAAACTTGACTCCAAAGAAGGTAAAAAACTCAACTACCTATTTTATATTGCTAATCACTGTTACAAAGATTCAGTTTTTGTATGACTAAATATTGACTAAATATTGAACAAACGTTTATGTCAAAATGTAGAAATCCGACAAAATAATTAAAAACAATTTCTACCTACTCAACAACTTATCTTATTATACTGAAAACTGTTACAGGAATTACATTTTTAATGAATAAATATAGAAGAAATTTGTTATGTCAATGTCAACACCTAATTAACCGACACAATAATGAAAATCAATTTTCTATCCACCCTGTTTTGGATCCCTTCCTTTTACTAATCCTATATCGGCTTCTGTTATTACGCCTCTTTTTAAAAAAATCCAAAAATAAGTTGAAAATAGTAAACAAATCTTGTTTAGAATAAAACATGTAATTAAATTTTAGACTAAGAATGTGCATGGAGATGAACATGGAGTGGTTAATTTCAGCTCATCACGAAATAGGACACATCGTATACTTCATCGCGTACAAAGATCAGCCGGTAACTTTCAGAGATGGTGCCAACCCAGGTAGAGAATCACAATTTTGTGTGTATTGTATTTTATTCTGCTACTGGCAATGCCCGTAGCGGGTTCGCTTGCTTGAAATTAGAGAATTTGAATCATGCATCCATAGTAGAGTACTGCACCGGCCAATTTTTTACGACCCGGCCCGTCGACAACTTGGCCCGGCCCGTTTCATAAGCCAAAGTTTCATGCCCGGCCCAGCCCGTTTAATGTCGGCTCGGCCATATTTGACAGGCTTAACATTTTTATATACATTGGCGAAAAATCTCGGCACGTCCCACCTTGACTTCAGGTTTGGCCTGATCCTGATTCTAATCCACAGAGCCCTACACAGGGCTTTTTAGACCCACTCCTGGCTTATTTTATAGGCAGAATAATCTACGCCTGATTTATTATTTAGACCCGAACTGGCCTGTTTCATAGGCAAAAAATTAGTGGCCTGGCCCGGTCCGTGATGAACTGCACTCAGTGAGTTTTAAAGGGCACCAAACGTCAAAGCATGGAAACTAATTTTTCAACATAATAGTAAAACATAAACTTTATTATTTAAAAAAAATCTAAATACTGAATTTTAATGTTTTTATATTTTCAGTTATTGAGTGTTTAAGCAAATAATCCTTTTCTCCACCTTAAATTTTTAGTCTTGGAATCCAAAACATAAACAAAATTGGTAAAAATTGTGTAAATTTATTATCTAAGTAATATCCAATTACTTATTCTTTTATCTGTAGTATTTTCAGCTTCAGAGTATTTGAAAAAATTATAACACTATTTTTCATCTTACATTTGAAGTCCTGATAACCAAATTTTCAAAAATTATTAAAACATATATTTTTTTATTTTGTAAAAATATACTTGGTACTCAATTGCAAAACTTTCGCAATTTAGTTTTTTGAGTTTTTAATCAATTATTTTTCTTGCCCACTCCACATTGGAGGCCCCGGAAACCATATCAAAAAGTGGTAAGACACGTACTCGTATATCTTTATTTCTCGAGTAAATACTAATTACTAATTTTTACATCAGTAGAGTTTACAGTTTTTAAGTAGAAATTATTCTAAAAAAACAAATAACCCTATTTTCCATTCTACATTTGAGGTCCTGAAAACGAAATTTTCAAAAATTGGTAAAACACGTATTTTTTTTATTTTTCAAGAAGAATCTAGATACCAAATTTTAAAACCTCATTTTTGGTTTTCGGGATATGCGTTGTTTTAGAAAAAACATTTTTTACTGCTTTATCCCTTCAGGAGCAAAACGTTTAAAAATCCTTTCTTAGTGGGTGCTCACGCTATAAAAGTAATATAAGTTCCAAATTTTACGTTCCTAGGATGAGGCGTTTGAGCTCGGCGTTGTTTATCAGTCAGTGAGTCAGTCAGTGAGTCAGTCAGTGAGTCAGTCAGTGAGTCAGTCAGTGAGTCAGTCAGCAGTCAGTCAGTCAATCAGTCAGTCAGTCAGACAGTTAGTCAGTCAGTCAGTCAGGACATGTTTATATATATATATATATATATATATATATATATATATATATATATATATATATATATTATAAAAAAATAATAAAACAATCTGAAGACAAAGTTAATAATCTTAAGATTTAAAATAAAACTGTTTCCTGGAGATTTTGTTTATATATATCGACAATCCAACAAGTAAAGAACTAGCGATGTCGTGGTGAAAAGCTGAAAAGCGCCAAAAAAGTTAATAGTAGCTGCCCGGTATCAGGCCTTCAACACTAAAAAATTCCACAAGCACATTTTTAAACAAGAAGTTGAGACCTGTTAACAGTCAGTGCAGATAGTGCAACAAGGCAAAAAAGCACATCAGCTACATTGTGCTTCAATTAAAAAAAAACATTGTGACAAATTAGATTCACTAAAGCTATATAACACCTGAAAAGTGTTCTAATCATCATCCAGATTATCTAGTAAAAGTTACTGTTGTTATAGACCTGACATTGTAGTTCCTAATAAAAAACAAATAAAGCTGATTGATTTAAGTGTCCGTTTTCGATTATGCAATAATGGGAATTAATCTGGAGACTGAGATAAGCAGACAATGAAATGTAAAAACCAGAGTAATACCGGTAAAGAGTGAAACACTTAGAACAATCACAGAACGTATTCAAGACAATCTGATGATGTTCTCCGGTAAGCCAAATAATTTGGAAATTTTAAAGCTTGACTGATGAAAACTACTCACATCCACCGAAAAATGCTTGAATGATTAACTTTGATATTTGCTAAAATTTGAAAGTATCGGGAAAAATATTTATCTACAAACAGATAAAGAAACAAATTAAGATAAAAAACTAATTAAAAAGATGCTTTTATTTGCCTCTTTATCTGAGTCAACAAACTAAATTTTTGAATCTAAAACAACCGTTACTCTCAATTTTGTATATTGCTTTTTCTTTCATATGAAATCAAAATTCATAAATTTAACTCCATATATGGATTAATTGTTAACTAAAACAGTTCATTTATATATTGTTATCAAGAATACAGCTATTCTGAAAGTTTCAAAGCTCTGTGTAGATGAATATTAGTCGAATTTGCGTTTACCTGTAACGGTCAACTTGATTAATTTGATTTGATTAACTTTATTTGATTTAATTTTTGACTTATGCATAAACATCCGTACTGGTTAATTATTTTGGACCTCTGGCGACCTATAAATATACATCCGTTCTGTTTAATTATTTTGGACCTTTGGCGACTTATACATAAACAACTTGATTAATTTGATTTGAATAATTTTATTTGATTTAAAGCCTCGAAACATTCAATTCATGTATTGTCATCCAGAATAGAGCTTTCCTGAAAGTTTTAAAGCTCTAGGTGGTCGAAAAGTGGGCGAATATTTTTGTTTCTAAGATTTGATCACCACAAACAAACAAACAAACAGAGAGACGAGTGAAGTTAAATAAAAGCTTTTATTAAAAGCATTTAAAAATTCTCCAACTTTGAGAAAGTAATGATAATTCACAGGTCTACAAAAAAAAGTATTTTTTTGGGTGTGCTGATTCCGAAAATGATTTTCATTTTGTCCTAGAACAGGGGTCTCCAAACTTAATTAAAAACAACATCTATGTTTTGATTTTTTTTTATATTGACCTCTAGTGTGTAGTCGGCCCACCAAACTGCTGTTGATAGTTAATGCGGTCCTCCAGCCGAAACGTTTTGAGACCCCTGTCCTAGAACGTCACGTTTTTTTGCAAAATGCAATTTTTGTTGTAAAAAGTCGTTCTTTGGGCTATTTTGAAGTCATAAATAAATGGGTACAAAACTGCTATTTGGATGTTTTCAACTGATTTCTTTGTATTTAGTTGTATTGAAAACGAAAATAATACTAAACAAATTCCGGACCGTCAGGATACTTATAAACGCGAAATTTTATGATGAAAACGGGTTTTTTGTGCTATTTTCCCTGGCATCTTTTTTTCATCTCAAATATCTTGATGAAATTTTTCGCATTGTTCTTCACTTATATCTCTTAAATGTTATGGAAAGAAATCTAGGTGGGAATGAAGAAAACGTACTTTTAGGCTCATTAGGCAACATAAAGCCGAAAAACGCTTTATTCATCATAAAATTCTGCATTTTACAAAATAAGCTGACGGTTTGGAATTTTTTTGAGTACTTGTTTTGTTCTTCGTACAACTAAATACATAGAAGTCGTTTAAAAACATCCAGACAGCATTTTGTACAAATTTATTCATGACTCCAAAATAGTCCAAAAAACAACTTTTTTACAAAAAAAACTTGACGTTCCGAATTTTTTGAGTATTTTTTTCGTTTTCAGCACCACGAAATACATAAAAATCATTTAAAAACAAATCAAATTTTGAAATCAATTTATTTTCATTTTTTATTTTTTGACGTAACCCAAAAATGCATAGATTTTTTTAACAGAGCATTCAAAATTTTTGTTTTTTAGCGTGAATATCTCAAAATTATTTTTTGGTCCTAAATAGCTTATGGACCAAGTTTCAGATTGATTGGATTACGGGAAATAGGTTTCTATTCAATCAATCATTCCGACAGACAGAAAGGTGAAGTTAATATAAAGAATTAAAAAGATACAATTCCGAGTTGAAATTAAATTTAAGAAAGAAAATTTGACAATATTTAACGTGACGCTAGTCATTAGTTAAACTTCAATGCTATAAAGTTGGGTAAAGTCGAGTCGGGTCATGAAGTTTTGACATGTAAATGAGTTTGGTCGGGTCAAGCATTGTGGTCAATTTGGGTCGAATCATGTTGGCTCGGATCAAGTCGGGTCAAGCTGAAAAAACATATAAAAACTGTCTTTAATGAACAATAATAAATGTACAAATTTTATAGTATACACAAAAGCACACACCGTGAATTGCTTAATATATTTGATGGTTATTTTAAAAAATGGCTTTTTCAACTGTTTGTGTAGTTATCATGTGTATTGTTAAGACATATTGACTTAATTTTGAACCTCTTTTTTTATACGACAATTTATATAGCGCCGTATGCAGCAGAAGCAACTTTTAGGGCGCTTTACAATGTCCTGTTATTCAAACTTTCTCAAATTTTGCACACATATCCAGTTGTCATGCATAATCTAAAATGACTGTTTTAAAGTAATGATATACTTTAATTTTATTTAAATAAAGTTTCTTGATTTATATACAAAACCATTTCTAAAGAAATTCAAAATTTTCCAAAAGTGTCATGGATAACTCTCCAAAGCAACTGTTTAAATTTAAAAAAAACTTTAAAGGAAGGACTGTTTTAAAAGTTTTTTTAATTTTTTACTTGTTTTCTATCGACACAATACTGGAAAAAATTTCAAAAAAATTGTGGAAAAATTAAACACTTGAGTCCTGTGTGATACAACAATAAAATAAATGTCAAAACAAGTAGGAACCAAAAAACTACTATAGTTTTAGTTTTGATTGACAGTGAAGAGACAGAAGAGTCTTTTCTTCCACGTAAAAAACGCAAATCGATCCATTCGCCAGTTTGCGAGATAGAGCGTCATCAACGTCAAAAAACAGCGAAGATAACAAAGAATTCGTCTGTGAAAAAGAACTTTTAGCTTGAAATTGAATTTTGTTTTAAATAAATAAACAATTTAAAAAAAAAGTTAGTTCAATAAGTATGGGTAAGGTCGAAGTGCATCGGGTTGGGTCAAGCCAAAGTGGGTTAGGTTGGGTCCAGAAATTAAGAGGCTCAACTTTCTGGTTGGTCGGGCTCTCCAATTTTAACCCATGGATAACTCTGATACAGATACATTTAAAACTCGATTAGTTTGATTAACAATGTGTCAAGCGAACGCACCCGAGACAACGTCACACCGAAAGGTTTGGCTGATTGGACACAATCTGACTTACACGTGACGTGTCGACTCTAACATTTTTCTTTGGAAAAATGATTTTGCAGCTTTTGATATCTTTTGGATAACAAATAATTCTTTGTAGTAAATAAACCACGTCGCCGAACTCATCCAGAGTAAAATAAGCAGCAATTTTTCTGAACTACAAAAGCTTAAACTTTTAAATTTTTAAAAGAACGCCAGACTAGTTCTTTACCCAGACAGCAGAGATGACAACCATTCAAACAGTCCTCGAAGGCTCTCTTTAAAACTTAAAAAAACGCAAGTAACCAACAGATAGGCCTTCTTTACAGATTTTCTTAATTTGGCAACAGCTCTCAAACAGAAGAAAAATCATCTCCGGATAATCAGAGGTTCTTTGTCTGGTGACACAATGCCACGAGAAAGGATTGACTGCAATAAAATCTATATTCCAGTCACGTAGGAAATGTGAAAACTCGTTTCACAAAAAATTAAGCCTCTGAGGTTCCACTGTATCTGACATAAACAATTTCATTGAAAGAAATAATTCTGAATCTATCAAAACATTGTTTATGTTTGCTTGCATATGCGCAGCACGTACTTAGTCATGCATAATTGCTGCTACAATGCTCTAATGATGGTTAATCTCATTAAATCACGTAAGCGTTCGTGATTGAGTGAGTAAGGCTGACAGATCATAAAAGTAGATAATGTCTGGTTAATTTTTTTAATTACTCATTAGCTTTTCACGAAGCAATTGGTGACGTGATGGGACTCTCTGCTGTGACTCCAGAACATCTGCGAAGCATTGGACTCCTGCCAAATTTTGTTGATAATCCAAGTTTGTATTACATTTAGGTTTTTTCCATAATTTTGAATGGTTGCATAAATTATAGGATCTGCATACATAATTTCCTATATGTTTATGTATGTATGTATGTATGTATGTATGTATGTATGTATGTATGTATGTATGTATGTATGTATGTATGTATGTATGTATGTATGTATGTATGTATGTATGTATGTATGTATGTATGTATGTATGTATGTATGTATGTATGTACGTATGTATGTATGTAGAATCGGATCGGGAGTGTGTATGTATGTATGTATGTATGTATGTATGTATGTATGTATGTATGTATGTATGTATGTATGTATGTATGTATGTATGTATGTATGTATGTATGTATGTATGTTTGTCTGTTTGTATGTATGTATGTATATATGTTAGCAATTTCGCATTACATGGCGGTCGCGGTAATCAGCAGTCAGCAGTTGATAAAATGGGTGCGAACAAGCGTATAATAAAAGTTATTAAGCAATTAACCACTTTCAGTTCTATAGATCTAAAACGTTTGGTCATTGAGTTCTAGATATAGCATCTGGAATCCCAACCCATTAGCGTACCAATACGCGTTTGGGCTTAAGTGTTGGGTGCACTATTCAACTCTCTAGAATGCATTTTTATTAATGAAACAAAACTTAAAAGTATCTGAAACATATTTAAACACACATACACAAAACAGTCTCAAATCCTTTAAAAAAGTTGTAAACTTAATACTCGTCACGTGCGCACTCTTAAGGTGCTGTGTTGCAAAGAGTACGCAATTTGTATCTGAGAGCGTGTTTTGCAATTTGGTAAAATCTCATGTCTCCAGCATTTAAAAAAGCTCCATGAGACTGAAAAATAATTGTCTGTGGGTCCATTTTGAGCGACGGAACCGAGCCCACCAACTGACAGATTTAACCCAACTAAACCCACCACAAGATCGAAATTCCCGACCAAGCCCAGTCCAACCCAACATCAACAAAAATCTAAAAACATGTATATTAGTGTGTGAAATTTTTAATATACGTCAAGAGTGGCTCAGATTGCCTGCACACATAACCCATTTAATAGGTTCAATTGATTCTGCTTTTTCTGCAGAATGTCTTGACCTTATGTCAGTTAATATGTGTCCCACAGAAGAAATGTCATGCCGAGACTAAGCTGAATTCGCTGAGATGCAAAATAAATAACTGGCAATTCGTTGTTATGTTGTTTTCAAAATTGAAGTGGTCCATTATATGACCTTGGCACTCGCATTGCCTTGTACGCTGCTAAGTCATTTTTGCCTGAGTGCACTACAGCACCAGATTGGACTCCAGATGTTGACATGACATATCGAAGTTTGGCAAACGGATCAATGTGGGTTCTTTTTGAAGGTAGTTCATTTTCTGCATCCAATGAAATTCTAAAATAATACACACAAGCAGTGGCGGATTTACCATGGGGCAGGTGCACAGTCGGCAAACATCTTTTTTTATATGCAAACTTTAAAAAAATAGTTTTAAAATAGTTTTTATTTCTAATTATATTTTGTTTTATATTTTTTAATTAGTGTAAATTTTTTCAACGTATTTTCTACTTCGAAAGTTATGAATTGTTATACTATGCTGGATGTAGCCGGCCGGGGTAGAAAAAAATGTGTGCAGGGCGTATCAATATATATCTATAGCGCCTGGGCATTCATAAGTGTTAAGCCGGCACTGCACACAAGTTTACCAACATAAAAACAAAGTAAAACAAATAGGAAATGAAAACAAAATAAAAACAGAATTTACCCGGAAATAACAAAAGCTGCAAACCAACACAATGCAATAAAGTAAAGACGTAAACGTAAATAATAGAAGGCCGCTAACCCTAAGCTAAATTAATTCAGTTTTCTATAGTTATAGCTATGTCGTCAATCGCCAAGGCGCGCGTCATGGCAATAAGCCGCGAAATAGATATTGACATGGCGGAGGGTTAGGGTTGGAAGACTAGGGTTAGAATTAATATGTTTATAATATTAATAATACGCTTGGACAAATCGGTTTTTAAATTCAACTTGTAACTAGTAGTGGTTCTCACACAGGCTTTTCAGTCTTCTGAACCACTTTAAACCATGTTATGTTAAAAGAATATTGGCCATCAAAGACACTCATAGAAGAAATGTTCAAGTTAATTTCAATATATACTGCAGAAATAAAAAAATCCACAACTTAGTTAACCGAAATAATTGCACTCCAACAAAAGACAAATTGCAGTGGAAACATCTGGTGTATCAATTTAAATGTCAAATTCCACATTGTAAGGTGGATAAATACATTGGATAACAACGACTACTTTGTCAAGGCGCCTCACCATCCATTTACAAAATGGAAGTATCTTGCAACATTTCAATGTGATTCATGACCCTGCTTTGAAACGTGAAACTCTAGTTGACAATGTACTAGGTAGAAAGACATCAGACATATATATATATATATATATATATGGAAACAAATTTATTCATTTTCAGGTTCAGATCTCAACTATATATATATTCATTTTTCAGGTTTAGATCTTAACTACTTAATGCTACAAGCTCTACATAAAATAGCACTTCTTCCTTATACTTACTTCATTGACAAATGGAGATGGGATATCTTTACTGGAAAATTCCGCAAAAGGGACTACAACAAGCACTGGTGGAAACTCATGTATGACAAGAATTTATGTATTTCGTTTTTTTTTATTTTTGATTATTTTGCAACTTGGCGACTAAAAATATTTTGCAAAATAATTTTTGATAATAGTACGTTTATCAAATATGAAAACATTGACCAGAGTCTTTTAAATACCTAATATGTGAAGTATGTAAGGATTGAAAATTTAAGAAACTTTCAAAACAATATGGAATAAAGAAATTTTTCATTAAACATGTTTAAATTTAAAATGTAAATGTCGCTTTATTCAAATGAACTGAAAATTCAATGCTCGTTTCTCCATATAAAATTTGTAATTTGAAAAATTCAAGTTTGTCACAAAATGAGAGGAGCGGAGCGGGAGATCGATCTTGATGGAATTTGGCAAAGTATTAGTTGTCATACAGGCAAAAAATGTTAAGAAGGTTTGGGCTCCCAATTCCGATCTCCCGGCTCAGGTGGGCCAAAAAACAAAAAACTTTCCAGGCCGAAAGTGCCTATGTACGACCATCAAAGGTAATTTGTGTAATAAAATTTAAATTTAGTTTACGTAACAACGTTTGAAAGCTTCAAACAACTATTAGCAAATCTATTTTAAGTTTTATGGGCTAAAAGAAGTTAGGAAAGAGTGGAAAAGATAAAATGAGCGGGAACGGCAACGGGAAATATGTATGTATGTATGTATGTATGTATGTATGTGTTGGATTACAACGATTTATTGTCTTTTATGTTAATTAGTTCTTTGCTCCTTCTTCCGATGTTTGTATTGTTCGACGCCATTGCCTGCTCTGTGCTCGTAACATTTTATTCGATTAAGTTTGATAATAATAAACTTCGCAATTTGTTTTTCATAATCTAACAGGTTATGGGCCCAGTATACGTGTAAATTGCGATAAAGATAGTCGTTAAGTCAGTTTTCTAAGGTATTCGTCATCGCTCATCCGGGTATTTTTTTTTCGAGCGTAAGTTAAACTGAATTTAATAATGACTGAAAGTACAGCTTCGAGAATTACGAAACTAAATAATCATAATTATCAAACTTAGAAGTTTAAGATCGAACTTTTGTTGACTAAAGAAGATTTGTGGGATACCATTAGTGAAGACTCGCCGAATCCCACAAACACCGCATGGCAATTGAAGGACCGTAAAGCTAGAGCCACGATCGGTTTACTTGTAGAAGACAATCAGCTGAATCTCATCCGGAAGTTAACAACTGCTAAAGAAACGTGGGATGCTCTAAAGAAATATCATGAAAAGTCTACATTATCGAATAAAGTTAATTTGTTAAAGAAACTTTGTGGGTTAAAGTTGACAGAAACTGGAAATATGGAGCAACATCTGGCAAAAATGGAAGATTTGATCGACCAGTTGTCATCACTCGGTGAATCATTTGCTGAACATTTAACTGTTGCATTATTTCTAAATAGTTTGCCTGATAGTTATGGAACATTAATCACTGCCCTTGAAACTCGACCTGAGGAAGACCTGACTCAAGAGCTTGTCAAGAATAAACTCTTAGAAGAATATAAGAGACGAACAGAAATGACTACCTCAGTAACAGAACATCAGGAACAACAGGCGTTGAATGTACATGCTACTCGTGAGAACCAACCAAACGTATCAACAGGAAGATCAACCTTGACATGTTTCTTTTGTAAAAAGCCAAATCACATCAAAAAAGACTGTAGAAAATATATAGAATGGAAGAAGAAGCACCCTGAACATAAAGTAAAAGCTGTGAAACATTTTACTCAAGTTAATGATAAAAGAAATTTCCAACAAGGTTATGATGTTTGTTCAATAGCACGTACAGCTAATATCATCAATTCGTGGTATATAGATTCAGGTGCTACATCACACATGTGTGGAGATAGAAATTTCTTTGCAGCTTTGGACAAAAGGCTGAAGGTTGAAGTGGTTCAGGCTGATGGGGGTAAATTAACATCATCTGGTATTGGTTATGGGTACTTACAGAATTTTAGTCCTGATGGAAATCTCGGTTTGAAAATAAAGTTATTAGATGTGTTGTTTGTTCCAGAATTAAAGGGAAATTTGATATCTGTAAAGAAGCTAACTAGTTTTGGATTTGAAGTACATTTCAAAGGAAACACATGTCATGTAATAAGAGATGGTGAAATTATGTTACATGCAGTTGAAGAAAAAGGCCTCTATGAATTCATCACAACCCAAAAGACATTCAGAGTTACTTACAATAACATGCCTACAGAATGCATACATCTCTGGCACAACAGGTTGGGTCATAGAGATACTAATGCCATCAAGACTCTTGCTCATGATTCTGCAGTGAATTTCCATATAAAACCTTGTGAAATTTCAGAAATTTGTGAAACTTGTATCAAAGCAAAAATGAGTAGAAAGCCTATTCCAAAGAAATATGAATCCAAAACAGATGATGTGCTTGACTTGATACACACTGATGTCTGTGGACCAATGTCTACCTCAACACCCAGTGGCAACAGATACTTCATGACTATGATTGACGACTACAGTAGATACACAGAAGTTTATTTGTTGAAATACAAATCTGAAGTGTCATCAAAAATTAAAGAATATGTCAAGTATGTTCAAACAAAATTCAGAAAAACTCCAAAGATAATCAGATCAGACAGAGGAGGTGAACACACAGGAGATGAACTAAAGATGTTTTTAAAGAATGAAGGCATTCAGACTCAACTGACAAATCCCTACACACCTCAACAGAATGGTTGTGCTGAAAGGAAAAATCGATACTTAGTCGAAATGGTGAGAAGCATGCTGATTGATTCTGGTTTACCTGACAGATATTGGGGAGAAGCAGTAACTACAGCCAACCACATGCAAAACAGGCTCCCAGTGACAGGACGTGAAGAAACACCCTACCAGATGTGGAATGAAAAGAAACCCGATTTAAGTTACATCAGAAAGTTTGGTTGCAAAGCTTATGTTTCAATTCCTGCAAATATAAGACAAAAGTTAAGTGATAAAGCAAGAAAGTTAATTTTTGTTGGCTACGAGGAAGGGACAAAAGGTTACCGTTTGCTTGATTCAGAAACAGACAAAATCACCATCAGTAAAGATGTCATTTTCATTGAAGGAGAACCCCATTCAAATCAAACCAGAACTGAACAGAGACTTAATTCTGATCTTGCTAGTGAAGAAAATTTTGTTGAATTATCACTTGAAGATGATTTTGTGGATCATGATAAAGCAACGATTCAAAGTAATGAAATCGAATTGAATAAAGACAATACAGCTATTCAGTTAACACCAAAACAGCAAGTAGAACTCAGAAGATCTCAACGACCTAACAAAGGGAAACCACCAGAGAGGTTTGAGGTTATCAACAAAGTGATAGTTAACCCGATTGTACCCAGAACCTATGAAGAAGCTATATCATGTACAGAAGCTCAACAGTGGATTGCAGCAATGAAAGAAGAACTCAGATGTTTAGAATTGAATAAAACCTGGATTTTGACAGATTTACCCGAGAATAAAACAGCCATCGGAAGTAAATGGGTATACAAAATAAAAACTGATGAAAATGAAAATGTCGTCAAATATAAAGCTCGTTTAGTTGCTCAAGGTTATTCTCAGAAATATGGTGATAGTTTCGATGAAGTTTTTGCACCGGTTGCTAGGACAACTACACTTCGAGCATTATTAACTATAGCTGGTCAGAAGAAAATGATTGTTAAGCATTATGATGTACAATCAGCTTACCTTAATGCCAATCTGTCTCATGAAGTTTACATGAAGCAACCTGCACCTTTCGGTAACAACGATCTGGTATGCAAACTTTCAAAGAATTTGTACGGACTGAAACAAGGAGCCAATGAATGGAACAAGAAACTTCATGAAATTCTCAGTAATCAGAGTTACAACAAAAGCGAGAATGATCCATGTCTATATTTTAAAAGAGATAACAAAAAGTTAATATACTTATCCATTCACGTTGATGATCTTATTGTGGCGACAACTGATTTATCAATGATTGAAGAATTTGAACACCAAATGAATAAAGTTCTTGTTTTAAAAGATCTTGGAAATCTAAAGTATTATCTTGGAATTCAATTCCAAAGAGACCAAGATGGCATATTTTTGTTAAACCAGCAAAAATATATTGATAGTAAATTACAAGAATTCAATTTGACCGATAGCCGACCATCAAGCATACCGATTGATACTGGATATCAAAAGAGACAAGAACCACAAGAGTGTTTTGAGAATAAAGAAGTTTATAGAAGTGCCATAGGATCTCTACTGTATTTGTCGACAAACACCAGACCAGATATTGCAGTAGGAACTTCAATTCTTGCAAGACATGTTAGTGATCTAAAGAAATCTGATTGGACTGAAGTTAAAAGAATCTTTAGATATCTGAATGACACCAAACAGAAACAATTGAAATTAGGTTCTTTGAGTGAACAACATGCCACACAACTAATAGGTTATGCAGATGCTGACTGGGGAGGTGATCTGAATGACAGAAAATCTAACACAGGATTTTGTTTCAAGTACTTAGGTTCACCAATTTCATGGGTGAATAGAAAACAGACTATGGTTACTCTCTCATCTACTGAAGCTGAATACATAGCCCTAGTTGAAGCAGTTCAGGAAGCTCTATGGATACTGAGAATACTTAAAGATCTTGACCAAGAACTAAAGAAGCCTGTTATTATATATGAAGACAACCAGAGTTGTATTAGAATACTGCAGAATGACAGGTGTTCTCAGAGGACGAAGCACATTGACACCAAGTATCACTTCATCCGTAACTTATACAGATCTGGTGAAATTGATGTTAGATACTGTCCGAGCGAGAAGATGATAGCTGACTTGTTAACTAAACCATTAGGACCAATCAAGATTAAACAGTTAGCTCAAGACATTGGACTGTTTTAACATTGACAACGAATAAATCGTTGAGGGGGGGTGTTGGATTACAACGATTTATTGTCTTTTATGTTAATTAGTTCTTTGCTCCTTCTTCCGATGTTTGTATTGTTCGACGCCATTGCCTGCTCTGTGCTCGTAACATTTTATTCGATTAAGTTTGATAATAATAAACTTCGCAATTTGTTTTTCATAATCTAACAGTATGTATGTATGTATGTATGTATGTATGTATGTATGTATGTATGTATGTATGTATGTATGTATGTATGTATGTATGTATGTATGTATGTATGTATGTATGTATGTATGTATGTATGTATGTATGTAAATATGTATGTATGTATGTACAGAGCCGGCTCGTGAAACATATTATATGTGTGCGAGAATAAATAAGACGCCTTTTAAATTACTTTAAATTATTAATATATATAAAAGCCCATGTCTGTGTAAGACGTTTTTGTGTGACGCTCTGCTATCTATGGTAAATTAATTTATATATATTAATGATAAATAATTATGTTTATAATATAATTAAATAACTTACAAATTTTTACCTTATGTAAAATAAATTCAAAAATAAAAAATTATTAATATTGTTACGATATCACCAAATCGTATACCGGGCTCAATAGAATAGTTTTGTAGTTTATTGGATGATAATAAATGAAGCTTAATAAATCCTATTTATACCTTCTAATAATAATAATATTCATAATAATTGTTCTAAATCCTTTAACGTCTATCAGTGGGAAACTGATCGTAAAATCAGCGATTTTATATGATTACCTCCTTCTTAATTCTGTTCGTCCCGAACAGCATAGTCGCTTTTGAGAAGTGCGACTCGGCCACGAACACAAAATACCTTCATCTTCACTCATGGCCTTGGCCGCAGTTTGCAAACAGCATGGTCAAGTCTTCCGACTTCTTGACGCAGTTTCTTTCAGTCTCGCTGGAGCTTGTGTGATCTTCCGATTCAGCGTTGCAGGCTTGAACATCTCGTAAAATCACTATATTCTAATTTTCTCACACACGACTGTCGATCACAGCAAGCCCACACTAGGCCACTGACAACTCCACGCAACCGAAGCCGCAACTGCATGCCACGGTCAGTTTTCGACATTCCACCACTCCTCCAATCCCCAAACACAGGATTGTCGTCGATGAAAAACTGTTCGACCGTCCTAAGCTCTAGCTCCACTCCCGCGAGCCACCACCAAAACACAAAATCATTAACCGAACTGTTCTGAGCTGAGCACTAGCATCCGTAGAAGAAATTTCATGTTGTTCCGCAAAATCCAGGGCAGCAACCTTCTTAGCCGATTCATCCGGGGTGGCATCAATCACAAAGACGCTCCGACACAAAACTGGATCACTTGTTTCTTCAGTGTCTTCCTCATGACTCACCTGACCTGTGAAGTCTGTACGCCGTCATCTGTCACATGATCTGAGACACAGCTAATGGTCTCCAGTTCAAACTGGTTTTGCCGCAGCAACCCGCATCATTTTCTTCACAAGCAACTCGCTGGTCCAGAACCGTGTCCACCACTGCCTCAGCCATCTCTGCGACCAAACTCTCAACAGTCGTACCGTCCAGCGGATCTTTCTTTAAATCATCGCCATCGTCTCTCAAATCAGTGTCTTCTTTTTTGTCAAATTAGCTTCGACGTATTTCTTCATTGGAGTTTCTTCCGTTTTTAAGTCTTCGGTTGCATCATCCGAGTCAGATTCGTCACTAAAATCTAACCCTGAATATTTGGTGCCGTCGTCTGATATGGAGGCTTCCGTTTCAGAACCGTCGCTGTATGGGTGAAAGCCATCGCTGTTGTTGCCATTATATTCATCATCATCACTTTCATCCTCATCGTTTTGCATTTCGTTTTCAACATTCTTTTCATCTTCTTTAGTTTTGTTGTCGACGTCCAAACCGACTGTATCATTGTCACCATCTTTGCATGGTTCATCTTGAACATCTTTGCAAGGCTCATCATCATGACCACCTTGCATAGGCTATTTTAAGGAATATTTAATAATACACAGTTTTTGTGTGTAACCCCACAACGTGGACGAAGTGAGCAAAACGAGCCAACCACAATTTGGGGGTCTGGGAGAGCAGCTGCTACACTTGTTGGTAGCATTTGGGTGTAAATGGAGCCCATATTTGGATACTTGAAGACTTGAACCACTATTTTCCACCTCCAACAAAAATTTAAAAAATATCAAATTATTGCTAATATATAAAAACAATTATGATGGGCCTGTGCATTTCAAATGTTGCAATTTGTTGTTTTGCTGAAAATGGTCTTATTATAATTTTTTACAGGAAACTTTTCATTTTAAAAATGCTAAAATTATATTACTGAATAATAATTCTTTTGCCAGACTGAGTAGATTAGTAGTCTATAATAGTATATACACAGGGGTGGCCCCTGACCCTGTTTTGTAGGCTAGAATCCGCTATATTAACATTTAACAACTTTTTACTTAGTACCTAAATTGTATTAAATTGAAATGTACTGATCGTATTGAAATGTATTGTATAATTTGAAAAATACCATTAAATTCAAAGTGTTAAATTCAATGAATAGACTGTTTAAAAACCAATTTTCTCAGAATCCTTTTGTTTTGGCTTTTTCAGTTTGTCAGCTTCTGCTGACTTTGCCTCTGCGAACATTGACGAGAACCATTTCTGTTGTTTGTGTTTTTTGGTTCAACATTACGCCTATCTTTTCTCCAGTTTGGAATACTAATCTCCAATGTGGCATTTATTAAGTACCTAATGACAATTCAACACTGACTGCAACTGAACGACTTTTCTCCAGTTTGGAATACAAATCTCTAATGTGGCATTTATTAAGTACCTAAGTACATATTAATACTAATTAGGCGAATCTAATTCTTTCCGGTGCTTCGCCTTTGGGGTATGTAAGGATTACAGCGTTGTTGTGCTTACTACTCCTTTTATCTTTTTTGTAATTCGATACGCAGTTGTACTCCCGGTCGATGTCTTCGGTTGTCAGTTCCAGGGGAACCCCTGTAATGACAACTTTTGAAACAGTTTCGTGTCTTGTCTTGATTACCTTAACTGGGCAGATTTCTACTTTGGACAAAGAGAAATCATTCTCTTTTTCTTTTGCCGAAAGGACAAGCACACCTAACCTTGACCCTCGGGCTTTTATTTCTACTTTTCGACCTAATAAAGTGTCAAAGAATTTTTGCACTTTAAATGGGTCGACAAGTTTTTTGGTCTCAATAATTTGAATCTGAATCATGGCTGCTTCAGACGTTTGTTGACTTACTGTACGTGGAGATTGTTCAACAATTCCATGAAAGCGTTTATTTGCTGGTTCACTTTGTTGCTCCGTGATTTCTCCGCTTCGAACTCTTTTTTTCTTTCTTGCCACTGTCTCCCAAACGTTTCCATCATGTTTTTGGTTTTCTAACATGACAGTATTTGTTCTTTCTTCCATCGGTTCTTCGCTCTTAAAGTTGGAAGTTATTTTCTGCATCGAAGTTGCCATTTGAAATTACTCCTGTTTGTTTGTATTTGAATAATACTGTGATGTGTGTCGAGTGATTATATACACCGAAGGTATTTTGATGTCTACTTTATGATTTCTTAGTTCTACAGTTTTGTGAACTGTACAATTAGGAAAATGATCAGCAAAATTTTGTAGATATAAATGGCAATAAAATTAATATTCCAACAGATGCAAATATCAAGGCATGTTTCCACCTGTACCGAGATCCGACCAGGACTTTGATGCAGGATCCAAATATCATGTTGCTGCTAGCGTAGATACAACCAGGTCTATGATTATATAACTGCAAGGATGTTTCTGCTAAACATCTTATCTAAATTATTATCGCAAATATAGTTCATTTACAAGAGATTGCGTTTCTAAATGTTTTGCTAGCTAGCTGTTCAATATTACACATTGACTGTTTTTATAGTTACAAAGCTTGAATTTTAGGTATTTCGTGGGCTTTGTTCTCCAGTTTCAAATCCTCGAGGCTCTTTGCAAGGCGGCTAACAATACGAGACCACTCCATAGATGTGACTTTTCTAACTCAAAAGAAGCTGGAGCAAAGCTTAAGTATATAGTGAATTTTTATTTTAAATAATCAAACAATTTCAACTGTTATTTTTGTTTAGTTTTATATAACTTGCATGCCTCAGATAATGTTAAAATAAAAAGGCAATTTTTTAAAGTTTGGGTCAAAATTATATTAAATTACTTTATAAAAATATTTTAATGAGGCGCCTGATGGAAAAAGGATCGTCAGAACCATGGCCTTCTGTTCTCAAAGAATTGACAGGCACAGAGAAATTCAATTCTTCATCAATAGTTAATTATTTTAAACCTCTTTTCAATTGGCTAAAAGAGCAAAACAGAGGACATCCAGTTGGCTGGGAAGAAGAATGCCCTCCTGGTTCCTTTAAATAGTAATCTCTATTTCAGTTTATAAGTCAAATGTGAATTAAGTACATAAAGTCAGTTCTTTTGTAACGTTAATTATCATTTTAAATTTGTGAGATTTTTAGTTGAATTTAATGACATTTCACTTTTTGCGATGATAAACTTTAAGATTACTTTGATGTTCTAACAGAAAATAATTACTAAATAACAAATAAATTACATTGTCACAAAATGACAACTACCATAAAAGCGTTTTAAAAACAGTCTGGTTCAAATTAATAAAAAATAAAAGATTAACAAAAACCATTGGGTTATGTCCATGGCTTTATCCACAGTCACACCACAAATACCAACTTACAAGACTTGAGCATAGGTTGCTCTATGATGACGACCTGACAACTTAGTAACCACCTAAATCATATTTATATTAAACTTTTCCAATGCCAGCTACTAGAGTGGGGCAAGATATTGTTTAAGGGGGGTAAATGGAGAAGAGTTAAAAAAACACTAAATTTATATGGGGAGCTAAATGGCATTGTAACCGTGTTTGTAAAACCAAGGTACAAATTTAAAAATTTTAACATACTTACATTAACTTTAATTAAAGTTTTTTGATTTATATAAAAAAATTATCACAAGGATAGAAATTTTAATGTCTCCAAAAGTGTTTTAGATGACTCTTCAAAACAACTGTTTAAATTTGAAAATATTAAATAAAACACTATTTTTAAAAAGTGTTTTAGAGGCTTCATTCGTTTCACGTATAGTTAAACAGATTTGTAAAATGGCCTGTGTCCCAAGTTCCTACTAAAGACAGTTTGTTGAAAACAAGAAACTTAATGGCTTATGCAACATACATACATACATACATACATACATACATACATACATACATACATACATACATACATACATACATACATACATACATACATACATACATACATACATACATACATACATACATACATACATACATACATACATACATACATACATACATACATACATACATACATACATACATACATACATACATACATACATACATACATACATACATACATACATACATACATACATACATACATACATACATACATACATACATACATACATACATACATACATACATACATACATACATACATACATACATACATACATACATACATACATACATACATACATACATACATACATACATACATACATACATACATACATACATACATACATACATACATACATACATACATACATACATACATACATACATACATACATACATACATACATACATACATACATACATACATACATACATATATACATACTGTTGTATTTACTCGGTTTTGGGCTCTCAAAAAAACTACTTTGTACAGTTTAAAGTTTTATTAATTAAAACTAACAGAAAGAGAAAAGTATATGCGCAAGGAGTCAGTTCGAAAACAAATATTAGTTTCGAAAAAGTATTAGCCGCTATCCATCAACAACTCTCGAGTTTCACCCTCACAAACTAAAAATAGAAACAGGGATGTGCGCGCCGCCACTGGTTACAGAACTGCCCCCCTCTCAACCATTGCTTGTCTCGAGCAACTTCTTACAGCTCTGAACCGTGGTACATGGCCAGGCGGTTGACATGGACGACCTTCATCCTTCCTTGACCTTTCCGTATCCGAAAGATTACGTCATTGATCTTCTTGATAATGACGTATAGACCCTTCCATTCTGGTTGCAATTTGGGCGACCGTCCTTTTCTTCTTTGAGGATTGAAGAACCATACGCAATCGTGTTCTTTAAACTTCCCACGATTTAATTGGCAGTCATAAAGAGTCTTCTTCTTATCGCTGGCTGTTCTCAATTTGTCCCTCACAATTGAATGCAACACATTAATCTTGGTTTGTAGACCAGAAGTGAATTCCGTCTTTGGCTCGTCAGATCTTCCTGGACTGCCAAAGAGAAGGTCGCAGGGTAGACGAAGGTTTGACCCGAATAACACTTCTCCTGGTGTGTGACCTGTGGTGGTGTGTGCACCTCCTCTATATGCTAAGAGAAACAGAGGAATATAACGATCCCAATCATCTTGTCGTTCACTCACAATTTTTTTTAGAAACTCAATCAGGGTACGATTAAACCGTTCCACCATCCCATCTGATTGAGGGTGCAGGGGTGTGGTGCGAGTTTTGTGAATTCCAAGTAGTGTGCACATCTCTTGAAACAACATAGATTCAAAATTCCTCCCTTGATCGGAGTGAAGTTCCATCGGGACACCATACCGGCTGATCCAATTCTGAACTAAAGCCTCGGCGACTGTAGCTGCTTCTTGATTAGGCAAGGCGTACACTTCAGGCCACTTTTAAAAATAATCCATGACTACAAGGATGTATTTGTTTCCATTTACTGATTCAGGAAAAGGGCCAGCAACATCAATTGCAATTCTTTCAAAAGGTGTTCCAACATTGTACTGTTGCATCTCCCCTTTTGTTTTCTTTTTAGGGCCTTTAGCTGCAGCACATGTATCACATCTCCTGCACCAATTTTCAACGTCGTTCTTATAGTGTAACCAATAGAATCGTTGACGAATTTTATCTAAGGTCTTGTTGACTCCAAGATGACCTCCAGATGTACCGGCATGCATTTCTTCAAGTACCTCAACAACCTTTGATTTTGGAATTATTATCTGAAGGTGATGTGATAGTCCGTTAACTGTTTCCCATATTCTTTTTAAAACTCCTTTGTCAAACGTTAGTGAGTCCCACTGTGCTTAATAAGCTTTCGTTACAAGCCCTTCACTCGCAATTTGGGCCCAATCTGGTCTTTGTTTCTGCTGCATCCATTGTATTAGTGGTCTGATGTCATCATCTTTAAGTTGCTCTTTTCTCAAATTTTCATCGGTCCAACTATCTAGACCTTCTAATGCTATTCCAAAACATGTGTTGCTTTTGTCCTTCTCTTCTATATGGGAACAATGCCCACAGCCAATCTCACATGGTCGACGAGATAACAAATCTGCATTCATATGCCTGTCCTTTCCTATGTTCCACACTGAATTGTTAAGTTTGCAATCGTTCAACCCACCTTGCCACCTGACCTTCTTGATTCTTAAAACTCAACAAACACTTGAGGGCAGCATGATCAGTTCGTAACAGGAAACGTTGACCATAGAGGTATTTATGGAAATGCTTGATGGCTTCAACAACTGCCAATAATTCTCGTCTAGTAACACAGTAGTTCCTTTCAGGCCTTGATAAGGTTCTGCTATAATAGGACACAACTCTTTCAATTCCTGTTATCCTTTGTGACAATACTGCTCCAATGCCAGAATTGCTTGCATCAGTATCTAAAATAAACAATTCACCAGGAACAGGGTAACTTAATACTGGAGAAGAACTAATTGCTTCTTTCAGTTCATCAAAAGCTTGTTGACGGAATACAGTCCAGTCAAAACAATGTCCTTTTCTTGTTAACTGGTGTAACTCTTTAGCGATGTTAGAAAAGTTTGCAACAAATCGTCAGTAATAAGTACATAATCCAAGAAAACATCCCAGTTCAGTTATGTTTCTTGGAGGTGGCCAATGAGTTACTGCTGCAACTTTTTCTGGATCAGTTCTTATTCTCTCTTCGAGACTATGTGTCCAAGGTAACTCACTTCTGTTTTAAATAGGGAGCATTTAGATGGATTAAGTTTCATTCCTGCATTTCTTATCCTTTGGAAAACAGTGCGCAGATTGTAAAAATGCTCCTCATAGCTCCTACCAATCACGATAATGTCGTCAAGATAGACTAAACAAGTTTTCCAGACAAGTCCTCTCAAGACGAACTCTATTAACCGTTCAAATGTAGCTGGAGCGTTGCATAAACCGAACGGCATTACAGTAAACTGCCACAATCCTTCGCCTATGGTATATGCCAACCTGCCAATAACCACTTTTCAAGTCTAAAGTAGAGAATACTTTTGTTCCAACCAGGGTGTCAAGTGTGTCATCTATTCGAGGAAGAGGATAACTATCTTTGATTGGGACTTCGTTCAACTTTCTATAATCAACACAAAAACGCCATGAGCTATTTTTCTTCTTCGCTAAAACTACTGGTGAACACCAAGGGCTACAAGATGGTTCAATTACTCCTTGTTTGTACATTTGGTCTAAAATCTGCTTTACCTCTTCTCGCTTCGCTAAGGGAAGGCGACGTGGCATTTGATGGATCGGTTGAGTCTCTTCTGTGCAAATTTTGTGTTGTACAACATCTGTTTTTCCACAATCATTGTCATCCATCGACACAATATCACTGAATTCATCTAACAAATTTTCTGCCTTAACAAATTCTTCTATTGGAAGAGAACCTTTGACATTTAACAAAATCTGCTGCAATCGTGGATGTTTTCTTTCATGTGAAATTCTAGATGGTATTACTTTACAATTTTCATTATTAACAAATTTATTTGATCTCTTTACTTCATCTTTATTTCCTTGAACTTGATCATTTCTCACAGTATGTAGCTTTTGGTGGTGAATTGGCTGACAGATCTCTTCAAGATGATCACTATATATTAGTGGAAACTCAGAGTCATTCAGTGTCAACATTCTTTTATTGAAATCCAGTGCAAACCACATCTTTTTTAAAAAATCAAGCCCAATCAAGCATTCATCTTTGATCTCGGCAAGAACGAAAGAGTGGCTAAACACATTTTCTCCAATTTTAAGGGGCAGATTTATCTCTCCAACAACAGCAATTGGTTCTCCTGTAGCAGTTTTTATTCGAATGTTTGTGTTTTCCTGTATCTGTCCATTAATATCTAATGAGCTGTTTATGATGGAACGAGATGCTCCAGTGTCGATAATCAATCTGCATGATTTCTCTCCAGCTTTACCAAAGACACATAAGTTAGCATTCCTTCCTTGAGTTAGCACTGACATAGGAACTTTTGGTAAAACAGTTGCTAATGAGCGGTTAGTTTTTCTAGATGGATAAAATACCTTAGTATTCAATACCCGATTCGAAACCCAAGAGATTTTACAATCATCACTCCACCATCGTCTATCTAAATATTTCTTTTTATTCTGTTTTATGGGTGTTGGGGCTTTGTATTTCCTTACTGTCGATTTCCGCCCTTCGAGATCGACTGCTTCCAGTTTAAAGGATGTGAGGATGTTGAAGCTCTGACATATGCTTGACAATTTCTTTGGAGATGTCCTTTCTGGTTGCACATCCAGCATCGAAAGTTATCCAGGTCTGTTTTTGTTCTGGCACCACCAGAAGCTTGTTGAGTCTCGCCATCTTCCATTTTTAAAGTTCGGACCAATTGAGCACTACGGGATGCATGGCTTGCAGCTTCATATGAAAGTGCAAATACCAGAGCTTCACCAGCTGTGTTTGCCACTGATGAGGATTGCTTTCTTTAATTCAAGATCAGCGATGGCATCCACAAAAGAGTCAGACACCAGGATATCGAGAAGATCAGGTGTGGCAGTAAGGTAGGCTAGATGTGCCAGACGTTTAACATCTGCTTCGAGCTCTTGGAAGCTTTCCCTGGGCTTTCGTCGTCGAGTTTTTAGTTGGATTCTGTACATCTCATGTAAGTGTTCATCTCGAAATCTACGCTCGAGAACTTTTACCAGGGATGGGTAGTCTTCTTCTTCTGAAACAGTCTGAAGAATTTATAAAGCTTTCCCTCTCAGAGCCAAGGTTAATGCCGTTGCCTTTGTCTTATCCAAAACCCAGTTATTAGCCGTGGCAGCTGCTTCAAACTGTAGCTTGTACACTGACCACACCACCGAACCATCGAAAGTAGGTACCTTAACCCTTTCAGAAATTTATGAGTCCAGTGGAACCCTCAAAAGAGTGCCCCTACGTCCAGTTTCCATTTCCCTCAGTCTGCATCTTATGTCAGAGATTTCTTCTTGGAAAACATCCTTGAACTCAGTCATCTCTCTCCTAATGGCATTGTTTTCTTCTGCAACGTCCTCCTTGATTTCTTCCTTCAACAATAACAACTTATCTTGGAAATCCTTCCCCTGTTGTATCGATGCTGCCACTTCTGACCTCAAAAATTTGAATTCATTCAAAAGAGCTTCGTCGAGTTCAAACTCAAAGTCATCTGGGTCGACGTTTTCTTCTTCTAACGCTCTTCTAAGACGTTCGACTAATTCTGATTTTTTTCCATCTGTGCTGAGGTTTTTTTTTTAGTTCTCTCCGTAACTCAGGTACCAGCAACTCTTCCAGTGTTTTTAGAACCATACCGACGATACCAAATAACTAAATTTACGATACCAAGAAAATCCCACTTCTGACACCAATGTTGTATTTTCTCGGTTTTGGGCTCTCAAAAAAACTACTTTGTACAGTTTAAAGTTTTATTAATTAAAACTAACAGAAAGAGAAAAGTATATGCGCAAGTAGTCAGTTCGAAAACAAATATTAGTTTCGGAAAAGTAATGGCCGCTATCCATCAACAACTCTCGAGACATGCAACTGCCCAGCAAACAGGTACAAATTGGCAGCAGCCAATCAGATTACAGCAGCTTGTTTTGCTATGAATATTCATTATTCGTCTTGTTTATGTGCAGTATCGTGGCGGCTTTTTCTTGTTTCTATCATACCAATTCTATTGTTCGAGTATAAAAAAAAATGAACACATTTAAATGTGATTATTGTGATAACAATTATAGTGCTAATAAAACACTAAGGGATCGTGTTAGAAAATCTCACCCGGCAATGTCTTGCCTTCTCTACCTAAGGGACGCAAAAGAAAATATGAATCCACCATATCCATATCAGACCCAGACCAGGTAGAAATAAAAAAGTTCAAGTGTATGTATTGCTCTAATGTATACACAGCTAAACCCAATCTTAGAAAACATATTAAAAATGTTCATCCTGGTAATGAATTGCCAGCTGTTAATGTTCAATGTCGAAGAAGAGGCTTGCCTAAAACTGTTTTAACGTTTAGCTCATTTCAAGGTCTGTTTAATTTTAAAAAAAACATTAATATAGATCATACAAACTATACATTCAAGTTGAATTGATAAAATCTACAGAATATGAGATATGGAAGGTGCATGAAAAAAATGAGACAAGCACAAGATTTGTTAAGAAGTATCGTGACTATAAACATGAAAACTATACAACAAAGAGATATAATTGTCACAGGAGTGGAGTGTACATGGGACCATTAAGCAGAAAAAGATATATTAAAATTAAAGGTTCCTGTAAAACTGGGTCTTTTTGTCCTGCTGCAATTATTGCCAAAGTGTATGAAACAGGTGAATTAAGTTGTTCATTAAATATGGTTTCTAGATTAAATTTTTTTTCTAAAATTTTAGGGAAAGTAGTAGTTCATTATTTTAATGAGCACAGTGGACACAATTTTGACCTGGCCCATCTTTTTCTTAGAAAAGAAGAAAGACTCCAAATTGCAACTAAATTGGCTGCTGGAATTCCTTTTGAAGATGTTTTAGATTCTGTAAGAAGCAACCCCAGATTCCCCAAAAATGCGTTATTTCTTGGAAAGAAAGATTTAAGAAATATTTTTAAAGAATTTGGATTGAGCAATAAATATGTTTTGGACAAAAATGATGCTCAAAGTGTTGCTGCATGGGTTGAACTTATAAAAAGTAGTCCTTCAACTTCAAATCTTAACCGTTATGTGAAATTTCAAGACGAGATAAATATAGATGGATTCAAGTCTGAGGATTTCATATTAGTTATATGTGACAATGTACAGGTAGCTGGGGCAAAGCAGTTTTGTGGTCCAATGAAAGAAATATGCATTGATTCCACTCATGGTCTCAATGCATATGACTTTCAGTTAACCACAATCATGGGGATTGATAATCATGGGGAAGGGTTGCCTATTGCATTTTGCATCAGCAACAGAGTGAATTTTTTAGCCATGAAAGTTTTTTTTGAGGCTGTGAAGAATGCTCTTGGTGGCTCTTTAGAAAAAGTTATATTTATGTCAGACGATGCTGACGTTTATTATAATGCATGGTCGTTTGTTTTAGAAATCTGCTTTGTGTGTGGCATGTTGACCGTGCCTGGAAAAAAAACTTGTGTAAAATCAAAAATAAAACTCTGCATCCAAAAATATACAAAATTGCTTGATCCTTGATGGAACTTGGTGATCAACAAAAATTTGAAGATCTTTTAAAAAGGTTTTTGGAACTTCTGCAAGAAGACCCAGAAACAAAAGATTTTCATAAATATTTTTTAACAGAGTATGCATCCAGACCTGAAACATGGGCGTGGTGTCACAGAATAGGGCTCAGAGTGCACCACAACATGCATTTAGAAGCTATGCATCGAGTTTTAAAACACGTCCATTTGCAAGTAAATAATTTTTTTTATTCTAGTATGCTTCAATTTATAATAAAATGTTTATTAAGAGCAACTATAAAATAAATCTAAAAATTTTAAGTAGAAATGAATATTTAATTATAGGGAAAAAAAGTTAAAAGAATGGACAAAAGTATTCATGCTCTGATGTGCTACCTGATTGATAAAATGATCGATCAATTTACAAAGAACACCAAGGGTAAATGGACACGACATCTTGGTAACATACGAAAACGGCATTGTTCCAGTTTGAAAATTGATCCCACACTCTGTACTAAAGTTGAAAAAGATAAGGTTTATGTGGTAGGAGGAACTAACAAAATTCAGCATAGAGTTGGCCGATCTTCTTCCATGCCACATGAAGAACCTTTTTGCCCACTGAAATGTTCAAAGTGTAATGTGTGCATTCATCACTTCAGTTGCACATGCTTAGATAGTGGCTTGCACGCCACTACTTGCAAGCATGTGCACTTGGTAATGCAGATACAGAAACCTAGGATTAGTTTTGAAGTTATGGAGAGGCCTGCATCAGTTACCTCAAATACAGACAATGAAGCTCATATATTACTTGAAAGAGTGAATAAAAATAATGTTCAAGTGGATATGGCAGATACTTTGTTACATGTGGATCATCTTGTTGCTGATTTATATCAGCTCGTCAGCAATGACCATTCTAAGGCAAAAATGCTTGTTGACATTTTAGAAAAGCAAAATCTGTTTTAAGTATTCCTAAACTATCTTTTCCTAGTCTATCAAATAATAAAGAGCCCGCTAACAAAAAAATCATTCATCAGAGATCTTTCAGATCAACCAAAAAACCAAGAGGAAACAGCCACACATCATATTCAAAACCATCAGGAGATGAAAAAGAAATAATATATGCAGATTTAGAAGGAAATTCTAAATTAATTTCTGCAAAACCTTCTTCTGATCACACTTATTCAGATAATGAAATGGTTCCATTGCTTAAATATGAACATTCCTATGCTTTGCTTTGATTTTTTTTATAGTTGTACATATATGCTGAAGATCTTATAATTTGCTTTAACTTTTTCTGTCATAAAAAGATTTACTTATAGTCTACAAATCTTAGACTTTGTTTTGACTTTTTTGTAAATAGATGTAGATTTAATCTAAATATTTTATACCATGTTTTCTCAGTAGATTTCAAAGATGTACATAATTTCTAAAGTTTGTAGACATATGTTTTGACTTTTTTTTAATAGATGTACATATATGCTGAAGATTTTATAATTTGCTTTAACTTTTTCTGTCATAAAAAGATGTACTTATAGTCTACAAATCTTAGACTTTGTTTTGACTTTTTTGTAAATAGATGTAGATTTAATCTAAATATTTTATACCATGTTTTCTCAGTAGATTTCAAAGACGTACATAATTTCTAAAGTTTGTAGACATATGTTTTGACTTTTTTTAAAATGCTAAAACACGTATTTCATTATTTTTGGAGTAGAAACTAAATACTAATTTTTACTCCTGTAGCATTAACAGTTTTTGAGTAGCAGCTACTTTGAAAACCAAATAACCCAATTTTCCAACCCACGTTTGAGGTCTGGGAAAACGAATTTTCAAAAAATGGTGAAACACGTATCTTTTTATTTTGCAAGAAGAATCCATATACCAAATTTCAAAATCTCCTCATTTTTGGGTTTCGTGATATACATTGTTTTAGAAAAAAGTTTGTTTTCCAGTTTTTTTCCCTCAGGAGCAAAATTTTCAAAAATCCTTTTTTAGTAGATGCTTACGCAAAAAAAGTAATATAAGTTCCAAATTTCACGTTCCTAGGATGAGGCGTTTGAGCTCGAGCTCGGCGTTGATTATCAGTCAGTCAGTCAGTCAGGACATACATATATATATATATATATATATATATATATATATATATATATATATATATATATATATATATATATATATATATTATGAGTTATTTATTTTAAGTTTATCTTTTTTGTTTAAACGTCAATGAGCAAGTCCATGAACGACCTTTTATCATTACGGAAGTTGTCAGACCGGAGGCGGAATTACTTTCCGAGTTAATATCCGGCATCGTTGATATGTTTTTTTTATTATCTATTTTATGCTTGCGATAAAAGTTTTCAGACTTCTTGCACTGTTCTCTTAGATTTGAATCTTGAGTTCATTCACATTTAAATCGAGGCAGACAATTTTAAACGTCGTATCAGTTCATCAAAAGCTACGAAAATTTGAATATTAACCAGCAAAACTTGTGTTAGCTTGTTAAGTCTATTTTAAACAGTGTCAAACTTTGAGCTTTTTAATTCAATTTCTGCTTGCAGACTTCTATGTAGCGAATAGCTATTTTCAACCAAACCAAACTGCACCCAAGTTTTGCTTTTAACCAAACCTAACTTTTACTAAGAAGGTAATAAAACTTTAGTTTCCATTTCTAGTTCAAAGTGAAAAACGAGTCAGTTTTGAATTTTTTTCGAAGAGTCCAGTTGTTACATTGGTTGTGACTTTAAGAGATGGACAATTTTAGAGCATTGAACCACAAACCGCATACTTTTTTACATAGAGCTCTTAATTGACAAGATGAGTAGATCTTATTGCAATTTCATAAAGGAACCATTCATTGTCGACCCTCTTCGTGGTATTTTTCCACAAGCGTTTTTGCGTTTTATAGTTTTGAACCGTTTTATTATTTATTTAAAATGTGATGATCCTATTGCTATGCTCACTCTGGATTGTAATGCTTTTGCATATAATGATACAGATCCGTCTATATGCACTAAGTTATAGTTAATTTTTACTTTCCGACGCATTAAAACAAAATAATGTTAAATAGTTTTATATTATATCTGCTGGATCTAATTTTAAAATCAATCTAAGTTACATAATTTTTTTTTTTTGCTCAAAATGATGTCGCAGTTGTGAAATTAATAAAATGTTCCTGGTTAAAATCTAAAAATGAAAAAAGGAAACATTTCTTTACAAATAGAGTGATAAACCCATGGAACTTGCTCCCACCTGAAATTATAAACTCTTCAACCTTTTCCCGTTTCAAGTCCTGTCTCCTGACCCACAACTTAGCCAGGTTTTTTGTCAACAGCTAACAATCCTGTCGGAGATGGAGGTCAACAACACTGAACTTCTCATATCTACAGAGTTTTTTCTTTTTCTGGGCATTACAGTGGAAAACATCTGGGGAATTATTCCTGATTAATCTACCCTACATTACATTCTCAATTGCTCCTCGCCTTTGTTTTGTGGCTTAAACTTTGAAGTCGAACGTCATTTTACGTCTTCTTACATGCCATTCTCAATTGCTCCTCGCCTTTGTTTTGTAGTTTGAACTCTGAGGTTGAACCGTCACTTTGCGTCTCCTTTCTTGTTTCTTTTTCTTCCGCTTTTGTTTTCTCTTTGTTCGAATGTGATTACATTTTTGTTTTATTTATATTGCTAGCCAAATGGTGTAAGTGGCCGTTGGCCCTGCTATTTGACGACGTAATAATAATAATAATAATAATAATAATAATAATAATAATAATAATAATAATAATAATAATAATAATAATAATAATAATAATAATAATAATAATAATAATAATAATAATAATAATAATAATAATAATAATAATAATAATAATAATAATAACAATAACAATAACAATAACAATAACAATAACAATAATAATAATAATAATAATAATAATAATAATAATAATAATAATAATAATAATAATAATAATAATAATAATAATAATAATAATAATAATAATAATAATAATAATAATAATAATAATAATAATAATAATAATAATAATAATAATAATAATAATAATAATAATAATAATAATAATAATAATAATAATAATAATAATAATAATAATAATAATAATAATAATAATAATAATAATAATAATAAATAATAATAATAATAATAACGTTTTGCCCCCTCAATAACTGCGCTTAAAAGCTCATATTCGAGATGTCGATAACATAGACAATGCATATGTACATCTTCTCCAAATTGCATATCAGCAAGAGCGGACAAAGGCGCCAGGATGCCGATGCAGTTAAGAGAATTCAAGAGTTGACAACGATTGGTCTGGGTAGTCTCCGAAGGACCACCACCTCTGGTGCTGTTTGATGAGCCCTGTTAATGAAACATTTTTTAACTATTAGTTTTATTTAATATATTATGCTTATCAAGTGTATGTTTGTATTTTATTATATCTGTACATTGAGATCATGTTGTGTATGTGCTGAAAACAATAATAACAGGTTATCTATCAACCTGCATTTCTGAATAACCGAAAATTTAAAATCCAAGATGAATTCTAGACAATTTCAATTAAGCATAACATTCTAACAAGCAAATAAAAAATTATTTAATGTACAAATTTAATGTTTTCTTCTAAATCAAATATAATGTACAGATAAATTTACACTGAATTTGTCATAAACATAACACATTCAAAGACACAGACACACACATACTTCTTTTTCATTCGATCGTAACACCAATCAAGGATGCCGACGATGGCAAACATGTCAAAGAAAACTGCCAGCGATACTCCGGTGATGATGGATACATTTTCTTGCGACATGCTTTGATTAATTTTGTAATAAACATTTAAAATATTTACTCAAAACATTATTTGTAAATTACAAGCAATTAGCTAAAATGTGCAGTCAATTTTTTTATTTGCTGGTTCATAAACTTTATACTTTTAATTTAAAATCTTTAACTATTGGTAAGTTAGTTAGTATTGGACATTAAATAGTTTTGTACGAATTTCATAATTATTTATAAGCAGCTGTGTATAAAATTATCAAGAGAAAGTAATCAATTTTACTAGCCGTATTGCCAGGTCTACCAATTGAAGACCAGAAAACTGCCATTCTAGCCGCGGAGAGTAAAACGTTAAAAAACTGTTTCTATAAAAACAATATTAAAACAGCAAATATGATTTTTCAAAAGACATGACTAGAATAGTCCTAGCTGAATTTTAACCTGTTATGAATAAGCCAATTTTCTTTCAGCCAGCCTAACTTAGCCAATCCTTTATACCCTGGCTGGCTGACGATCTCACACGCTAAAAATCATAAAATGTGAAGATACTTGTACATGCGCATATGCTTATAATGCTACTAATATACAAATACGTGTAACCATACTTGGTACTTGTACATTAAAGTACTGCACGGACCTATTTTTAGTCGTGGCCCGGCTCGTCGGCAACTCGGCCCAGCACGGCCCCAATTCTTACACCAAATATTCCCTCCTGGCACGGCAAGTTTTTGCAGACGTTATAATCCTATATATTTGGCACAAAACCTTGGTCAGGCCTATCCCGATCCGTGCAGTATTCTTTTCTACAACATCAGGATGTAATTTGTATCCTTTCCTTTCCTTTAACTATATTTTACATCATTTACAACACAAATTATATGATTTACAACACGAAGTTTATTATTCACGACACGAATTACATTATTTAAAAAACGAATTACATCATTTACAACACAGATTACATCATTTACAACACAAATTACATAATTTACAACTCGAATACATCATTTACAGCACTAATTAAATAATATTTTTAAATTATTAAGGTTGTTTAAATGACAAATAAATTGAGATTTTGGGGTACACAATTGACAACACGAGTTCAAATTACCCTCAGCCTTTTAGAATTTTAAAACAATTTTAACCTATCCTTAATACTGGGGGATTTAACCAACTTTTGATAGGAAAAGTTTGAGGCAAAATTAACAATTTTAGTACAGCTTTCAAAGTAGTAAAGGTTATATATCTTAGAAAGCAGGAGTGTCATTTGGCGGAGCTGGTGGCCCCTTAAAAATTAAAAATAATATTTTTGGTAAAATATCTTGAACGTTTTTTCAAAAAAAGTACTTACAATTACTCTCTTCGGGGTTCCACGTCAAAACGTTCACAGACAAAATGTTCAACAACAAAATGTTCCCGACAAAACGTTCACGACACAACGTTCACGACAAATTGTTCACAACAAAATGTTCAACGACAAAAAAAAAAAAAAAAAAAGAATATATATATATATATATATATATATATATATATATATATATATATATATACATATATATATATATATATATATATATTTGTTTCTTGCATATAGCGGTACGATATTTTCTTGTACGCAAACTCCATTGAATATAACTGCCCATTTTGTATTTGTTAATTTTTTTGCCAAAGACTCAAAACGTCGAAGGGAAGCCCGTTGTTGGGAAGATAGACTATTAACGAATTCCTTGTTTTCAGCCGTATTTACGTTTATTTGTAAAAAAAATTTAAAAATTAAAAAAAAACAGTTATGTTATAAAATAAATAAAATAAATTAAAAGGAGTAACTTTTAAGTTTAAAGTAATAAACAGGGCTAACGCGTTTCGACAGTTAGTTTGTCATCATCAGAGCCCGAAAAGAAAAACAAAACATGGATAGAATAATGAAAAGTGAAATTAGTTAAAACCGATAATGAAACAAAATAATAATATTTATTTTTCGAGAATTACATGTTAATTTATTTTACTATAGGGAGATATTAAAAATAAATTATATAATAAAACTGTTATACATTTGAAAAATACGGTCGAAAAGCAAAATCTATTAATTGTCAAACGACAGATCTACATCAAATCTCGCGCAACCATGACATTGTTAAAACGGAAACCATCTCTGAAGAATTGCCAAAATTAAATTAATTAATTAAAATGCCACGTAATTTTACACAAAACGTTATCGTCGACGTCGCATAGTTATATTGTTACAATGCAGAACTGCCGCCATTCTTGCCATTCTGTCGAAACGTGTTAGCCCTGTTTATTACTTTAAACTTAAAAGTTACTCCTTTTAATTTATTTTATTTATTTTATAACATAACTGTTTTTTTTTTAATTTTTAAATTTTTTTACAAATAAACGTAAATACGCCTGAAAACAAGGAATTCGTTAATAGTCTATCTTCCCAACAACGGGCTTCTCTTCGACGTTTTGAGTCTTTAGCGAAAAAATTAACAAATACAAAATGGGCAGTTATATTCAATGGAGTTTGCGTACAAGAATATATATATATATATATATATATATATATATATATATATATATATATATATATATATATATATATATATATATATATATATATATATATATATATATATATATATATATTTGGTTGTGGCGTCAAAGCGGTGTGCGGTCTCCTGTTTTGGACTTTGAAAATTTTAGTGAACTTGTAAAAATCGGAAAATACAAGGAACTCTGCTGGAAGATAAGTCAATTTGTTTTATATTATTTCGAAAATAAGTTAGCTGTGAACCTTGTTAGGTAGGGTAGTACTTCTAACTCGGTTATAACACGTGCTATTATTGAACGAGCGATAATGGCGCGCAAACTGATTGTAAGCGAAATGTTGTGTTATGTTATAAACAACTTAACTTTTATTGATAACCCAAAGTTTCATGATAAATTAGTTAAATTTTACAACAACGATGAGTTGTCAACTGCCAAAAAACAGATTTTCGGGGACTACGAAAACGTCAAAAATGAATAGTTTAAATCGCACTCTAGTGGATCGAGTAAAAGTGACAAACTAAAAGGAATTCTCGAAATAGTCAAATTTATTTTTGATAACACTTTGGAAAAAGATATGCCTATCTATAGTGCCGTAAACTTTGATAGGCTTCCGATGCTGAAATTTGAGCAAGATAAAAATTCATTCTATAAGATAAATGAAAGAATAGACTCAATTGAGCTTAATATAAAAAAACTCCAAACTGAACAGCAATTTGCTTACGTGTCCACCAATCTGAGTAAAAGACACGAGGCTGAATTGAATGATGGATTTACTCACTTGTCGACAAAAAACGCAAACAACTGTTCTCCTCTCTTATGGTCAGACTTAGTTAGAGAAAGGAGCAGCTTAGAAATGAACGAAAACGAAAATGAATTTCTCATTGTTAGTAATAAAAAACTGAAAAATAGAGGGAAAAAAAACCTAACTGATATTCATCCATGCATTACCGACAAAATACCTATGAAAATAGTAGGAAGAAAAACGTGTGATTCTTCTTTAAAAGCCAGCAAAACAATAGTTAAGAAAAAGACGTACCATCTTGGAAATGTTAGCAAATGTCATAAGGAGGCTACAACTGATCATCTATCGGCCAATGGCATTCAAGTCATTTCCTGCTATCCGCTATTCAGAAAAACTGAAAACGATAAAGTCAACATCAGCCAAGAATCTACTGCTTTCAGGATTTGCATTGAAGAGAACGATGTTGTTAAGCTATGCAATCCAGACATATGGCCAACTGGTATTATCCTACGGGAATGGGAATTCAAACCTCGTTCTCCAGAAGCACAACAGAAAAATGCATCCTCAACCTCATAATGATTGTCGAACTTGACACATCTTCTTCAGCCAACTCTGCATCTATAGACACCTCTTATGAAACTCTAGACAACATCTCAAAATTTTTGTCCAACTCTATACTATCACTCCTTCACATTAACTGCCGTAGTTTAAACAACAAAACTTCAGAACTTGACACCCTTCTTCACTTTTGCTCCCCCGATATTATTGGCATAACTGAAACTTGGCTCAATGATGCTAAAGCAAATTTAGTTATATTTCCTAACTACAACTTTGTATTCAAGAACCGTAAGGAAGGAAGAGGTGGAGGTGTTGGTCTTCTTGTCAAATCTCATCTATCTTACGAAGTTGTTGAAGTAGATTTGTCAGCCTTCTCTTTTGAGTTCCTGGTAATAAAAGTTACACACCTTCATAAAACCTACACCTATTGTATTATCTACCTCCCGCCAAGCTCTAATATCTCATGTTTTCTAGACGAACTTCATACTTTACTAAATGATTTTCTTATATCACACAGGTTTTTGTTTCTACTAGGTGATTTTAATATTGATTTGCTTAAAATTGATGACCCTGGACACATCTCAAATGATTTTTTCAATCTCTTATCTTCTTACCACATACTACCAACAATCACCAAACCAACAAGAATAACTCCCGAATCGAAATCTTTAATAGACAATATTTTTACAAATGAGCCACTCTGCAATATTTCTTCATCAATAATCTACTACGACTTATCGGATCACCTTCCCATAATCATAACAATGAAACGTACAACAAAAATCTATGCCAAAAAATCTATAAACAGAAGAGCTACAAAGCCTGCAAACAAATTACATTTTCTTAATTTGTTGCAAAATACAAACTGGTCCTGTGTATTTCTAGCATGCGAAAATGCCGACCCTGAAAAAGCTTACTCAATGTTTATAAACTTATATGATAAGGTTTATAATGAATCTTTTCCTATTTCAAGTTTTCCTTTAGCAAATCCAAAATTTAAAAAAGATTGGATGAACCAGGAATTACTTGATAGGTGCAAATTAAAATCTAAACTTTACAAAAATTACATTAAAGAGCCAACCCTTGAAAATAAAGTCAAATTTGTTCAAAGTAGAAACATATTCAAATCTCTGGTAAAAAAAACTATCAAACAATTTTATGCTGAAAAATTTACTTCTTACAAAAACAACATCAAGAAAACTTGGACTTTAATTAACTCACTCATTAACGGAAATCATAAAAATAATAAATTGCATGATAAATTTGTTGTCAACGATTGCTTGACAACTGACGAATTAATTATTAGTGATGCGTTTAACAGCTACTTTACTGATATCGAAATTAATTTAGCATCCAAGATTCCTGATTATGGAGATTCTTATAAACAATTTTTACCACCTTTAGTTTCAACATTATTTAAATTTTCCTCTTGTACTCACTTAGATATAATTAATATTTCTAAAAAACTTAAAATTTCTCATTCTTCTGGGGTTGATAATATTGACCCTCACCTTGCTATTCTATCTATTGATCACATAGCAGTGGTACTTTCGTGTATCATTAACTGTTCACTACAAACCGGTATTGTTCCTTATCAAATAAAATTAGCAAAAGTCATACCGTTATTCAAATCAGGAAAAAATCATCAACTTCTAACTACCGTCCAATTTCTATTTTACCATTTTTTTCCAAGTTTTTTGAAAAAGTTGTTCATATACAGCTTTACAGTTATTTCAACAAAAATTTATTATTATATGAACATCAGTATGGTTTTCGTCCAGGTTTCTCTACTTATATGGCTGTTAGTAAATTACAAGATAAAATTCTTTACTCAATCGACCATAGTGAAATACCACTTGCAATTTTCCTTGACTTATCCAAAGCCTTTGACACTATTGATCACAATATCATTATTGCAAAACTAAAGCACTACGGTATATCTCAGACTGAGCTTAACTGGTTTAGAAATTATTTGTCTGGGAGATCTCAATGTGTACAATTTAACAATGAATTGTCCAGTTTCAAATCTATTATTTGTGGTGTTCCCCAACGATCTATACTCGGGCCGCTTCTGTTCATAATCTGCGTTAATGATCTCTCCAATAGCTCTCTGTTTTTTAAATATTTTCTATTTGCTGATGACACAACTGCTTTCATTTCAGATAAATCTTTACCAGATTTGATACAAAAAACAAACACTGAACTGAATAAATTATCTTTTTGGTTTAAATGCAATTAATTATCTCTCAATGCTGATAAAACTAACTACATTGTATTTCATAATCCTCGTAAAAGGTTTTCCCCAGACAACATAGAACTAACAGTTGATGGCTCTAAAATAGATAATGTTTCAGTAACAAAATTTTTAGGAGTCTACGTTGATCAACACTTAACATGGGCTCATCATGTAAACTATGTTTTCAAAAAAGTTTCCCTGCATTCAGGTATAATTCATCGTCTTTCGTGGTTTCTTCCTAGCAAGGTTTTGCTGACACTGTACTTTTCATTAATATATCCTTTCATTAACTATTGTAATTTTATTTGGTGTATCAACTACAGAAGTCGAATAACGAAAATAATGATTCTACAAAAACGTATTATTAGAGCAATTTGTCACCTGCCCAGGAGTCATTCAACCAAAACCACTCGGATAAACAACCATTTGTTGACAGTTGATCAAGTCTGTCTATATCAATCAGCAATTTACATGTATAAGTATGCACATGATCTTTCAACCCAATATTCAACGAGTCACCTTTATAAAGCAGAAGAAGTTCACAACCATTTTGTGCGTTCTAAACACTGTTTCCGTTCAGGATTGATCCGCTCGACACTTGGAATGCACTCGATAAAATTTGTTGGTCCTAAGATCTGGAATTCTCTGCCGCATGACATCAACAAAAGTTCTCTCAGCTCATTCAAGGCTTCTCTGAAAAACTACCTGCTGCACAAGACTTTGAAAGACTTCATACCAATTCAGTGAAGATATCTGCTCTTTTGTAAATTTTTACTTTTTTACAATTTTATGTACAGGGTTACAGTCTCGCAGGAACATTTGTTCTTTTTCTGTTGCCCCTTATTTGTTTTTTAGTCGAAATTGTGATTTTTTTATAAATAAATTTGTGAAAAAATATATATGTATATATATATATATGCGGTTACAATGTCGTTTTGCCATATAATCAATAGTGGTAATATTACATTGCGTCGGAAAAGACAGTGATTCATAACCTTTCGAATGTCACCGTCACACAGGCAGACGGTAGCAGGGAAGATGAAGGTGTTGTTGACAGTGGAAATGCGGTTATAATGTCGTTTTGCCATATAATCAATAGTGGTGATGTTACATTGCGTCGAAAAAGACAGTGTTTCATAATTGGTTTTAAATAGTTCCGCCTTTGTCGGATTACAATATTTTTTTATAGACTGATTTACAAAAAATTTTAATTCTTTAGTTTTGTAGTATATATTTTAATTATACATTTCAGTTCATTTTAGGTTATTTTATTTACAAATTCTAGTATATTCGATTTAAAAAACTTTCCTGTCTTCGTAAATATTGGTATATATGTCTATGTTGTTTATATTTAAACAGTTGAGTACCGATGATGGCGAATGCCGAAACCGGCCGGTCTACTCGTTTAAATAAAGATTTTGAAAATGTTTGTACTGTTTTGAACATAAGAAAAGAATGGAGACAGCTGACGAATTTGATTCAAAAGTGTTGCAATAAGAAATGGGCCGTTATATTTAATAGAGCTTGCATTCGTGAAAATCTGATTCCTAGTTATTTAAAGAATATATACCAGCGCTCAAACTACAATGATACCTTCTCGATGGCTCGACATACCATTGAAGAAGAATTGAACAATGCCCAAATTGAATTCAACAAGTTGAACGTCAAATTGCTTAATGAAAAAGGTATATTGTGTTCTGATATTTTTGATAATGAGCATAAACACCTCTTCGAACAAAACATCAATAAAGCAATAGAAAGGTGTGATGCACGGAAAAAATCCATAATTCTAAATAAGCTCTCCAATCTGTATGGAGGCAGTTTTCTACTAAAAAATAATGTTAAACATTTTGTTAATCTTTCGACATACATTCCCACCGAGAATGAAGTAAAGTTTCTTCAGCTTGGGTACAATTGTCATGTACCAGGAAAATACAGTCAAATGAAAAAGCAAGTTGAACTTGAAATGTTATATCACCAGATTGACTTATTTGCTGTTGAGGGTAAACTGTCTGTTAGCAATCGTTTGTCTGCACTGTTGAAAGCTGAAGGTTTAAAGCATCAAAACCTGAGTAAAAGAATGGCCCGTGAACTACTCAACGCAGCAGCATCTTTGAAAAACAATTCCAGTATAATAATTCGAAAGTCCGATAAATCAAATTCTTACGTTATCCTGGATAAGGATGACTACCTTAGTAAACTTAGTGAAATTGTATCAGATTCGTCAAAGTTTCGAAAAATTTCCAGAGACCCCACAATTCATATTAAAACTAAAGCTAATAAACTTATTGCTGGCATCCTTGCTAAGGATCCAAAATGCACTTTACAACAAATAATTGGTGAATTCTCTCCAGGGTATATTTACGAAACGTAAAAACACACAAAACAGGCAATCCTCTTCGACCAATAATATCTCAATGTCCTACGCCTACTTTTAATCTTGCAAAATTCCTTGTTACAGTAATTTCTCCATATTGTCCAACTCAACACACTGTCAAATCTTCATTCGAGTTTGTTAATCTCATCAAGGGTCACCGCGATGTATGTGGTATAATGGCTTCCCTCGACGTTACTAGCCTGTTTACCAGCGTTCCCACTGATGAGACCATAGACATAATCTTGACATATGTGTACCACGTCGAAACTTCACGTCCTCCAACAACCCCCGAAGCAACAATGGCAGAGCTACTTCGTCTGTGCACCAAGGAGTTGCCCTTCAGACACCCCAGTGGCCAGTTGTTTTTGCAGATTGACGGAGTTGCTATGGGCTCCCCACTTGGGCCTGTCTTTGCCAACTTCTACATGGGACATTTAGAAAAGATTTCATTTGGCGAGATAGATAAACCAGTTCTGTATACTCGATATGTTGATGACATTTTTCTCATATGTCAGAATTCCGCTCAATTAGAAGAGGTGAAAACTTCTTTTCAGAAAAATTCTGTGTTGAAGTTTACGGTCGAACATAGTGACATTCAGCAGCGACTCGCCTTCCTCGACGTCCTCGTTACTCAGGCTGCATCCGGTCTTACATACGAAGTTTACGTGAAACCGACTAATGAGGATGTATGTATGAATGGTGCTGGTTACTGCCCTGATAGATACAAGGAAGGAGTTATTTGCAATTTAATATCTAGGGCTTATGAAATATCTGATGATTGGATAAAATTCAATGCTGAAGTTGAACGCATCAAAGTCCTTCTCATTGATAACAACTACACCAACACCATGATTGATAAAGTCTTAAACACCTTCTTAGCCAAAAAAAGAACCAACTCTCACCTTTTTGATAGTCAACCAGAGATTGAAACAATCAGCATTCGTTACCGTGCGCAGATGCATGATCGTTACAAACTTGATGAAAAAATTATCCGTGATATAATTATAGAAAACGTCAAGGTGAAAGACCGTCTGACACAGAAGCTGAACTTTAACATTTACTATAACGACAGAAAATCGCATACAATGATAATGCGCAACAGTCGTCATCATTCCAACTATTTACAACAATCAAACGTCGTTTACAAATTTAATTGTCCCTACTCCCATAAGAACATAGAAACTTACATCGGGCATACACGTACGGCTCTCTCCAGACGCCTCACTATGCATACTCAAGGTGGAAGCATTTTAGCCCACTTCAGAACTTCACACAACCAAAAGCTTACAAGACAAATTCTCGATGACAACACTGTCGTGCTCAATCGTGAACCTGATCCTTATCGTCTAAAAATCTTAGAGGCCCTCCATATTGTTTAAAATAAACCTGGAATAAATGTACAAGACGACCATTTTGGACGAATACTACGTTTGTTCAATAATAACTCAATCCACTTTTCCATACGTCAAACATCAAGTACAACTTCTACCAATAACTCTGGAAACAATAAGATTCCTTGTGTGTCAGCTCCCTCTATCGGTGATGCTACTGGCTGTTCCTCTTTTACAAATTTATCTGTTCTCTGCGTCAAGAGTTCGAAATCTGAGGTTCACCAGGCACTACCGGCACTACGACAAGACGTACACCCATCAGCGCAGGTATCTCCACCTCCGCTTTCTGATGAATCTGGAGATTGCTTGAGTAATGTGCATAGCCTTGTTTGTGACATTGATGATGATGTTAAGGATGATGAGCCCGAGCCACTTGCTGTTTCTGGCCCCTCTAGTGACGCGTGTGGTTCTGTTCCGGAGATTGCTTCGAACCTTTCTAATGTCACCGTCACACAGGTTGACGGCGGCGGCGAAGATGAAGGGGTTGTTGACAGTGGAAATGCGGTAACAATGTCGTTTTGCCATATAATCAATAGTGGTAATATTACATTGCGTCGGAAAAGACAGTGATTCATAACCTTTCGAATGTCACCGTCACACAGGCAGACGGTAGCAGGGAAGATGAAGGTGTTGTTGACAGTGGAAATGCGGTTATAATGTCGTTTTGCCATATAATCAATAGTGGTGATGTTACATTGCGTCGAAAAAGACAGTGTTTCATAATTGGTTTTAAATAGTTCCGCCTTTGTCGGATTACAATATTTTTTTATAGACTGATTTACAAAAAATTTTAATTCTTTAGTTTTGTAGTATATATTTTAATTATACATTTCAGTTCATTTTAGGTTATTTTATTTACAAATTCTAGTATATTCGATTTAAAAAACTTTCCTGTCTTCGTAAATATTGGTATATATGTCTATGTTGTTTATATTTAAACAGTTGAGTACCGATGATGGCGAATGCCGAAACCGGCCGGTCTACTCGTTTAAATAAAGATTTTGAAAATGTTTGTACTGTTTTGAACATAAGAAAAGAATGGAGACAGCTGACGAATTTGATTCAAAAGTGTTGCAATAAGAAATGGGCCGTTATATTTAATAGAGCTTGCATTCGTGAAAATCTGATTCCTAGTTATTTAAAGAATATATACCAGCGCTCAAACTACAATGATACCTTCTCGATGGCTCGACATACCATTGAAGAAGAATTGAACAATGCCCAAATTGAATTCAACAAGTTGAACGTCAAATTGCTTAATGAAAAAGGTATATTGTGTTCTGATATTTTTGATAATGAGCATAAACACCTCTTCGAACAAAACATCAATAAAGCAATAGAAAGGTGTGATGCACGGAAAAAATCCATAATTCTAAATAAGCTCTCCAATCTGTATGGAGGCAGTTTTCTACTAAAAAATAATGTTAAACATTTTGTTAATCTTTCGACATACATTCCCACCGAGAATGAAGTAAAGTTTCTTCAGCTTGGGTACAATTGTCATGTACCAGGAAAATACAGTCAAATGAAAAAGCAAGTTGAACTTGAAATGTTATATCACCAGATTGACTTATTTGCTGTTGAGGGTAAACTGTCTGTTAGCAATCGTTTGTCTGCACTGTTGAAAGCTGAAGGTTTAAAGCATCAAAACCTGAGTAAAAGAATGGCCCGTGAACTACTCAACGCAGCAGCATCTTTGAAAAACAATTCCAGTATAATAATTCGAAAGTCCGATAAATCAAATTCTTACGTTATCCTGGATAAGGATGACTACCTTAGTAAACTTAGTGAAATTGTATCAGATTCGTCAAAGTTTCGAAAAATTTCCAGAGACCCCACAATTCATATTAAAACTAAAGCTAATAAACTTATTGCTGGCATCCTTGCTAAGGATCCAAAATGCACTTTACAACAAATAATTGGTGAATTCTCTCCAGGGTATATTTACGAAACGTAAAAACACACAAAACAGGCAATCCTCTTCGACCAATAATATCTCAATGTCCTACGCCTACTTTTAATCTTGCAAAATTCCTTGTTACAGTAATTTCTCCATATTGTCCAACTCAACACACTGTCAAATCTTCATTCGAGTTTGTTAATCTCATCAAGGGTCACCGCGATGTATGTGGTATAATGGCTTCCCTCGACGTTACTAGCCTGTTTACCAGCGTTCCCACTGATGAGACCATAGACATAATCTTGACATATGTGTACCACGTCGAAACTTCACGTCCTCCAACAACCCCCGAAGCAACAATGGCAGAGCTACTTCGTCTGTGCACCAAGGAGTTGCCCTTCAGACACCCCAGTGGCCAGTTGTTTTTGCAGATTGACGGAGTTGCTATGGGCTCCCCACTTGGGCCTGTCTTTGCCAACTTCTACATGGGACATTTAGAAAAGATTTCATTTGGCGAGATAGATAAACCAGTTCTGTATACTCGATATGTTGATGACATTTTTCTCATATGTCAGAATTCCGCTCAATTAGAAGAGGTGAAAACTTCTTTTCAGAAAAATTCTGTGTTGAAGTTTACGGTCGAACATAGTGACATTCAGCAGCGACTCGCCTTCCTCGACGTCCTCGTTACTCAGGCTGCATCCGGTCTTACATACGAAGTTTACGTGAAACCGACTAATGAGGATGTATGTATGAATGGTGCTGGTTACTGCCCTGATAGATACAAGGAAGGAGTTATTTGCAATTTAATATCTAGGGCTTATGAAATATCTGATGATTGGATAAAATTCAATGCTGAAGTTGAACGCATCAAAGTCCTTCTCATTGATAACAACTACACCAACACCATGATTGATAAAGTCTTAAACACCTTCTTAGCCAAAAAAAGAACCAACTCTCACCTTTTTGATAGTCAACCAGAGATTGAAACAATCAGCATTCGTTACCGTGCGCAGATGCATGATCGTTACAAACTTGATGAAAAAATTATCCGTGATATAATTATAGAAAACGTCAAGGTGAAAGACCGTCTGACACAGAAGCTGAACTTTAACATTTACTATAACGACAGAAAATCGCATACAATGATAATGCGCAACAGTCGTCATCATTCCAACTATTTACAACAATCAAACGTCGTTTACAAATTTAATTGTCCCTACTCCCATAAGAACATAGAAACTTACATCGGGCATACACGTACGGCTCTCTCCAGACGCCTCACTATGCATACTCAAGGTGGAAGCATTTTAGCCCACTTCAGAACTTCACACAACCAAAAGCTTACAAGACAAATTCTCGATGACAACACTGTCGTGCTCAATCGTGAACCTGATCCTTATCGTCTAAAAATCTTAGAGGCCCTCCATATTGTTTAAAATAAACCTGGAATAAATGTACAAGACGACCATTTTGGACGAATACTACGTTTGTTCAATAATAACTCAATCCACTTTTCCATACGTCAAACATCAAGTACAACTTCTACCAATAACTCTGGAAACAATAAGATTCCTTGTGTGTCAGCTCCCTCTATCGGTGATGCTACTGGCTGTTCCTCTTTTACAAATTTATCTGTTCTCTGCGTCAAGAGTTCGAAATCTGAGGTTCACCAGGCACTACCGGCACTACGACAAGACGTACACCCATCAGCGCAGGTATCTCCACCTCCGCTTTCTGATGAATCTGGAGATTGCTTGAGTAATGTGCATAGCCTTGTTTGTGACATTGATGATGATGTTAAGGATGATGAGCCCGAGCCACTTGCTGTTTCTGGCCCCTCTAGTGACGCGTGTGGTTCTGTTCCGGAGATTGCTTCGAACCTTTCTAATGTCACCGTCACACAGGTTGACGGCGGCGGCGAAGATGAAGGGGTTGTTGACAGTGGAAATGCGGTAACAATGTCGTTTTGCCATATAATCAATAGTGGTAATATTACATTGCGTCGGAAAAGACAGTGATTCATAACCTTTCGAATGTCACCGTCACACAGGCAGACGGTAGCAGGGAAGATGAAGGTGTTGTTGACAGTGGAAATGCGGTTATAATGTCGTTTTGCCATATAATCAATAGTGGTGATGTTACATTGCGTCGAAAAAGACAGTGTTTCATAATTGGTTTTAAATAGTTCCGCCTTTGTCGGATTACAATATTTTTTTATAGACTGATTTACAAAAAATTTTAATTCTTTAGTTTTGTAGTATATATTTTAATTATACATTTCAGTTCATTTTAGGTTATTTTATTTACAAATTCTAGTATATTCGATTTAAAAAACTTTCCTGTCTTCGTAAATATTGGTATATATGTCTATGTTGTTTATATTTAAACAGTTGAGTACCGATGATGGCGAATGCCGAAACCGGCCGGTCTACTCGTTTAAATAAAGATTTTGAAAATGTTTGTACTGTTTTGAACATAAGAAAAGAATGGAGACAGCTGACGAATTTGATTCAAAAGTGTTGCAATAAGAAATGGGCCGTTATATTTAATAGAGCTTGCATTCGTGAAAATCTGATTCCTAGTTATTTAAAGAATATATACCAGCGCTCAAACTACAATGATACCTTCTCGATGGCTCGACATACCATTGAAGAAGAATTGAACAATGCCCAAATTGAATTCAACAAGTTGAACGTCAAATTGCTTAATGAAAAAGGTATATTGTGTTCTGATATTTTTGATAATGAGCATAAACACCTCTTCGAACAAAACATCAATAAAGCAATAGAAAGGTGTGATGCACGGAAAAAATCCATAATTCTAAATAAGCTCTCCAATCTGTATGGAGGCAGTTTTCTACTAAAAAATAATGTTAAACATTTTGTTAATCTTTCGACATACATTCCCACCGAGAATGAAGTAAAGTTTCTTCAGCTTGGGTACAATTGTCATGTACCAGGAAAATACAGTCAAATGAAAAAGCAAGTTGAACTTGAAATGTTATATCACCAGATTGACTTATTTGCTGTTGAGGGTAAACTGTCTGTTAGCAATCGTTTGTCTGCACTGTTGAAAGCTGAAGGTTTAAAGCATCAAAACCTGAGTAAAAGAATGGCCCGTGAACTACTCAACGCAGCAGCATCTTTGAAAAACAATTCCAGTATAATAATTCGAAAGTCCGATAAATCAAATTCTTACGTTATCCTGGATAAGGATGACTACCTTAGTAAACTTAGTGAAATTGTATCAGATTCGTCAAAGTTTCGAAAAATTTCCAGAGACCCCACAATTCATATTAAAACTAAAGCTAATAAACTTATTGCTGGCATCCTTGCTAAGGATCCAAAATGCACTTTACAACAAATAATTGGTGAATTCTCTCCAGGGTATATTTACGAAACGTAAAAACACACAAAACAGGCAATCCTCTTCGACCAATAATATCTCAATGTCCTACGCCTACTTTTAATCTTGCAAAATTCCTTGTTACAGTAATTTCTCCATATTGTCCAACTCAACACACTGTCAAATCTTCATTCGAGTTTGTTAATCTCATCAAGGGTCACCGCGATGTATGTGGTATAATGGCTTCCCTCGACGTTACTAGCCTGTTTACCAGCGTTCCCACTGATGAGACCATAGACATAATCTTGACATATGTGTACCACGTCGAAACTTCACGTCCTCCAACAACCCCCGAAGCAACAATGGCAGAGCTACTTCGTCTGTGCACCAAGGAGTTGCCCTTCAGACACCCCAGTGGCCAGTTGTTTTTGCAGATTGACGGAGTTGCTATGGGCTCCCCACTTGGGCCTGTCTTTGCCAACTTCTACATGGGACATTTAGAAAAGATTTCATTTGGCGAGATAGATAAACCAGTTCTGTATACTCGATATGTTGATGACATTTTTCTCATATGTCAGAATTCCGCTCAATTAGAAGAGGTGAAAACTTCTTTTCAGAAAAATTCTGTGTTGAAGTTTACGGTCGAACATAGTGACATTCAGCAGCGACTCGCCTTCCTCGACGTCCTCGTTACTCAGGCTGCATCCGGTCTTACATACGAAGTTTACGTGAAACCGACTAATGAGGATGTATGTATGAATGGTGCTGGTTACTGCCCTGATAGATACAAGGAAGGAGTTATTTGCAATTTAATATCTAGGGCTTATGAAATATCTGATGATTGGATAAAATTCAATGCTGAAGTTGAACGCATCAAAGTCCTTCTCATTGATAACAACTACACCAACACCATGATTGATAAAGTCTTAAACACCTTCTTAGCCAAAAAAAGAACCAACTCTCACCTTTTTGATAGTCAACCAGAGATTGAAACAATCAGCATTCGTTACCGTGCGCAGATGCATGATCGTTACAAACTTGATGAAAAAATTATCCGTGATATAATTATAGAAAACGTCAAGGTGAAAGACCGTCTGACACAGAAGCTGAACTTTAACATTTACTATAACGACAGAAAATCGCATACAATGATAATGCGCAACAGTCGTCATCATTCCAACTATTTACAACAATCAAACGTCGTTTACAAATTTAATTGTCCCTACTCCCATAAGAACATAGAAACTTACATCGGGCATACACGTACGGCTCTCTCCAGACGCCTCACTATGCATACTCAAGGTGGAAGCATTTTAGCCCACTTCAGAACTTCACACAACCAAAAGCTTACAAGACAAATTCTCGATGACAACACTGTCGTGCTCAATCGTGAACCTGATCCTTATCGTCTAAAAATCTTAGAGGCCCTCCATATTGTTCAAAATAAACCTGGAATAAATGTACAAGACGACCATTTTGGACGAATACTACGTTTGTTCAATAATAACTCAATCCACTTTTCCATACGTCAAACATCAAGTACAACTTCTACCAATAACTCTGGAAACAATAAGATTCCTTGTGTGTCAGCTCCCTCTATCGGTGATGCTACTGGCTGTTCCTCTTTTACAAATTTATCTGTTCTCTGCGTCAAGAGTTCGAAATCTGAGGTTCACCAGGCACTACCGGCACTACGACAAGACGTACACCCATCAGCGCAGGTATCTCCACCTCCGCTTTCTGATGAATCTGGAGATTGCTTGAGTAATGTGCATAGCCTTGTTTGTGACATTGATGATGATGTTAAGGATGATGAGCCCGAGCCACTTGCTGTTTCTGGCCCCTCTAGTGACGCGTGTGGTTCTGTTCCGGAGATTGCTTCGAACCTTTCTAATGTCACCGTCACACAGGTTGACGGCGGCGGCGAAGATGAAGGGGTTGTTGACAGTGGAAATGCGGTAACAATGTCGTTTTGCCATATAATCAATAGTGGTAATATTACATTGCGTCGGAAAAGACAGTGATTCATAACCTTTCGAATGTCACCGTCACACAGGCAGACGGTAGCAGGGAAGATGAAGGTGTTGTTGACAGTGGAAATGCGGTTATAATGTCGTTTTGCCATATAATCAATAGTGGTGATGTTACATTGCGTCGAAAAAGACAGTGTTTCATAATTGGTTTTAAATAGTTCCGCCTTTGTCGGATTACAATATTTTTTTATAGACTGATTTACAAAAAATTTTAATTCTTTAGTTTTGTAGTATATATTTTAATTATACATTTCAGTTCATTTTAGGTTATTTTATTTACAAATTCTAGTATATTCGATTTAAAAAACTTTCCTGTCTTCGTAAATATTGGTATATATGTCTATGTTGTTTATATTTAAACAGTTGAGTACCGATGATGGCGAATGCCGAAACCGGCCGGTCTACTCGTTTAAATAAAGATTTTGAAAATGTTTGTACTGTTTTGAACATAAGAAAAGAATGGAGACAGCTGACGAATTTGATTCAAAAGTGTTGCAATAAGAAATGGGCCGTTATATTTAATAGAGCTTGCATTCGTGAAAATCTGATTCCTAGTTATTTAAAGAATATATATATATATATATATATATATATATATATATATATATATATATATATAACATTATATCTATGGTACTAATTTCACTTTTCGCATCTATTGATATCCCGACAAGTATTTTTATTAACATTGATTATATTAGAAGGTATAAGTAGCATTAACCAGGCTTTATTTATTATCATCCAAAAAACTAGAAAACCATTCTCCTGGACCTGTAATACGATTTGACGATTTTATAACATTGGTGATCAGAAGTGAGATTTCAAGAATGGTTTTGAAAGCATTAGATGAGCTCTTGATACTCGAGTTCAAGCGAGAACTTAGAAAACGAGAGCTCAGTGATCAAGGAATAAAGTCTGAGCTCGTGGACCGCCTCCGGACGTCATTGGAGGACAATGGGTTTGACCCAGAAGAATACGTAATCGAAACAGAAAATAAATTGATGGAGGCTCTGAACAAGACGGCGGAAGAAATCGGAGCAGCACAAAGAGCAGCACCGGAGCAAAAGTTGACACCGACGAAAGAGCCGAGTTGGAATGTGAAAAGAAAACGTTCGATTTTAGCTTACAAGAAAAAAAATAACAAAAACAACAATAGCAATGCAGCTAGCAAAAACTCTGAAACGATGAGCCAAGAACAGAGAACGGTACCGAGGATTCTGAATCATATGAATCCACAGAGGATTCTGAATCAGATAAACTAAGAATCATTTTAAAATCAAATAGCAGTTTGATGAAGGGATTTATCGGATTTATGGAACGTGTTTTCAAAAAACCATTTGAAGAGTCTCTTGAGAAAGATCTCGAGGAGTGGAGGAAAAAAAGAACAGCCATGGAATATTAGATGGAAAGATATTTCAGATATTTTCATTAAAAATGAAGGCGGATATTCGATGGCGGAATTGTGTTATGGAAAACAATGTGCTGAATATTCAATAGAGATACATTAGATCGTGTAATGAAAAAAAGATGGTGCTTATTTGAAATATGATTTCAACAAAGATCTAAAAGATGTGCAGGAAGAAGAAAAAGCAGACAGTTCCGATAAACCGTGCAAAGATGTTCAGGATGAGGCATGCAAAAAACGCTGTGATGAATCGTGCAGAAATGGCGACGATGAGCCAAAGAAAGACTCTGTTGATGAGCCAAAGAAGGACTGGAAGCGACAGGATTAAGAGGGGGTAGTGTTATATCTATGGTACTTATTTCACTTTTCCCATATATTGATATCCCGACAAGTATTTTTAATAACATTGATTATATTAGAAGATATAAGTAGCATAAACAAGCTTTATTTTTTATTATCCAATAAAGTAGAAAACCATTTTTCTGGACCTGTAATACGATTTGACGATTTTATAACAATATAAATATATATATATATATATATATATATATATATATATATATATATATATATATATATATATATATATATATATATATATATATATGTATGTATGTATATATATGTATATATACATATATGTATATATATTTATATATATACACACACACACACAGATATATATATATATATATATATATATATATAAATATATATATATGTTTAAGTTTAAGTTTAAGTTTATTTGGATTGCTCTTCAAGATTGATTTTTTTAAATTGTTATAATTTTGTACATTAAACATTTAATAAAAAAACCAAAATAATTTAAAAGCCAAAAACACGTTTGCTGGGTCAGCTAGTATATATATATATACATATATATATATATATATATATACATATATATATATATATATATATATATATATATACATATATATATATATATATATATATATATATATATAGATATATATATATATATATATAGATATATATATATATATATATATATATATATATATATATATATATATATATATATATATATATATATATGTTTATATACATACAGACATATATAAATATATATATATGTATATATGACTCTACTAGGAATCGAACCCTCGTGTCTACGGACGGCAACACCGCCTCGCCTAAATGCAAGCGCTATTACCAACTGAGCCACCGACCATCACCAAAAAAATGTTTTTTTTTTTTCTTATTATAGTTTATAGTTTTTTACACCATGTGTTTTAAGACGCAAAAACAAAATCAAAATGAGAAAAATACTTATTTACACTAAATAATTTTTCTCTATATTTACAGTTCTTTAGGATTATTTTGTATCCATTTATAGATGATGTCGTGGCATATTTCCGTGTTCAGTATGGTTTGGAGTGAAGTTGGTTTTTGGATCCTTTTACAAAAGTTCCCAAGTTCCATTCCTAGTTGTGTCGTTTCTTTGCAGTGCAGCAACCAGTGCTCGATTGTTTCCTCTGTGCCGCAGGTTTCGCACAAACCTGTCTCATGAAGATTCATTCTCTTCAAATTTTGTTTCAGCCGACACTTTCCAACACCATAAATGATGCCTAGAAGTCTCAGTCTTTCGGAGCTACTTAACATTAGACTACGACTATGATAGGCTCAGAACTCCTTACTTCGGCTCGACAGCTAGTCTGCTGCCAGATAGATAATTTTTTTTTTATGAAGGGAAACATTACGTTGAAATGTTTTGAGAGCCTACAAATAGGATGACTAACTGTCACCACAAGTCACGCAAATATTTATACGACTCTACTAGGAATCGAACCTACGTGTCTACGGCAACACCGCCTCGCCTAAATGCATGCGCTCTTACGAACTGAGCCACCGACCATCACCAAAAAACGATGGCTAGAAGTTTCAGTCTTTAATATATATATATATATATATATATATATATATATATATATATATATATATATATATATATATATACATATATATATATATATATATATATATATATATATATATATATATATATATATACATATATATATATATATATATATATATATACATATATATATATATATATATATATATATACATATATATATATATATATATATATATATATATATATATACATATATATATATATATATATACATATATATATATATATATATATATATATATTTCCGTTTTTGTGGCCTTAAAACTCAAAAAGTACAGTTGCAATTTAGCGTCTTAAAACACATGGTGTAAAAGACTATAAACTATAATAAAAAAAAAAAAAAAAAAAAAAAAAAAAAAAAAAAAAAAAAACAGTTGCAATTATTTTGAACAAAACATTTTCAGTTTATCAACAATTTTAGCGTGTTTAAAAAAAATTCAAGAATGACTGACCAAAGTTATTGTTTGTCGAAATTGAGCTACACAAATGAACTAAATAGATCAAACATACTGAGTAAATCAGACAGACTAAATGATGCAGAAGATAATAGTATTACAAAAGAAACTTGTATTGCAAGAGAAACAAGTGGTAGAAATTACAAGGAAAATATAGACTCCATAAGCGCGCTTCATCAGAATTGCACACTTTGCACCACAGCTAGGAGATGTTGCAAAAATGAATCGTATTGCATGTGTAAACCATATAGAAGTTGTACATATGATATTTCTTGTGATTCTCAAAGTGTATATTATTCTAATGCTTGTATGACTAATTATGGTATGACTTATATTACAGTCCAAAAGCCCAGGATGACAGCAGATATTCCGAAAACTAATACATCAATGAAACATAATGTATGTGAACAGGCCAAGTATAAAAATGACATTACTAAAACATCCAAGTTGTATGACTGTTTATTATTCTGGTGCATTGGAAGTCGAGTTCAAAATGAAATTGACGACTAGAAGAAATGAATCACGCACATGTATATATATATATATATATATATATATCTGCAAAAACTTTAATTTTTAATAATGTGCCTTTAATATAATAAAAACTTCAGACAATTTTACTTAAACTCTCGGTAGTCTTCTATATTACTCTTTCATTTCATTTTTTTGTGTGGATCCATTGAGTTTTTAGTCATATTTTTTGTTTTTAATAGCTTTTATGTATGTTTTATTTTATGATCTACATACATAATTTACTACGTCCGTATGTATTTATCATGGGTGCCCGCAGGGGGAAGCAAAAGGGAGATCTTCCTCCCCTGGACTTTTTAAAAAATAATTTAGAAAAAATTAGACAAAAACTATTTAATTAAAAGGTTTATAGTTAATTGTAACAACAGTGACTCCTTTCATTGTCATATCGACATCATTATCATCACTATTTAATTGGGGATGCATCTCCGATGCTCTAACTTTGCTTGATTTCACCTCTGATTTTCATACAATTTTCCTAACTTATTCTGCAAAGCCTTAATAGTACCAAATTTCTATATAACAATGACAATTTGGCTGTGTCGCAGATATGAACTTTTCCAACTAAAGCATTTTTGTAATTTTCAGCGTATTTTTAAAAGATTTTTGATTTTTTATGATGTGAAATAAATTAAAGTTAACTGTAAATTAAACTCTATATACCCAATTTAAAAAAAAAATTCAAACATTTTCTTGGGGCTCATGTGAGCCCCAGGAGCCCACAGAAAGTTGGGTAAAACGGGAGATAAAATTTGAGAGAAGGGGCAAAGAAAGAAAAAATAAAAAGCTTTTCCCCTCCCTGGAAAAATTTTTGCGGGCGCCCATGGTATGTATGTATGTTAGCAGTTTCGCATAACGGGGCGGCCGCAGAAGTCAGCCTTTAGCAGGTTTGTCATAAAGGTTATCAAGCAAGTGTACAGTAACAGCACTAAAAATTCAAAACGTTTTCCTTAACCTTATTATGCAAGAGGTTATCCGATTGCGTGTAATAAATGCTGTACATAATCATGGAATCTAGATAAAGCATTTATGTCATATCTAGAAATCCATGTACATTATGTACATTGTCAGTTCTAAAGATCTAAAGAGGGAACGCTGCAATCGAACAATAATGTAAAATGAGATTTAAAATCTATATATATATAAAAATGATTGTTTGTATGTATGTATCTTATATATAAAAATGAAATGTTTGTTTGTTTGTCCGGGAATAAAATGTAAACGGCCGAACAGATTTAATTGAAATTTAGCACACTTATGTAACTTATTTAAGCGGTGGTTCCTGTAAAGTTTTAAATAAATTTATTTTTCCGTTGATGTTTCATGGACAAAAAACGTTTTCGTCAGCGGTAGTAAGGTGAAGTAAATTTTTTTTCTACAAAATAAAAATAAAACTAAACTTTGGAGATGTCCTTTCTGGTTGCACATCCAGCATCGAAAGTTATCCAGGTCTGTTTTTGTTCTGGCACCACCAGAAGCTTGTTGAGTCTCGCCATCTTCCATTTTTAAAGTTCGGACCAATTGAGCACTACGGGATGCATGGCTTGCAGCTTCATATGAAAGTGCAAATACCAGAGCTTCACCAGCTGTGTTTGCCACTGATGAGGATTGCTTTCTTTAATTCAAGATCAGCGATGGCATCCACAAAAGAGTCAGACACCAGGATATCGAGAAGATCAGGTGTGGCAGTAAGGTAGGCTAGATGTGCCAGACGTTTAACATCTGCTTCGAGCTCTTGGAAGCTTTCCCTGGGCTTTCGTCGTCGAGTTTTTAGTTGGATTCTGTACATCTCATGTAAGTGTTCATCTCGAAATCTACGCTCGAGAACTTTTACCAGGGATGGGTAGTCTTCTTCTTCTGAAACAGTCTGAAGAATTTATAAAGCTTTCCCTCTCAGAGCCAAGGTTAATGCCGTTGCCTTTGTCTTATCCAAAACCCAGTTATTAGCCGTGGCAGCTGCTTCAAACTGTAGCTTGTACACTGACCACACCACCGAACCATCGAAAGTAGGTACCTTAACCCTTTCAGAAATTTATGAGTCCAGTGGAACCCTCAAAAGAGTGCCCCTACGTCCAGTTTCCATTTCCCTCAGTCTGCATCTTATGTCAGAGATTTCTTCTTGGAAAACATCCTTGAACTCAGTCATCTCTCTCCTAATGGCATTGTTTTCTTCTGCAACGTCCTCCTTGATTTCTTCCTTCAACAATAACAACTTATCTTGGAAATCCTTCCCCTGTTGTATCGATGCTGCCACTTCTGACCTCAAAAATTTGAATTCATTCAAAAGAGCTTCGTCGAGTTCAAACTCAAAGTCATCTGGGTCGACGTTTTCTTCTTCTAACGCTCTTCTAAGACGTTCGACTAATTCTGATTTTTTTCCATCTGTGCTGAGGTTTTTTTTTTAGTTCTCTCCGTAACTCAGGTACCAGCAACTCTTCCAGTGTTTTTAGAACCATACCGACGATACCAAATAACTAAATTTACGATACCAAGAAAATCCCACTTCTGACACCAATGTTGTATTTTCTCGGTTTTGGGCTCTCAAAAAAACTACTTTGTACAGTTTAAAGTTTTATTAATTAAAACTAACAGAAAGAGAAAAGTATATGCGCAAGTAGTCAGTTCGAAAACAAATATTAGTTTCGGAAAAGTAATGGCCGCTATCCATCAACAACTCTCGAGACATGCAACTGCCCAGCAAACAGGTACAAATTGGCAGCAGCCAATCAGATTACAGCAGCTTGTTTTGCTATGAATATTCATTATTCGTCTTGTTTATGTGCAGTATCGTGGCGGCTTTTTCTTGTTTCTATCATACCAATTCTATTGTTCGAGTATAAAAAAAAATGAACACATTTAAATGTGATTATTGTGATAACAATTATAGTGCTAATAAAACACTAAGGGATCGTGTTAGAAAATCTCACCCGGCAATGTCTTGCCTTCTCTACCTAAGGGACGCAAAAGAAAATATGAATCCACCATATCCATATCAGACCCAGACCAGGTAGAAATAAAAAAGTTCAAGTGTATGTATTGCTCTAATGTATACACAGCTAAACCCAATCTTAGAAAACATATTAAAAATGTTCATCCTGGTAATGAATTGCCAGCTGTTAATGTTCAATGTCGAAGAAGAGGCTTGCCTAAAACTGTTTTAACGTTTAGCTCATTTCAAGGTCTGTTTAATTTTAAAAAAAACATTAATATAGATCATACAAACTATACATTCAAGTTGAATTGATAAAATCTACAGAATATGAGATATGGAAGGTGCATGAAAAAAATGAGACAAGCACAAGATTTGTTAAGAAGTATCGTGACTATAAACATGAAAACTATACAACAAAGAGATATAATTGTCACAGGAGTGGAGTGTACATGGGACCATTAAGCAGAAAAAGATATATTAAAATTAAAGGTTCCTGTAAAACTGGGTCTTTTTGTCCTGCTGCAATTATTGCCAAAGTGTATGAAACAGGTGAATTAAGTTGTTCATTAAATATGGTTTCTAGATTAAATTTTTTTTCTAAAATTTTAGGGAAAGTAGTAGTTCATTATTTTAATGAGCACAGTGGACACAATTTTGACCTGGCCCATCTTTTTCTTAGAAAAGAAGAAAGACTCCAAATTGCAACTAAATTGGCTGCTGGAATTCCTTTTGAAGATGTTTTAGATTCTGTAAGAAGCAACCCCAGATTCCCCAAAAATGCGTTATTTCTTGGAAAGAAAGATTTAAGAAATATTTTTAAAGAATTTGGATTGAGCAATAAATATGTTTTGGACAAAAATGATGCTCAAAGTGTTGCTGCATGGGTTGAACTTATAAAAAGTAGTCCTTCAACTTCAAATCTTAACCGTTATGTGAAATTTCAAGACGAGATAAATATAGATGGATTCAAGTCTGAGGATTTCATATTAGTTATATGTGACAATGTACAGGTAGCTGGGGCAAAGCAGTTTTGTGGTCCAATGAAAGAAATATGCATTGATTCCACTCATGGTCTCAATGCATATGACTTTCAGTTAACCACAATCATGGGGATTGATAATCATGGGGAAGGGTTGCCTATTGCATTTTGCATCAGCAACAGAGTGAATTTTTTAGCCATGAAAGTTTTTTTTGAGGCTGTGAAGAATGCTCTTGGTGGCTCTTTAGAAAAAGTTATATTTATGTCAGACGATGCTGACGTTTATTATAATGCATGGTCGTTTGTTTTAGAAATCTGCTTTGTGTGTGGCATGTTGACCGTGCCTGGAAAAAAAACTTGTGTAAAATCAAAAATAAAACTCTGCATCCAAAAATATACAAAATTGCTTGATCCTTGATGGAACTTGGTGATCAACAAAAATTTGAAGATCTTTTAAAAAGGTTTTTGGAACTTCTGCAAGAAGACCCAGAAACAAAAGATTTTCATAAATATTTTTTAACAGAGTATGCATCCAGACCTGAAACATGGGCGTGGTGTCACAGAATAGGGCTCAGAGTGCACCACAACATGCATTTAGAAGCTATGCATCGAGTTTTAAAACACGTCCATTTGCAAGTAAATAATTTTTTTTATTCTAGTATGCTTCAATTTATAATAAAATGTTTATTAAGAGCAACTATAAAATAAATCTAAAAATTTTAAGTAGAAATGAATATTTAATTATAGGGAAAAAAAGTTAAAAGAATGGACAAAAGTATTCATGCTCTGATGTGCTACCTGATTGATAAAATGATCGATCAATTTACAAAGAACACCAAGGGTAAATGGACACGACATCTTGGTAACATACGAAAACGGCATTGTTCCAGTTTGAAAATTGATCCCACACTCTGTACTAAAGTTGAAAAAGATAAGGTTTATGTGGTAGGAGGAACTAACAAAATTCAGCATAGAGTTGGCCGATCTTCTTCCATGCCACATGAAGAACCTTTTTGCCCACTGAAATGTTCAAAGTGTAATGTGTGCATTCATCACTTCAGTTGCACATGCTTAGATAGTGGCTTGCACGCCACTACTTGCAAGCATGTGCACTTGGTAATGCAGATACAGAAACCTAGGATTAGTTTTGAAGTTATGGAGAGGCCTGCATCAGTTACCTCAAATACAGACAATGAAGCTCATATATTACTTGAAAGAGTGAATAAAAATAATGTTCAAGTGGATATGGCAGATACTTTGTTACATGTGGATCATCTTGTTGCTGATTTATATCAGCTCGTCAGCAATGACCATTCTAAGGCAAAAATGCTTGTTGACATTTTAGAAAAGCAAAATCTGTTTTAAGTATTCCTAAACTATCTTTTCCTAGTCTATCAAATAATAAAGAGCCCGCTAACAAAAAAATCATTCATCAGAGATCTTTCAGATCAACCAAAAAACCAAGAGGAAACAGCCACACATCATATTCAAAACCATCAGGAGATGAAAAAGAAATAATATATGCAGATTTAGAAGGAAATTCTAAATTAATTTCTGCAAAACCTTCTTCTGATCACACTTATTCAGATAATGAAATGGTTCCATTGCTTAAATATGAACATTCCTATGCTTTGCTTTGATTTTTTTTATAGTTGTACATATATGCTGAAGATCTTATAATTTGCTTTAACTTTTTCTGTCATAAAAAGATTTACTTATAGTCTACAAATCTTAGACTTTGTTTTGACTTTTTTGTAAATAGATGTAGATTTAATCTAAATATTTTATACCATGTTTTCTCAGTAGATTTCAAAGATGTACATAATTTCTAAAGTTTGTAGACATATGTTTTGACTTTTTTTTAATAGATGTACATATATGCTGAAGATTTTATAATTTGCTTTAACTTTTTCTGTCATAAAAAGATGTACTTATAGTCTACAAATCTTAGACTTTGTTTTGACTTTTTTGTAAATAGATGTAGATTTAATCTAAATATTTTATACCATGTTTTCTCAGTAGATTTCAAAGACGTACATAATTTCTAAAGTTTGTAGACATATGTTTTGACTTTTTTTAAAATGCTAAAACACGTATTTCATTATTTTTGGAGTAGAAACTAAATACTAATTTTTACTCCTGTAGCATTAACAGTTTTTGAGTAGCAGCTACTTTGAAAACCAAATAACCCAATTTTCCAACCCACGTTTGAGGTCTGGGAAAACGAATTTTCAAAAAATGGTGAAACACGTATCTTTTTATTTTGCAAGAAGAATCCATATACCAAATTTCAAAATCTCCTCATTTTTGGTTTTCGTGATATACATTGTTTTAGAAAAAAGTTTGTTTTCCAGTTTTTTTCCCTCAGGAGCAAAATTTTCAAAAATCCTTTTTTAGTAGATGCTTACGCAAAAAAAGTAATATAAGTTCCAAATTTCACGTTCCTAGGATGAGGCGTTTGAGCTCGAGCTCGGCGTTGATTATCAGTCAGTCAGTCAGTCAGGACATACATATATATATATATATATATATATATATATATATATATATATATATATATATATATATATATATATATATATATATATATATATTATGAGTTATTTATTTTAAGTTTATCTTTTTTGTTTAAACGTCAATGAGCAAGTCCATGAACGACCTTTTATCATTACGGAAGTTGTCAGACCGGAGGCGGAATTACTTTCCGAGTTAATATCCGGCATCGTTGATATGTTTTTTTTATTATCTATTTTATGCTTGCGATAAAAGTTTTCAGACTTCTTGCACTGTTCTCTTAGATTTGAATCTTGAGTTCATTCACATTTAAATCGAGGCAGACAATTTTAAACGTCGTATCAGTTCATCAAAAGCTACGAAAATTTGAATATTAACCAGCAAAACTTGTGTTAGCTTGTTAAGTCTATTTTAAACAGTGTCAAACTTTGAGCTTTTTAATTCAATTTCTGCTTGCAGACTTCTATGTAGCGAATAGCTATTTTCAACCAAACCAAACTGCACCCAAGTTTTGCTTTTAACCAAACCTAACTTTTACTAAGAAGGTAATAAAACTTTAGTTTCCATTTCTAGTTCAAAGTGAAAAACGAGTCAGTTTTGAATTTTTTTCGAAGAGTCCAGTTGTTACATTGGTTGTGACTTTAAGAGATGGACAATTTTAGAGCATTGAACCACAAACCGCATACTTTTTTACATAGAGCTCTTAATTGACAAGATGAGTAGATCTTATTGCAATTTCATAAAGGAACCATTCATTGTCGACCCTCTTCGTGGTATTTTTCCACAAGCGTTTTTGCGTTTTATAGTTTTGAACCGTTTTATTATTTATTTAAAATGTGATGATCCGCTATTGCTATGCTCACTCTGGATTGTAATGCTTTTGCATATAATGATACAGATCCGTCTATATGCACTAAGTTATAGTTAATTTTTACTTTCCGACGCATTAAAACAAAATAATGTTAAATAGTTTTATATTATATCTGCTGGATCTAATTTTAAAATCAATCTAAGTTACATAATTTTTTTTTTTTGCTCAAAATGATGTCGCAGTTGTGAAATTAATAAAATGTTCCTGGTTAAAATCTAAAAATGAAAAAAGGAAACATTTCTTTACAAATAGAGTGATAAACCCATGGAACTTGCTCCCACCTGAAATTATAAACTCTTCAACCTTTTCCCGTTTCAAGTCCTGTCTCCTGACCCACAACTTAGCCAGGTTTTTTGTCAACAGCTAACAATCCTGTCGGAGATGGAGGTCAACAACACTGAACTTCTCATATCTACAGAGTTTTTTCTTTTTCTGGGCATTACAGTGGAAAACATCTGGGGAATTATTCCTGATTAATCTACCCTACATTACATTCTCAATTGCTCCTCGCCTTTGTTTTGTGGCTTAAACTTTGAAGTCGAACGTCATTTTACGTCTTCTTACATGCCATTCTCAATTGCTCCTCGCCTTTGTTTTGTAGTTTGAACTCTGAGGTTGAACCGTCACTTTGCGTCTCCTTTCTTGTTTCTTTTTCTTCCGCTTTTGTTTTCTCTTTGTTCGAATGTGATTACATTTTTGTTTTATTTATATTGCTAGCCAAATGGTGTAAGTGGCCGTTGGCCCTGCTATTTGACGACGTAATAATAATAATAATAATAATAATAATAATAATAATAATAATAATAATAATAATAATAATAATAATAATAATAATAATAATAATAATAATAATAATAATAATAATAATAATAATAATAATAATAATAATAATAATAATAATAATAATAATAATAATAACAATAACAATAACAATAACAATAACAATAACAATAATAATAATAATAATAATAATAATAATAATAATAATAATAATAATAATAATAATAATAATAATAATAATAATAATAATAATAATAATAATAATAATAATAATAATAATAATAATAATAATAATAATAATAATAATAATAATAATAATAATAATAATAATAATAATAATAATAATAATAATAATAATAATAATAATAATAATAATAATAATAATAATAATAATAATAATAATAATAATAATAATAAATAATAATAATAATAATAACGTTTTGCCCCCTCAATAACTGCGCTTAAAAGCTCATATTCGAGATGTCGATAACATAGACAATGCATATGTACATCTTCTCCAAATTGCATATCAGCAAGAGCGGACAAAGGCGCCAGGATGCCGATGCAGTTAAGAGAATTCAAGAGTTGACAACGATTGGTCTGGGTAGTCTCCGAAGGACCACCACCTCTGGTGCTGTTTGATGAGCCCTGTTAATGAAACATTTTTTAACTATTAGTTTTATTTAATATATTATGCTTATCAAGTGTATGTTTGTATTTTATTATATCTGTACATTGAGATCATGTTGTGTATGTGCTGAAAACAATAATAACAGGTTATCTATCAACCTGCATTTCTGAATAACCGAAAATTTAAAATCCAAGATGAATTCTAGACAATTTCAATTAAGCATAACATTCTAACAAGCAAATAAAAAATTATTTAATGTACAAATTTAATGTTTTCTTCTAAATCAAATATAATGTACAGATAAATTTACACTGAATTTGTCATAAACATAACACATTCAAAGACACAGACACACACATACTTCTTTTTCATTCGATCGTAACACCAATCAAGGATGCCGACGATGGCAAACATGTCAAAGAAAACTGCCAGCGATACTCCGGTGATGATGGATACATTTTCTTGCGACATGCTTTGATTAATTTTGTAATAAACATTTAAAATATTTACTCAAAACATTATTTGTAAATTACAAGCAATTAGCTAAAATGTGCAGTCAATTTTTTTATTTGCTGGTTCATAAACTTTATACTTTTAATTTAAAATCTTTAACTATTGGTAAGTTAGTTAGTATTGGACATTAAATAGTTTTGTACGAATTTCATAATTATTTATAAGCAGCTGTGTATAAAATTATCAAGAGAAAGTAATCAATTTTACTAGCCGTATTGCCAGGTCTACCAATTGAAGACCAGAAAACTGCCATTCTAGCCGCGGAGAGTAAAACGTTAAAAAACTGTTTCTATAAAAACAATATTAAAACAGCAAATATGATTTTTCAAAAGACATGACTAGAATAGTCCTAGCTGAATTTTAACCTGTTATGAATAAGCCAATTTTCTTTCAGCCAGCCTAACTTAGCCAATCCTTTATACCCTGGCTGGCTGACGATCTCACACGCTAAAAATCATAAAATGTGAAGATACTTGTACATGCGCATATGCTTATAATGCTACTAATATACAAATACGTGTAACCATACTTGGTACTTGTACATTAAAGTACTGCACGGACCTATTTTTAGTCGTGGCCCGGCTCGTCGGCAACTCGGCCCAGCACGGCCCCAATTCTTACACCAAATATTCCCTCCTGGCACGGCAAGTTTTTGCAGACGTTATAATCCTATATATTTGGCACAAAACCTTGGTCAGGCCTATCCCGATCCGTGCAGTATTCTTTTCTACAACATCAGGATGTAATTTGTATCCTTTCCTTTCCTTTAACTATATTTTACATCATTTACAACACAAATTATATGATTTACAACACGAAGTTTATTATTCACGACACGAATTACATTATTTAAAAAACGAATTACATCATTTACAACACAGATTACATCATTTACAACACAAATTACATAATTTACAACTCGAATACATCATTTACAGCACTAATTAAATAATATTTTTAAATTATTAAGGTTGTTTAAATGACAAATAAATTGAGATTTTGGGGTACACAATTGACAACACGAGTTCAAATTACCCTCAGCCTTTTAGAATTTTAAAACAATTTTAACCTATCCTTAATACTGGGGGATTTAACCAACTTTTGATAGGAAAAGTTTGAGGCAAAATTAACAATTTTAGTACAGCTTTCAAAGTAGTAAAGGTTATATATCTTAGAAAGCAGGAGTGTCATTTGGCGGAGCTGGTGGCCCCTTAAAAATTAAAAATAATATTTTTGGTAAAATATCTTGAACGTTTTTTCAAAAAAAGTACTTACAATTACTCTCTTCGGGGTTCCACGTCAAAACGTTCACAGACAAAATGTTCAACAACAAAATGTTCCCGACAAAACGTTCACGACACAACGTTCACGACAAATTGTTCACAACAAAATGTTCAACGACAAAAAAAAAAAAAAAAAAAGAATATATATATATATATATATATATATATATATATATATATATATATATATACATATATATATATATATATATATATATTTGTTTCTTGCATATAGCGGTACGATATTTTCTTGTACGCAAACTCCATTGAATATAACTGCCCATTTTGTATTTGTTAATTTTTTTGCCAAAGACTCAAAACGTCGAAGGGAAGCCCGTTGTTGGGAAGATAGACTATTAACGAATTCCTTGTTTTCAGCCGTATTTACGTTTATTTGTAAAAAAAATTTAAAAATTAAAAAAAAACAGTTATGTTATAAAATAAATAAAATAAATTAAAAGGAGTAACTTTTAAGTTTAAAGTAATAAACAGGGCTAACGCGTTTCGACAGTTAGTTTGTCATCATCAGAGCCCGAAAAGAAAAACAAAACATGGATAGAATAATGAAAAGTGAAATTAGTTAAAACCGATAATGAAACAAAATAATAATATTTATTTTTCGAGAATTACATGTTAATTTATTTTACTATAGGGAGATATTAAAAATAAATTATATAATAAAACTGTTATACATTTGAAAAATACGGTCGAAAAGCAAAATCTATTAATTGTCAAACGACAGATCTACATCAAATCTCGCGCAACCATGACATTGTTAAAACGGAAACCATCTCTGAAGAATTGCCAAAATTAAATTAATTAATTAAAATGCCACGTAATTTTACACAAAACGTTATCGTCGACGTCGCATAGTTATATTGTTACAATGCAGAACTGCCGCCATTCTTGCCATTCTGTCGAAACGTGTTAGCCCTGTTTATTACTTTAAACTTAAAAGTTACTCCTTTTAATTTATTTTATTTATTTTATAACATAACTGTTTTTTTTTTAATTTTTAAATTTTTTTACAAATAAACGTAAATACGCCTGAAAACAAGGAATTCGTTAATAGTCTATCTTCCCAACAACGGGCTTCTCTTCGACGTTTTGAGTCTTTAGCGAAAAAATTAACAAATACAAAATGGGCAGTTATATTCAATGGAGTTTGCGTACAAGAATATATATATATATATATATATATATATATATATATATATATATATATATATATATATATATATATATATATATATATATATATATATATATATATATATATATATATATTTGGTTGTGGCGTCAAAGCGGTGTGCGGTCTCCTGTTTTGGACTTTGAAAATTTTAGTGAACTTGTAAAAATCGGAAAATACAAGGAACTCTGCTGGAAGATAAGTCAATTTGTTTTATATTATTTCGAAAATAAGTTAGCTGTGAACCTTGTTAGGTAGGGTAGTACTTCTAACTCGGTTATAACACGTGCTATTATTGAACGAGCGATAATGGCGCGCAAACTGATTGTAAGCGAAATGTTGTGTTATGTTATAAACAACTTAACTTTTATTGATAACCCAAAGTTTCATGATAAATTAGTTAAATTTTACAACAACGATGAGTTGTCAACTGCCAAAAAACAGATTTTCGGGGACTACGAAAACGTCAAAAATGAATAGTTTAAATCGCACTCTAGTGGATCGAGTAAAAGTGACAAACTAAAAGGAATTCTCGAAATAGTCAAATTTATTTTTGATAACACTTTGGAAAAAGATATGCCTATCTATAGTGCCGTAAACTTTGATAGGCTTCCGATGCTGAAATTTGAGCAAGATAAAAATTCATTCTATAAGATAAATGAAAGAATAGACTCAATTGAGCTTAATATAAAAAAACTCCAAACTGAACAGCAATTTGCTTACGTGTCCACCAATCTGAGTAAAAGACACGAGGCTGAATTGAATGATGGATTTACTCACTTGTCGACAAAAAACGCAAACAACTGTTCTCCTCTCTTATGGTCAGACTTAGTTAGAGAAAGGAGCAGCTTAGAAATGAACGAAAACGAAAATGAATTTCTCATTGTTAGTAATAAAAAACTGAAAAATAGAGGGAAAAAAAACCTAACTGATATTCATCCATGCATTACCGACAAAATACCTATGAAAATAGTAGGAAGAAAAACGTGTGATTCTTCTTTAAAAGCCAGCAAAACAATAGTTAAGAAAAAGACGTACCATCTTGGAAATGTTAGCAAATGTCATAAGGAGGCTACAACTGATCATCTATCGGCCAATGGCATTCAAGTCATTTCCTGCTATCCGCTATTCAGAAAAACTGAAAACGATAAAGTCAACATCAGCCAAGAATCTACTGCTTTCAGGATTTGCATTGAAGAGAACGATGTTGTTAAGCTATGCAATCCAGACATATGGCCAACTGGTATTATCCTACGGGAATGGGAATTCAAACCTCGTTCTCCAGAAGCACAACAGAAAAATGCATCCTCAACCTCATAATGATTGTCGAACTTGACACATCTTCTTCAGCCAACTCTGCATCTATAGACACCTCTTATGAAACTCTAGACAACATCTCAAAATTTTTGTCCAACTCTATACTATCACTCCTTCACATTAACTGCCGTAGTTTAAACAACAAAACTTCAGAACTTGACACCCTTCTTCACTTTTGCTCCCCCGATATTATTGGCATAACTGAAACTTGGCTCAATGATGCTAAAGCAAATTTAGTTATATTTCCTAACTACAACTTTGTATTCAAGAACCGTAAGGAAGGAAGAGGTGGAGGTGTTGGTCTTCTTGTCAAATCTCATCTATCTTACGAAGTTGTTGAAGTAGATTTGTCAGCCTTCTCTTTTGAGTTCCTGGTAATAAAAGTTACACACCTTCATAAAACCTACACCTATTGTATTATCTACCTCCCGCCAAGCTCTAATATCTCATGTTTTCTAGACGAACTTCATACTTTACTAAATGATTTTCTTATATCACACAGGTTTTTGTTTCTACTAGGTGATTTTAATATTGATTTGCTTAAAATTGATGACCCTGGACACATCTCAAATGATTTTTTCAATCTCTTATCTTCTTACCACATACTACCAACAATCACCAAACCAACAAGAATAACTCCCGAATCGAAATCTTTAATAGACAATATTTTTACAAATGAGCCACTCTGCAATATTTCTTCATCAATAATCTACTACGACTTATCGGATCACCTTCCCATAATCATAACAATGAAACGTACAACAAAAATCTATGCCAAAAAATCTATAAACAGAAGAGCTACAAAGCCTGCAAACAAATTACATTTTCTTAATTTGTTGCAAAATACAAACTGGTCCTGTGTATTTCTAGCATGCGAAAATGCCGACCCTGAAAAAGCTTACTCAATGTTTATAAACTTATATGATAAGGTTTATAATGAATCTTTTCCTATTTCAAGTTTTCCTTTAGCAAATCCAAAATTTAAAAAAGATTGGATGAACCAGGAATTACTTGATAGGTGCAAATTAAAATCTAAACTTTACAAAAATTACATTAAAGAGCCAACCCTTGAAAATAAAGTCAAATTTGTTCAAAGTAGAAACATATTCAAATCTCTGGTAAAAAAAACTATCAAACAATTTTATGCTGAAAAATTTACTTCTTACAAAAACAACATCAAGAAAACTTGGACTTTAATTAACTCACTCATTAACGGAAATCATAAAAATAATAAATTGCATGATAAATTTGTTGTCAACGATTGCTTGACAACTGACGAATTAATTATTAGTGATGCGTTTAACAGCTACTTTACTGATATCGAAATTAATTTAGCATCCAAGATTCCTGATTATGGAGATTCTTATAAACAATTTTTACCACCTTTAGTTTCAACATTATTTAAATTTTCCTCTTGTACTCACTTAGATATAATTAATATTTCTAAAAAACTTAAAATTTCTCATTCTTCTGGGGTTGATAATATTGACCCTCACCTTGCTATTCTATCTATTGATCACATAGCAGTGGTACTTTCGTGTATCATTAACTGTTCACTACAAACCGGTATTGTTCCTTATCAAATAAAATTAGCAAAAGTCATACCGTTATTCAAATCAGGAAAAAATCATCAACTTCTAACTACCGTCCAATTTCTATTTTACCATTTTTTTCCAAGTTTTTTGAAAAAGTTGTTCATATACAGCTTTACAGTTATTTCAACAAAAATTTATTATTATATGAACATCAGTATGGTTTTCGTCCAGGTTTCTCTACTTATATGGCTGTTAGTAAATTACAAGATAAAATTCTTTACTCAATCGACCATAGTGAAATACCACTTGCAATTTTCCTTGACTTATCCAAAGCCTTTGACACTATTGATCACAATATCATTATTGCAAAACTAAAGCACTACGGTATATCTCAGACTGAGCTTAACTGGTTTAGAAATTATTTGTCTGGGAGATCTCAATGTGTACAATTTAACAATGAATTGTCCAGTTTCAAATCTATTATTTGTGGTGTTCCCCAACGATCTATACTCGGGCCGCTTCTGTTCATAATCTGCGTTAATGATCTCTCCAATAGCTCTCTGTTTTTTAAATATTTTCTATTTGCTGATGACACAACTGCTTTCATTTCAGATAAATCTTTACCAGATTTGATACAAAAAACAAACACTGAACTGAATAAATTATCTTTTTGGTTTAAATGCAATTAATTATCTCTCAATGCTGATAAAACTAACTACATTGTATTTCATAATCCTCGTAAAAGGTTTTCCCCAGACAACATAGAACTAACAGTTGATGGCTCTAAAATAGATAATGTTTCAGTAACAAAATTTTTAGGAGTCTACGTTGATCAACACTTAACATGGGCTCATCATGTAAACTATGTTTTCAAAAAAGTTTCCCTGCATTCAGGTATAATTCATCGTCTTTCGTGGTTTCTTCCTAGCAAGGTTTTGCTGACACTGTACTTTTCATTAATATATCCTTTCATTAACTATTGTAATTTTATTTGGTGTATCAACTACAGAAGTCGAATAACGAAAATAATGATTCTACAAAAACGTATTATTAGAGCAATTTGTCACCTGCCCAGGAGTCATTCAACCAAAACCACTCGGATAAACAACCATTTGTTGACAGTTGATCAAGTCTGTCTATATCAATCAGCAATTTACATGTATAAGTATGCACATGATCTTTCAACCCAATATTCAACGAGTCACCTTTATAAAGCAGAAGAAGTTCACAACCATTTTGTGCGTTCTAAACACTGTTTCCGTTCAGGATTGATCCGCTCGACACTTGGAATGCACTCGATAAAATTTGTTGGTCCTAAGATCTGGAATTCTCTGCCGCATGACATCAACAAAAGTTCTCTCAGCTCATTCAAGGCTTCTCTGAAAAACTACCTGCTGCACAAGACTTTGAAAGACTTCATACCAATTCAGTGAAGATATCTGCTCTTTTGTAAATTTTTACTTTTTTACAATTTTATGTACAGGGTTACAGTCTCGCAGGAACATTTGTTCTTTTTCTGTTGCCCCTTATTTGTTTTTTAGTCGAAATTGTGATTTTTTTATAAATAAATTTGTGAAAAAATATATATGTATATATATATATATGCGGTTACAATGTCGTTTTGCCATATAATCAATAGTGGTAATATTACATTGCGTCGGAAAAGACAGTGATTCATAACCTTTCGAATGTCACCGTCACACAGGCAGACGGTAGCAGGGAAGATGAAGGTGTTGTTGACAGTGGAAATGCGGTTATAATGTCGTTTTGCCATATAATCAATAGTGGTGATGTTACATTGCGTCGAAAAAGACAGTGTTTCATAATTGGTTTTAAATAGTTCCGCCTTTGTCGGATTACAATATTTTTTTATAGACTGATTTACAAAAAATTTTAATTCTTTAGTTTTGTAGTATATATTTTAATTATACATTTCAGTTCATTTTAGGTTATTTTATTTACAAATTCTAGTATATTCGATTTAAAAAACTTTCCTGTCTTCGTAAATATTGGTATATATGTCTATGTTGTTTATATTTAAACAGTTGAGTACCGATGATGGCGAATGCCGAAACCGGCCGGTCTACTCGTTTAAATAAAGATTTTGAAAATGTTTGTACTGTTTTGAACATAAGAAAAGAATGGAGACAGCTGACGAATTTGATTCAAAAGTGTTGCAATAAGAAATGGGCCGTTATATTTAATAGAGCTTGCATTCGTGAAAATCTGATTCCTAGTTATTTAAAGAATATATACCAGCGCTCAAACTACAATGATACCTTCTCGATGGCTCGACATACCATTGAAGAAGAATTGAACAATGCCCAAATTGAATTCAACAAGTTGAACGTCAAATTGCTTAATGAAAAAGGTATATTGTGTTCTGATATTTTTGATAATGAGCATAAACACCTCTTCGAACAAAACATCAATAAAGCAATAGAAAGGTGTGATGCACGGAAAAAATCCATAATTCTAAATAAGCTCTCCAATCTGTATGGAGGCAGTTTTCTACTAAAAAATAATGTTAAACATTTTGTTAATCTTTCGACATACATTCCCACCGAGAATGAAGTAAAGTTTCTTCAGCTTGGGTACAATTGTCATGTACCAGGAAAATACAGTCAAATGAAAAAGCAAGTTGAACTTGAAATGTTATATCACCAGATTGACTTATTTGCTGTTGAGGGTAAACTGTCTGTTAGCAATCGTTTGTCTGCACTGTTGAAAGCTGAAGGTTTAAAGCATCAAAACCTGAGTAAAAGAATGGCCCGTGAACTACTCAACGCAGCAGCATCTTTGAAAAACAATTCCAGTATAATAATTCGAAAGTCCGATAAATCAAATTCTTACGTTATCCTGGATAAGGATGACTACCTTAGTAAACTTAGTGAAATTGTATCAGATTCGTCAAAGTTTCGAAAAATTTCCAGAGACCCCACAATTCATATTAAAACTAAAGCTAATAAACTTATTGCTGGCATCCTTGCTAAGGATCCAAAATGCACTTTACAACAAATAATTGGTGAATTCTCTCCAGGGTATATTTACGAAACGTAAAAACACACAAAACAGGCAATCCTCTTCGACCAATAATATCTCAATGTCCTACGCCTACTTTTAATCTTGCAAAATTCCTTGTTACAGTAATTTCTCCATATTGTCCAACTCAACACACTGTCAAATCTTCATTCGAGTTTGTTAATCTCATCAAGGGTCACCGCGATGTATGTGGTATAATGGCTTCCCTCGACGTTACTAGCCTGTTTACCAGCGTTCCCACTGATGAGACCATAGACATAATCTTGACATATGTGTACCACGTCGAAACTTCACGTCCTCCAACAACCCCCGAAGCAACAATGGCAGAGCTACTTCGTCTGTGCACCAAGGAGTTGCCCTTCAGACACCCCAGTGGCCAGTTGTTTTTGCAGATTGACGGAGTTGCTATGGGCTCCCCACTTGGGCCTGTCTTTGCCAACTTCTACATGGGACATTTAGAAAAGATTTCATTTGGCGAGATAGATAAACCAGTTCTGTATACTCGATATGTTGATGACATTTTTCTCATATGTCAGAATTCCGCTCAATTAGAAGAGGTGAAAACTTCTTTTCAGAAAAATTCTGTGTTGAAGTTTACGGTCGAACATAGTGACATTCAGCAGCGACTCGCCTTCCTCGACGTCCTCGTTACTCAGGCTGCATCCGGTCTTACATACGAAGTTTACGTGAAACCGACTAATGAGGATGTATGTATGAATGGTGCTGGTTACTGCCCTGATAGATACAAGGAAGGAGTTATTTGCAATTTAATATCTAGGGCTTATGAAATATCTGATGATTGGATAAAATTCAATGCTGAAGTTGAACGCATCAAAGTCCTTCTCATTGATAACAACTACACCAACACCATGATTGATAAAGTCTTAAACACCTTCTTAGCCAAAAAAAGAACCAACTCTCACCTTTTTGATAGTCAACCAGAGATTGAAACAATCAGCATTCGTTACCGTGCGCAGATGCATGATCGTTACAAACTTGATGAAAAAATTATCCGTGATATAATTATAGAAAACGTCAAGGTGAAAGACCGTCTGACACAGAAGCTGAACTTTAACATTTACTATAACGACAGAAAATCGCATACAATGATAATGCGCAACAGTCGTCATCATTCCAACTATTTACAACAATCAAACGTCGTTTACAAATTTAATTGTCCCTACTCCCATAAGAACATAGAAACTTACATCGGGCATACACGTACGGCTCTCTCCAGACGCCTCACTATGCATACTCAAGGTGGAAGCATTTTAGCCCACTTCAGAACTTCACACAACCAAAAGCTTACAAGACAAATTCTCGATGACAACACTGTCGTGCTCAATCGTGAACCTGATCCTTATCGTCTAAAAATCTTAGAGGCCCTCCATATTGTTCAAAATAAACCTGGAATAAATGTACAAGACGACCATTTTGGACGAATACTACGTTTGTTCAATAATAACTCAATCCACTTTTCCATACGTCAAACATCAAGTACAACTTCTACCAATAACTCTGGAAACAATAAGATTCCTTGTGTGTCAGCTCCCTCTATCGGTGATGCTACTGGCTGTTCCTCTTTTACAAATTTATCTGTTCTCTGCGTCAAGAGTTCGAAATCTGAGGTTCACCAGGCACTACCGGCACTACGACAAGACGTACACCCATCAGCGCAGGTATCTCCACCTCCGCTTTCTGATGAATCTGGAGATTGCTTGAGTAATGTGCATAGCCTTGTTTGTGACATTGATGATGATGTTAAGGATGATGAGCCCGAGCCACTTGCTGTTTCTGGCCCCTCTAGTGACGCGTGTGGTTCTGTTCCGGAGATTGCTTCGAACCTTTCTAATGTCACCGTCACACAGGTTGACGGCGGCGGCGAAGATGAAGGGGTTGTTGACAGTGGAAATGCGGTAACAATGTCGTTTTGCCATATAATCAATAGTGGTAATATTACATTGCGTCGGAAAAGACAGTGATTCATAACCTTTCGAATGTCACCGTCACACAGGCAGACGGTAGCAGGGAAGATGAAGGTGTTGTTGACAGTGGAAATGCGGTTATAATGTCGTTTTGCCATATAATCAATAGTGGTGATGTTACATTGCGTCGAAAAAGACAGTGTTTCATAATTGGTTTTAAATAGTTCCGCCTTTGTCGGATTACAATATTTTTTTATAGACTGATTTACAAAAAATTTTAATTCTTTAGTTTTGTAGTATATATTTTAATTATACATTTCAGTTCATTTTAGGTTATTTTATTTACAAATTCTAGTATATTCGATTTAAAAAACTTTCCTGTCTTCGTAAATATTGGTATATATGTCTATGTTGTTTATATTTAAACAGTTGAGTACCGATGATGGCGAATGCCGAAACCGGCCGGTCTACTCGTTTAAATAAAGATTTTGAAAATGTTTGTACTGTTTTGAACATAAGAAAAGAATGGAGACAGCTGACGAATTTGATTCAAAAGTGTTGCAATAAGAAATGGGCCGTTATATTTAATAGAGCTTGCATTCGTGAAAATCTGATTCCTAGTTATTTAAAGAATATATATATATATATATATATATATATATATATATATATATATATATATATAACATTATATCTATGGTACTAATTTCACTTTTCGCATCTATTGATATCCCGACAAGTATTTTTATTAACATTGATTATATTAGAAGGTATAAGTAGCATTAACCAGGCTTTATTTATTATCATCCAAAAAACTAGAAAACCATTCTCCTGGACCTGTAATACGATTTGACGATTTTATAACATTGGTGATCAGAAGTGAGATTTCAAGAATGGTTTTGAAAGCATTAGATGAGCTCTTGATACTCGAGTTCAAGCGAGAACTTAGAAAACGAGAGCTCAGTGATCAAGGAATAAAGTCTGAGCTCGTGGACCGCCTCCGGACGTCATTGGAGGACAATGGGTTTGACCCAGAAGAATACGTAATCGAAACAGAAAATAAATTGATGGAGGCTCTGAACAAGACGGCGGAAGAAATCGGAGCAGCACAAAGAGCAGCACCGGAGCAAAAGTTGACACCGACGAAAGAGCCGAGTTGGAATGTGAAAAGAAAACGTTCGATTTTAGCTTACAAGAAAAAAAATAACAAAAACAACAATAGCAATGCAGCTAGCAAAAACTCTGAAACGATGAGCCAAGAACAGAGAACGGTACCGAGGATTCTGAATCATATGAATCCACAGAGGATTCTGAATCAGATAAACTAAGAATCATTTTAAAATCAAATAGCAGTTTGATGAAGGGATTTATCGGATTTATGGAACGTGTTTTCAAAAAACCATTTGAAGAGTCTCTTGAGAAAGATCTCGAGGAGTGGAGGAAAAAAAGAACAGCCATGGAATATTAGATGGAAAGATATTTCAGATATTTTCATTAAAAATGAAGGCGGATATTCGATGGCGGAATTGTGTTATGGAAAACAATGTGCTGAATATTCAATAGAGATACATTAGATCGTGTAATGAAAAAAAGATGGTGCTTATTTGAAATATGATTTCAACAAAGATCTAAAAGATGTGCAGGAAGAAGAAAAAGCAGACAGTTCCGATAAACCGTGCAAAGATGTTCAGGATGAGGCATGCAAAAAACGCTGTGATGAATCGTGCAGAAATGGCGACGATGAGCCAAAGAAAGACTCTGTTGATGAGCCAAAGAAGGACTGGAAGCGACAGGATTAAGAGGGGGTAGTGTTATATCTATGGTACTTATTTCACTTTTCCCATATATTGATATCCCGACAAGTATTTTTAATAACATTGATTATATTAGAAGATATAAGTAGCATAAACAAGCTTTATTTTTTATTATCCAATAAAGTAGAAAACCATTTTTCTGGACCTGTAATACGATTTGACGATTTTATAACAATATAAATATATATATATATATATATATATATATATATATATATATATATATATATATATATATATATATATATATATATATATATATATGTATGTATGTATATATATGTATATATACATATATGTATATATATTTATATATATACACACACACACACAGATATATATATATATATATATATATATATATATATATATAAATATATATATATGTTTAAGTTTAAGTTTAAGTTTATTTGGATTGCTCTTCAAGATTGATTTTTTTAAATTGTTATAATTTTGTACATTAAACATTTAATAAAAAAACCAAAATAATTTAAAAGCCAAAAACACGTTTGCTGGGTCAGCTAGTATATATATATATACATATATATATATATATATATATACATATATATATATATATATATATATATATATATACATATATATATATATATATATATATATATATATAGATATATATATATATATATATAGATATATATATATATATATATATATATATATATATATATATATATATATATATATATATATATATATATGTTTATATACATACAGACATATATAAATATATATATATGTATATATGACTCTACTAGGAATCGAACCCTCGTGTCTACGGACGGCAACACCGCCTCGCCTAAATGCAAGCGCTATTACCAACTGAGCCACCGACCATCACCAAAAAAATGTTTTTTTTTTTTCTTATTATAGTTTATAGTTTTTTACACCATGTGTTTTAAGACGCAAAAACAAAATCAAAATGAGAAAAATACTTATTTACACTAAATAATTTTTCTCTATATTTACAGTTCTTTAGGATTATTTTGTATCCATTTATAGATGATGTCGTGGCATATTTCCGTGTTCAGTATGGTTTGGAGTGAAGTTGGTTTTTGGATCCTTTTACAAAAGTTCCCAAGTTCCATTCCTAGTTGTGTCGTTTCTTTGCAGTGCAGCAACCAGTGCTCGATTGTTTCCTCTGTGCCGCAGGTTTCGCACAAACCTGTCTCATGAAGATTCATTCTCTTCAAATTTTGTTTCAGCCGACACTTTCCAACACCATAAATGATGCCTAGAAGTCTCAGTCTTTCGGAGCTACTTAACATTAGACTACGACTATGATAGGCTCAGAACTCCTTACTTCGGCTCGACAGCTAGTCTGCTGCCAGATAGATAATTTTTTTTTTATGAAGGGAAACATTACGTTGAAATGTTTTGAGAGCCTACAAATAGGATGACTAACTGTCACCACAAGTCACGCAAATATTTATACGACTCTACTAGGAATCGAACCTACGTGTCTACGGCAACACCGCCTCGCCTAAATGCATGCGCTCTTACGAACTGAGCCACCGACCATCACCAAAAAACGATGGCTAGAAGTTTCAGTCTTTAATATATATATATATATATATATATATATATATATATATATATATATATATATATATATATATATATATATACATATATATATATATATATATATATATATATATATATATATATATATATATACATATATATATATATATATATATATATATACATATATATATATATATATATATATATATACATATATATATATATATATATATATATATATATATACATATATATATATATATATATACATATATATATATATATATATATATATATATTTCCGTTTTTGTGGCCTTAAAACTCAAAAAGTACAGTTGCAATTTAGCGTCTTAAAACACATGGTGTAAAAGACTATAAACTATAATAAAAAAAAAAAAAAAAAAAAAAAAAAAAAAAAAAAAAAAAAACAGTTGCAATTATTTTGAACAAAACATTTTCAGTTTATCAACAATTTTAGCGTGTTTAAAAAAAATTCAAGAATGACTGACCAAAGTTATTGTTTGTCGAAATTGAGCTACACAAATGAACTAAATAGATCAAACATACTGAGTAAATCAGACAGACTAAATGATGCAGAAGATAATAGTATTACAAAAGAAACTTGTATTGCAAGAGAAACAAGTGGTAGAAATTACAAGGAAAATATAGACTCCATAAGCGCGCTTCATCAGAATTGCACACTTTGCACCACAGCTAGGAGATGTTGCAAAAATGAATCGTATTGCATGTGTAAACCATATAGAAGTTGTACATATGATATTTCTTGTGATTCTCAAAGTGTATATTATTCTAATGCTTGTATGACTAATTATGGTATGACTTATATTACAGTCCAAAAGCCCAGGATGACAGCAGATATTCCGAAAACTAATACATCAATGAAACATAATGTATGTGAACAGGCCAAGTATAAAAATGACATTACTAAAACATCCAAGTTGTATGACTGTTTATTATTCTGGTGCATTGGAAGTCGAGTTCAAAATGAAATTGACGACTAGAAGAAATGAATCACGCACATGTATATATATATATATATATATATATATCTGCAAAAACTTTAATTTTTAATAATGTGCCTTTAATATAATAAAAACTTCAGACAATTTTACTTAAACTCTCGGTAGTCTTCTATATTACTCTTTCATTTCATTTTTTTGTGTGGATCCATTGAGTTTTTAGTCATATTTTTTGTTTTTAATAGCTTTTATGTATGTTTTATTTTATGATCTACATACATAATTTACTACGTCCGTATGTATTTATCATGGGTGCCCGCAGGGGGAAGCAAAAGGGAGATCTTCCTCCCCTGGACTTTTTAAAAAATAATTTAGAAAAAATTAGACAAAAACTATTTAATTAAAAGGTTTATAGTTAATTGTAACAACAGTGACTCCTTTCATTGTCATATCGACATCATTATCATCACTATTTAATTGGGGATGCATCTCCGATGCTCTAACTTTGCTTGATTTCACCTCTGATTTTCATACAATTTTCCTAACTTATTCTGCAAAGCCTTAATAGTACCAAATTTCTATATAACAATGACAATTTGGCTGTGTCGCAGATATGAACTTTTCCAACTAAAGCATTTTTGTAATTTTCAGCGTATTTTTAAAAGATTTTTGATTTTTTATGATGTGAAATAAATTAAAGTTAACTGTAAATTAAACTCTATATACCCAATTTAAAAAAAAAATTCAAACATTTTCTTGGGGCTCATGTGAGCCCCAGGAGCCCACAGAAAGTTGGGTAAAACGGGAGATAAAATTTGAGAGAAGGGGCAAAGAAAGAAAAAATAAAAAGCTTTTCCCCTCCCTGGAAAAATTTTTGCGGGCGCCCATGGTATGTATGTATGTTAGCAGTTTCGCATAACGGGGCGGCCGCAGAAGTCAGCCTTTAGCAGGTTTGTCATAAAGGTTATCAAGCAAGTGTACAGTAACAGCACTAAAAATTCAAAACGTTTTCCTTAACCTTATTATGCAAGAGGTTATCCGATTGCGTGTAATAAATGCTGTACATAATCATGGAATCTAGATAAAGCATTTATGTCATATCTAGAAATCCATGTACATTATGTACATTGTCAGTTCTAAAGATCTAAAGAGGGAACGCTGCAATCGAACAATAATGTAAAATGAGATTTAAAATCTATATATATATAAAAATGATTGTTTGTATGTATGTATCTTATATATAAAAATGAAATGTTTGTTTGTTTGTCCGGGAATAAAATGTAAACGGCCGAACAGATTTAATTGAAATTTAGCACACTTATGTAACTTATTTAAGCGGTGGTTCCTGTAAAGTTTTAAATAAATTTATTTTTCCGTTGATGTTTCATGGACAAAAAACGTTTTCGTCAGCGGTAGTAAGGTGAAGTAAATTTTTTTTCTACAAAATAAAAATAAAACTAAATTAATTTATAGTTGAATTATACAAACTTTTTTTAATTTTTTTCTTAAGTTTTAAAGGTTTTAAATATAAATATTAAATTAAATAAATATGTGTGTTGTTTAGTGCCGCCTATAGATATCTATGGTGCCGTCGGACACCTTTGTTTTGATTTCATAAAGCTCATTCTCTTCCGAACATCCGATACGACAGCTCTGCTATCACTGCTTTATAATATAAACTTTATATTTGATTTTTAGCAACTTATCTTTTAAATCCAGATAACTTTGGTGTTCAGGACTAATCAATAAATTGCAGGTGGAATTTCTTCTATTTAGAGATATTTTGTGCTCCACAAAAAGAGTTCCAGACTTAACAAATTAAAATTAAATCAAATTAGAAATTCATTGTTCATATCTCCCATTCAAAAGTAAGTGGCAAAACTTTGTTAATTTGTTTTTAGTTTATAAAATCATGATTTACTGTGTATCTTTTAATTTGTTTCGTTTGTTGCATTGCACGTGATTAATTATGTTATAATATTATTAATTATTATAAGATTATCATTATGCTATAACATTTTGTGTTTTACAAAAAGGAGTTGCAGATTGGAAAAATAAATTTAAATTCATTGTTCATATTTATCGTTCAAGGCTTCTGACTTCAATTGTTCCTTATCTAATATTGTTCATCATGGTTTCCTAAACTGACGAGCTTGCTAACAGCCTATCGGTAAATGAGAAATTTTTTTGGGCAGGTAAGTGTTATTTTTATGTGATGGCATTAGCCGATTTGGAATTAATTTATTATTGACGAGTAGTTATGACTATAAGATTATGAATTAATTTATCGGTCTTATTTTATTTTTTACTTTTCAGAGAAAATTAGAAAATTACATTTTAAAGAAAATGTTACATGCAATACCAATTTATTGTAAAAGTTTCACTGATATATGAGGTGCATGAAATTTGAAAGAAATAAAAGCAAGTACAGTATTTTTGTGTTTCAACAAAATCATGAACAAAGTTTTCAAGCCAGCCTATCAATCTGCTGCTGTTTTGTTCAATTTATAATTGCATCATTTGCTAAATAAAAGTGTTACTCTTCCATTGTTCCAAATTGATGATCTCCGAAAATTCTGGGGAAATTCAATAAGTTAATGCTTTGACATTTTGACATAACAAGAAGGTTTTTAATATTATTATTACTTCATGTTTTATTTCAATCTGTGTTTTATATCACATTTTTCAAAGCCACGGGTCAACATTTATTAACATGCCACGTGTAGCGTTATATGCTTTCTGTAGACATGACACTTAAAAACTAAGAACAACTCAAAAAGTAAGACTAGCGATTTTTCAAAAAACAAAAGTGTGTGATAAATCTATTGTAAGCATTTATAATCCTACAAGTATTTAAAATAAATATAACCTGTTGAGATATATGAGCGGATTTTAACATTATTGCAGCGTTAACTAATAAATTCTTTTTTTTCAGCTTTAGTCAACCATAATAATCCTTTGCAGAAGATCACACTTGCAGAGTGGAACCAATACATTAAAAAACCCTAATTAAAACTAAGGAAGTTCAGACGTAACTAAACGAGCAAACCAAACAACAAAGTTTTAATGAGAGAACAGATCAATTTTGATGACTGTGCACAGCATTCCGCTACAGCCCATCTAAGCCACATTGGGAAGGCTCTAAAATTTAATAGAGGAACGAAAAAGCTACTGAGCGAAAAGAGCGAGCAGGAAAAGGAGAGCAAGCTGGAACGGTAAAGCGTAAAAGCAACCGGGAGCGGGAAAAGTAAAAGAGACCGGGCCGGGAAAGCGACCAGGAGTGAGAAAGCGACCTGGAACGGGAAAGCAAGCGGTTAGGGAAACAGGAGCCAGAAAGAAAAACGATAAAGAACCTTTAAAATCCCCGGGCAACGCCGGGTAACCCAGCTAGTATATATATATATATATATATATATATATATATATATATATATATATATATATATATATATATATATATATATATATATATATATATATATATATATATGTTCTTTATGCATTGCTACACCATTCATCCGATCGTAATGAAATTTTCACACAACCTTGAAAGTCAAGGGGAATCAAATATAGTGAAAAAAATTTGAAATCCGTCACAAAATGAGCGGAGCGGAGCGGGTGAGTGAGCGGGAACTATATACATATATAAATATACACATACATATACATACATAAATGAACAAAAATGGGAACGGGAAGCCAAATGAGAGCGAAAGATAGAGCGGGAAAGGGAAAGCGACTGAGAACGGGAAAGCAACCGGGAATGGGAAAGAGCTCGGGAGCTGGAAAACGACCGAGAGCGGGAAAGCGACCGGGAGCGGAAAAGCGACCGGGAAAGCGGAGAAGGAAACGGGAGCGAGAGAGACAAACATTAGAAAAACCTCTAAAAACCTCGGGCAACGCCGGGTGCCCCCGCTAGTAAATTATAAAAAAATCTATATATATATATATATATATATAAAATCTCTAACTGTCTGAGATTCAAAATGTTTATCTTTTTCCATTTTGAGGTCAACAACATGGCAGATTCCTTTCAGGTGAACTGCGGTACAATACTGTAGAAATGGCAGCGTTTGTTACTCGCTATGTTCCACTAATGACTGATGAACAAAGAATGATTTACGGGCGCATTATACTGGCAGTTTTGAAAGGACAAGGTGGATTCTTTTTCTTGAATGCATCAGTTGGAACTGCGAAAACATTTCTCATTTCTCTAATTCTCGCCGGAATACAATCAAATAATGGCATTGCTTTGGCCGTTGTATTGTCTGGCATTGCAGCAACTTTATTGGATGGAGGCAGAACAGCTCATTCAGCACTTAAGCAATGTGCAACATAAAAAAGCAATCATCCATGGCCACAGTGCTGAATCAAAAAGAGTCATTTTGCAGCAAAAAATGTGGATGTCAATGATTTAAATTTTAAGATACAGCAGTTGTTGCCAGGCGAATTGGTGTTATACAAATCGATTAATACAGTTTGCGATGCCAGCGAAGCCGTAAGTTATCCAACAGAGTTTTTGAACTCAGTGGATTTGTCAGGCATGTCACCGCATCATCTACAACTGTAAACGTAGAGGAATATGCTTTCTAGCGATTCGTAACGTTAAAGTCGAAGTTATTTATAACACAATATTTCTCGAATTTATTTTAACTTAATTATTCTTCCTTGAATATAATCTTTTAACTGGACTCAAATAAAACTGAATTATCTCACTTTGTAGAATTTCGCACGGTTCTAACAAATCTTTTGTTAATTCCAATTTCTCTCTGCAGCACGTCTCTTTAAACTTTTATTTTCTTCTCGAACACTCAACTTTTAACACACTGTCTAAATTCTCAAAATTCATGCACAAAATAATATTTACAATCTTACCATTAAAAATCCGGAAAAAGATATATATATATATATATATAAATTTCTAGATAAAAATATAATAAACACACACACACGTACACACATACATATATATAAAAAACACATATATATATATATATATATATATATATATATGACTTATTGTTTCGACCTATCCAATCCTAATAAAATGCACACATAATAAAATAAAATAAACAAATACTATGAAAATACGTAAGATGAATCATCTTCATCTTACATATCCCCCTCTTCGAAAAAAGAAACGCGTCAGTGTTTCTTGATTACATCGTCACTCTCTTTACGACTAAGAAAGTCAGCACCGATGTTCTCCTTGCCTTTGAAATAGTTTCCTTTCAACTTATTCTCAATCTCTATCTTTCTGCGTGCTGTGTCAACAGGGCGGGCATCTCCGAAGATTGCCGAATTCAACTTTCCATCTTTCCCCACCCCTCCATTTTGGCCTCTAGGCAGAAGATTGAGCCTTGGTCTTTCTTTTGGCGGATTCAAAGCTTAAACTTTTGCCTCAACTTTATTTCCTACCTTTGAAATGGCAGACGTGTTTCTTTCCTTGCTTTGATACAGCTCCGAGTTAGCCGACGATTTTCTAAAATTTACCCGATCATTCCTCTGAGTGCTGTCGTAGTTGGAAGCGGATTTCTGTGGTTTCCGACCAAAGCGTTTTCCTGCCGCCATTGCATCAAAACCCCTTACCCCTTCAACATTTTCCAGCACGAGATCGCAAAGTAGGTTTTTCATGCACACTACCTCCCTGGTTCCTCTGAACCAGTCTGTTTTAATTTTTACCACTGCTGTTGGAGCCACCCGAACTGTGCCGTCGATCAAAACACAGGGTCTTGTTCTTCCGGTCATCTGACGCGGGTGCACTAATGATTCCTTTGCTATTATGGAAGTACAGCCAGTGTCCCTCAAAACTTTTACCGGTTTTCTGTTCACAAACCCTCTGCTTAATTTAAACTTTTCTCCTGAGTGAAAACCACCATCCGCTTTTACCGGTGAAAAGCATCCACATTTTAATTGGACCTCATTCAATTTACCATCCAACACCATGACCGCGCATGCATTCACTACTCCAGAATCTTTACATGGTGGTGTCAAGTTGGCCTCTCTACGCGCTTGGCACATGACTGGAGTTGCTTGAGGGCCTTGACTGTAGTCCCTCGCGATCTGTCCAGCGTGATGACAATCCTTTGCCATATGGCCCAGCTTATTGCAATTGTAACAGCGTGGTCCAACCATTCCCGAGTCAGAGTCTGGTTGACCACGATTTCCGCTAATCCTGCTTGTGTTCTCGACCTTTGCCAAGCTTTTGACTGGGTGAGCTTGACTGTACTTGTTGACCCAGCGACTTAACTCGTTGACGTCAACGCTTTCTTTTTCCAACAAATACTCAGCCATTCCCGACGGACACTTTCCAAAGAACTGCTCTTTTAGGAACAAAAACAAATAGTTTTTTGTACCCGCGAGATCCACCCAGCGCCTGAGGTAACTATCTAGTCGCACCAGATATTGTTCCCAAGTCTCTTCTGGTTCAAGCTTTGACTCTCGAAACTTTATTCGGTAGTCTTCTGCCGACTTCCCAAAACGGCGAAGGAGTGCCTCCTTTACCGACTCGTAATCCTGCATCTGACTCTCGCCGAGCTGGCCAAACACTTCCAATGTCTTAGCACTGAGCAAGGAACCCAGAAGCATTCCCCAACCCTTTTTTGGATGATCATTTGCCGTGGCCAATGCCTCAAAACGGAGCAGAAATGCGTCCACGTCGTCACCCTCCGAGAAATTTGGATATGGAATCTTTGTTACCTCTACCTTTGGCTCTTTTTTCGTTAGGGCCTCTAATTCCAGCTTCTTCAATTCCAATTCATGTTGGCGTTGTTCGCGCTCACGTAGAAGTTGAAGTTCTCGTTCTTCTTTAGCTTGTTGGAGTTCTCGTTCTTCTTTAACTTGTTGAAGTTGGAGTTCTCGTTCTTCACGTTCCCGTTCTTGTTGTGCTATTTTATCTTCACGTTCCCGTTCTTGTTGTGCTATTTTATCTTCACGTTCCCGTTGTGCTATTTTATCTTCACGTTCCCGTTGTGCTATTTTATCTTCACGTTCCCGTTGTGCTATTTTATCTTCACGCTCCTGCTGAGCCTTTTTTTCTTCCCGTTCCTCCATTCTCTTAACCCTTTCTTCATCCTTCAACTCTTTGACATAACTCCTTAAATCCACTCCGGAATAGCCGAGAGCCTGTCCCATCGCAATGAATTTCTCGTCAGACATCTTTCACAAAAGAAAAAAAAATTCGGTCACTTGTGATCAAACAACTTCAGAAAATATATTTACGGATGAAAATGCGTAAATACGTCGAGGTCACCAATGTAAACGTAGAGAAATATGCTTTCTAGCGATTCGTAACGTTAACGTCGAAGTTATTTATAACACAATATTTCTCGAATTTATTTTAACTTAATTATTCTTCCTTGAATATAATCTTTTAACTGGACTCAAATAAAACTGAATTATCTCACTTTGTAGAATTTCGCACGGTTCTAACAAATCTTTTGTTAATTCCAATTTCTCTCTGCAGCACGTCTCTTTAAACTTTTATTTTCTTCTCGAACACTCAACTTTTAACACACTGTCTAAATTCTCAAAATTCATGCACAAAATAATATTTACAATCTTACCATTAAAAATCCGGAAAAAGATATATATATATATATATATATATATAAATTTCTAGATAAAAAAATAATAAACACACACACACGTACACACATACATATATATAAAAAACATATATATATATATATATGACTTATTGTTTCGACCTATCCAATCCTAATAAAATGCACACATAATAAAATAAAATAAACAAATACTATGAAAATACGTAAGATGAATCATCTTCATCTTACAACAACTTAAAGTTGGATCTCCGGTTATTCTACTTCGGAATTTGAACCCACTGCGGCTGTGCGATGGCACGCAATTAGTAAATAAAAAATTGATAAAAAAACATTGTCGAAGCCTGCATTTTGAATGACAAGTTCTGAGGCGAAAGTGTTTTGCTGCCACGGATCCCAATAATTTCTACAGAAGTTCATATTGAATTCAAATAAATTCAATTTACAATTAGATTGGCATTCGCAATGACAATTAATAAGTCGCAAGGCCAAACGATGTCTGTTTGTGGCTTAGATTTGGGCACACCATATTTTTCTCACGAACAATTACCTATACGTGTCATGTTTTTGCAAGGGCAAACCATCCAGTTTGTTTGTGTTGGCTAAAGATAGTCTGACAAAAAACATTGTACACTCGGTTGCTCTTAGATATTGTTTTTTTTTAAATTGACATAATTTGTACATTAAACTTTTAATAAAAAACTAAAATAATTTATAAGGCAAAAAAACGTTTGCTGGGTCAGCTAGTATTTTTATAAAAACAACGCTCGTATACTAATGTACTAAAATGTTAAAATAATATTAAAGTGTATATATTACAATTTTTTGAACTAAACAATTTGTTTTGAATATAAGAGCGTTAGCTATATATTAACTATAATTTATTTATAAACCTCCATTGCCCAACGCTTTAATATTCCAAACGAATCGTTTAGTTCTAATAAAAATTGTAATATATATACTTTAACATTATTTTTAACATTTTAGTACACTTTTACTTAACTTGACTTTTCTGTTTGTCTGTCTGTCTATCTGTCTGTCGTCAAATTTTGCAATCGATTTTAAACTAACTTTCCGATAAGCTAGAGATTTCAAAATTTAAACATACCTCCGAACTGATTAACAATGTATTTTCTTAAATTATCGGATCGATTGGACAAAATTTAATGAAATAATTATTTGTGATATTTTCGTCAAACTATTTATTGTCTATGCTAATATGTTTGTTGTTTATGCAGTAAAATAAAAAAGTGTGTTTTTAAAAAACTTTGTTTTTGCTTCACTTGATATAAAAATATTTTTTATACTTTATATTATTTTCGATTTTTTAGATATATTTCTTTTATAAATCTAAAAACGGATTAATGTATTTAAAAAAATTTTAATTAATTTTTTTTGAATGCGATACATACTACTATTTCGGTGATTTGTTTATTTTCAAGTTGTGATGACGTACGCTCAAAATTTGGAAAACACGCTCGGAGATTTGTTTATTTTCAACTTGTTTATATTGTGTGATGATGATAATGTTTGGTTTTTTAGTATACTCTATATTCATAAATCCAAATATTATTTATATTTTTTTATTGTTTATTTTTAAATATTAATTTTTTTAGTGGTTGGGCTTATTCGCACTCCATGCTTTTATTCGCACTCGGCGATTATTTGCACTCGGCGATGAAACAAACTAACAACGTTGTAAGTTAATATAAGCGTTGTAAAAATCCGTCATTTTGACGGGCTATCTCTAGTAAGAAAGAAACTTAAAAAAAACTTTGATAGTGATAGCATCACAAGAACCATCAACTTCTTAATATAATTCTTATATTAAGAAGTCCATGCAAGAACAGAGTAACGTACAGCTTTGTCAATTAACCTAATGACGGATTTTTTAATCTCCCGATTTTTTATATCCGCCGATCTTGCTTGAATGTTTGCCAACCTTGAAAATAAAAAATAACTAACTTTTCGTCATACAATCGAGCTGAAATTTTAATTATAGGCTTACTCCTCATGACAATGCATTTTATAAAAGTTTAAAAAAAATATTAAATATCCATGTTTTAAAACCAAAAAAATTAAAAAGAATAAATAGGTGTTTACATAAATGAATTAAAAAATCGTTTAAAAAAACTTTTTTTTCAATAAATGAAAGCTGGCAAACCTTAATATATGAAGGAACTATAGCGCGTACCCGTTGTTGCCCGGGGTTTTTAGAGGTTTTATCTATCGTTTTTCTTTCTCGCTTCCATTTCCTTCCTAGCTGGTTCTCACGTTCCCGGCCGCTTTCCCGTTCCCGCTTGTCTCCCGTTCCCGGTCGCTTTCCCGCTCCCGGTCGCTTTCCCGCTCCCGGTGGCTTTCCCGCTCCCGGTCGCTTTCCCGCTCCAGGTCATTTTACCGCTCCCGATTGCTGTCCTGCTCCCGATTGCTGTCCCGCTCCCGGTCACTTTCCCGCTCGGGTAGCTTTCTCGTTCTCGGTCGTTTTCCCGTTCTTGGTCATTTTCTCATTCCCGCTCGCTCGCGGTCGTTTTCATGTTTCTGTTCATTTTTTGGTTCCTGTTTCCGATTGCTCTCCCGCTTCCGCTCCGCTCATTTTTTGACCGATTTCAATTTTCTTCACAAAACTTCCTCTATTGACTCTCAAGGCTGTGTGAAAATGTCATTACGATTGTATGAATGCTGTAGCAATGCTTAAAAGAAACACACACAGACAGTTATTTTTTCAGTCGTTCAGTTCTGTGTTCTACTGCCGATGTCTTCTTTTATGCTGACAAGTCACCTTCTTCCTTCAGACCTGGCAACGAACAGAGTAACCTAGCAAAAGGTGATGACCTTGTTATTGCACCATTGTCGTTATGGCGGTAGCTGTGACGTCTTGCCGCACTTTGAGTGTGTTGGTCAATTAGTCCGTTGCAGCGGTGCCTGACCAGAATGTTTCGATAAATGAAATGGTTGATGATGAAAATGGTCTTTCGAAAAAAATTGAAGCTATTTTGAATTGTGTAAATATAACTGCAATATCTCATCTCTTAAGAATTACACTCGTTTCCACTGATTGGAGATTACTCAAACTAGCATTTTGTACTTTCGTCAGACCTATACTGGAATATGGATCTCAGGTTTGGAACCCTCATTGTAGACACCTAGTTGATAGAATTGAAAGGATTCAGGAAAACATTCACCAGGTTTATCCCTTCTGTCTCTAGTCTCTTCTATGAAGATTGTCTTCAATATCTTGATCTTCAATCTTTGGAAAAACGCCGTTTAATTGCTGATCTAGTTTTTTGTTATAAAATAATAAACCATTTAGTTAATACTTCTATGTCATTGTCATTTGTTCCTACCAATATAAGATCAACGTGAGGTCATAGTTAAAAATTAGGATTAAATAAATTTACATGTGATGCTGTAAAATATTTCTACACTAAAAGAATAGTTGCGGTTTGGAACTCTCTCCCGCCGAGGTTGTAAATTGTTCCAGTGTTTCATCATTTAAATTATCATTGAAATCTGTTAACTTGGACACTTTCTTATACTATAGCTAGAGTTATTTTTAGTTTTCTCGTATTGTTATATCTGGGTGGTTTTCTTTCTGTTGTCACTTCTTGATGGTATCTATTTCCTTGTATCCATGACTAAGGATGTCTGTGATTTTTTTTTTTTTTCTCATGCTAGTATTAATGGCTTACTAGCCCTTCTGCCGTTTTGTCAATAAATAAAACCGAAAACGTTTGGAAGGGATTTTGAATATATATATATATATATATATATATATATATATATATATATATATATATATATATATATATATATATATATATATATATATATATATATATATATATATATATATATATTGTTACGATATCAACAAATCGTATACCGGGCTCAATAGAATGGTTTTGCAGTTTTATTGGAAAATAATAAATGAAGCTTTGCTAAGGCTCTTTAAACCTTCAAATCTCTTAATAATTATAAATAATTAATGTCCCTAATAAATGTAAGGTTTATCAATAGGAAGTTGATTATTAAACCAGTGATATTACATTATTACCCCCTTCTTAATTCTGTTCGTCCCGAACAGCATAGTCGCTTTTGCGAAATGCGACTCGGCCACGAACACCAAAATACCTTGATCTTTACTCATGGCTTTGACCGCAATTTGCAAACAACATGGTCAAGTCTCTTGACCGTTTGATACAGTTTCTTCCAGTCCTTCTTTGGCTCATCAACAGAGTCTTTCTTTGGCTCATCGTCGCCATTTCTGCACGGTTCATCACAGCCTTTTTTGCATGCCTCGTCCTGAACATATTTGCACGGTTTATCGGAATTTTCTGCTTTTTCTTCTTCCTTCACATCTTTTAGATCTTTCTCAAGAAACTCTTTAAATGGTTTTTTGAAAACACGTTCCATAAATCCAATAAATCCCTTCATCAAACTGTTATTTGATTTTACCATGACTCTTAGTCTATCTGATCTAGAATCCTCTATGGATTCATCTGATTTAGAACCCTCGGTACCGTTCTCTGTTCTTGGCTCATCTTTTTCAGAGTTTTTGCTTGCTGCATTGCTATTGTTGTTTTGGAGATATTCATCGCCGTCATCTTTGTTTTCTTCCAAGCTACAATCGAAGTTTTTCTTTTCACATTCCAACTCGGCTCTCTCATTGGTGTCAACTTTCGTATCGTCCAGCGGATCTTTCTTCAAATATTCGCCATCGTCTCGCAAATCAATGTCTTCTTTTTTTGTCAAATTAGCTTTGACGTATTTCTCGATTGGAGTTTCGTCCGTTTTTAAATCCTTATTTGCTTCATCCGAGTTAGATTCGTCACTAAAATCTGACCCTGAATATTCGGTGCCGTTGTCTGTTATGGAGGCTTCCGTTTCAGAACCGTCGCTGTATGGGTAAAAGCCATCGCTGTTATTGCCATTATTAAAATCATCATCATCACTTTCATTCTCATCGTTTTGCATTTCGTTTTCAACATTCTTCTCATCTTCTTTAGTTTTGTTTTCGACGTCCAAACCGACTGTATCACTGACACCATCTTTGCATGGTTCATATTGAGCATCCTTGCAAGGTTCATTATCATGACCGTCTTTGACAGGCACATCATTATGATCGTCTTTGACAGGCTCATCATCATGACCATCTTTGCATGGTTCATCTTGAACATCTTTGCATGGTTCATCTTGAACATCTTTGCATGGTTCCTCTTGAATATCTTTGCATGGTTCATCTTGAACATCTTTGCATGGTTCATCTTGCACATCTTTGACAGGCTCATCACCATGACCATCCTTGCATGGTTCATCCTGTACATTCTTGCATGGTTCATCTTGTTCATTCTTGCATGGTTCATCTTGTACATTCTTGCATGGTTCATCTTGACCGTCTTTTTTGTTTCCGCAATTGTTTGAGTCACCATTGAGGAGTTCAAGAAATTTCTTCCTTTCTTGCTGTGCTGCTGTGTGCTGCTCTGTTTTCCTCCGCCATTTTATTCAGAGCCTTCAACAATTCATTTTCTACTTCGAACTCATACTCTTCCGGATCAAACCCATTGTCTTCCAATGACGTCCGGAGGCGGTCCACGAGCTCAGACTTTCTTCCTTTATAACTGAGCTCTCGTTTTCTAAGTTCCTGCCTCAACTCGAGTATCAAGAGCTCATCCAATGCTTTCAAAACCATTCTTGTATACCACTTCTGATCACCAATGTTACGATATCACCAAATCGTATACCGGGCTCAATAGAATGGTTTTGCAGTTTTATTGGAAAATAATATATGAAGCTTTGCTAAGGCTTTTTAAACTTTCAAATCTCTTAATAATTATAAATAATTAATGTCCCTAATAAATGTAAGGTTTATCAATAAGAAGTTGATTATTAAACCAGTGATATTACATTTATATATATATATATATATATATATATATATATATATATATATATATATATATATATATATATATATATATATATATATATATATATATATATATTATATATATATATATATATATATATATATATATATATATATATATATATATATATATATATATATATATATATATATATATATATAAGGGATGTGCCGGATATCCGGCTGGATATCGGCTATCCGGATGCTATCCGGCATCCGGTATCCGGCAGTTTGATATCCGGTAAAATATTAAGAAAATTTGATTTTAATATATGTGTAGGTAGAAGGTAGATCTTTCAGTATACGATTTCAATTGCGGCTCATCGACCTCAGCTTAACAACCACAATCTGTTAGAGGTGATGCCACTGATGCGTCTCCCATTCAGAAGATTTCATCTGCAGAGCGTGATATAGAAGTTTACTTTTCTGAGCCAGGTTTTGCCAATTCATCAACCTCAGGAATTACTTCTACAGATGATGCACTGATATGGTGGTAAGCCAATCGCGATCGCTTCCCATTCTTGTCTATGATGGTTGAAAAGTTTCTGGCACCGCCACTTGCAAGTTTTGACAGTGAACGCCGTTTTAGCTGTGCAGGAAATGTGTTGAGTGACACTCGTTACCGTCTCTTGCCAAAAAAAAGCTGAGCAGCTAATGATGTTAAAAATAAATGTTCCGCTCATGAAGTACCAATATTAAAAAATAAAAACACATTACCAATTAATCAGCTAGGCTAGTTAGCAAATAATTCGATTGTTATTTTGTATTTGTACTTTTTTGTAGAATTATTTGCAACTTGATTAAATCTTTCATAGGATTTTTTATTACCCATTTCTTTTTAAGTTAATACTTTTGAAGTTAAAACTTTCAAGTTTCAATCAGTTTTTCATTTGTTTAATTAATAATGTTAATACCCGATATCCGAAATCCGGATCTGGTATAATCCGGTATCTCGTATCCGGGAATTTTATTATCCGGCTGCTATCCTGTATCCGGTATCCAACACATCCCTAATATATATATATATATATATATATATATATATATATATATATATATATATATATATATATATATATATATATATATATATATATATATATATATATATATATATATATATATATATATATTAATGTAATATCACTGGTTTCATAATCACCTTCCTATTGATAAACCTTACCTTTATTAGGGACAACAATTATGGAATAATTATTAAAAGATTTGAAGGTATAATTAGCCTTAGCAAAACTTCATTTATTATTTTCCAATAAACTGCAAAACCATTCTATTGAGCCCGGTATACGATTTGGTGATATCGTAACAATATATATATATATTTATATATATTAGGGATGTCACGGGTAGTACTTTTTGGAGTTTTCGGGTTCGGGTTCGGGTTCGGGTTTGTGAAATTAGAGTTTTCGGGTTCGGGTTCGGGTTCGGGTTTGTGAAACTAGAGTTTTCGGGTTCGGGTTCGGGTTCGGGTTTGTAAAACTCGAGTTTTCGGGTTCGGGTTTGTGAAACTCAGGTTTTCGGGTTCGGGTTCGGGTTTGTAGTTTTCCAAAAACCGGGTTCGGGTTCGGGTTCGGGTACTGGCTTATGATTTCAAATTCCTGGATTGATTTTAAATTTACCTAGTGTATATACATATACAAACGAGAGCGATCAATTCATCCATTGGACATTACACGTATTGAATAAACTCTAACAAGTTATTTTTTTAGCTTTCCAAATAATGTGATTTCTTTGGCCGAAGAAGGCTTAATTATTTTAGTTCGTTCGTGGCTCGGTCCGGCCAGATAATCAGGCGGATTAGTGGTCTAGCTTACACACTCACCAATAAAATGACCTATTTGTGTTATTTGTTACGCAAAGGTGATAATACAAAAGTTGCAGGGCTTGCGATTAGCATAATACGTTACCTCTTAAATTATTGTAATTAATTAATTTTTTTCGCGGCTCGGTCCGGTCGGGCAATCAGGCGGACTAGTGTCCTAGCTTACACATTTGCCAATAAAATAACTGTGGCGCATAGATCATTTATAGACTTTGCCAGTGGAAGTTTAGGATTATGCAAGATTATCTTTATAACAAAAGGTCTTTGTTATATCAGAAAAACTTTGAGTATATGAATGAATAAATATAAGGTTATATAACTGACGTAAAAAGTTTAGAGTCATGGCTATCCGCGATTTCTTCGACCGAAGGAGGCTTAATTATTTTAGTTCGTTCGCGGCTCGGTCCGGCGTGATTATAATCAAACGGATTAGTGGTTTAGTTTACACAATCACTAATAAAATGACGTATTTGTGTTATTTGTTACGCAAAGGTGATAATACAAAACTTTTATTTATTAATCTCTAAGACACAGCTTTTATAAAGATTTATTTGTTCACAACTCAGAGTTCGGGTATTAGGCTTATAAATTTTCGGGTTCGAGTTCGGGTTCGGGTATCAAGTTTTCACATTTTCGGGTTCGAGTTCGGGTTCGGGTATCAAGTTTTCTCATTTTCGGGTTCGGGTGCGGGTTCGGGTATCAAGTTTTCACATTTTCGGGTTCGGGTTCGGGTACCAAATTTTCACACTTTCGGGTTCGAGTTCGGGTTCGGGTATCAGAAAAAGACCGGGTAGTACCGAACTCGGGTTCGGGTTCGGGTACCCGTGACATCCCTAATATATATATATATATATATATATATATATATATATATATATATATATATATATATATATATATATATATATATATATATATATATATATATATATATATATATATATATATATATATATATATATATATATATATATATATATATATATATATATATATATATATATATATATATATATATATATATATATATATATATATATATATTTAAATATATATACTAAACTAGCGGGGTTACCCGGCGTTGCCCGGGGTTTTTAGAGGTTTTTCTAATGTTTGTCTCTCTCGCTCCCGTTTCCTTCTCCACTTTCCCGTTTTCGTCGCTTTTCCGCTCTCGGTAGTTTTCCAGCTCCCGGTCGCTTTCCCGCTCAGAAGTTTTGTTATCGATTTTCTCTCTTGCTTTCCCGCTTCCAGTCGCTTTCCGTGTTCCCGGTTGCTCTCCCGTTCCCGTTCACGCTTATTTTCTCTTTTCCATTCTTTCATAACTTCTTTTAGCCTATAAAACGTAAAATATATTTGCTAAGACTATATATATATATATATGAATGTTTTTGGGTTAGTTTGTTTATTATAAAAACGGGAAAGCGACCCGGAACGGACAGCGAGCGGGAACGGAAAAGCAAGCGTGAGCGGGAATGGGAGAGCAAACGTGAGCGGGAACGGGACAGCGACCGGGAACGGCAAAACGACCGGGAGCGGGAAAGCGACCCGGAACGGACAGCGAGCGGGAACGGAAAAGCAAGCGTGAGCGGGAATGGGAGAGCAAACGTGAGCGGGAACGGGACAGCGACCGGGAACGGCAAAACGACCGGGAGCGGGAAAGCGACCGGCAGCGGGAAAGCGACCGGCAGTGGGAAAACGACCAAAAACGGGAAAGCGAGCAGTAGTGGGAAAGGAAACGGGAGAGAAAGAGACAAACATTAGATATATATATATATATAGTTTCCGCTCGCTGACCCGCTCCGCTCCGCTCATTTTGTGACGGATTTCAAAAAAAAATTTGCTTTATTTGATTCCCCTTGACTCTCAAGGTTGTGTGAAAATTTCATTACGATCGGATGAATGGTGTAGCAATGCATAAAGGACATATATACATATATACAAACATTCATTTTTATATATATAGATAATGAAATGTGGAAGTATTAAAAATTTTAAATCTACTGTTTCTACTCAAAAACCATTTACTCGTACTCGTGTTGCAATAAAAATGGTCCCTAAAAAGACGAAGAGGCTTTGAATGACCTTCAGCTTGACGTTAGTCACGTATGTTCACTGAGTACTTCTGGGTTTCCAGTGGTCACTTTTTTAAGAAAGAAACATGCTTGAAATCAAATACATCGTCTATTTTTTTTTGCGAGCTAGTTTTATTTTTTTTTCTCTTCTTTCTTCCTGTTATCTTTTTTTTTCCTCTTCTTTGTTTTATTTCTTTCTCTATTTTTTCTATCTCTTTATTTCTCTTCCACTTGTAATTTCACACCTCACTGAACTCCATCGTGACAAACAAGAGTACTACGGGGTTGCATGGTATGGATGGAATGCTCAACCGTAAAATAAAATAAGCCCTGCATCCAATTTGTTTTATTTTATTTGTTTTCACAATTAAATAAGAAATAATTTGCACTTACGTTGATAAATAGTATTATTGTTGCAGTAATATAAGGCAGCGAGAAAATCCATTTTATAATCTAATAAAAGTTGTACTTTCAAATATCAAACTGTTTTTTTTAATTTCTAGGCACTTCAGCTCTCCCACTCCCATTATCTTGGCATACACGTTTGTGAGTCAAAAAATGTAGAACCAATGTGTCAGGGTTTCGAAAATTCCGTCTGAATTGGACCAAATGTCTTGATAAATATTTGTTGATGGTAATTACGTTTGTTTGTATGTGTTCCATAAGAAGACAAACTGCTGACGAAAACTCTTGCAAATGATTTCAAGAAACAATTATCCTCTGACATAAATCACATAGTGTACGTTTATAATTTTGTCATTTTGTATAAAAGAACATTAAAACACATTTTAGCTCAAATAATTAGATTTTTTGCTTTCACTAATAAAAAGTTAATATATACAATTTTATGAAACTTTCAATTAATGAAAACACTAACGAAAATAAGGAAAAAATCCTTAGTTTGTTCGTGTTCATGCATTTTTGACGATATAATTTTTCCCACAAATTTACCTTTTAAGCAATAAAATTTGAAAACCAAATAATTTTAAATAAATAATTTTATTTGTATAAATTGTTTACCTAAATAATGTGTAATTATGTCAGGTCATATCAAATTAAAATAGTCATTTCCACCTTGGATGACGCAATTGAGCAGTAAAATAGTCGTATGGAGTAAAGGATGACTCCATTTAATGAAGTCGCTCAATCGCTTTTAAACTTGTTGAATTTTTTATGCGCAATTTCATGTTGTTGAATTTTTTTATTTCATAATTTAATTAATTTTCAAACACTTACATTCAATTTCTAATGTGATTTATTTGATTGTGTTTTCAGTTTTGTCAGCGCATGAAAAAGGTTTTTTTTAGAACTTTGTCAGTTATTGGAAGTACAATGTTGAAAGTTTGTTGATAAAAAACTTTAACAAATAACAGTTGTTTATTTTTTGTGATAAATAACTTATAGGCCTAAAATACAAAATTAAAAGTTTCAATCAATTATTACTCAATAATCTATAAATTAGAAAGTTGAAAAACCAATCTCACTTTAATGCGACACTGACAATACAATGTTATTAGAAACATTAAACGTAACAGCGACTTCGTAGATGGAAATTATATATTTGCCATAATTCAACTCGAAATAGCAAATATTTCAAATTGCTAAAATATGACGGTGTTAGTAGTTTGTTGTTAATAATTCATTGATGATAATCATTATTCAAGGATTTTGTTTGAACTAGAACAAATAGTTAAAAATATTTTATTATACCTATTGTCTTATATTGATTGATGAAATTTTGGATGATTACAAAACAGCCAGTGTTAGTACGTTTTGTTTGTGCAAGGATAAAAAAATTGAATACCGTTGTGGTTTTTTTATTATAAATTTTGTTTATCTTGCGAGAGTGGGACTGGGTTTTATGTTCGTGTAGAGCTCTCATACGAAGGTAAAATGCAGTACAAATGCAACACAAACACAATTAGTTGTTTTTAAAAACCAATTAATTTGATTAAAAACAATTAAATTAATTTATTATACCAGCGAAAAGACGAAATGCTGAAGTTAAAAACATTGGAACAACTTTCCATCTGTTTTCGGCATGCCATTCTGCAATCAATCAATCTTATCAAGCACTCCCAATGAAGAGGCTTCTTAAATAACCATAAAACCTTGTCGTGACTTTTATATTTAAATAAATTTGATTTAAATTGAATTTAAAAAACAACATATAAAGATTTTTAGACATAATCTAATTGTTAAATTTAAAACAAATGCACAAAACATTTAACTTTTTTATTCAAAATTAGTAAAACGTTATTATTTTTGATATGTTTTCAAATTAAACCCATTTAATTAAAAATTATAATTTCAATTCAATCTAGTAAAAAATTATTTTTTTTAAAATACAAAATATTTCAATATGTTTTATTTAAAGTTGTATTGCTAGAATTGTGTTTAATCTAAAATTTGATTTATAAAGCTTGCATTTTAGTGCAAATAAATTTTGTGCTTTGTAATAAAATATAACAAAAATAATATTTGGTTAATATTTTTAAATCACAAAAATGAATAATTTTGTTCAAAACGTATTCTATTTAGAGAAAATTTTAAAAGTCATTTTTGCTAGAAACATTTCAGCCATCAGAGTGATTTTTTTTTCATTTTATTTTTATTGAAAAATAACGAAAAATTAATTTTATGCGAAGCATTTCAAAGTGCGGTCGCACCAAGGACAGGAAAAATAAATCATTCATTCATTAGAAAGCCAACTGCATGGTTACAAATATTTAAACGAGGAGACCAGTTTTTGGTGAATGTTATAAATATATAACATAGTAGATATGGCGATGGTAAGTGAAATGATCATTGGTCATATAATCACTTTATCGGGGATCTTCATACTTCTTCAACTTCTCCAATTATCTACCGTGTAGGTGCTTGTTTGTCTTTCTGTAGGCTAAAATGAATTACCTACTTCAGATTCAGTTTAAGTGCTTTTTTCTCTGATAAATGTTCAATTGATTTCTTGTCGAGTTGTAATTAAATCTTTTATAAAATTAACGATTTTATTTATAAAACAGTTATAAAATGTTTTATGTTTAATTAATTTACTAGAAAATGGTGCTATATTAATTAATTTATGCTAGTCAAATATAAAGGTCGATTTTCTTGTCTTTTAAAAATATGATTTAAGTAGATTAGTATATGAAAACCTAATTTTCAATATATTTATGTTTTAGAATTGATGATTGTTGATCAATTTTTATTTAAAATAAATTTATTAAAACATTTTAATTTCGAACATTTACTTGAATGTAAAATAAATTGATAGAGTTAAAATATATATTACAACATTGTAGACTTGAAAAATCTATAATGTTATTATATTTTACTTATAATATCCTAATTAACATTTCAAATTGCTGAGACCTTCGAAGCAAAGTCATCATCATCACCAACAGAGTAAACCATGCAAATCATTCATTAGTTTGTCCATTCAAAAATGTAGTTTAATATTTTTCTACATCCTCGTATGCTAAAGTATGATTAGCAATTAGCAGTTTTATACAGGCTCATCAGGAGGGTATCTAGGTTAGGCTTTGGATAGTTTTCCAACACTATTTGCTTATGTTAAGCACCTCCACAAGCACGTAACTTTACCGTTTTTAAAGGAAGGACAACGAAATATTAAGCTAGATACATATGAACAAGCGCAGATTAATAATCTAACTAGGTATTGTCTTTAAAGTAGGATGTTTGGACGAATTTATTCAAACAAAAATAAAAAAAAGCAATCCAATTATGACTTATGAAACAAACTTCAAAAATCTAAAACAAATTATATAGCTTTTTTAAAACTATCAGAATCATCAAAAGCTACATCGATGTCTCTTAGGCTGAGTTGGTAAATAGCTACGGAACTTCGAATTCATCTTAGCTAGTTCGCAAGAGGGCACTGACAAATAATAACTACTATTTAGTATTGTTGTAAGTGCTTATATATATATATATATATATATATATATATATATATATATATATATATATATATATATATATATATATATATATATATATATATATATATATATATATATATATATATTCTCGTCGAGTTTTATCTCCTTTGTCTGCCAACGCAATAGACGCTGCCAACGAAATAGACCCTACCAACTGTATCGATGTTTCAAATGCAACCGAACTGTGCCCTGCCGACATGCCAAGGACTCCGCTATTCACTGTTCTCCCGCATTCTCCTTTTGTCACACCTCGCCTCTCCTTTTCTGATTTATCTGAACTCCGTACTAGGAGTTTGCCAACCAAGACTACAAATGTATCTTATCACAGTTATGATCATCCTTGTGACCAATACGACAACGGCCCAGTTTGTGGTCCTGTTTCCTTTCCTCCATCTACCAACCATATTGAAGCGTTGGACGCGGTCGAACAGTGCTCCACTGGTTTGTCAGCCATGAGCCAACCTCCTCGAGGCCTCGAGACTGCTGACCTGCGTGATGGTGATGGGACTGGTGCGATGTGTCCGCATTTGATCGATAACTGCAATATTACTATACGTAGACGTTGATCATTTTCAACTTTTAATTAAACTCTCAATTTTATTGATATCCTAATATCTTTGAATTGTAGCTTTAAATTCTTATTTTATTATTTTACCTCTTTGCTTTTATTAGTAATTTTCTTTTAATAGTTATATTTTACTACTTAATTTGGTTGTATATTTTAGCATATGTAATTTTTTATTTTTTCTTATTTTTTGTTTATTTTTTGTTTATTTATTTACTCTGAGGCAAAAAATTTGGTTGTTTCTTAGCGGTTTTCATATTTTGTTTTTACTCTTCTTTGTACTTTGACCTCGATTGATGTGTAAACATATCTGATATGTCTCGCCACACCACTTTATATATTTTCGTTGTAGCTGTAAATTAGTTTTATGAGTTCTGATGATGGCTAATAAAGCCGAAACCTGCAGGTCAGCTCATGACCAAAACATTAATAAAAATATATACCAGTTGGTTCAAAAGTGTCTTGGTATTTCCGATTTTCGAAAAGTTTCACGTTTGATGGAAAAAGTTTGTAATAAGAAATGGGCCATAGTCTTTAATAAAGCGTGTTTGAAAGAACATCTTGTTCCTAATTATTTGAAATATATATATATATATATATATATATATATATATATATATATATATATATATATATATATATATATATATATATATATATATATATATATGTATATATATATATATATATATATATATATATATATATATATATATATATATATGTACATACACATTAAAGTTGTTTAACTAATTTGGTTAAATGCGTGAATTATTGAATGATTAAAAAAAGCAGATGAACTTCTTCTTTAAAGCATTTTATTTATTTCAGTCAATTGAATTATCTTAAAAGAAATTCATTCTTTGCTTAAAGAGAAAAATAAATTCAGCGTTTTAATTTCTGAAGTTTTTGATAAGACTGATATCGAAGATGAAGTCAAGCCGAGATTGAGGGAGTAAGAGTGAGATAAAGAGAGAGTCAGGGACAGAGTAAGACAGACAGAGAGAGAAAGAGAGAGAGAAAGCGAGAGAGAGACGGTGAGACAGAAAGAGGAGAAAAAAGAGAAGGACATGAAGTAATAACTAAATATTTCAAGACATGCTTAGTTGTGTGCATTGTGAATTATTTTGTAAAGTATTTTTCATTCCTATGATTAAGTGATTCTAAAAGCCTACAAAATTCTTTAAAAATAAACGAGTTATACGACTATAAAATAGTATAAAATATACATTAATTTTAATATAATAATTATAAGTGTAAAAGTATTAACAGCGATGTAATAGTAACAATAACTTTATTATTATTATTAATATTCTTAGTCAACCGATGTAGCAGTAACGTTTTCTTTTATTACATACTAATTAAACAAAATTGCAAAAATAATATGAGCTCCTCAATCGAACTTTCGAACTCAAGGCAGAACATTTCAGCGAGTTTGACATGCGCACGAGGAAGTAATGAACGGAAACGACGATGTTAAAAGTGAACTTAGGTATGAAGAAAAGAAAAAAAGAAGAATAACAAGAAGAAGAAGATATGATGCTATGAAAGGATAGGAGTAGATCCCCCTGAGGTGCTGGTTATGTGGTTCAGTGCATGAATAATCGAGATGTTGATCTCTATTAAGTACCCCCTCCCCATTGCGTCATCGTTTCCCTGTCATGTGCGGCGAGGATGCAGAGAGTATAAAAGTTTGCTGAAATTTGTGCTTGTGTTTCGGTATTTTGTGTTGCTATCAAATCTTAAATCTTTAAATTTATTTGATATAAATCTACAACTTGGTTTCAACCAATGAAATTTAAAAGATATATTATAACTAAATTAGTTTCTGTAAAACTAGTTTATGAGAAATTTTGTTATGAAATGTCGTTGATAGAAGCAGACACATGTCCACAACAACAATAAAATAAATACAATAACTTGAGAATTAATATAGTAATTATCTAAAACAGAGTTTTTTTATTATTTGTATTTATATATGATTAATTTAATTAATATCAATAATTTAGAATATAGCTTTTATTATTTGTATTATAGTTTCTATATTTGTGATGAACTAATTTATTTATTAAATTAATAAACAACGTTCAATTATTTCTATTTTAAAATTATTTCAATAAATTATTGAATGAGCACCATTGCATTTATGAAAAAAGCTAAACATGTTAAATTTGATTGATTGATTTATTGATTTTCAAACCAGTTTTGAAATAATTTTTCACTGGTCTTATTTCTTTAAACCACTATATATTCTGAAAATTGTGATATTGAACGAAATTAAACCAAAACAAAAAATTGTTATTAGTATTGTGACGTTTTATATGCTCTATAGACTGCCAGGTTTTTTAACAATAATCCAGATATGCATTAAAAGGGTTTGTATTTGCAATACAAAGAAGCCCACGGTTCTGTGATCGGTCAATGAATTAATGTGTTACATGGGAATCGTATTCTGGCTATTTCCCACCACGTGCTAAAAAAACTATTTCTTCAATCTTCACCCAATTCATTTTCTTTTAATAGATTAAACTTAAATTTTTAAAAATAACCTTTCAAAGCAAATTTAAAATTTTCATGAAGTACTTTTAGTATTACTATGTATATTAATTGCTATGTATATTACTAAAGACGTATGAAGTTATTTATTTATGTATTTTATTTAGTTTGTAGGCCTATAATACTCAACTTTGATAAAAGTAATTTTTATTGCATAAAATCTGTAATACATTAATTGTGTAGAATACAAGATTTGTACATGTTAAATATTATACTTCTAATTTTGTATAACACAAGATTTGAGTATACTAAGTATTTACATTTAGTATCTGAAATACAAAGTATAAGTACAGTATGAATTTAACTGAGTTTCAATTCAGAAATAAAATCTTTGTAACCTATCTAGTACAATAGCAAAACAATCACTCAATCAAACAATCATAGAAATGTTTATAAAGCTTTTCAATTAAACTCAAATGTGACAAACCGACCAATGATCTTCTTGCAATTATGTCACGTTTTTTCTATAAACGTTTGTAACTGTGATATATTTTAGAAGTTGATGAAAAATAATTGATGTCAACATCCTGTTAAATTTGATTTCAAATATAAAATTTATATCTCCTATTTTCTACCCATCGCTAGCAGAAAATTTGAATAAAAAATACTTCATTTTCCAATCAAAATAGACAAATGATTCAATTTTGTGTGGAGTCTCGACCCTATTGTCTCAACTACTAATCCACCTGAGAGAAGCCTTTCTCGTGTGCGTGTATGTCTCTGTGTGTTTGCTTGTTTGTGTGTTTGTGCTTGAGTTTCTACATGATACGAATGATGTGGATGGCGAGGCAGCATAAGTTCGCCATGCTTGCTTGCATTTGTAGGTCGACAACTATCATGTCGTCACGATATTATTTTGGAAATAACTTCTGAAAATGGCTGCTTTCCTAATGAGGTGTAGAAAGTGGATGTGTGTGGAGGATGGATGTGTCTGGATAGTAAGCGTGTGAAGGGTAAATGTGTGTCGGTGTGTGTTGACGTCTAGTTATGGCTGTATGAGGGTAGATGTATGGGGGTCAAGTTGTTGGGGATGGATGTTTGAACAGAGAGGTTAGACTAGATGTGTGAACAGAAAATGTGGAATGGCTGGGCAGAGTTGAATTTGTGCAAAAGATAGTGAAGTAGAATGAGATGCAACAATTCAAAAACCATGAAAAAGTATTAAACATTTTATTTTTTTGCTTCTTATAACAAACTTTAATTTTAATTTGGTACTAATACTTTTTATAGAAAATAGTTGATAAATAAATAAAACACATAAATATTATTACAACTGGCATAATCGTATGTGACTAATATATAAACAGTGTGACACCAACTCTCCTTAGTGAAAATTTATTAACTACAAAGTTAAATACCAAACAAAAGCTAAATAAAAATTCAAGATACAAGTTGTAAATAAATAAATAATTAAAAAAATTAAAAAAACAAAAAAAAATATGAAAAAAATTTGTTGCAATATTAAAGAAGATATGCAGGAATATGAAAGAAGATATACATCAATATGAAAGAAAATATGCAGGAAATGGAAGTACACTATCAATATCGGATAAGAAAAGGTTTCAATAAAATGTTCACGTTCGCCGATCCTGTTGCTGGAAAATCTCATCTCTTACTCTCTTTCTTTCTCTCTTTTTTCTTCCCTTTGTTTCTTTGTTTCTTTCTTTCTCTCTTACTTGTATTTTTCTCTGTAAATTTTTTTCTTTTATTAATGTTTCTTTTTGACTTTTTTTATTCCATTCGTATTTTACGTCAACATTTTTGTCAACCAATTTCATTTCTTCACCAGTTCCTCTTCTTCTTTGTTCTCTCTCTCTCTTTATACTCACAGCATCTCTCCATCCCTCCCTCAACGGGTCTTCATGGGAGGGCATAAAAGGCGAGGCACGTCAGGAATTTTAATCAGTTCTTCAATGATGTACGCACTCTCTTTCACCTGAGCTTTTTTATTGGTCACCAGTCAGCTTTCATCCTCTGCACCTTTCCCTATCAACAGACTTACCTGCCTACATACTTACACATCTACATACTTATATTTCTACCTATCAACCTATATTTTTTCTTACGGATTTACTTACTTACTTACTCACTTACATGTGTGCTTTTAAAAACCTTTACACCGAACAAACCTACGTGGAGTAATAAATTAAACTTGTACTGACTTATTGTCACGTTTTAACATTAAAATCCAAAGATTTATACAAACTAAGTGTAGTAAAAATAAAACAAACCTTTACAGCGGTTAAGGCAACAACTTTTTTTGTGTCATGATGTGCCAAAAATTTAAAGAAATTATTTCAATTTTGAAAATTTTTGTTGAAAATATTTTGTTATTGCTGGTCGTTCAACCACAATTTACAAGTGAGTGGAATAACTTAAAGTACAGTTTTTAATTAATTATTAAAGTTATATTTAAAAAGCTACTAGTTTGTTAACTAATTCAGCAATTGTAATATAAAATGTCTTAAAACTGAATTATGGTTCAGAATATGTAACGATTGCATTGTATATAATATTTTATATCGTTAAGTACAACACAGGGAATAACCATAACATAGAACATAAACACAAAATAGAACATAAACACAACATAGAACAAAAATACGAAATAGAACATTAACACAACATAGAACATAAACAAAAAAATAGAACTTAAACCCAACATAGAACTCAAACATGACATAGAACATAAACACAACACAACATGAAATAACGTGACAGAAAATATAGAAACAGAAGAGAATATAAATTTCTTGAAAAATATTTAATTAAAACCACAATAAATTTTATTAAAACCCCCAATAAACTTCATAACAACCTCAGTAAATTTCATAACATCCCCAAAGCTGTATTCCTCATAAAAGCTTCAACGTTTTCAAATGTGATTCATGAATTTCTAAATTGCCAACAATTGACGATGTTGCTGAAATCAAGCTGAAAACAAACATCCACACAACGTTTTTATTTGCGTTTTATTTAAAAACAAAAATAAAATGCTTGAAGGTAGAAAGCAAAACATACAAGCAAGCAATACAGACACGTGCAACAGAGAAAAAACATAAAAAATAGAAAAAATGAAAAAAATAATAGCGAAAATATAAGAGAAGATGTAAATAAGAAGATTGTGATGGAAAGATATAATCAAGAAGTTGTTAATCTCTTACGAAAGTGTGCTCTGGTGCAGGAAAATGCTTTTGATGTCTGGTAGGGATCGATGCATTCATTATTTCTTCTCATTACATTTCAGGTGCGACGTGCGAAATGCAACACAAAGAGGAATGCAAGAGAGCAGGTAGGTAAAATATGAGGGTGGGTTTTTTGGGGGTGGTGGAGTGACAGTTATGATGATGATGACTATGAACTTGACGATGTTGATGCTGGTGGTTGTGATGATGATGCTAAGGGGGATAATTATAGTGATGATGACGATAATTGTAATGATGATAATGATGATAATAATGATATTGTTGATTATGATAGTGATTCCAATATATATATATATATATATATATATATATATATATATATATATATATATATATATATATATATATATATATATATATATATAATATTTGTGTGTGTGTGACGGTATGACAACGAATGGAGTGATGATAAAAATGCTGCCAATTTATTCATAAATTGAATACCAGAATGAGAGATCGCAGCAATCTTTTCTTTTTAAAACACTGCAATGTTTTCAATGGTTTAGTTCGATAATAATAAATAAGTTGAATAATTTGAATAACAAAAGATTTTAATGTTAAGTCAGAGCATCATTTATAAAGAATGCACAAGAACTAACCTTAAACTACTAAAATTGAAAGCCTGTTTAAATCTTGGAAACTCATACATTGCAGTAAATTATTTTAAATGAACTCCATTAAAATAAATTTTTTATTATTTTGTGGTAACAAAAAAAAAATAATTTTAAACAATTTTCAATCTAAAAATATTTTTGAATTATTTATAATTGAATTTTAGATTGTATAACCTTAAATTTGTGTTATAAGTTTTATAAAAATAAAATTTAGTGAAAATTTGCTAAAAAAAAGTGTAGACCTTCAGAAAAATTTCACATTTTCTTAAACAAAATAAAAGTTCTTTAAACTAAAGTTTAAAAAAAAAATTGACAAAATAATTTCACATTAAAATTGTTTTTCGTCTATACTGGCCTGTCAGCCAAAATGTTTTATATTGTTCTAATAAATACTCAAGTAATTCTGAAGAGATAATTGTGATCAATAAATTTATTTATTTGTTTCATATTACAATGATATAAATTTTTCAAAATTTTATAAGGCTTTTTCAAAAGCATTTCTGACAAAAACAAAATGTGCTTAAATGGAAATATAAATTTGAGGTGTTTAGATTTTCAACATTAGTTTTAAAAAATTAAAAAAATAATTTTAAGAAAATAGAAAACAAAAACGAGCAAAATGTTTTTGTTTGTTTGTTTGTATTTATCAATTTTTCAAGAAAAAAACATTATTTTGCAAGTTCCAAGTTAAAATAATTAGAACCACAAATGACAAACCACTTGCCCATGAGACGTGTATGTAATCTACAAACAGACGATCTACATGTGTTTGTTATGTCGTTTTTTGCACATGTGCCACAATGAGTTTGTACCGGCCCACACACTTCTGGAGTCTGGCATTTTCCAATCATCTCGTCGAACCTCATTTTTTTCTCCATAAAGTTATTGATTCTATTCTGAAGTACATTGCATTCTGTTTATGCAAATTGTATGACATTGATCGTTTAGATCATATATGAATTTGAACGTGAAACAATCTGTTGTGTTTCATAACTTACACTGGTTTTGTGTCATTAGATGCTGCAAAGATAACTGCTTAGGTTACAACAATAATACATTAAGCTACTAACTAATGACTTGGTAATATTCGTAAATTGGTTATTCAACAGTCAGCTAGCACACAATGAAAGATTAAAAATTCCACATTCATAACTTTTAATGTTTGTATGAAGTAATATTTATACGTTATGATATTCATAAATCACATTTTGTCTTTCACGGGTTATTACCACTAAATATATAACTTTTCAAAATTTGTTGAAACGACGCCCTCTTTTAAGAAAACACCACGCGGTTCACAAGAAATGACGGAATATTTTTTCAAGGAAGCACAATTTAGACGCCAGAGTGATTTGAGAGTTATATAAAATAAGCATTGTTTCAGTTGAGATGATTTATCAATTATCTATAAGCCGAAACATGGACACCATTTCGAAATAAGAAACAAATTCATGTATCAATACCTGGAAACATTCATATCACCTTTCTCCATCATAAATGATGCATCGATTCTCTTCCAATCAATAAATATAGCATCAAAGATATATGATCGCAATTTATATTTTCCAGTAACCTAATGTATAATATTTATTCTTGACATTTCAATACAACATTCTTGTAACCTTAAAGTTGTAAGTGACGTGACTAACCTCAACCGTTTAATTATCGGATATTAAAGGTTTTTTAAATCATTTTTAAGAGTTACAGTTGATAAACTACAATACCTACTTTTGGATTTCTAATTTGATGACTTCTTAATTTGTTGGAAAAAAAGTACCCAGTTTAAGACAAGAACATATGTTAAATTTTATTTCAACATTGTTGATCAACTATTGTAGAAAAAAAAATTTATTGATGACATCATCAAACATTTCGATGTGTTACCTTCATATCGCATCAAACTGTTGAAAAAAAAAACATTAAGTCTTGATAAGATTAATTTATCAATCGTTATTATCGATATCGCATTTTTTCTTAATGATTTCATATTTTAATGGAAAATTGGTTTTTTTGTCATTCTCGTTCATTATTAGTATAAAAATTATTTCCATCATCACGTCATTGTTGTTGTAATTTTTAACTTCGTAGTTCCTTTAATGCAGTAATTACCATTATTAGCATTATCATCACCATCAATATCATCAACCCTGTCATCGTCATATCGTCTTTGTCGAATTTATAATGAATGTTTTCGTCAAAATTAATTTCACAGCGCTCTCAGAAAATATGGAATCTTTAAAAAGTTCTGGAAAGTGCAGCCCCAGATCATATTTGAAGTTCAGTCACAACTGTTTAGTCAAGAATTATTTGCCTGACATTGACCACTGTTGCTGCACGCAAGAAAACCTCATAATGTGCTGTCCTTACAGACAGTCATGGAATCATTTCAGGTGTTCCGATACGCTGGACACGGTTGGGTGAGTTTTTTGTTCCTATTGGAAAATATTTTATTTCGTTGATGAAAAAAGCTTGTATTGATGTCTGTTTTGAGGAAGTGGTCAATAATCATGTGTGTGCTCTTGTGCTTTCGTGGATATGCATTCTATGTATATTATTAGATCAAAACTAATATTTTTTAAAGTTATAAAATAAAACAGAATCTGGTCATGTTGGATTTTCAAATTACAACGCTGTAAATAAAAAAAGTTTCTTTCGTGCAGAAAATTTGGCCGCATTTCAGTGCTGTAACACTCTGGAACTTTAGAGTATGGAGAATATTGAAAAGGCGAACAATTTAAGAACCGCAGCGGGCAGCACTAAAATCATTAAAAACACCGTCTAAAACAAAATACGTGTCCGACGCAACCCGACCCGTCATTTTTTTTACCCGTCCCAGTATCCGACCCGCAGGTTCAATGGTGTACATGTGGACTCTATACCCACTTGTTTACTCGTTACCCTTCTATTATTTAGTTTTACTAGACCAAACTGAAACACTTCTTACGTCACATTAATCTACAGACAATAACCATCAAAATATCCAACAATTTCATCCTGTTCTTGACAGCCGACTAGGAAAAGATGAATATGGCGGATACAAAATAGTCGCAGCCCAGTAATAACACTTCAACTTTGTGAGGTATTTGTCTTACACACCTTTCGCTAGCTCAGTACACAGCTAAGACATTTTAGCTTCACCGTCATTTCTGTACCTCTGTCTTTCTTTCTGCAACATTGTGCCGAATATTCATATAATTTCCAATAATCGAACTGCATGAGGAAAATTAGAGAAAAGACAGACCGAAGAAAACGGAGGCTGAACACTAAAGGTGGACAGCCTGAGCTTCTGGACCGCCTCCAGACGGCATTGAAAAACAATGTGTTTGACCCAGAAAAACACAAGTTTGAAACAAATAAAAAATTAAAAAACTTTTTGAAAAATTGGATGGCGGATAAAAAGGAAAAAAGAAGGAAAAAACAGCACAAGAAAAAACAGCAAAAGAAGACATTCACGAAAGTAGACGAGAGACACGTTATTTCTTGATGGTCAGGTCGAGATGCGGAAAGTTCGCCCCCGGCTTTTCCACCACGTTTTTTCGCCGCCGGGGAAGTTTCGCCCCCGGTTTTTCGCCCCCCGGCTTTTGCTCTTAGTTTTTTACCTCTGGTAAAATTTCCACCTAGTTTTTTGTCCCCGGTTTTTTACCTTCGGTTTTTCACCAGGGTTTTCAATCTGGTTTTTGTCCTCAGTAGTTTGCTCTTGAGAAAAGCTGCCCCCGGTTTTTGGCCTCTGTTAAAGTTAGTCTCCAGGTTTTTGCTTCTGGTTTCTTTTACCAAAAACTCGGTTCATCAGCTATTTTAAGAAGGAAAAGTTTATAAAAATTTAGAATAGTATCTACAATTATCCCCCCTTAACCTGATCATTTGCTATTGTGGGAGGGAAAAGTGTCTAGGAAACGTTTTAAAGAATGGGTTTTAAAAGTCGAAAACCCCAGAAACTAACGTCTTATAACAAGAACGTGCAAAAAGATTATAAAATGGAGAGAAACCTTTCCAAATTAAAAACAAGGATGAAAACCGGGGGCAAAAACCGAAAGCAAATTTTCTCAGAAGCAAAAAACTGAAAGCCAAAAACTGGGAGCAAAAAATTAAAGGCGAAAAAATGGGGGCAAACTTTCACAGGAGCGAAAAACCGGGGCAAAACATCCCAGGGCGAACATTCCCCGGGACGAAAAAACGGGGGCAAAAAAACGGGGGTGGGAAAGCCGTGGACAAACATTCCGTAAACCGGTCAGGTCTGCCCTGAAAACGGAATGGCAGCAACCGGTGCGGCGATGCTACCAGTAAACAGCAAGCTATTGAATAAAAACAAGAGATTTGTTGGTAGTGGTTTGCCTGAATGTTATCTAAATGACAAGACTATTGAGAGTCTGGTCACAGAAACGGCTGATGCAATGGTGGACACGGTTCTGGGTTGGCGTGCTGCTGGTAAAGAAAAGATTGTAGGTTGCTGCGGGAAGCCCAATTTAAACCGGAGTTCACCAGCTGTGTTTCAGAATATGTGACTGATGGCGGCCATACAGACTGCACAGATCAGGTGGGTCACGAGTAAAAAAATTGATCTAATTTTGTGGCGGGGCAATACCGAGGTGGACCCTGAAGCTGAGTATTGATGGACGCTGACAAAATCTTGGGAAGTCATCGGATCCGTCGAAGTTTCAGAAGCGCTTGGTGGTACCAGCGTCTGGTTGCAGACAACTCCTCGCGTGGTGGGAGAACCGGAATTTTGCACGGGGGTCAGCAGGAAAATTTTTGGGCAGGCCGTAGCGGAGTTGTGTCAATATGATGTTAGTTTTGCTGATGGATTGTCGCACGTCGAAAACTGGATTCAGATAGAGAGTTGTGGTAGAGGCATTATGCTTGACGTGCTTGACAGCTTCGACATCATAGAACAAATCAAATAACTTGGGCATGATGGAGATATTGAGATGCTGTCGCTGGATTCAAAAGCCATATGTATGATGACCTCTCAGAGTGTTTCATGAGGCTGTTCGGGTGACAATGAGATTTTTGGAGGAGCTTGTGAATATCGCTTGCTGTGATTGGCAATCAAGCGAGAAAACATTGGATAAAACAATTTTGAGTGGTTTTCCATGTTACAATACGGAATAGGAAAATCACATAAGTTCTAGAAGAACTGGAAAAAATTGATTCCGAATGTAGAAAAAATTGTCCATGTCTTTCAAAGACTGCGGTCAAAGCCGCGAGTAAAAATGAAATCTTTCTGTAATCATCACCCACAGTCTGACGGAATGATGGAACGATTCAACCAAACTAATTTAACAATATTTGTCTAAATTGATCGGCGGAAACTAAGTTTATTGGGATAAACACATTTCATTATTCTTGATCGCTTACAGTGCCTTGCAGGGTATTTGCTCACAATACGACGGAGGTTACCCTAAGTAAAATGTTATTTAGGCGACAGTTACGACTTCCTTGCAATCATATGTTTGGAAGTCCGGGAGACATAGTAAAATCGGAAGGTGAGTATGCTGCACAATTGCTTAATGAAATTCATTTGATAGCCCAAAATAGGTTTAAGGCTGCTAGGGACAGTATGAAAACTCGGTATGATCGACAATCAAATATGAAAGAATTTAAAAAAATGATTTGGTGTGGTTTTACAATTCACAACGCAGAATTGAAAAATCACCTAAACTACAACAAGACTGGTAAAGACCATATCGGTTCATTAAAAAGATCAACAATGTCATCTACCGGATTCAAAAAGGCCGCGTACTAAAATGAAAGTAATTCATGTTGATCGCCTTGACAAGTACTTTGAAGGCAATGAAACATTTTGAAAAAAACAGAATTAAGAAGAGACATTTTCTATTATCAAACTTCCTAAAAAATAGCAAAGAAACACAGATCAAAAAACTCTACAGGAATAGTCCTCATTTTGATCACTTTTAATAAATTATAAAACCATTCCAGAAGAACCCGAATACGATTGTCGTAACAATATGCAAAACTGGCAATGCAAAATGGGTATGGTAAGGGTAAGGGTAAACCTGCGCAACACTATTTAATATATAGTCAATATATAGTCATTATATAGTCAACAATGACTCAAATTTGTGATGTTGGATTTTGGTCATTCGACATTTCCAGATTTGCTGGAAATTATATATATACGCAACTGCAACACAACAACTGTAATCATCTATAATTTCCGAGATAAAAAACAATAACTCGGTTAGAGACCAATATGACCATAAATTAAGTATGTGTATTAACTGCATAAACATGTACTTGCAACCACTTGGCCAAAAAACTTTAGGCTTTGTGATATTTTTGAAAAACTATGCTGGGGGAAAAAGTTACGCAATGTTATATATGAGTGCAGATAAAAAAATGTACTTTGGCCTGATTTAGAAATATCTAAGTAGTCATGTAAGCAGGGATAGAACTATCTAAAGAAGTCCTTCAGCCAGAGTAGAGTTATTTTAGCAGCCACGTTAGCAGAGATAGATCTAACTAAGTAACTATTCAAAGTCACTTCAGTTTAATCATTACATACTTTACTATTTATTTAAAATGGCTCGATTAAAGGTCGTAGTTTAATTACTGTTTGTTTTTATCACCAGGATTTGAAACATTAAATCTTTAAAACAAATAAAGTATCTTTCTTATAAATTCAAAAATTTCTTGGTTATATATTTGAAATCGTTAGTTCATTTTTTGTTTTTTATCTATAAATTTGTAATCATTGGATTATTACGATTATGTTTGTCTTTTAACTTGATATTCATATGTAAAAATGAATTTTTCAATTGTTTATTTTTGTCTTTTTATTTATTGTTTCTTTACTTCAGTCTTGATGACGATAATGATAATGATCACCTGTCACAACTTGTAAATAGGCTAATAAAGCAGTGTTAAAAAATTATTGTGATAATGCCTGGTACGAACAACCAATTAAAATTATAAAAAACACAAAATATAAAATTCTTCATGAAAAGAGCTTCAAAATATTTTAATGTTCACGCTTGCTGTTTCTAAAGTAGGTTTTATTATCTTCCTTTACATGCGGTTGGGCAGTATTGTATTTTTAGTTTTATACTTTCTGTTTTACTGCTGAGAGGAACTGCTCTGTTAAAAACTAAACACGGTGATAATTATCATCAGTTTAGAGAGGCGGAAACAAGAGCATAATAGCAAAGCAGTAAATATTGAATGCTAGAGAACTTTATAAAGCTGCTTTTGGTAAATCGTGGAAGTGTAAAACAAATTGTAAAGTTGAAATTAAAAAAAAATTGAAATTACTTTGAATGCATTTTTCAAATTGGATATTTTCACCACGCACACAAATCAAATTTAAAATTGTCAACGCGTCTCAATGGAAACTCTCGGAAAGGTTTTGACATTAAAATTCCTTCACGTCTTCTCAAAACTGTCATCCAATCAAATGAAATATATTATAAATATATTATAAAACATATTATAACATTATAACAACATTATAACACTGTAATGTAGGAAGTAATTTGGCTAAAAAAATTAAAACACGTGATTGCTATACAGTTTTATATTTATATTTTAAAAAAAGTTAAGATTGCGTTCAATTGAAAGAAATTATTTTACATTTAACATATATAATACAAACTATATAAAAAAATGACAAAATCCTTTCCAATGAAAATAAACGCATAGAAAAAACATTTTTAATTAATTTCAACAATAAACAAAATCTACTTGGAATTCCATTTCCTGAATTAAATGCCTCCCGCTTATGTTTATAGCAACTTTTTCAAGACATTTTTATAAAACAAATTTAAGTATGATTTTATTTTTTATTTAAAATTGAATTTAAGAAATAATTTTACGTAATGAAATTTTGACGTAGAAAACTTTGGAAATAATTTTTCATTCCTCGGACTTCGTCTACACTTTAATTACTTTTTATCATTCATGCGGTAGAAACAATAAAACAGTGATGATTCAAACTGTTTAAATTAAACATAGTAGGTACATAGTAGCCATATTTGAATAGCGGTTATTTCATTATTAAAATTTTAATACTAATGGTAAAACCAAATAAATTTAAAAAATAACTAAAGTACATAGCAGTGCTGCGATGCGACTATATAGAATAGAATTTAATGACTATTCAGTGTACAATTGAGTATTAAAACTTGCAAAAATGGCAACAACAGTTTTTTTTTTCAAAATTCAGAACTCATTACAAATTTCTCAAAAATAACATCTGTAGATTTTGTCTCTAGCAAATCAGATTTGAATGCAATAATCACGAGATTGTCAAGACTTCAATCTATTTTTTATTCTTTTCTGTCTGCTCATAGTTATCTCAGCAGAGCAGCCTGTTACTGGCAAAGTGGTTAAAATGTTGTGAATACATGTCAAAATGGTAAAATTTGAAAGTTGAAAGACAACTCGTAATGAATCAAAAAATCTAAATCGTCTCCATTGTTTGTAGATAAATATTGCTTGGATCATTTTTTAGTATCTTAATAGACATCGTATGTATTATCACTTTCGGAAGAAGAATACAATTGTTGTGTCCCTATTGCCAGCATGACTTCTTGATCAGCACCATCAATGCTAGACTGAATTAACTCATTGTAATGAACACGCTACGGTTGTGATAATAGGTAAACCAGTAGGGAAACCTTTGAAAATCAGCCTACTCTAATTTCCATTCTCAAGCAGTACATTGTAAATAGTGTATATTTTCTTCCTATGCTCCACTGGGCGCATCATGCGCCCACCTGAATGGGACTTGGCTACTGTCATAATAAAACAAAAAAAAGTCAACAGAAAACTGAAAATGTCATAAAAAATTTGAAAAATTGAGATAAAATTATGATAAGATGTTTGTATAGCAATCTAAGTCTTTATTTACACTGAAAACGTTTGCTGACTTTTCAAAGATTTGCAAACGCATTATTCCAAATCTTCGGGCCTAGGTATTTCATGAAATATTTTTGAAGATTAGTTTTATAAGTACCTATTCTAACATTATTTACTATACGTTGGTTGTTAGAATAGACATTTTTTGATAAAATAAAGTAATTTTTAAATATTGTGGGTAATTCATTATTAGAATAATTAAACATAAAAATTAAAGCTTCATAAATATAAATTTGGTCCAATTTCAACAATAGTCCTTGGTGAAAAAATGTGGAAACAGAGGCAAAACGAGGTGCCTTGAAGATGACTCTTATGCACCATTTCTGCAAGGTTGATAACTGTTTTCTTGCTTTCTTGGATGTTGAGCATCATATAATGTTACAATAGTTGAAGTATGGATAGATAAAAGAGTAGTAAATAGTGATTAATTAGATTTGCTTAATAGATGAGAAAAATTATAAAAAAACGGTTTTACATACACTACTTATATAATCATCCCTTGTAAGAAATTCATTGATATATACTCCAGGAAACTTAGTGGAAGATACATTAATTATCCGAGAGTTTTCAATAAAAGTTTCGATAGAGGCTGCTGGCATAGGCATAGGACGATGTTTGTGGAATGCTATGAAGTTAGTTTTTGCTGCATTGAGTAATAGTTTATTACTTTTGAACCAGTCCGAAGCTAATTTCAGTTCGGTATTGGTTTTACTAATTAGGTCCTTAAGATTCTTATCTGCTGCTAGTGCATTAGTGTCATCTGCAAATAGAAAAAAGTTAAAAAACTTTGTCGAATGGACATAATCATTAATATAAAGGATAAACAAAGGTGGACCTAATACTGAGACCTGGAGCACTCCACAAGTTATTTCATTCAGGGTTGAGCACCTGCGTTTATAGAAAACATATTGTTTTCTATTAAACAAGTAACTCTCAAACTATTTAATAGCTGCATTGCGAACATTATAATATTGCAATTTGCTTAATAAAACTTCATGATTCACTGTATCAAAAGCCTTGCTCAAATAAAAAAATATACCTATGTACAAAAATAATTATTTTCTAAGTTTTGAGAGACCTCGTTATACATCTGCATTATTGGCATGTAGCTGGAATAGCCAGCTTGAAAATCAAATTGAAAATCATTAATTATTGAATTTGCTTTTAGAAAATGATAGAGCCTAATATATACGATTTTTTCAAATAATTTGGAAAAATATGGCAGTAATGAAATAGGTCTATAATTACAGAAAGATGATTTACAGCCAGATTTATATATTGGGACTATTTTTGCAATTTTAAGTTTATCAGGAAATGTACCAGTAACTAGTGAGACGTTGACGATATAGGAAAAAATATTAGCTAATTTAGAGATGGATGCTTGAATGATATAAGGATCCAGATCATCTACGCCACAACTGTGAAAAACTTTGAGTGATTTTGTAAGAAGTATTATTTCGTTAGAGTCCGTTGGCTGAAGATCGAGGTTGTCCTGGTTGGGTGTAGATAGGTAGTCGCTGAAAGATGAGCTGCAATGAGAAATACTTTCTGCTAGTCGGTCACCAATGTTTGAGAAGTAGTTGTTGAAAGAATCAGCAATTATCAAAGGATCAGTACATTTTTCATTATTTTGTAGTTTGAAGTAGTCGGTGTCATCACTTTCTTTTTTTGTCGAGGTTGATGATGGAGCCAATTGTTTGCCAAGTTTTTCTAGAGTTGTTTTTGTAACTCGTAAATTTTCCATTATAATAATTCTTTATAGTTCTATTTTTTATTTTTCTTAAATTTATTTCTGAAAGTTACGAAAACTTTTTTGGTGTTTTTGTTAGAATTTTTTATGAATTTCTTGTAGAGTTTTGATTTCAACTTGCATGCGTTAAGAAGCTCGTCAGTCGTCCATTCTTGTTTAAATTTTAGTTTTCTTGTTGTAGGTTTATGTTGAAAGCATAGATTATAGTGAGATTGGTAAATTTCTTGAAAGGTGTTGTAGGCTAGATTGACTTCATTAGGATTACAAGCGTTATAAACCTGAGACCAGTTAAGATTATTTAAGGTTTCTAAAAATTGCTTCTTGTTTTTTTTAGAAATGTTTCGAGCTAAGTACGGTGCTTGATGGTGGGTTTTAGGAAAGTTTCCGATTGAAAGTAAAATTGACATATGGTCCGAGATATCGTAAGTAATAACTGAAGAAAAACTGTGCTCCAGAGAAAAGTTAACAAATAAATTATCAATTGTGGAAAAGGTAGTATTTGTTGCATCATGTTGATAAAAAAAGAAGAGATTTTGTCTCTTTTGTTGAGATCTATGTTGAAATCTCAAGCGACGATAAAACGTTTTTTGAGCTTGAGGGTACATGAGAGAAAATCAGAAAGCTCTTCTATAAAGTTTAAAGGTTTGGTGTTAGGGGGTCGATAAATTGTGCAAATATTTAGTTTTGTTTCTTTGTAGCAGAGTTTGATATGTATGTATTCGAAGGTTGACGAAATAAAGTTACCTTCGACTAACTGAAAGTTTATGGTTTCTTTAACGAGAAATCCAACTCCTACACCCAGTCGTTCACCTCTATTTTTTGTTATTAACTTATAACCTGGAAATTTAAAGTTTACTTGATCGTTTTTAAGCCATGTTTCTGTTAAAGCCATTAATGTGGGTTTTTAAATGTAACATAACGTCTGAATTTCAGCGTAATGTTTGTTCAAGCTTCGACAATTACTATGTGTTATATTAAATGAAGTTTTAGACAGTCCTTTTTTATTGATTATAAAGTGTCATAATGTGTGTCAAATTTATTGTTGATTGCCATTTCTGTTAGTTATAGTTTTAAATGCATTTTCTGATTCGGCAACTTCTATGGCAGCCTGTTTTTCGCTTTTTGTCGGTTCGACAGCAATGCGTGGGTTGAAAATCCATTTTCTAACTAAAACATGTTAAAGCCAAAAAGTGGGATCAAGTACCCTGGGCATATTTATGTTTTCAATTGTTATTCTGAAAGAAGATGACCGATTTTTTGTTGTAGTGATATTTTCTATAGTTTTTTTCACAATTTTACTGGTCGAAAAAACTTCAATATTTTTACTCTTGATTTAATCTTTGATGTTTTTACTTTCTACACTTTCGTCTAAATTTCCGACATATATAACTTCTTTTTTTAACAATTTTTCAAGCCGCTGGTAAAGCTGAAGTACTTATACCTTTGTTAACATCAGTATTTCGTTAGGTTGTTTTTTTTTTCAGAGTTTTCTTTTGTGATTCAAGAAAAATAAGTGTCAGTGTTTTTTGAGTAGTTTTTTTTTAACTAGGTCAGCCCATGACTTTTTGAATGTAGACGTTTCTGGTTGATCAGTAGATAAGATAAAACTTGGATTTTCTTGTTTGGCACGTTCTTTGACTATTTTATTCAGTGTGCGTTCAATATTTTATCGTCAATTTTTTCTTATCTATTTTTGTCACAATCAAATGTTAACATTGCTAGTCTCCGAAAATCAACCGCACAGTATTGAGGTATACTCTTTTCGTAATTATTTGCTGTAATGAATTTTACTAATTCAACTATTTCTTTTAACTTGTCCTGTTTACTTTGGCCACTTGTTTGCGATTTAAACTTTTCTCCTTTGGTAGCCTCAAAATCAGCAGAGATTAGTTTTTTTGCTGTTGAGAACTCCTTATAATTGTAAAAATAAATTATTTTTTCTTGAAATTGAGCATTTTCTATAAGAGTAGAGTTGTTTAGGATACAACTTAAGAGTTCGCTTGTAACTAATCGACGTGTCATTATCGCTCACTAAGCACGTGCCTTTAGCAAAAGCGCGATTTTATCGACGAAACTATTGAATAAAATAATGAAAACAACTTCCTTTTTTGAAAAACTTGATCTTCTGATAAATAATTTCGGATCTTTTATTTGAGTCCAATCTTGCACGTGTTTTTATCAAAATATTTTCAAAGTTCAACTTGGGATACCGCAAGCCACAACGAAGCCAAAGCAAATATGTTATTTTCATAACACAATGAAATGTTGAAAAGAACTAGATAAAGTATGTTTTTGTTTCAAATATCTAAATTAATACTTTAGTTAAATAAACTCATGATCGATAAAAAACACTCTACATTTTTATTTCATAGAATTCCTTTTTTAAGCGTTCTTAGGTTTATGAAACCTTGAAGCAGTCAAAAAACTTTACCAATTAGAAAAATATAAACATAACCGTCATTATCGTATTATCATCTTTCATGATTTTTGTCAATCTTCGAATATTCTATCGTCAGAAAGTCAATTTTGCAGTTAGAGATTGTATGCACATGTGGGCCGTTATTTATGACTGAGAACAACTAAGCCCCCTATAATGCTGCCAGCCATTTGTATCCGTGGAAAGATTTTTATTTCTATCTGTTTGTTTAAAAGTTGAACTAAAAATTTAAATTTATGACAATTTTGATATGAAAGTTGAAGAATTCATCTTTTTAAAAACAATTTTTTGAAGAGGTGTATCTCAACAGTCCACAAACAAGGACTCGCCACGACATCAATCACGCGTCAGCTTCTTCCTCGGCCACGTCACAGGGACTTGGGCAAGGGAAAATTTTATGAACGCTGCAATTTTTGGCCACGACAGTTTTATTACTTCTGTCTTTGCTTGTCTGTGTAGCCTCGTGTAACTGAAAAGTATTTTATTGACTCGAAACACGACAGGGGTCCATCCGGTTCAAAATCGAGCTTATTTGCGAGCGCTTTGCAGCAATTGGTTCTTCGAATTCGCTTGATTTTTTCTCATTAAAAAGCATTTTTCTGCACTGACAAAAACACAAACAACCAATGTTTTTTATTTATTTTTATTTTGTAAAAAAAAAATTTATATTGAAATCAAATTTTCTGTACAATATTTAACAAATCAGCGATTTTATTATTTTAATAATTTCAAATTATAACTACAATTTGAAATAATTTTATCTTTTAATGCCTGAAATTATTATTCGATACCAAGAAAATTAAAATACTTTTGTGCGACACTGCATTATATTTAATAAAGTTTTGATCTTGATTTGAAAAACTTGCTCTGTTTTTTTTAATATTTTAGCAGACAGACACAGCTTAGATGGCAAAAGCCCCCTCTCTAGAAGGTATATCGTCCCCATTTAAAATTTTAACAAATGTACTTTTTTGAATTTCATAAACCTGTTAACCGTTATACAAATTTATAACTAGATAAGGCAGCTGATTTTCCTCCCTTTCTGAAAAATTCTAAGATATGTACTTTTTGGACTTTATAAACTTGTAAACCGTTATACAGGTACATAGCTTGCTAAAGCAGCGTATTTCGCTTTTTTAGAAAATTATAAGAAAAGTACTTTTATATGCTTTTATTAACTTTCACTTGTCCGGATGTCCATGGAAGGTCCGCGGCCGTTTTTAAATTCAAAAGATCGTTACAAAATTCACCTACTTCAAAAAAATTATAATTTAGTTAGAAAAATAAAATTTAAGAAACAACAGTAATTAAAAAATAAGTAAAAGAAGTACATGATAATGACGACCTAAATGTTCATCGCCATAGTTATTACAAACATCTTTTGTTTACTATTCATCGGAGTAATATTTTTTACGATACGATGTCGCTATGAAATTTTTCAGCTGACTTAAAAACATGTTTGAATTTTTTTTAATGTTTAAAGTTTAAAATTTTTTAAATGTATAAGCCTAATAACTGTTATACAAGTGTACATTGCTGGATAAGGCAGCGTTGTTAACTTATTTACAAACGTTTTAGTTAAATTAAATTCTAATCTTAGTACTTATAAATTAATGAGTGATAATTAGCTGATTAAACGTAAAAATATCAACAGCATAAAAAAAGAGATTGATGAAATATATTCTATAAAAATCTTTTATCAGCACTTTAAATGCATAGATTTAGACTTCAGGAATGGTCCCGATATTGGGAAGGATGGGAATCTATCACCACCCACACCAGCAATACAGTGCATTTTGTTTCCAATAAAACAATACAGTTAAATTTATTAACTCATCACTGCAAACATCTCAGCAAAACATTGGGGTGCAACTTGTTCTTAGGGCCCACTTATTTTTCAACAAAACCTAAAATTTTCAAAACACCTTTCACTTTTTTATCCCAAAAAAATGATGACCGGGCTGGGGGTAGTCGCAACTACTTTTCCAAACAAAATTCAAAACATTTTTCATTTTTTATAATAAAAAAGCTGATAACTGGGGGCTATCCAGAGATAGTTTCCCATAAGATTGTAATAGACCACACATCATTTCACCATAAAAAAGACTCACTCCAACCCCAAAAGATTACACTTTACAATTCTGAGGGCCTTTCTGGGAGCCCAGTTCTATCTTTTGGAAACTCCCTGTCTCCTGAATTTTCGTCCCTGCCAGCATCTCCCTTTGTTGTATCTAAAGATTTTGCTTTAAACGAAATAGAAAGAGAGACATCTAGCAGGGACGGCAAGGAGAGGGCTGACCCCATGCAAATCAACTGCGAACTAAGAGTTTGTTACTTCGGTCGGTTATTTCATTCTTTACCGTTTGTCTATTTCATGTATTTAAAGTATGTGTCTTCTGTGTATTTGTTATTGGTTTATTCCTAAAATAAAAATTTTAAAGAATAAAAAATTGTTTTAAAATTAATATAAATACGTTGATTAAAATTTTGTTTTTTTTTGTTATTTAGATATTTTTGTTATAACAAATAACATATCAAGATAGGTTAGTGCCCATGTTAATAAAATATCAGAGTAGATGATTGAAGTGTACCTATTTAAAATGGCAGATTGTGTTTTATTTAAAAACAACGACTGTTTTTTGTTTGATCGTATTATTTCATGTATTTCTTTTTTCGGCGCGGGGCTTGTCCGTGCTGAGTTTTATAATAAAAAAAACATAAAATTAATTCTGTAAGGTAAATATTTACAATAAATAATAATTATTTTAGGAACCCCTCCCGCGAAACTAAAGCGACATTGAAGAGTTTTTAACAAATGTACCCAGAAATACAGATCAACCGATCAGTAGTCTGATCTGAAACTATCATTAACATCCATTACATTTCCAATCACCGTAACAAAGCATGCTTTTACTATACGTTGTAGAAACAAAACTATTTCGGCCAATGTCAAGTACACAACCTGGAAATACAAAATGTGGCCATAAAAATAAAGTATAAAATATATTTTGTTAAAACAACGATGCAGTAAGTATTGCTGATGCCCCGTGGTTCAACATATATTTTTACATCGTCTATTCAACTCCGATATAATTTTAGGGTTTTTTAACTTTTTCCATTTCAACCCCCTACAGCGATAGCTCACCCCCTCCAAAAGCATGACGTCTAGTTGTGGCTCTGTAGCAGCTCTGCGTCCAGAACTGATTAAATATGCTGGATTTCAAAACAATTTTCAATTTCAATTTATGTGTAAATAAAAACTTACTAAAACTTTAATTTTATTCAAAGTCAAATGTAGTCCAAAAAAACTGACGTGGCTGGTTTGATTAGCAGCTCTGTTTTAGCTGACACGCACCACGTACGTTAGTTTTTGTGAAGCGTACGACACACCGTAGTGCAATTCTCTATTTTTTCTTTCTCATTCTATTTTTTTTCCATTTTTCTTTTTTTTTCTTCTATTTTCTCTGCAGATTTTTCTTTACCAAAAATTTTCCAGCAAATCTTTTTTCAAATATTTCCTTCTCTGTATATTTCCCCTCTCAAATATAAAAATCGGTTCTGTGGAAGTAAACAAAAAATAGCAATAATATTTTAATCGGACAGCAACAAGAATCAGTAATAAATATTTATGTTCCGGTAAAAACCCGTAATGAATGGAAAATATTAATGTTTATAATTTACTGGAAAAACTAATTTAATCAGCCAATGATAACGCATATGAGATCAAATCAAATCAAATCAAATCAAAGAATCAAAGAGATGTTGTGTATTTCATGTTGGTTATGAAGAAGACTAGCCCTCTAGCGATTGTATTGTATTGATACGCACATACCTTAGCATAATTTGTATTTGATTATTTTTAAAATTTTATAATAAGCACCTTTTTTAGTTTTCTTATGAATTTACTTAAATATTTATTGCGACAGAACTAAAACTAAAAAGACAATCATTTAAAAATATAACACGTTTTTAAATATTGCAACTTTTATTTTGTATATACTATTGTTATTATATATATATATATATATATATATATATATATATATCTATACATATAACAAGTAAATTAAAACGAATTTTTAAAACCCAATGCTTTTATATGTAATTAAAACACAAATTTTGCAATCACTTTTTTCTTCCGTAATAATTGCAAGCCAGTCCCAAGCCTGGAGAAAGGAGGAGGGAAAAGTTAAAAAAATCAAATTATGATCCACGACAGGAAGTACTCAAGTGCTTCCTACATACAGCCATTAGAGTCTTAAAACACCTGGTGTAAAGGACTATAAACTATTATAAAAAAAAAAAAAAAAAAAAAAAAAAAAAACTAATAATTGAATATTGCATTGTCTTCTATTTTGAACATGTATGCAAAATTTGAAAAAAATCTATCGTCAGGAACTGACTCAAAAATTGATTGCAAGATTTGAAACAGACAGACAGAGAAACAAACAGAGACGACGAGTTAATAAAAGCATTGGTAATAAAAATGAATGTTTGTATATGTTCATGTCCTTTATGCATTGCTACACCATTCATCCGATCGTAATGAAATTTTCACACAACCTTGAGAGTCAAAGGGAATCAAATAAAGAAAAATTTTTTTTGAAATCCGTCACAAAATGAGCGGAGCGGAGCGGGTGAGCGAGCGGGAACTATATATATATATGTTTGTGCGTATGTATGTGTGTATGTATGTATGTGTATGTGTGTCTGTGTGTGTGTTTATGTATGTACTAGCGGAGATACCCGGCGTTGCCCGGGTTTTTTAGGGGTTTTTCTAATGTTTGTCTCTTTCTCTCCCGTTTCCTTTCCCACCTGCTTTTCCACTCCTGTTCGCTTTCTCGTTTTCGATCGTTTTCCCGCTGCCGGTCGTTTTCCCGCTGCCGGTCGCTTTCCCGCTCCCGGTCGTTTTCCCGCTCCCGGTCGCTTTCCCGCTCCCGGTCGTTTTCCCGTTCCCGGTCGCTGTCCCGTTCCTGCTCACGTTTGTTCTCCCATTCCCGCTCACGCTTGCTTTTCCGTTCCCGCTCGCTGTCCGTTCCGGGTCGCTTTCCCGTTTCTATAATAGACAAACTAACCCACAAACATTCATATATATATATATAGTCTTAGCAAATCTATTTTACGTTTTATAGGCTAACAGAAGTTATGAAAGAATGTAAAAGAGAAAATGAGCATGACCGGGAACGGGAGAGCAAGCGTGAGCGGGAACGGGAAAGCGACCGGGAACGGGAAAGCGACCGGGAACGGGAAAGCGACCGGGAACGGGAAAGCGACCGGGAACGGGAAAGCGACCGGGAACGGAAAAGCGACCGGGAACGGGAAAGCGACCGGGAACGGGAAAGCGACCGGGAACGGGAAAGCGACCGGGAACGGGAAAGCGACCGGGAACGGGAAAGCGACCGGGAACGGAAAAGCGACCGGGAACGCGGAAAGCGACCGGGAACGCGGAAAGCGACTGGAATCGGGAGAGCAAGCTTGGAAGGAAACGCGAGCAAGAGAGAAAATCGATAACAAAACTTCTGAGCGGGAAAGCGACCGGGAGCTGGAAAACGACCGAGAGCGGAAAAGCGACCGGGAACGCGACGAAAACGGGAAAGTGGAGAAGGAAACGGGAGCGAGAGAGACAAACATTAGAAAAACCTCTAAAAACCCCGGGCAACGCCGGGTAACCCCACTAGTATTGTATATAATGTATATATGTTATGAATATATATATTAATGTAAAATCGCTGTTTTTACAATAGGTTTTCCCATTGATAGACGTTAAAGGACTTCGAATAACTATTATGGACATTATTATTAAACTAGAAGGTATAACTAGCCGTAACAAAGCTTCATTTATTATTTTTCAATAAAACATCAAAACCATTCTATTGAGCCCGGTATACGATTTGGTGATATCGTAACATTGGTGTCAGAATTGGGATACAAGAATGGTTTTGAAATCATTGGATGAGCTTTGGGCGAGTGAAATGAAAGACGAGCTGGAGAAACGTGGCCTGAGCGATACAGGTAAAAAGGACGAACTTATGGAACGCCTCTTAGCCGCGTTAGTGAATGAGGGCTATGGGCCTGACGACGACGAATATCTATTCGACATTGACGAAGAAGCTGTGGTCAAGCGAAGGAAATTAAAAAACAAATTGCTGGAGGAAGAAAGACAACGAGCGAAAGAAAACATGGTAGCACAGAAGAAGACAGGAGAAGGAATGATTCTTGGCCACGGAAACAAAGTGGCAGCAGCCGGTACAACTGTTGAGAGTTTGGTCGCAGGGCTGGCTGAGGCAGTGGTGGACACGGTTCTGGACCAGCGGGCTGCTGGTGATGTGGGTTGCTGCGGCGAAACCCAATTTGAACTGGAGTCCACCAGCTGTGTCTCAGAGCATGTGACGGATGACGGCCGTACAGACTGCACAAGTCAGGTGGGTCATGATAATGAGCCTGTCAAAGACGGTCATGATAAGGAACCTTGCAAAGATGCTCAAGATGAACCATGCAAAGATGGTGACAGTGATACAGTCGGTTTGGACGTCAAAAACCAAACTAAAGAAGATGAGAAGAATGTTGAAAACGAAATGCAAAACGATGAGGATGAAAGTGACGATGATGATTATAATAATGGCAATAACAACTATGGCTTTCACCCATACAGCGACGGTTCTGAAACGGAAGCCTCCATAACAGACGACGGCAACGAATATTCAGGGTCAGATTTTAGTGAAGAATCTGACTCGGATGAAGCAACCATAATTATGGCTAAGTCAATTTCTCCCGAAATGCTTGAATCTATTTTGACTCGAGTAACGGAAAAATTCACTGAATCTATGAACGCAGTCGTTAACCAGCTTGCGAAGTCCTTCATGGATGTTGTTTCGGTTCAACTAAACGAGATCGGCCAGCGAATGGCCCGCTTAGAAAGCAAGCTTAACGAAGATAAAACTTCTGTTTCTTCTCTTGAAGTCCAAACTCAGAAGCTAGTTGAAGCAACTTCTAAAGCAATTCTTGTTACGGATAAAGAAAGAGAAGATATTAAAATAAGAGCCAACAATGTTATTATTACTGGATTGCCTACGCCTACTGACTCAAAAATTACTGATCAAAAACTTGTCGAAACTTTCTGCGAAGAAGCCCTCACTGTTAAACCTCGCATACTCAAAACTCGCAGACTAGGAAAAGACAATGTCAAAATCTGTGTCACGCTAAACAGTCCTGATGATGTAAAAGATCTTCTCTCTTCTGCGGTCATACTTAGAAGCTCTTCTGAAGTCAAATTTCGCCAAGTTTACATAAACAGGGATTTAACTCGTATTCAAGCAGAGGAGGCCTACAAAAGGCGGTGTGCTAAAAGAGAATCTCGACAGCCTTTTCCATCTGCATCCTCCTGAAAAGTCTACAACTTTAACACCAACAAATATGACAAGTCTGCATAACGAGTTAGGAGAAATGAAGGAAGTCTTTTGTTTATTTGACAGACACATTGATCCAGATCAGCATTTTTTATATCAATTTTACGATCCAGTTACATATTTAACACCAGATAATCTTTCCAATTTAATTAAAAACTCAACTAATAAGAAATTATCATTCCTTCATGTAAATTGCAGAAGTCTCGTACATAAAGTTCAAGATTTAATCTTACTAATGCACATGTCCTCAGCTAAAATTGTAGCTGTAACTGAAACCTGGCTAAATAAAGAAAACTCTGACAGTATATTCATCCCACACTGCAATTTTTTTTCAAAACCTCGTGAGGGTAAAAAAGGTGGGGGTGTGGGTTTTTTCATCGATGCTTCTATCGCCTGCTCCATTTTGGTCCACCAGGACAAAAATTTACTAATCTCCTCATTCGAATCGTTACTGGTTTCCTTTAGTTGTAATAATAAAAAATTTATTGCTGGGGTGATATATCGACCACCAAACTCAAATTTACAAACTTTTCTTGACGAATTGAATCTTTTATTAACTTCCATTGATCACCATAACACTACTATTCTACTGCTGGGTGACTTTAACATAAATTTGTTAGATGAAGTTCATGCTTCTCTTGTTTCTGATTTTTTGAACACATTTGCATCTCATTTATTGTTTCCTGCTTTTATAAAACCAACACGGAAAAGTTCTACGACAGCAACAGCAATCGACAATATCTTCACAAACTTCCCTCTTCAAAATACGCTCTCAAAGATACTGATTGATGATTTGTCTGACCATTTTCCACTTTACCTTTCTCTTGATCTTGCTTTTCAAATAACCATTTCTAAAGATCAAAAAAACTTCAAAATACAATTTAAAAACAGTAATTTGTTCCATGTTAAATTAACTAACAAAGATTGGACTGAAGTCATTCAACAAGGTGAAAATGGTAAAGTGACATCTGCTTATTCATTATTTGTGAAAGAATATCTCCTTGCATATAATTTCTGTTTTCCTCTAGAGAAACCCAGACAGAAAAAAGTAAAATTTGACCATGAATGGATGAACTTTACACTTTTCAGACACTGCCGTAAAAAGAACATTCTCTATCGTAATTTTTTAAAACACCCATCAGAAGAAAATAGAAGAAAATTCATAACTTGTCGCAATAAATTTAAATCCTTAAAAACAACCACAATCAAACAACACTACTCTTCTAAATTTGAATCTTATGAAGGTAATATTAATGCAATCTGGAAATTGATAAAGACTTTACTAGGCCAATTCAAATCAAAAGAGCATCAGGAAAATTTTCTCACAAATGATGGATCCGAAATAAGTTCACCTTCTCTGATTGCTGATATGTTTAACAAGTATTTCTCAAACATTGGGTCAAGCCTTGCAAAACAAATTCACTCTCAGGGTTCTTATTTCACTGACTTCCTCAAGAACCAAGTGGTCGATTCCATGAATGTCACACCAGTAACATCAACTGAAATCCTCAAAATTGCAAAAAGTTTAAAAACATCTAGAAGTTGTGGTCCAGATGGTATTGATCCTCTAATAGCAAGTCAATCTATCCAACTAATTGTCTCTCCTCTAACATCTCTGATCAATAGTTCCCTAACATTTGGAATATTTCCTGACCAATTGAAAATTGCTAAAGTTGTTCCACTTCATAAATCCGGTGAAAAAAATAATGTAACAAATTATCGGCCCATTTCAATATTATCTTATTTTTCCAAATTCTTTGAAAAAGTTATGCACACAAGATTATACAGTTACCTATTAAAGTTTTCTCTCCTTTCACCATACCAATATGGATTTAGAAAAAACCACTCCACATACATGCCACTAGTTGTTCTTCAATCCAAAAGCGCTGAAGCTCTAGATCAAGGAAACTTTGGCATTGGCCTATTCCTAGACCTTGCAAAAGCATTTGACACTGTAAATCATGAAATATTATTGAAGAAGCTTGAGTACTATGGAGTCCGGGGAGTTCCTCTTGACTGGTTTCGGGATTACATGAAGAACCGATCACAATATGTCTGCTACAACAATGTGTTATCACAATCTTTACCCACCAACTGTGGCGTACCACAGGGCTCTATATTGGGTCCACTCCTATTTATTATATATATCAATGACTTACCTTTAATTTCTAACCTGTTCAGTTTTTCTTTATTTGCTGATGACACTAGTCTGTTTGCTTCTGGTGACAATTTGAACATTTTATTTGACAGCGTTAATAATGGTCTCATATGTATTTATGATTGGTTTTGTGACAATAAGCTTTCTTTAAATGTAAAAAAAACCAACTATATCATATTTCATCCAAAGAGTAAATCTATTATTACAAAGTCATGTCTCAGCATTTCTGGTGTTTCTATTACCCGTGTCACCTCATATAGATTTTTAGGTGTGTTTCTTGATCAACATTTAACATGGACTGATCACATTAAGCATGTTAAATCTAAAGTTTCTAAGTATATTGGAATTATGTATAGATTACGTCGTTTTATAGACACAAAAACTTGTATTATGTTGTATTATGCATTTGTCTTTCCCTATATTTCTTACTGCAATATTGTTTGGGCTTCTAATTACCCAACTCGTCTTCTTTCTTTACACATTTTGCTCAAACGACTCATCCGTATTATTTTTTTTTTACATCCTCTTTCTTCTTGTAAGTCAAAATTTACTGAAAATAAGCTTTTAAACATTTATCAAGTCAATCTGTTTCAAATTGGTTCTTTTATGTATAAATATTCTAATTCTACTCTACCTCAATCCTTTCATGATTTCTTCTTGAAGTCGTCCGATATTCATACCCATTTTTTGCGATCATCTAATCTTTTCCGTCCAGAATTTGCAAACACAAGACTACAAACCTTTTCTATTAAATGTTTAGGTCCGCGTACATATTCAGTCATCCCTATTTCAATACAGTCCTCTGAGTCCTTTTCATTATTTAAATCTCGTCTTAAATCTCACTTATTAAAATTATAATATATTCTATCATCTCAGATTCGAACGTATATTGTATATTATTAAATGTTAAATTTTGTTATTTTGTTCATCTTAGTAATTTATTTCAGTTATTTTACCATTCTAAATTTATTGTATTGTATGTACCTGTATTATTATTATTCGTAAATGTTTCATCTGCACTGGTCATCCTCAAGCGAGATTCATCTCTTCGGATGTTCCTTTTGGGCACTACTCATTCATTTTTTGTTGCATGCTTTTATTTCAATTTTTATGTGTTTCTTTAATGTGTTTTTGTATGCCCAATAAACAATGAAACAATAAACAATGAAACAACAACAACCGAGGATTTAGAAACGGACGAAACTCCAATGGAAAAATACGTCAAAGTTAACTTGACAAGAAAAGAAGACACTGATTTGAGAGACGATGGCGATAATTTGAAGAAAGATCCGCTGGACGATACGAAAGTTGACACTGACGAAAGAGCCGAGTTGGAATGTGAAAAGAAAACGTTCGATTGTAGCTTGGAAGAAAACAAACATGACGGCGATGAACTTCTCCAAAACAACAATAGCAATGCAGCAAGCAAAAACTCTGGAAAAAATGAGACAAGAACAGAGAACGGTACCGAGGGTTTTAAATCAGATGAATCCACAGAAGATTCTAGATCAGATAGACTAAGAGTCATTGTAAAATCAAATAACAGTTTGATGAAGGGATTTATTGGATTTATGGAACGACGTGTTTTCGAAAAACCTTTTGAAGAGTTTCTTGAGAAAGATCTAAAAGATGTGAAGGAAGAAGAAAAAGCAGACAATTCCGATAAACCGTGCAAAGATGTTCAGGACGAGGCATGCAAAAAAGGCTGTGATGAACCGTGCAAAAATGGCGACGATGAGCCAAAGAAAGACTCTGTTGATGAGCCAAAGAAGGACTGGAAGAAACTGTGTCAAACGGTCAAGAGACTTGACCATGTTGTTTGCGAATTGCGGTCAAAGCCACGAGTAAAGATCAAGGTATTTTGGTGTTCGTGGCCGAGTCGCATTTCTTAAAAGCGATATGCTGTTCGGGACGAACAGAATTAAGAAGGGGGTAATAATGTAAAATCGCTGTTTTTATAATAGGTTTTCCCATTGATAGACGTTAAAGGACTTCGAATAACTATTATGGACATTTTTATTAAACTAGAAGGTATAACTAGCCGTAACAAAGCTTCATTTATTATTTTCCAATAAAACATCAAAACCATTCTATTGAGCCCGGTATACGATTTGGTGATATCGTAACAATATATATATATATATATAATATATATATATATATAAATATATATATATATATATATATATATATATATATATATATATATATACTAGCGGGGGCATCCGGCGTTGCCCGGGGTTTTTAGAGGTTTTTCTAATGTTTGTCTCTCTCGCTCCCGTTTCCTTCTCCGCTTTCCCGTTCCCGTCGCGTTCCCGGTCGCTTTTCCGGTCCCGGTCGCTTTCCCGCTCTCGGTCGTTTTCCAGCTCCCGGTTGCTTTCCCGCTCCCGGTTGCTTTCCCGTTCTCGGTCGCTTTCCCTTTCCCCGCTCTATCTTTTGGTCTCAGATGGCTTCCCGTTCCCGTTTTCGCTCATTTATGTATGTATATGTATGTGCATATAATATATGGTGTGCGGCTCAGCTCAGACATGTCCATGACTGGTCACGTGGGCAAGGTGGTCGGAGAGTGCTATTACATGCTGCGACAACTCAAGACATGCAAACGATGCATACCAGTATCGGTTGCGTTGTCACTGGATAATAGCTTTGTTGTCTCATAAATCGACTATTGCAACGCTCTGCTCGCTGATCAGCCTGACTATGTCCTCTGTCGCTTTCAGTCAGTACTCAACACTGCAGCGAGACTTGTTTTTGTTCTGAAGAAATTTGACCACATCTCAGATATCATGCGTGAAAAACTTCATTGGTTAAGGGCTTGAGAGCATGTCGAATTTAAACTGTGTCTGCTGGTTTTCAAGGCCATGCATGGACTCGCGCCTGAATATATCACGTCAATGTGCTTGCCCGTCAGTTCAGTTGAATCTCGTCGGCGATTGCGTTCTGCGACCGCTGGAGACCTGGTCGTGCTTGCGACGACTACCAAGTTTGGACAACGGGCCTTTTCTGTCGCTGCTATTAAAACATGGAACTGTCTTCCCATAGCTATTTGTTTATCTTGTTCTGTTGAGGCTTTTAAAAAAGCTCTTAAAACTCATCTGTTCATTAAGTCTTATAACTAAACTTTTCTTTATTTTCTTTATTTTTTTTTGTGTTTATCCGAGGTTTTTGACGTTTTGTACAGCGCTCTTGTGATGACTATTTCATTGTACTGCGCTATATAAAATTATCCATGTTATTATTATTATTATTATTATTATTATCATTATTATTATTATTATTATTATATGTATATAGTTCTCGCTCACTCACCCGCTCATTTTGAGACGGATTTATAAATTTTTTTTCTCTATATTTGATTCCCCTTGACTCTCAAGGTTGTGTAAAAATTTCATTACGATCGGATGAATGGTGTAGCAATGCATAAATAACATACATATATATATATACATACATATATACATACATACATACATACATACAAACATTCATTTTTATATAAATATATTTGACTGAATTTGATATTATACAAAAGCTAGGATTAGACCTAGATTTAAGAATCCCAGGTAGAGCGATACCAACCAAATAACTCACTTTAAAAAAGCGGTAGGTTTATAATATAGAAACAAAGTAGATTTTAATTTGTCGAAACAAATCAAATTACCATAAAATAATCCTATGAATTGGTAAACTGATAAATTTTATTGTCTATCAAATTAATTATTAGGAGATTTTTAAAAGATAAATAAATTGTTGAGCTACGTTTGAGCCTAAAAATAAGTTTTTATTTTCTACTATTCTATAAAAACCATAGAATCTTCTGTATTCAAGTGTTCAAAATAATTTATAAGAAACTTGATTATTTAAAAATTCGGTAAAAAACTTGTAAACTAGAATTCTTAAAAATATTTTGTCAGTTAATTGTTTGAATGTTTATTCTTATTTTTCAGTGAGCTTGAAAGTCCTACTTCGTTACAGTCAGACGTGGCGTTTGTCTCGTGCATTGTCATTGGCTGCATTGTCGTCTTGGTGATATTGTGCTACTTTTTCTTGCTCTTCAGGAAACGTTTGCTTAAAGGTCATTGGTGCATCACTGATGAAGTCATCATATCGCAAGATCACGTGTCCTTTCCTTCAGTCCGTGAGCAAGGTTGGACGGAAGTCATTACTTCGCTTGTTACTGGAAAATTTGTCAAAACTGTGTCGTTGCTCACTCATTATACTAACTTTTTTTTAATAAATTTTTAATACTGTACTGATGATTTCATAAGTCATTTAAATATTATAAACCGTAGCCTAATTTTTCTATAGCTTAAACAATTCTATTTAAAACTAACTAGAAAACCCGGCATTTCCGGGTGTTTGGTCATATAACGCTAACCGGGTGGCAGATTTTGTTTATAAAGTGGACCTCCTGACCATGTTCCTTAAGTCTACTAAATTTCATTGAAATTGATTTGTGTGTTTTAATTTTATGCCGATAGATACATAAAAGCTTTTATTTTCAAATATTAGATTGATATATTTACTAATTAACTAAATTATAGCAAAAAACTTATTTTGTTTTTTCATCATAAAAGTAAATTAATTTTAGAACATTCATCAGTTTTTGAAAACATGCTTTAAATCAACAGGTGTTTTTTAACTTAAAAAATTCAAGACTTCCTATTTCAGTGACAGCCATATTGAGCTAATTTTGACTTTTAAATCAACGTGAGTATTGAGAACTGAAATTGTTAAGTCTATGTTTACGCTCTTCTCAATGTGGCAGTCATGAACAACATATGATGATGATGATGATGATGATGACGATGACGATGACGATGACGATGACGATGACGATGACGATGACGATGACGATGACGATGACGATGACGATGACGATGACGATGACGATGACGATGACGACGACGACAACGACGACGATGACCGTGACGGTGACGATGACGATAACAACGATGATGATGATGATAATGATGCAATATGTCGTTCATGCTGATATCTATTTAATTGTAATGATTTGTCTGAGTTAGTTTCATCTATCTATCGAAACAAAAACAAATGTGCAGACAGGAAACGCTAAGCAACAAGAACAAAACATATACATATGTACTCCACTTATAACAGAAACAGTTTTAGTGAATTCCACTTATTACGAAAGTGGTTCTAGTGAAGTTATATAGCCTGCGGATTTCCAGACTTTGTTTTACACGAAAATCGCTCCAACTGACTACGCTATAATTGTGGTACACTGTTGTACTTCTTTAAATATTAATATTATTGTCGAAAAGCTTTTCAGCTAGAAAAATTTTACAAGAACTTTTTAAAAACACACTTTTACTTTGAAATACATTAAAAATAAAAAATAACGTTTTACTCTTATATGAATATATCTCTTAAATAATTCGAAACAAAATAAATATGTAGACTCCTCACTTCTTATGTATGACATAGCTTATATAAGATAATTAGTAATAATTACACATTTTATCTACATAAATACACCAAAATTATCATAAAACAAACAACTTTTAGTCAAAGTTCAATCAAACGTTTGTCGATGGAAAGTTCGGCCAGCCATAAAATTAGAAATTTGTTTTAGACAGGCAAGTAGGCGAACAAACATCATGCAGTTTTGCACAGAAAATGATTTATTGCAATTGGATGAATTAAGAGGAAAATCTTCTTAAATAACAAATATTTCAATTTAATTCTTTTTCGTTGGCTCAAAATCATGTGAAATAAAGCTGTTTGGAAAATCTTTTTGAGTAAATAAATTACATGCCTATAATTCATGAACTATATAAAAAAATCTATTTTTTTAATTTTTTCTTGATAATTAGAAAGTATTTAGTAAATTCTGTTAAAAAACAAAACCATAAGAGTATTTTCAGTTGCAATCACGCACACTAACTGACACACACATACAAATAGACACACACAAACAGACAGACAAACGCAGTCACACGCAGACACAGACAAGCAGACACACACAGGTAGGCACATATAGCACCAAACTCACAACTTAACACTTACAAATCACCTGAATGAACAGAAATAATTTTAATTTTAACAAAAACGTGTTTTTTTTCTTCTGATCACGTTGAAGTTAATACTTGGACTTCAATCAAAAGATTAATGAGACATTAAAAGGACAAGACAAGACAAATAGCGCGACTAATGTAGGCATGATAACTCAAGCAAATTTCTCAGCCACGTAAGATCGATAGGCAACCTCTAATTTTTATCGCTTGTGAAATATTACAAGCGAAGACAAATTCATTTCTATATTATCGCTTGTGATGAAAGTTTACTACGCGGCTATCTATGTATGCATATGAGCGAGATGATGGCGGCGTCCCCAAGGTTGGGAAATGCTCGGAACCGATTTGCATCAACCCTCCCACAGGAACAGAAACCATAGCCTATAAACCATCTATAAAAAAAAACCTATCGCAACTTTTTAAGATATTGTTTGAAAACTCAGTGTATACTCGATTTGCACAAAATCACACTTATTTCCCAACACAAGGATTTCTTTGAAGTTAAAGTTATTATCAGATATGAATAACTTAATTGTTTGTACATTATATCTAAATAAAATTTATATAATATTTATTTATTGAATTGTTTTAAACTTTAAATATATTTGTTTATACTTGAGTAATTATTAATAAAACAATTTGTATTATGACTATTTGTTGTAAATGTCTCTTTGTAAAGTTCAATTGTAAAATATTTTTTTTAAAGTTACTTTTTTACCGTATTTTTATTTGCAATATATTTATTTTTATTTTATTTATTTGTAATGTGTTTAATTGTAATGTATTTAATTGTAATGTATTTTCTTGTAATCTATTTATTTACGATATATTTATTTTAAGTTATTTATTTGTAATGTATTTATTTCTGATGTATTGAATTTTAATATATTTATTTTTATTATATTTATTTATAATATCTTCATCTGTAATGTATTTATTTGTATCAAATATATGTGTTAGGTTGTTGTGCATTTCTTTTCATATATATTAGTATTCGATTAAAAACAAGTCTAAAGTGGGTTTAATAACTTGTGTCATTAAAAAAAAAAATTTTTAAGGTGCTTATTTATAAGTTTTCAAATAAATTCTTGAAAACATTCTTAACCAAAATTAATTTTCTTATAAAGCTTTTTGAAACATTAGGTTGTATTGTTTTAAAACGTTTAGTGGTAGGTATTTCTACCAAATTTCCATAAAATGTTAGTTATATTTTTTAAATTTTGAATATTTATTTTTTTTTATAAAAACAATTGCTGTTGATGTACATATTATATTGATCTTTATCAGATATTAAGAATCATATTTTTTTTTTGGTCATACGAAGGTCTGGAACTAAATTTGTATTAATTGAAATCCATGTACATAAATTTAAATGTGTTATATTTAAGTAAAAATATTTTATTAAATTATTTGTAATATCTGAAAGCGACTATGGAAAAAGAAATTGGAAGAGGCTGGGCAGTTTCTTTCAACTCCCAGATGTATCATTACTCAAATCTGTTTCCGATGCATAGATGCCCGCAAAAATATTCTTCAGATTATCATCATCATCGTCATCATTTTCCATCTTTATTCATTTTTTTTAAATAAATATTCGTTACACAGTTAATTTGTATACTTTTTCTATTTATAAAAATAACAATATTAAAGTTTTATATTTAATTTATTATTTATTGTCAGGCACCACATCTGCTATGTATCATTTTTTTAATTCTTTCATAATAACTTTGTCATGTTTGTTTGCTTGCTTGAACCATATGTTGAGCCATTTGACGCTTAAAAACACACTTCCCAACATCCAATTGAACTAACATTTTGTGCATTAAATTTTTGTAAAAATTCCAGATTGATTTGTAAATTTCAGATTGATTTGTAAGTTTCAGATTGATTTGACATAATTTCCATGACATATGAAATAAAACTAATTTTTTTTAATTTTTTAAAAATTAGAAAACTTACCCTAGAAAAAAAATTTAAACTTATTAAAGCAGCAATAAATAATTTTTTAAATAGAAAATTTATAATAAAAATTATGCTGTGTGTTCATATTTTAATTTTTAATTTGAATACCATTTTTACAAAAATGTAATTCCTAAATTGTTACACAAATGGCTCACAGAGATAAAGAAAAAACTTTTTTTTTAAGTTTATAATAACTTTTCTGTAGTTTTAATTTTGTTAACGAAACTTGTTAGTTGTTTGGAAGCATCTTATAAATTCAAGTTTTTCACTCCACATTGCTGGTAGCCATATTGGATCTTAAATCTTGGTACCTCCAGGAAATCTGCGGGCTTCTTCGTGCATGTTTATAATTTCACGGAGAACTGAAAGGTATAAAACACAAGCTTGAATTATCTTTCTGTGAAAAAAAAACAATTTTCAATTTTTTTTACAAATAAGCTCTTCAATAATTCATCTAACCAATATCGTTAAAATAATGTTTTGATTATAGGATGTCATCTGTGGAAAATTTATTTTTGATTACAGATCCATATTTTCTTACAATTATCTAGTTGAACCTTTTGAAATTCCGGCCCTGCATAAGTCGGTTTATACTCAAGATTTGATAGAGTAAAATTATTAAAAAAATGTAGAATTTTAGAGAACAAGTTTCTGAATTGAAATAAGCAAAATCAATAATAGAGAACTTAAGAATCAGATATAAGCAAACCTTTCTTGATTATTTTTATCTTCTTTGTATTGATACCTCGCGAAGGTAAACGTCTGTGACGCCCACTGAATTACGCAGGTCACATCATCGTCGTCTCAATCATAACCGTTATCATCACTGTCATCACCATCAACGTCGACATAATCATCACCAACATCATCATCACCGTCATCATCATCGCTGTCATCATCACCATCATCATCATCACCATCACCAACTTTACCATCACCAACATCACCAACATCATCATCATCACTATCATCATCATCACCGTCATCATCATCATCACCATCGTTGTCGTCACCACGTCTGTCGACGGTCGTGAACTTTGAAAGATTGACATTATCTTCTGAATGAATAAGTTCTTCTTGTGCCAAACTCCTGATTTGATTGAACTTGACTCGTGTAAGTCAACGAAGACTTCACGTGCACTTTTGAATCACGTGATGAACAAAAATTTTCATCTAAAATTTTTAATTACGAATAAAAACGTCATGAGTTTATATAAGTCAACATATAAATTATAATAGCATGATCTACGAGTCTGCATAAAATAAAAACAACCCAATGTTTTTTGTTCAAAATTTCTGAGCACACTTAGCATAGATCCAGTGATAGATGCATTTCTATGCTGAACACATTTCTTGATCAAATAAATGACACATATACATAATTCACATGAATAATTCAGGCAAGTGTGTCTTTGCATGGAATGATTTCTGCTTAGTAAATATTTATGCAATTCAAAAACACAAGTAACCAGTTGTGTAGTGTTATTTACGACTGTGTTGTGCGGTGTTGCGCTTAGAACATGTTTGTAGTTGCAATAGAGGTTCTTGTAGGACAACAAACGGTACAGCAAGAGATTTGCATCGAATGTGAGTCTCGAAGCAGCTTTTGCTGCATAAAATGAAGATATTAGTAGTTGATTTCATTTGATTATTTCATGCCAGGTTCTGTTTTATTCTGTTCTTTGTAATCCTGCTGTCCTTTGATTTTTCTATTTTGTTTTGATCTATGTATCATACAAACGTATGTATCATACAATCGTATGTATCATACAAACGTGTGTATCATACAAATGTATGTATAATACAAAAGTGTGTATCATACAAACGTATATATCATCCAAACGTGTGTATCATACAAATGTATGTATCATACAAATGTGTGTATCATACAAACGTGTGTTTAATACAAAAGTGTGTATCATACAAACGTATGTATAATACAAAAGTGTGTATCATACAAACGTATGCATAATACAAAAGTGTGTATCATACAAACGTATGATACAAATCGCAATGCATGTTCTCATCAACATCAACAATGCTATTAATTATATACAAAATAAACAACTTTTTGCTAAAGAATTTTGAAAAACTCAAAATAACAGATTGTAATTACCACATGCACATGTCTTAAGACATTGTTTAATTTCGTAAAAGTTCAGCATGTCCGTTTGAAAAATAATTAGGGTGCATACAAATTAAATTAATATATAGTTATGTGCATACAATTACACATAATATTCAGTTAGGGTGCATAACAATGCACCTGATATGCAGTTAGGGTGCATAAAAATGCATTGACATGAACAAAACGCATTCCCCTTTCAAAAAAAAACTTTTCTTCAACCTCCATCCTATTAATTACACACGCCAAATAACAACTTAGTGCCGGCGAATCTAACGCGGACTGCCCTCCAACAATGATGTCACGTCCGAATAAGATACGAATGTAGGTAGGTGTTTATGTATGTCTGCGTGTATGTGTTTGTATGTGTGTATGTGTATCATCATGTGTGTGTGTTTGTATGTGTGTATGTGTATCATCATGTGTGTGTGTTTGTATGTGTGTATGTGTATCATCATGTGTGTGTGTTTGTATGTGTGTATGTGTATCATCATGTGTGTGTGTTTGTATGTGTAGAGATGCTTTTTTCAGTCGGCTGAAATGAGCTCGGGTTGGTGGTCGTTCTCAAAGATTTTCAGAAGTACCATGCATTGAGTCTTAAACTCAATTTATGTTAGAGTTTTAGTTTAAATTGTGTGTATGTTTGAGAAAGAGAGGAACAAAAAGACAAATAAAGAGAAAAAATAACAGATCCATGGACAAGTTTACACGGTGGTTTAATGATAGTTATCAATGAACATATTGGTTGATGTGAGTAAATATATTGGAGGATATGAATAAATATATTGGTGGATGTGAATGGATATATTGGTGAATGTGAATGAATATATTGGTAGATGTGAATGAATATATTGGTGGATGTGAATGAATATATTGGTGAATGTGAATAAATATATTGGTGGATGTGAATAAATATATTGATGGATGTGAATGAATATATTGGTGAATGTGAGCATTTAAACTGTGTGATTATGTGTTTGAAATAAGCTCGAGATATTTTGTGTTTTTGCTCAAATCACGAGAAGTCCTTGACATGATTCACTCATTTCCTTTTTTAAGTCAATCGCGTTTCCGATTTACTTCCAGTACGGAGTTTTGAGTGTAATCTCTGTTCTAAATTTTTGTTTTTGTTTTAAACTCGAGCAAAATATTTTAAATTATCATATCTTCAATTATGAAACGATGATAATAAGGTTTCAAAGTATTCAATCAAGGTGACATAATCAAACAGCGCCGTGTGTAGGACACCCAAACCCCTCAATTAGAAGGGCCCAAGGCCGAAGAGGCCCAGAAGCCACGTCCTTTATATATAAAAATCAGTTTAATTTTGAAACGTCAGGGAACTATGACAATTCAGTCTTACTAATAAATAAAATGTGAAAAACACGTGTGTTTTTATTTGTGAGCAAAACTGGCAAATAGGCAAAATTCTTTGCTTATTTTAACATCGATAACACAGCAGAAAAAAGTACCGGGAGACATTTTTGAAGCTTGTAATAGAATTGGACTCGATTATCTAAGGCTGTCGGGGCAAGGCATATATTGATGGAATTGGTGAATCTAATATGTAAAGAGCAGGGATGCCCAGAGAAAACATGGACTTTAGAAAAAAATTGACCCAAACTCCATTCAAATTCTTCTAAAATTTTCTCCTTCATATTTTCATTTTTTTTTTGTTTAAAATAGCTGATAACGGGGGTTAGTCAAAAACAATTTCGACTTTCCAAATTTTTTCAGAATTTCTTCCGACCTGGGTCCTAGAAAAAGTACAGGCTCCGAAATTATCCCCGTCTTTCCTTCTTTATGGCCCTGAAAAAAGTAGAAAAGGTGTATAAAAAAGCGTTTAACCAGTAAATTCAATTGTCCCTTTGCTGCATACGCAAGTCATTCACTCAATCTTGCGGTATGGATGGTGCCACGCATTTTTCTTTTTTTTTTAAACAGTCAAGTTTGGTACTAGATAGAAAGGTTGTATTAACTGCTTTAGATTTCCGCAATATAACGGGGGAAAACTTGATAAATTATGACAAAACAATGCCATTACAGCAACTGAGGCAATATCATCGGCAGCTTAATACGCCACATAGCCTTCCATTTTGCTCATCGTGATTTAGACTGTTATCTTGTTTCAAAATTTAAATTGAATCTAGCAAAATTTAATCTAGCAGAAGTTCCAAATTTTTGACAGCAACCATTGACACGTAAAACGGTAAAATAAAGGCTAAGTAATAAAAATCTCTGCAAATTATTGAAAGATAAAAGTTTGACGACACTGTTATCCAAACCGAAATAGCTGAAAAAGCAGGTTTAGAAAACGTTTTGTTTGAAAAGCGATCTTGATCTCTGAAAATTTGCTAAAACGTTTTAACTACTCATCATGCAACTGTACAGTAATTGCTCAATGACATCGATAACAGAAAAAGAACTGAAGCTTTTTGTAATTATTTGACAGGACGAGGCACATCATCTGAGAACATCATATAACTTTTTAACGTTCTTTACAAAGAAGAGCAACCAATTATTTCGTAATATGGCTTTGTTGTCCTTTAAAGAAGATTTTTCTCAACTCATCATATACAATGATATAATAATAAACTTTGCTGAGAAAGTTCGGTCAAAAACTGTTCTGAGCAACGACGATATGATTTTGACAGCGACTGTTCTATTGTTTTTTTTTCTCAAGTAGAGGCTCAATTGGTACTGTTTGGGTGCCAGCATAATATAAACACGGCCCTGTAATCAATTCAAATGAATGGTAGCAAGATCACTTGATCAATTTTGTATGTTTCATTTATTGAAAAAAATTGTATAAAAAATAATAATTCAAATTTAAAAGGTATTACAAAACCGTTAACTGTTAAGCAGTTAATTCTGAAATTGCTGATGAGCTCATGTTGCTTAAGTGTAATAATAAATGTGGTCATGTTCACATGTGATAATAGAAATAATTGTGTTCACATGTGATAACAGATGTGAATATATTTATTGTTTACATGTGATAATATATGTGATCATGTTCACCTGAGATAACTGATGTGATCATGGTAACATGTGATAGTAGATATAGATATAAAATTAGGTGAAACCTTTGATAGAAAAGAAATGAAAACAGTAATGAAAAAATTGAGACTACAAAAAATGAGATCGATAAATAAATAACCTAAAACTCAAAGGGCAAATGACACGTGACACTTCGTGACAGATTTTTATAAACAAATCATACCGTTTCAATATAAAACTCACACAATCAATTATTCACATGGATATATACACAAACATACATGAATACACACACATACATATGCATACTCACTCGTACACATGCATACTCTCGTATACACATGGATACACACTACACACATCTACAAATAAATATACACACACATACACAAACACACTCACACATACAGTATTTTCTTAATCAGACAAACACTCGCACACAATTGCATGCGTTCATTCACATATCACGCAAAAATGTGATTTGTTAAGAAGCAAGTGAAACTTGAAAATACTTTTTATAAACCACGCTATTAAGATTACCGGAGGTGGGAGTAGTCGTAAGTACTTTTTCCAATAATTTTCTGAAACTTCTCACATCTTTATTAACTTTTGATTCACCAACAGCCTCTCTTACCTTCCCCCAAAATATTTTTTCTAAAACATTTTTCACTTATATTTTTCTAAAACCAAATTTTTGGTAAATTCTTGGGGGCGCCGTTCTCTTTGCTTCCTTCCAAGTTTTTCTAAAACAAAAATTGAAATTTTTCCATATTTATTTTTCCATAAAACGTTTTTATGAAATTTCTTTGGGTTTTCAAGCTTCATCAAAATGAAATTCCTGGATTCGTGTATTGTCTTTATTCCAAAATTTTATTTTTATTTTTCCAAAACAATTTTTGGAAAATCCTTAGGAGACCCGCTGACTACCCCTGAATAACATCCCTGAATGTGTGCATTGTCTTCAAGAATACGTTTATGTGCAAAGGTTGAAATCAAAATATCAACGGAAAGTGGTCGAAAAATCAATTATAAGTTTTTTTACCATGAAGCGTGGTAAAAATTAGAAATTTATATTTTTCATTCACCTATTTATCCAAACATTCACTAACTCAATCAATTTTTTCATAGAATGTTTATCCACTATTTCATCTAACTTTAAAATCAACCATTAACAAATAAGCAGTAAAAAACAAAGTTTTTCACTAATATCTTATATTCAGGATTTGCTGGCTTTTCATTTATCGCAAATTTTTTTAAATGCTCTTTTTTCAATTTTATACAATTGTGTTTGATTTGTTATTGTTTTAAAACGTAGATGATTTTTCAAAAAAATTAAACTTTAATTATTAAAGTTTAATAGAATGCATTGTCATGTGGAGTAAACCTATATTTCAAATTTCAGCTCGATTGAATGACGGGAAGTTAGTTAATTTTCACTTTCAAAGTTTGCAAACTTTCAAGCAAGCAAACAAAACCGGCGGTAAATAATTTAAAGCATTAAAAAATGACCATTCATATTCTATTCATCATTTATTCAACATATTTCTATCCATCCTATATGTAACATATATTTGTCCATCTACAAAACAGTTCATGCTATTTTATTCCTCCTATATTTGTATTCACTTCTACACATTATTTTACAGGGGCGTATAGAGGGAGAGGGTCCTGGGGATCCGGACCCTTCTTCTTTCATTGCAAAAAACCTTGTCTTTTAGCACTTTACAAGCAGTTACATCGTCTAAATGCCTGGCCTAGGCCTAGCAATTGTCTTTGAGCCCAGAGTAATAGTTTTTATAACGTTCTTTCATAATTTCTGTTTAGTTTGTGTTATCTGCCTATGTCAGTGATGGGTAATTACTAACTATTAATAGTTAACTACTAGTTATTAACTACTCTACAGTAGTTAAGAAATAGTTAATAACTACTTTTTTTTAAACCAGTTAACAACTAATAGTTAACTATTTTTACCAATGCTTTTATTAACTCGTCGGCTCTGTTTCTCTGTCTGTTTCTCTGTCTGTTTCTCTGTCTGTTTCTCTGTCTGTTTCAAATCTTGCAATCAATTTTTGAGTCACTTCCTGATGATAGATTTTTTTCAAATTTTGCATACATGCTCAAGATAGAAGACAATGCAATATTCAATTATTAGTTTTACAATAAGTCAATTAATTTACTTAATTTTCTTGAGGATTTTATCGAGGGGTTTCTTGAGGGTTTTCTTGAGGGTTTTCTTGAGGGTTTTCTTGAGGGTTTTCTGGAGGGTTTTCTTGAGGGTTTTCTTGACCACAAAACGCTAACCGACTGGCAGACTATTTTACCAAGTTAACACGAACCACACTCACTGACCGCGATTCTCAAGCGTGTACGAAATTTTCATGAAAATAGTTGAGATATTTAAATTCGATGCTTTTTGATGATATTTTTATTATTATTACCAATGCTTTTATTAACTCGTCGTCTCTGTTTCTCTGTCTGTCTGTTTGTTTCTCTGTCTGTTTCAAATCTTGCAATCAATTTTTGAGTTACTTCCTGATGATAGATTTTTTCAAATTTTGCATACATGTTTAAAATAGAAGACAATGCAATATTCAATTATTAGTTTTACAATAAGTCAATAAATTTAGATAATTTTAATTAATTTCGATATTTCGATATAATTAAGATATTTCGACTTTAACATAAAATAAAAGAGTAATATAAGAAAAAATTGATTGCAAAATTTGTGTTTTAATTACATATAAGAGCATTGGTTTTAAAAATTCGTTTTTAATTTACTTGTTTAAGATAGTTTTTAACTACAGTAGTTAACTATTTCACTTACTACTTTACTTTTTTGGTGACTGAAAAAATGTCTATAAATGATGAAATTAAAGTGGATGAGCCAATTTATGATATGTACGAAAATAATGAAAATCTAGTGGGTAAAAGTATAGCAGATTTGATAGAAAGTGAGCAAGATAATATTGATAATTCTGACGATGTGCTTCTTTTATTCTCTCATAAGCACTGTGCTTCTTTTACCCTCTTATAAGTACTGAGGTAATCATACCTCAAACCTTGTGGCGAGTGTAGAAGCTTTGAAAGCAAGCGATAATTTGAAATACAAATGACTTTATGATAGATCAAAGGCAAAAGTTGTATTATTATCAAACTCCATTCATCGCAGTGTAAAAAATGCTGATGTTGTACAAGACATTACTGGTTCAACATTTATAAAGCCAAATTTTACACAGTGGTGCTTAGAATTATATTCGGATGAAAGGGTTGTTAATATAAGTTTAAATAAAATGTGTGATTGTCAAAAGAAGTTGGTGCACGTTCCATTTAAAGAGATGAAGTGTGCTTTAATGAAATTGTTCATTCAGATTATGAAACCAATAGTCACTGCAATGGATATCTTCCAAAGTAAAAAGTCATATATTGTTCACATCATTCCAATCATCATAAGCATAAACAAGTATAGGAAAAAACGGGTTTTGTAACACAAACTTTGATTTCAAATACACTCGATTTAGAAATACGAAAGATGTTCAAATTAATTTTTTTAAATTGAATCATGTATTGTCATCCAATATAAAGCTATGCTGAAAGTTTCAGCTTCCTAACTAGTCAAAAAGCCAGTTAAATTTTACTTGCAAGATTTGCGTACAGAGAAAGCCACACACACACAAACAGAGATTGTAACCTAAATAAAAGTTTGTAAAAAATAATACTGTTCAGATAAAACCATCAAGCTTCTTTTACAAGTACTATCACATGGTATAGAGAAACGATTTGATCCTGTTTTGGAAAATGAAGAATATCTTCTAGCAACAACAATAATTCCCCAAATTCAAATTGAATTTTTTTGAACAATGAACAAAAATATTTGATTAAAGAAAAATAGTAATCATACATAAAGGATATGAACTAAAAGCTTAAAAAATCAGGTTTATTTAACTTGTATTTAATTGCAAATGTTAAAAGGTTGTTTTGGTCAATGTTAAAAAGTAGTTAACTACTAGGCAGTAGTTAAAAAGTAGTTAATAACTACTTCTGTTAAAAGTAGTTAGGAAATAGTTACTATCTACTTTTTGTATGAGTAGTTAAATATAGTAGTTAACTACTTTTAAAGTAGTTAAAACCCATCAATGGTCTATATTGATTTGTAATCATCTCATTTAAAATCTATCTAAGTATTTATGACTAATTTAATCTGTTTAACTTGTTTATGAGACTCCCTGTTTAACTTGTACAACATGAATAAAACGTGTTATATATTTTATGTTTATCATTATTTTAAGGTAATATGACTATGTTTAGAAGTGCCATGCATCCAATGCGTCCGCTATGGTTTGTGTGTTAAAGCAGATTTTTTTATAATAGATCTGATGAGCCTTTACTGAAATTGTACAACATTTCACTACAAAGAAGGTCAGTACATTTTACTAACTCCACTAATTTGCTAAAAACTGTAACAAAAACACAGCTTTTGGATTAATAAATTTTAACAAAAAGTATATGTTACAACCTAAAAATCTAACTTCAAATTAAAAAAAGTTTCTTACTCAACCCATTTTTGACCTCCTTTTTTGAATAATCCTGTATCAATACATTTATTTACCCATTCACTAATTCACACACACAAACACACAACAATTCAATAGTTTATCACATAATTCACCAACCATCTACATACCAATTCCTTAACGATCTACATGACAATTTACCAACCTTCTCAAAAAATTAATTATCCTAGCCATTTACACACTAATCCACCAATCTTCCACCGACCGTCCACCGACCATCCACCGACCGTCCACCGACCATCTGCCGACCATCCACCGACCAATCCAGCCATCCACTCATCTGCTACTTCTTCCACCACTCCATTATAGAAGCATTCGTTTTTTTCTACAAAAACGACAAGATGTACGCACATGCGAGACTTAATTTGATCAGTTTTACATTTGAAAATCAAAGACACAAAGATATTTTTTACAACCTCGGAGAAAACAGATTTGCCAAAAATATTCGAGCAAACAACTACAAAGCAGGAGAAGAAACTTTTCTGAAAATTGTTTTAATTAATTTTATTCTTTAAAATTTTTTACGGTGATGAAAACAACAAGTCAACAACAAATGGACAACAAACAAACAACAAATAAACAACTGTTTTTTTTATTTTCTCTTTCTCTTTCTCTGCTCATCACTCCTGTTTTTTTCATCTCCACGGAAGTCAGTTGAACCGACGAGGTGTTTCTTCCATAAAAATAGCACTCACCTGAAACGTGGAGAAACTTCTTTTTCCTCATGTATATTTCCCACTGATGGAAGTCTTGTGCACGTGCGAGATGACACCTGACGTCAAAGAAAAACTGGAAAACATTTTAAATAAAATTAGTTATAGCACCAAATGTCCGACGCAAACAAACACCTCTCTTCATGCAATCTTTATGGTATGCTTCTTAATCTTTATTATTCTTTTAAATATAATAAAAAACCGTGGATGACACATCATAGAAATTTAAAAAAAAACTCTTTTTTAATAAAGATATGTACTTTTTGAATTTTATTTAAAGATATCAAAAAAGCAAAAAAAATTACAACACTATAAAAAACTTATAATAATTCAAAATTATTCTTATTTAAATAGAAGTTTTAAAATTCAAATTTATTTTCTGACAGAATGTTCTTGTAGAGAAGAGAATGTCCTAGGGCAGGGTTGAGTGCAATAAATCACGTGACTGTGTTCACTCTGACACGATCATGTGACTTGATGAAATTTCAACTTTTTAATTTCATCTCTGTTTAAAGAATCCGTTAAAAACTTCAGAGTTTTTATTTTGAGTGAAAAAAACTAGAGTTGGAGTTCTTGGAAAATTTGTGATCCTAAAATATTTTTAGTATTTAATAATAAATATTATTATTTTGTCAAATAATGTTATAAAGTTTAAAACAAAAAAAATGAAATAATATAAAACAGCAAAACTGTCTGCATATTCTCAATGATTTACAAGACATGGCACCAGATTCAGATCAAATCACAGATCACAGACTAATAACATGAATGTTTTGATCTTTTGTTCCATTTATTGGATATTTTTCTTTTCGGATTTTTTTAAAATCTTGACTACAAAAGCGGACTGTAAAACATCATAAAATCACGATTTTTTTCTTATTTGCAGTTAGTATAAAGTTATTTCAGTATCAATTCTTTTTTTGCAAACCATTTTTTTTATTTTTGAATAGATAGTGGTTTTTTAAAACAATTCTTGGACTATTTATTGGGTTTAATTTAAACTATTAAATGAACCTATCATTCTATATGTCAAAAACGACATTACACCAAAGCAAATATATTTTTGTGAAGCGGTTTTGCAATTTGACTTGAAAATTTACAGTTTCATATTACAAAACATGATTTATTATTTAATTTTAGTGGAATGCAAACGGTTCCACGACGTTTTTTGTACAGATTTTCTATCCAAAATCGACTAAACTTGTCAATTAGCCTATAGCAAAGTTCGATTTTTAAGAATTTTTGTCTACAACACTTCGTTTAAAGAAATTAACCGCCTGTTCCGTAATTTTATAAACAAACCTTGAACGCCAATATAGGCAAAACAGTTTCAATATTACCACTGAACGTGTTTATGAGGTATTGAAATACCGGGTTGTTCCTCGAAGAAGCACAACCCTCTAAGCATATTCCTTCCGACATCTTTTGCGAACCGACCTCTGTTGATTCAACTAAGCTGTTCACTTTATCAATCCTGATTAAAAGAATTTGTTCTTTTTTATTTTAAATAAATGATAGTTGCTTGTTCTCCTCAATAGACTTTAAAATAGTTGATTTTGTTATAAAATGGAAAAACTCAGTCTTATTTATGCTTATTAATAAGCATCTTCTCATTTAATAAGCTTTTTTTCATCCGCAAGACAGCAATTCAATCTAATATTTTAAAAAGCCAAATCACGTCATATTTAACCTGTAGCGGTTGAAAACTGTTTGAGCGCTAATTGAATTTGGATGAAAACATTTCTGAAACTATAATTATACAACTGAAAAAATGTCATCTCAAGTTTGTTGATCGTTTTTCTCATTTTTGTTTGCTTTCTCATTTGCTTGTTCATGTATTCGGTGATTTATACAAATTCAGTGCATATATACAATATACAAATTCAGTGCATATATATAATATACAAATTCAGTGTATATATATATACAATATACAAATCAAATGTATATATACAATATACTGATTCAGTGTATATATACAATCGAAACAACAATAACATTTTGAAACTGAAAAATCGTGTTTTATGGAAGTGTTTTCATGCACAAATATTTCCACGAATTGCTTAAATAGCGGTCTCATTGAAAGAGTGAAAGAGAGAAAGCACATGTAACCTGATGCTTCTGATATTTTATTCATAGATCTCATGTCAACAGCATGTATGCATTTTTCTCCTTCATTCAACAGATAACTTCCCAGAACTACTCGCGAGCATGCAAAAAAACGTAAACCACCAGCGAAGATCAACGAGCCAAACAAAGAACCAAACAACTACACGGCCTCCTACAACTACACATTATCGCTCATTCGATGCCGACCACGATGAAATTTCAGCCTCCTCTGCAAAAAATCTTCTCTCTCCAAATCGACTCGAACCCTTTTACGATTCCATCTCCAATGGCGACAGAAAACAAAAAGATAAAGTAGACTTCATCATCGTCGATTGCAGAACGGATGACGTCTGGCAGAAACCGCAGCGGATAAAAATGGTCAAACTGACGAGGTTTCAAGGAGGCAGTTCGATTCTCTGAGATTATTTTTATTTTATTTATTTGATAGAAAAAATAACTCTAGGATAACATAAAAAAGCGATTCATTGTAAAGTTTATTCTGCCAAAGTTTTTGTATGATAATTTTGATCTGAGACTATTTGTTATGTACCTACCTACTGCATATTCGCTGTGTGTATGCAAGTACATGTCTTTATGTGTGTGTATGTGTGTGCGTATGTGTGTGTGTGTTTTCATTCGTGTTGAATCAATGCTTCAAAAGGACGAATTTTGAACTTACAAAGTTGATTTTTCGCTGCATGTATTTTATCGGCAAATAATATTTTAATGTTTTCTTATTCTATGAAACTTTTTTTTATCAGTTTTAGCAGTTGCAAACTAAAATTTTTAAATTTTTAAATCTGAAATTTTAAATTTTATTTGTTTTTTTTAGAACAAACACTTTTATTCTGCTTTAAAAGAACATATAAAATTATTTAAACACTTGCAAAAAACTTATTAACTAATCTCTATGAAAAAATTCAAAAACACAACAAAAATAGAGTTTTATTTAAACAAAAGAGATTTGATATAGCGCTTTATATAAATTGTATATTAAGGCGTTTGCGCAGATAAAGCATAGAATTTTCTATGGTTTATAATCTAGTTTGAAGATATACATCTTCAAATAAGATTTCAAAATTGATAGAATTTAGATAAAACTTTGGGGTTATCCAGTAGAAAGTTCCTAGATGATATTGATTAAATCAGAAATAAACAATTACTGAAGGTCTATATAGTATGGGTTTGTTGGATGCAAAAAATATCGTGTTTAACTAAAAGCAGCGACCACGGGTTCTTGTTCCCCCAGACTGGTATCATCAGCATGTCTAACAGACTGGTATCATCAGCATGTCTAACAGACTGGTATCATCAGCATGTCTAACAGACTGGTATCATCAGCATGTCTAACAGACTGGTATCATCAGCATGTCTAACAGACTGGTATCATCAGCATGTCTAACAGACTGGTATCATCAGCATGTCTAACAGACTGGTATCATCAGCATGTCTAACAGACTGGTATCATCAGCATGTCTAACAGACTGGTATCATCAGCATGTCTAACAGACTGGTATCATCAGCATGTCTAACAGACTGGTATCATCAGCATGTCTAACAGACTGGTATCATCAGCAGCTATGTAGAAACCTCAATATTAAACCTTTTAAATTAAGACATTTTTTTTGTTTTTATGCTCTTACAGCTTTTTTAAATCCAACTCTTCTTTATTCTCTTCTCCTCTCTTTTTCTCTCTCCAAGACCTGTTGCACTTGATTCAAGCAGTCACGTCATACAATCCAATATATTAATTTGTAGATTCCGCAATAGGAAACAATTTATTCCACGATTAACGTTATATATCAGCTCGTCAAAAATGATGTTTCTTTCCTTTAAGGTTTTCACCGGAAATGTTTCAACTAATGCCGAAAACTGCATTAAATTGGACGCTCACTATAGAACAAGGGTCTTTAAACTGCGGCTGCCCTCTCATGCGGCCCTAGGAGACTTTTTATATTTAAAAAAAATTTAATTTGTATTAATTTTTTTTTAATTTTACTTTTATTTCAAACTAGCAGTGCACGTAGCGGCTTCGCTCGCATGAAATTAGAGAATTTGAACCGTGCATACATAGTAGAGTACTGCACGAATCAATTTTTTAGGTCTCGGCTTGGCCCGTCGACAACTTAGCCCAGCCCGTTTCAAAAACCGATATTCCTGGCCCGGCATGTCCCGTCTAATATGGGCCCGGTACGTTTTTACAGGCCTAGAAGTTCTATATACTTGATGAAAAACTTCGGCCCGTCCCAGCTTGACTTCAGGTTTAGCCCGGCCCGTCTGAACACCCTAAAATCACTAAAATGTCTATATACTTGGTTAAAAATGTTGGCCCGTCCCACCTTGATTTAAGGTTTGGGCAGGGCCGTATGAAGACCCTAAAATAACGGCTTGGCCCGTCCGTCCGGTGATAAACTGAACTCATCTACTCAACCGGCACAAAACCTCAAAATACTAATTTTCACATCTGTAGCACTTACAGTTTTTGAGTAGCAGTAATTTTAAAATCAAATAACCTTATTTTCCACCCCACATTTGAGGTCCTAGAAACCACATTTTTAAAAAATGGTAAAATACGTATATCTTAATTTTGGAATAGAAACTAAATACTAATTTTTACATCTGTGGTATTTACAGTTTTTGAGTCGCAGTTACTTTAAAAAACAAATAACCCTATATTCCACCCCACATTTGAAGTCCTGGAAACCAAATTTTCAAAAAATGCTAAAACACGTATTTCATTATTTTTGGAGTAGAAACTAAATACTAATTTCTACTCCTGTAGCATTCACAGTTTTTGAGTAGCAGCTACTTTAAAAACCAAATAACCCAATTTTCCAATCCACATTTGAGGTCCGGGAAACCGAATTTTCAAAAAATGATGAAACACCTAACTTTTTATTTTTCAAGAAGAATCCATATATACCAAATTTCAAAATCTCTTCCTTTTTGGTTTTCGAGATATACATTGTTTTAGAAAAAAGTATGTTTTCCAGTTTCTTGCCCTCAGGAGCAAAATTTTCAAAAATCCTTTCTTAGTGGATGCTTACGCAATAAAATTAATATAAGTTACAAATTTCACGTTCCTAGGTTGAGGCGTTTGAGCTCGGCGTTGATTATCAGTCAGTCAGTCAGTCAGGACATGTTCTTATATATATATATATAGATTCTACTTCATTCTTAGCTTGCTGTCAGCCTGCGTACTCGAGTTTTTATCGCTGCCTGGTGGTATTTTTCAAATAGTTTCGATATTTCTTTTAATTTATAGATTCTTTTTGGATCAAAAAATTAGTAACTATTTTCTTTTTTATTGGCATGAAATTTATAAAAAAAAGTTTGAAAAATACACGAAAATAATTTATTACGCTCTTCTCCAGGATTACCATTGTTTTGTACTGTCATATAATTGTGAAATGTGTAGCACTCTATTATATATAGTGATAATTACAGTTAAATTTTTTTGACCATATTGTGTGCAACATACAGTTTCACTATTTATTCATGTTGAAATAACTTTATTTTTACATAACAATAAATTTAATATTAAATAATATTAAACTTATAAATATATAATTAAAAACCAGATTCATTCTTATATTGACCTCTAGTGTGTAGTCGGCCCCCCAAACTGCTGTTGAGAGGTAATGCGGCCCTAAGGCCGAAAAGTTTGGAGACCCCTGCTATAGAAGATAAAGCTCAACATATCTACACATACTTTGACTTTTATATATATTCTTTCTTTTTCTCTATCTTTCTCTCTCTTTCTCTCTCTCCCCTTCTGATACATACTCATGAAGGAAACTAGAAAGCATAGCTGATGGCAGTCCGGATTCAAATCTTTTTTGAGCCAAAACACGTAAGCACGTGAACACGTGATCACATTGAACACATGTAATGTCATGTATCTATGGAAACATACAAAAATATAAAGATGCTTATTAAGTCATACATTCTTTTTTCAAAAATATATAGACATACACAAAAACATATAAATGCAAATAAAAATATAAAAAGTAAAACATTCACATAAAGACATATAATAAATACATATAAAAATATACAAAGTCAACATTAACATATTTACATACAATGACATAAAAATACACATAACACATGCAAGTATACAAAGTCAACATTAACATGTAAACATACAAATACATAAAAATACACATAAAACATGCAAATACACATAGAACATACAAATACACATAAAACATACAAATACACATAAAACATACATTTTTATGAAGACATATAAAACACATACAAATATGCGTAAAAACATACATTTACATACAAATACACATAAAACATACATATATACATAAAACATGCAGATACACATAGACGTACAAATACAAAGAAAACATACATATACACAAAAAACATACAGATACACATAAACGTACAAATACACATAAAACACACATTTTCACAAAGACATATAAAACACATACAAATATGCGCAAATACACATAAAGACATATAAAGACATAAAAACACAAAAGGAGACACAAAGATACATTGAAATAATCAAGAGACACGAAATAATCCAAAAACATTCGTTTCAATCCTTCACCAAGATTGGCTTCCATGCAAGAGGATGAAATCAATAAAACTATAAAAAAAATTCACTCGAAAACTTGAATAAATATTTTTCACGTGGCAGTGACCCGATGAAATTGAAAACAATAAATTCAGTGGAACAGTTTTACATTTGAAAAACATGCGTTGCCATGGAAAAAGCATGCTGAAGTCTGTTGTGGCATCATTATAAAATACATTTTTAAAGTATTTTTTAAATTAGTTAAAAAAAACTTTGATTTGTGCCAAATGCAATGTTAATGGTGAGACAGCCAATTTCTACGCTAATCGTAAATGCAAGTGTGTATGTGTGAATGTGTAAATGTGTGTATATGTAGTGTAGGTCTTAGTCGGTATGTGAAGGTGTGTGCAAGAGTGTGTGTAGTTGTTTGGGTGTGTGTAGATTTGTAGGTGTGTGTGTGTGTGTATCGCCACTTTGTAGTAACACTTACTTGCTTCTTAAAGATTTAATAATATAATCAGTCACAAAAAAAAGTTTCGGAATTTGTTATTATTAAATATTGTAATGTTTTATAATTGATCCCTTCTTTATGACAAATATTTGCATCCGACAGAAAATAAAAATTCAGTTATGATGGGTCAACATGCCCGCCCACCATATTCCTTCTCCGCTCCTGACCAGCTCAATTCCCCTTAAAAATTAAATTATTTTTTATCATTTAATTATGATTGTATAAAAATAGCTTCAGAACATTCAGTAAAATGAATTCCGCTTTGCAAATCAGACTAGAACGTAAACTCTACCATAAATAATCGCAATTAATTTGATTTCTATTTGCGTGATAATGGCGTAACAAGTCACTAATAAACCTTTAAACGGACCCACATTTAAACAGGTGGCCACAAATCCGCTTTTAAATCATATTTTTATTTAATGGTGCTTAATGCGCTTCACTTAGAATTTTCTATGTTGAAAAAAAAACTGAAATTTGATTTTAGTCTAAATTTTTTATCATATTATTTTATATCTTATTCTTATCATCTTCTTCACAATGTCCTTCGAGAATATGAAAAATTCAATTTTGCTTCAAGCTGCCTTAAGAATTATGAGAATGCTATATAATTACCTTCATGCACACACACACATAACACACACAATTTCAATTCCAGTTGAATACACGCAATATCGCTCCCATTCCCACACACACTCACACATAAAATTACACACAACTTAAAGCTCAATTAAACACAATCTTAATAATAAACACATGTACCACGAATGACTGATTTACCATGAGCAAAATTAAACATTTTAATAGGTATCTTAAATATTATAATTATTGAGTATTTTAAAATTATTTATTATTGACGTCTTTAATAAACGTAAAATAATCTCTAAATGCACTAAGGAAAGAAATAAAACTAATTAAAATAACTAAAATAACTGAGGTTATGAGGAGTCTTAAGATTGGCATGTCGAGTACCAAAGTATGTAAGATGATGATGATGATGATGATGATGACGATGACGATGACGATGACGATGACGATGACGATGACGATGACGATGACGATGACGATGACGATGACGATGATGATGATGATGATGATGACGACGACGACAATTACGATTACGATGACGATGACGATGACGATGACGACTACGACGACAATTATGAGGATGATGATGATGACGATGACGATGATGATGGTTGCGGTGATGATGATGACGATGCCAAAACGTGGGGAAATTTAATAAAAGAAATGAACGTCTGCTAGAATTTCAATTCCAACATTCTTCTTTGTTCTTGTTACATGTATTTATTTTACAAGCATTTTATTTATTTTACTATTTATTCACAATTAAATAGTTATTTCAATATAAATAAATGAATAATTATTTTTGAGATTTAAAAGTAAGCAGAATGCGCATGCTCATCAGAATACAAAATGGCGAATTCATTGGGTTCAGCAAGTAATATCCGTGGAGTCAATACTGTCAGATATTCTGCTGAATTCAGAATCGTATATCAAAAGCCATTTAAAACAGATCAGTTTGTGACAAAAACAAAAACTATTTTGTTGGGGTAATAATGAGAAAAAAAATTGAATAATCTGATGAATTGAATGTTTTGGTGAAATGACAGTAAAAATTGATTACATTGAAAATAATAGAGATGACTTGAAGATGGCGATTACATTGCGTTAACAAACACCGCAAGTTTTTCACTTCAACAAAAAGAGCTGCAATTTATAAAGTTATGTAATTCTTATTGAATAAATTTGAAAAAAAAATCATGTTTACTGCACATTAATTTTAAAATTCCTTATATTAACTTCACCGCAATCTTGCATGATTGCATGCTTGATTGTTTGCAAACCTTGAAAGTGAAAATTAACTAACTTACCGTCATCCAATTAAATTAAAATTTGAAATATAGGCTCGATTTTTATAACAATGTATTCTTTTAAAGTTAGAAAATGTTCTGGAAAAAAAATTATTTTTTAATAAAAATAATTATATGTTTTTTAAAACAAAAAAAAAGAAACACAATGATATAGATGTTTACATAAAAATTCAACAAAATGTCATTTGAAAAATAGCAATAAAAAGACCTTGTTTTTACAGTTTACTTGTTAACTCATAAAGTTTCTTAACAAACATACATACATTTAAAATTTTCCAAGTTGATAAATAATTATTCTTGTTATGAACATTTTGCAAACGTTTATTTAAAGTGGCTTTACATTTCGATAAAAACGTCAGAGCCACTGAACTATAAGAAGTAATATTGAAGTGATTTATTAAAAAAAAAGTCTTAAGAAAGCTGCGAAACTCCGTCCCGTTTGACCGTAGATCTGTTCCAGATTTTGGCCCGATGACGCTGAAACCTCTGTCATCAAGCGTCGTGTACCTGGAGGATGGTACCAGGAGATCTTTCTTAGATGATGATCTAAGTTTCTGGCCTCCCTGAATGTCGTTGATCAGCTGTAAACATCAGAACTGGTAGGACAGGTAATTTCCTTGCAAGCAATTAAACACGAGCAACACAACCTTGACCTCTATTCTTTCTGAAAGACGGAGCCAGTGGAGTTCTCGAAGAAGAGGTGTAATGTGGTCGAACTTAAATTGTTATAATAATGTTACATGATTGCTTTGTTTACCTTAATAGCTAAATTTTTATTTTTAAAAAATTAGTTAACAAAAGTTGCAAATTAAATGTTTTGGAAAGTCCAGGTAAAACAGTCAAATTGTAATAGCATTATTTTAGCATTTAATTAAGTTGTCCTGAAAATTTAGCTAAAAATCGTTATTTCATCAACGCTATTAACAACATCGTCATCATTATTACCATCATCCTCATTATCATCATCATTATCATGGTGAGCATTATCATGTTATTGATGATGATATTAGTAACGTAAGTGATAGTATCATAACTTCCAGCAAGAAAATCATCACAAAGACTGAATACGTCGTGGGCATGTGAAATCTTGGAAGACTTTCCATACGACATGAAAGTCTCAACGAGATTCATCAGTCATCCACAAAAGAACGGAAAACTAAAACAGAAACTCATCATCGACATAAGAACGTTCTGAGATTTTGTTTTATATTTTTACATTTTTTACCATGATAAAATATGAATTATTTTTTTTTACTTTTTTTATTTAATCATTAATGTGTTGCTAATATGAAAAAAATCAGAAAAGTCTGGATAATAAATGATATTGAATTTTTCAGAACATCAAAGCAAACATGGCTGCGTACCATTTCAATGCAAATGTTTCAATTTCATATTTTTTAAACTATAAATATTCTAGTTTCTGATTTTTGTAAACTGACAGAAAGCATTATATCACAAATAAAACCAGCAAAAAGTACTTTAAGAACAACCTTAAATAGGGCCTGCTCACAATTGCAGTTGCTGGTAATAACGTTCGGATTAAATCTTTCAAACAACTTACCAACAGACAAACACCCATCCACAATGTACATTAAAAGTACATTTACGTTGTATAAATTGAAACTTTTGCTGCAAATACAAGTGAATTATTTTTTATTACTTTCATTAAAAAAAATTGTTTTCATGAAAAAATGCGTTTGAAATAAAATTGTTTAAAGTTTAAAAAAATATAATAGAATTATAGTATCATTCAATTAACTGCAAACGACAAATTTCAATAATAAAAAAATAAAATTGAAATTAAAATATAAAGTAGCATCATTCAAAATTCGCCTCTGTCTTTTTTCTTGTGAGAAATTAGTTTCAGCACGAGGCGTGTTCTGTGGGAAGATGGATGAGACACATGGAAGGCATGCTTGTATCACTTCGTCACTATTGTCCTGGCATGATTGATTTAAACTTCAAGCCAACTCTTTTCTTTCTTTTTTTCATTCACTCTTTTTTCTTTTCTTTTTCCTTTATTTTTTTCCTTCTCTCTCCCTCTCTTTTTCTCTTTTCTTTCTTTCTTTTTTAGCTCCATCTCTATCTATCTCTCTATATATATCTATCCAACTCACTATGGCCTTTTCAATTTTAACTTCTCTTATATTCTTGTAAAAACACGTTTTATAGTAAGGCACGTATTATCAAACTTGTAATCTGACAGTAATCGTTAGCCTCTAACAAACTTATTTTTATGATTAAGAATTATCTGTTTATTGTTCTATGTTTCCATTGTTGCGCTTCTTATATTTCTGATTTTTTTTCTGTTTTTACGCTGCTTTGATTTGTGCATGTTCTGCTTCTTTATGTTCTATTTTTCATGTTTTATCTTTTTTCGTATTCCGGTTTATCCTGTTCTGAAGAAACATCAAATAACTCCTGATTCATAACTATTGAAATTCAAAATGTATGTTTATGCATAATATTTGTCAAGACCGCTTACATTACAGTTAAGGTTGAAGAAAACCATGACATCCAGAAAAGTTCATAAAACTTTTTTGGCTTATTTTGCGTTCAAGATCGCTTCAAATGTTGCCAACCCAATTATTTTTATTTTAATAGAAACAAAACAAATAAAAAAATATATTTATTATTTGCAGCTGTTTTTAGAAATGTTTAAAACAAACGGGTGCAACATTTAAAATTAAATTCTTTCAACAATTTTTTTTAAATATGAAAAATAGCATTAATGTTCGGTCGAGTTGAGAAGTTCTTGATAATTTCCCCATTCATGCTGCATGACAAGAATGGTTTCATTTGATAGTTGAGGACCGAAGAGAGGATTCATCTGCATCAGGTAGGTTATCAGCCAGCTGTAATGTTATAATAAAGTTTTATTTATTCTCATTTGAATCAACTGTGAAAATTAAGACAAAAAATAACATTATTATTTTTATTAAGGACTCAATTAACATTTATTTAAACGAACTAGGTTTTAAAAAATGATCACTAAATGTTATCGGCTTATATAGAGGGTTAGAAATTACATTTAAAAATATAATTTTTTAGCGCTGTCCTAATATAAAAGTACAATTATACAGTTTTGTTTTTGATCAAAGACTCGACGGTCTTGCTCTCAATAGGTAACTTGAACCGTTTGAATTATTGCTTTTCAATATTTTCAGACAGGCAGTTTGCAGATGTAGAAACAATGAAAAGAAACTTTATTATTTTTTTGCCTTAAAAGAATTTATTAACTTTAGCTTTTAAAAACTTGATCTGTTTTTACGTGTTATTTAATTTGTCATTATTTATCACTGAAATATAAAAAAGATCAGATTAATATTTGAAAAAAAAACTTAAAACTTGTATTAAATTGGGTATACAACATTAATGTTACCACAAAAACATTTTTGTTGTTAACACTATACAAATATTTCATTCGCTTGAATGACAAAAGGTTTATGTCAAATGTAGCAAAGTTCATCACAAATATAACAAATAACAAATACTTGTATCGTTATTATAATAAATATATTTTTACATTTTTATTATAATAATAATTAATATTATTATTATTACTGCACATTATATGATATTAATTGTTATTATCATTATTATTCCTGTTGTTATAACTATTGTTAGTAGTAGTATCTTCATTATCAAATAAATCATAACAAAATTATTTAACAAGAATATTGCGCTTTTTTAAATATTATATATGAACTGTTTGAGTGTAGCTAATAATTAAAAGTATTCTACAAGTTTTTTATAATTGTTCAGTGTAGCTGCACAGAAGTCACATTATGTGAAGTCATTTAAGAAACTTCTCATTTATATAATATTTGGATTACCTTCTTTTATTACTATCAAAACTTAAACAGTTTATTAGGTTCACGTGCTTAATTATGATTGATCTGAAATTGATTATTGTTGATATTCAAACAGAAACTGCATGCCGTAACATGAAAGATGACCGAAAAATACGATGAAACACATTTTCTCCGCCCCATATGATTGCGTACGTGGTTTGAAAAAAAATTAAATTTACTGTAATTTATCAAATTTTCTGCCTAACACGTTTCCTGTGTTTAAATTTCAAGTTTTTCAAGAAATATTCCACCACACATGCATCTTTGCCCATATGCATTATCGTACATATACATTATCCAACATATGCATAATACCACATATACATTATCCCACGTATGCATTATCTTACATATACATTATCTTACATTTTAATTATCCCACATATGCATTCTCTTACAAATGCTTGGTTTTACTAATGCATCTTCTTGAAAATTCATCTTCTATTATATGCATCTTTTAGCAAGCGATTTCCTTTTATACGTATCTTTCTACAATATTATCTAACTATAAATTCATTCTCTTGTAAATGCATCCTTTATTCGTTCTACCACATTTAGAACAGTTTCTTTTTTTACACAATATATCCTCACAAGCATACAACCTCGCGCACAGGTATTTTCACACACAGGCATCCTCCCACATATGCATCCTCTCACGCGTGATTCTTCTCACATATGCATCCTTCCACATATGCATCCTCCCACATATGCATTCTCCCACATATGCATCCTCTCACGCATGATTCTTCTCACATATGCATCCTTCCACATATGCATCCTTCCACATATGCATCCTTCCACATATGTATCCTTCCACATATGCATCCTTCCACATATGCATCCTTCCACATATGCATCCTTCCACATATGCATCCTTCCACATATGCATCCTCCAACACATGATTCTTCCCTTATATACATTTTCTCACACATGATTCTTCCCACATATGCACCCTTTTACACATGCATCCTCTTACACATGCTTCATTTTACACATGCATCCTCCTACACATGCTTCCTTTCACACATGCATCCTCCACATGATTCCTCCCACATATGCTTCCTCCCACATATGCATCCTCTTACTAATGCATCCTCCACACATATGTGCACCCTCCCATAAATACCTCCTCCAACGTTTGCTTTTAAAAATTAGTCAGGCAATTTCTCATTCTTTAACATGTAATTATCTACAATCAAACATCAATCATTTAGCTAGTTGTAAGTATTATGTGGTGATATAAAATTCATACCCCGTTAAATACCTGATACATTCACCCGTCAAATGCTTCAGTGAGTATTGATTGCAAAAATGCATTCATCATTATCATCACGACATTCAAATTACTTTTCCATGCATCAATCTCTACTAATAGCCAGATTATTATGAATTGTGGTCAACTGCCAGGTTCAATCAACCAATCAAATTGCAACAGGTTGATCAACCGATCAATCAAAAAAAAAGAAATCTCTTCATAATCTCGTGCAAAATGGGATTATCGACAAGCTGGAATTAGAACATTTTCATCCAGCAATTTTTTTAATTAATGTAAAATAATTTTAAACGTTTTTCATTATGAAAATTCCAAAAGACGAAAGCTACGAGCAAACTCACAAGAGGTAGCAGACAAAGGCGGTTTCCACTAACATGATTTGAATGATTCTACAAAGAAATTAAGTTTCAATTTATTTATTTTCCTGCTTCAGCAGATAAATTTTTGAAAACCTAGTTCATCTTTTCTAGTTTATTTTTTTGCGGTTTAATACACCAAAATTAACAATCTATTTGTCAACTGTATTTAAAAAATAGTTTAATAGATATAAAACAAATCTACAATATTGTCACCCTTTGTTCGGTCCTTTCGGTATGAACCAGGGAACGACGAGACCCACAACGCCCCAGAAGACTGACAGAACGATGAAAGGAATTGCAAAGTTGGAAACTCCCATTGTTGAATATCTTTTAGTAAGTCTGTATTTAAAACAATTCACCTTTATATCGACATCACATCATGCAGCGTTATTGTCTATTTTATTTTTAAAAAAATAGTATCGTCTATATTTTGATTATTTTAAGTTATTTAAACATTGAATGTAAAGCTAGTAAATAAAAGTTATACCTTGTTTGTTATTTATCAAAGCGAATTTGCAACAAGTTCTACTAGGCTAAACAAACCACCAATCTTTATAAAGAACTGAAATTTACGTCTGCAACTAAAATCGTCAGTACATTTGTAGTCGAACTTTAAGTAGTCATGAAACAACCCGTGAGACAACAATATAATATAACGCAATTTTCGTTTTTAACAAGCCACAGGCAACTGCAAAATGGCATGCTAATGAAATCTAATGAAAAGTTTCCCGCATGTGTGCAAGTTAGGCGAAACCTGTTCAAACCGACGCGTCTGGTTCGAAGCAATAAGAAACCAGATGGCTGTGCAGTGCAGTACAACTCTTGTGTCATTGTTTGTTTATTTATTTTATTTGATAATATAAATCTGTTCTAATAATTAACTATGTTCGTCTGTCTGCTACTCGATATAATTTGATACCACTGCACGGATTTTAATAAATTTGACAAACGCTTATTCATATTTTATGATGATTTCGAAAATAAAATTATCTTCCGAATTAAGCATTTTGTTTTTAATAGTTTATAGTCCTTTACACCAGATGTTCTCATTCGACCCTGAATCTGGAGGTACGTTTTCGAAGTGGATCTGCCGTTTCGAAGACGCTATCACTTCAAACGGGGTTAGTGTCTACTGATCCCAGGACAACTGATCCCAGGACAACTGATCCCAGTACAACTGATCCCAGGACAACTGATCCCAGGACAACTTATCCCAGTACAACTGATCCCACTGACAACTGATCCCACGGACAACTGATCCCATGGACAACTGATCCCATGGACAACTGATCCCATAGACATAAGCAACTCATTTTTTAACTCATTTTTTGACGACAATGGTGGTGATGATGCTTACGTAGCCAGCTTACTATGGCTGGCTGCATACGACAACGGTGGTGGTGATAATGATACTGGCTACTTCAATTAGTAAACGGAGAAATAATATTTAGTATAAGCGCACGAGGGCACGATACAAAGTCGAAATGAAATTGACAAGTTCGTATTACTTTTCATCGTTTCACTCCTTTCCATACATACATACATACATACATACATACATACATACATACATACATACATACATACATACATACATACATACATACATACATACATACATACATACATACATACATACATACATACATACATACATACATACATACATACATACATACATACATACATACATACATACATACATACATACATACATACATACATACATACATACATACATACATACATACATACATACATACATACATACATACATACATACATACATACATACATACATACATACATACATACATACATACATACATACATACATACATACATACATACATACATACATACATACATACATACATACATACATACATACATACATACATACATACATACATACATACATACATACATACATACATACATACATACATACATACATACATACATACATACATACATACATACATACATACATACATACATACATACATACATACATACATACATACATACATACATACATACATACATACATACATACATACATACATACATACATACATACATACATACATACATACATACATACATACATACATACATACATACATACATACATACATTCATACATACATACATACATACATACATACATACATACATACATACATACATACATACATACATACATACATACACATACATTCGTACATAAAAAAAGAAATCGGAAATTATGTATGTTAATATCAGTTTATTGATTGCAGAAACAGTGAAATATAAAATGATGCAGATATGGGATCAGTTGTCTATGGGATCAGTTGTCCGTGGGATCAGTTGTCCGTGGGATCAGTTGTCCGTGGGATCAGTTGTCCGTGGGATCAGTTGTCCCGGGATCGGTTGTCCTGGGATCAGTTGTCCTGGGATCAGTAGTCCTGGGATCAGTAGTCCTGGGATCAGTTGTCCGTGGGATCAGTTGTCCGTGGGATCAGTTGTCCGTGGGATCAGTTGTCCGTGGGATCAGTTGTCCCGGGATCGGTTGTCCTGGGATCAGTTGTCCTGGGATCAGTAGTCCTGGGATCAGTAGTCCTGGGATCAGTTGTCCTGGGATCAGTTGCGATGATCCCCTTCAAACGATGTGAGACGAGGAAAAGACGAGAATTTTGATATTCAAACTAGACACGTGTAGTTATTCAAAGTTCACCGATCACATACTGCCGCGAACACCGAGGGACGTGCAGTATGATGAAACGAAGAAGCTCCTGGACAGACTTTTTGGAGAGAAAGTAACGATCTTCAGAAGGAGGTATGAGGTTTTTCGTTTATCAATTGGTGAAGAAGAGTATAGCTCATTTGGTGCAAAAGTAAACAGAATGTGTGAACAGGCTCAACTCGACAAGATGAAGATGGAGAATTTCAAATGCCTAATTTTTGTGTCTGGACTGAAAAGTTCCGCTCAAGCTGACATGTGCTCCAGGCTGTTACGAAGATTAGAAATGCATGAGACTTGCACGCTGGAAGATGTGACGAAATTACAGGTCGATTCCAACGTCGTGTCAAAGCCAACGCCAATCGTCGCTGCAGTTGAAGCAAAGCAGAGGAAGAAGAACAACCGTGATCTTCCTAGCAAAGAGATGGGCCAAGGTTCTTCACGTGGTGCTTGTTTTATCTGCGGATCTAAAAGTCATTTTAGAAAAGACTGTCCGAACAATGCAAACGACTTTGGTTATAATCAACAAAAGATAAAAACTAGAGTTAAGAAGGTTGAAGACAAAATAATGGAAATAGGAGGTTCACTGTGGTCAACTTTAGTAAAACAGAGGTGAAAATGCAGCTGAACTCTGGTGCAGATGTGACGGTAATCAGCAAGGAAGTGTGGGAAAGAATCGGGTCTCCGCTTCTCAATGAATCGTCGACATCTCTGGGTGCTGCAAATGGGACACCGATTCAAGGGACATTCAGGCCATGGTCGCTGCTTCGTGGCTGCACATTTTGAAGCACTGCTGGGCATCGAATGGATGAATCAACTTCCACCCTTTCAAGAAGCATTTGACGCTATCTGTTGCAAAATTGAACAGAAGCCGAGTGAAGGAAAACAACTCTCAAGAGACTTGGAAAAATGTTTTCCCGATGTTTTCAAAAAAAAGCTGGGACTTGCAAAAAGATGGCACAGCTGGTGGTCAAGCAGGGGACACGTCCAACCTTCTGTAGACAGAGGAAGATTCTATTCACACAAAAAGAGGCTGTGAATGCAGAGTTAGAACGTCTTGTCCAGCAAGAAGTTTTGAAGAAACTCGACTACAGCAATTGGGCAGCTCCAGTTGTCGTGGTGGCTAAAAAGAATTGGCACATCCAAATCTGTGCTGATTTGAAGACGGGGCTGAATGAGGCATTGGAGATGCATCGACACCCACTACCGACTTCCGAAGAAATCTTTGCTCATCTGAACCAAGGCGCATGGTTCACACAAATCGACTTGGCAGATGCGTATTTGCAGATAGAACTCGAAGAAGACTCAAAAGAGCTGCTGACAAAGGGTCTGTTCCAATATCAGCGGCTACCCTTTGGAGTCAGGTGCGCACCTGGCATCTTCCAAGAAGCAATGGACAGCATGACATCAGGTCTGGAGGGCTGTGCTGCTTACTTGGATGACATAATAGTGACTGGAGCAACATTGGAAGAACACAACCAGAATGTACATGCTCTTTTCAAAAGGATTGCAGAATTTAGTTTTCACTTGCAGGCTGAAAAGTGTTCTTTCTCAATGAAAGAAATCAAGTTCTTGGGGCAGGTCGTAAATAGTAAAGGCCGTCGACCAGACCCAGAGAAAATAGAAGCAATCAGAGGGATGCCAGTACCCAAGGACAAAAAGCAGTTGAAATCCTTCTTGGGTATGATTTGTTATTACTCTTCTTTCATACCAGAAATGCGTCCTATGAGGGGCCCGTTGGACGACCTGGAGAGGAAAGAAAAATATAAATGGACTGTTCAACATCAGGAAGCCTTTGAGAGGTTACGTTCGGTTTTACAGTCGGATCTGTTGTTGACAGTGGCTTCTATCCCCCCCCCCCAAGTGGCCGGGCTCAATTTCTCCCTAAGTAGCTAAGCTTTTCCCCCTCCTCCAAGTTGCGACCGCCATTATTTTTAGTATTTCACCTTATATATATATATATATATATATATATATATATATATATATAAGGTGAAATATTTATAGTTTGAGTTTTAACACACTTTTTGTTCTTTCTATACACATTTTCCTCAACAATTCATCTAATTTCGGTATAATACCCAAACACAGAAAAACAAAACACGTTAATATTGAAAAAATCATTTAAAACTATAAATCCAAATCTAAATTTATTTAATTGAAAGTTTCTGTAGCGGTTTTGATGTTGCAGCAAATCTATCAATGATTTTATCTACAGGAATGTCTTTTTTTGAGGCAAGTATTAATAATGAAGAGAACCAATCATCCAACATTGAGGTCCTTAACCGGTTCTTTATGAGTCGAACCCTGCTCATCGCTCTCTCGGCACTAGCGCTTGTAATTGCAAGCGACACAAATATCTTGTACAAGATGACCAATGCGGGAAAACAATTTTAATGGTTATATAAACGTCCGGGGAACGAACATTATCCGCCGGACGTTCCCCGTGTAACAATTTGCAAAATATAATAAGAACTACTAGACTAAATTTTTAACTATTAACTATAATTATCAGTGAAAAATAGTTTTAATGGAATTTCCGAGGTGGAAAATGTCATACATTCAATACGGCTGTGTATGTATGTATGTATATATGTTTGTGTAAATGCTAAAACTTTTCGTAACCCTGTAAGTTGGCGCAGAAATCGCAAAACCACAAAAATATGTGTTGATGTTTAAAAATCCGTCTCAATTTTTCAAAATTATTTCTTTTACAATGATAAGGTAAGTTAACCTAGTTCATTTGAAAGCGTGACGTTTTCGACAATGCTCCATCCATTTATCAGATCGAACCAGGTTCCCGCAGGCTAACTCGCAACAACGTAACTTAAACTTGGATTTTTCTCGCGGCATACTCTTTTCTTTAACAAAGTAAACAAATTGTGAACAAGAAGGAGTCAAAAAGAGTCAAGTTTATTTTATATAGCCGTCATCAGTCGTAGAACTTATCAGCATTCATGGGCTTCAGCATAAATTATGTTCCATGTCCATTCGGTTGCGGCTACATCGTGAAGCGTATTAGATGAGCTATATTAAAGATAAGATGGACATTAAATGTTAATTAACGAATCTCGAGTCAACGTTGAGAAGCCACACGACGTCTCACGACTCTCACGTCGTTTAGATATATTCTTTAAGTTCAATCGAAATTTCGAAATGGATGGATTTTTAAACTTTTTTCCTTACCCCCTTTTTATTTTCTCCCCCCCTGTTTTTTGCCGGGCGAAGCTGCGCCCGACTGTATAAGGATAGAAGCCACTGGTTGTTGACACATTATGACCCAACACTGGAAATAGTCGTGGCTGCAGATGCGTTCGACTATGGAATTGGTGCCGTAATTTCACATCGTTTTCCCAATGGAACATAGAAAACGATTGCTCATACCGGAAGAGTGTTAACCAAAGCTGAGCAAAACTATGGCCAGATCGAGAAAGAAGCACTTGCCCTCGTATTTGCAGTTAGGAAGTTCCACAGGTACGTTTATGGACGACGCTTCAAGCTGTTGACGGACCACAAGCCGTTGCTTACTCTTCTTGGATCGAAGACAGGAGTGTCCGCTCATTCAGCAAATCGCCTCCAACGATGGGAACTGGTCTTGCTGGCCTATGATTTCAACCCACTTTGGACAGGCCGATGCCTTATCCCGTCTCATCGCGTCAAAGAAACTTGCTGATGAAGAAGATATCATAATCGCCAAGATCGAAGAAGACATAACAGGAGTTAAACGCGATGTCATACGTGAGTTACCGGTAACAAAAAAAGACATTCGGAGTATGACCGAACAGGATACCGAGTTACAAGTGGTCATGGAAGCCATTGCATCAGGACGATGGCCAAGTTTCCAGGCTGGATCAACCTTGCATGCCTTCCACAGCCGTAAAACAGATTTATCAGTCTGTGATGGAGTGATTTTCATGGGATCTCGTGCTGTAATCCCACGTGCGTTTCAAGCCAGGTTACTGAAGATGCTTCCTGAAGGTCATCCTGGTTCAACAAGAAAGAAAATGCTTGCTCGTAGAAGTGTCTACTAGGTTAAAAATAGATCGGGATATAGAAGACAGGGTCAAAAGTTGCATTGCGTGTCAAAGTGCTGTAAAGATGCCTGTGAAGAACGAACTTGCATCATGGCCGATTCACATAGATTTGGCTGGACCAATGGAAGGTTGCATGTTCATGATCGTTGTGGATGTCTATTCCAAGTGGCCAGAGGTTATGCAAATAAAGACAACAACGGCCGCTGCAACAATAAAAGAGCTAAACAGGATTTTCAGCCGATATGGATTTCCCAGGATGCTCGTATCGGACAATGGAACGCAGTTCACGTCAAAGGAGTTTGCAGGATACTGTCAGAAGAATGGAATTCAGTATGTTCAAACGCCACCATACCACCCACAGAGCAATGGGCAAGCCGAGCGTTTTGTGGATACCTTTAAAAGGTCATGCCAAAAGCTGAGAGGAGAAGGGGCGACAACAGAAGTGCTAGAAAAGTTCCTGTTGACGTATCGAACAACACCGTGTCCGGCAGTTACGAACTCCATTAAGTGACCTACAGCTATCGGATGGACAAAGAATTCATTTCCAGGAGAAAAACAAGAAGATGGAAGTGGATTTTAATAGGAAACATGGAGCACGCAGGATGACTTTCACTGAAGACGAACCCGTCTTTGTGAGATGTTATGAAAAACCGAATCATCCTACGTGGCAACCTGAAACCGTTCGGAAGAAGTTTGGCCAAACCGTCTATGATGTGCACGTTGATCAAAAGGTTGTTCGTAGACACCAATCAACTGAGACATCGTGAAACGAATGAAGCTTGGGATGTGCTGTGTGACTCATTCGAGTTACCAGAGGTATCGTACGAGGATGTCCAGGATGCGTCAAAGGAAGAAGACAGTGAATCAACAGATGTCACTGCAACAAATCTCACAGATGTCGCTGAAGTCAACACCCCAGAGGAACCTTCAAGACCGAAGAGGAAGTGTGGACCTCCCAAAAGACTGGACATGGACACTTCTAAAATGAAATATGGATTTTGTTGAGGGGGGAGGTGTTAGGGATAGACAATTATTATTTATTAATTGTCTAGAATCTTTTGTCTATGGCCCTAGGCTATATCTAAGTTTCACTGTTTGAGTGTCTTCCTTTTTCGGAAATAAACATAGTTGGCGATTGTGCGTGTTCGTGTCTTTGTCGTATTAGCGTTGTTCTTCCGTACATACGAGTCCATAACAATCTGTCCTATTTCCTTTATAAATCAGGGTTGTCCAACCTTTTTGCAGCCACTGCCATTATTTTATTTTGATGATAACACGAGGACCACAAATTTAAAAAAAAATATTTTATTCAAACTTCTAATTAAAAACAACTAATTCAATTTCAATATTGTCAACAAAATTTATTTAATGAGAAACTTGGCATTGTTTATTTTTACACAAATGATCAATGGCAGCTTTTATAGTGAATGATGAAATCCGAAGTGTATCAGTAAGGTGTTCATCTTTCAACCTATGTCTCTGCTTTGATTTAACATGTTTCATTCTTGAAAAAATTGTTCACAGTTGTAAGTGCTTCCAAAAAGCGAAAAATATTTCATGGCGTGTCTGCACAAATGTAGATAAACTAGGAAAAGTGGCAACCGAACTCGACACTCGCGTGTTAAAAATTGGCCAAATTTTTGGATATGCGGTGGGTGGCCAGTATTCTACAAGCAGTTTGGGATTCATATGAGGCTTTGCATCGCCACTTTGAAATTTCTGCTGTTGATCCAAACAGACAGGGACGTCAATTAGGGGGGGCAGGGGGGCCCTGAGTTTTCAGTGAGCCCCCGGCACTAAAGTGGGCCCCACGAAGTTAAGTGGGACTCATCACTAAAGTGGGCCACATGCACTTAAGTTAGTGGGCCGCTCCTGATTTTTAAGTGGCCATTCCCGAACTTTTCAGTGGGTCCTCGGCACTAAAGTGGGCCCCACGTACTTAAGGAGGCCCCGGCACTAAAGGTGGGCCCCACGCAGTAAAGTGGGCCCAACGCACTTAAGTGGGCCCCCGCCCTTAAGTGGTCTCCTGCGCTTAAGTGGGCCCCCGGCACCTAAGTTAGTGGGCCCCTCCTGATTTTCATTAGCCTTTTTTCAGTGGGCCCCCGATACTTAAGTGGGTCCCACGTACTTAAGGGGCACTCGGCATTGAAGTGGGTCCCACGCACTTAAAAGGGCCTGACACTGAAATGAGCCCAACGCACTCAAGGGGCCCCCGACACTGAAGTGGGCTCCGGTCTTACGTGAGCTTCTGCACTTAAGTGGGCTCCCGGCACCTAAGTGGGCCCCTCTAAGTGTTAAGTAGCCCTCCCTGCCTTTTATTTAAATTCCTGACTCCTGACTTAAATGGTCCTTCCCGGACTTTTCAGTGGGTTTCACGGCACTAAAGTGGTTCCCCGCACTTAAGTGGGCTCCCCGCCCTTGAGTGGTCCGCCACACTTAAGTGGCTCCCAATCCCTTATTTTCACTTGAGCCACCACACTAAATTGGTCCCCTGCACTTAAGTGGGCCCCGGCACTCAAGTGGGTCCCTCTTAACTTTTAACTGGCCTTTCCCTGACTTTTGACTGGCCCTTCTATAACTGTAGGTTAGCTGAGTTGGTAGAGCGTTAGCCTTGATTGTGAGAGCTTCACGGTTCGACTCCCACTTACTGCCTAGTAGCCCATGTCAACGGAAAACTTAGCGGGTAAAATCGTTCTCTCCGTGGGGCATGTAAAAGAACAGCGCCTTTGAACAAAGCGGAAAAGGCGCTCAATAAATTATCAAACATTTACATTACATTTTTTACATGTTAAGTAGCCTTCCCTGCCTTTTATGTAGATTCTTGACTTTCAAGTGGGCCATGGTTAATATATGGGCACCTTTCAGACCGTAACTTTCAAAACTCATGGACATCATTTAGGGGGGACGGGCTTCCGGACTTTTATTTAAACTAATAGTTATTATATATGAACCCCTGTTGGATTTTTGTGTGTGTTTTTAGTGAGATTTGAGAAGAAAAAAGCAGAAGCTTTTGTAATTATAGGATGCGGCCATATGTAGAAAAAATGCCGTCCCGGTTATAAAGATGGTTAGCGTTATTCATGGCCTGGCCGAATAGGCTGTCCATAGAAAATAAAAGAAAGAAGAGATGCTAAAAAAACTAGGAAGCTTCGTCCACGTCGAGATGGAGAGGTGTTGAAAAAGTTATGAACAGTTCAAAGTGGAACGAGATAGGTAACAGATTCTGTATGCATGCATCGATCGCATTTTGTCTAAGTTAAACGCACGATTTACAGAAATAGTGATCTTCTTGCATGCCTGAATTCTGAATTCCTTCAATCCGCAATCTGATGATTTTCTCTCTGCAGACCGAATAAGAACACTTTTGCGGCTAGTCCCAACCCGGATAAAAGAGGATAAAAAAGAACAAATTATGAATCACGACAGGATACTTCGATATATATTAAATATACTGATATTTGAGTTTTAAAACACCTAGTATAAAAAACTATAAACTATTATCAAATAACGATATTAGAATTACCTTAATGTAAAATGACAGCTTGTTTAGGTTAACAAAAAAAAAATATGAGCTATTAGCCTAGATCCATTTCATTAAAATTCAGTAGATACTTACATTATTGGGCCCAGAGACGTAGCTAAGGGGGTGGGCAAGCTGCCCCGGACGACATCATGGGGGTGATAGAAAGAAGGTTCAGTGTATTCATATTGGACTAACTTTTTCAGAAATAAATGACTATAGTTTCCTTCGTTCATCAATATTAATTACCGTTTACAGCAGATTTTGATAGCTATAGCCTTGTTCCTAGAGACAGCTGAACATGCTCTTATGCTCACTCAGATGTTATACTATATTTTTTGGAAGGAAAAATAAAACGAGGGTTTCGATTTTTTTGAAAAGTGGCTCCAACTACCCTCCCACCCCCGGTCATCAGGTTTTTTTGGGAGTAGGAAGTAAAAAATGTTATGCAGGGGGCGCAGATTTTGTGTTTTGTGCTCATGCGCAGAGGACCCTAAGTGGGCCCCTAAAACATCTTGCCCCCCTAAGGTTTTGCTGAAATGACGTCCCTGCAAACAGAGACGATTGTACTCGCAGACAATACAAAATACGTCTGGAGACCACAAACTTTCGAAAGGTTTCCCTGGCATGAAACGACCGATCGAGATCCATCAACTTAAAGCAATTTATTCAATCCTTTGTAGCCAACATACGCCAGCGACTTTGTAGTTCCACTAAAGTTGAAGCCGAGAAAGTTATTGCAGCTATTGCAATCCTCAATACCGACAACTAGCCACCAATTGTCTCAAACTGATATGGTGAAACGGAGATTCGCATGCTCTCAAAACGCTTTGGTTTGGAAGAGTTGCAATATATAAATGGGATGCGCAACTCTTTTCAGGATTCTACGCAGATTTCGAATGATTTGTGCCACTTCAAATTTGTATCAACACCTTACCCTCCAGCACTGCTGAGTGCAAACGCAGTTTCACTCTCATGAACAATATCATCACTGACACTCAATCTGTTCTTCTAATCCGCACTGTCTAATGATGATCCATTCAACTGGACCACTAATCAACCTATGGAATCTGATGCCTTACGTTGAATCCTGGCTGCTAGAGCATCGCTCTGCTACTTGCACTCAAACCAGACCTGTTGACTCAAATGGCAAAGACGAGGCGAAAAAAAGAGAATCTTTATGAGAACTATTGTAAACAGTTTACAATTAGTCACACATTTTTTCTCAATACCTTTATAATACAGCATGCACAGGATGAAGAATTAAATAGAGCATTTAATTGAGAATTGGATTATTTCCCATTCACTATTGAGAACCAAATACAGGATAATAAAAACTTTTATCACAAAAATGTTGGTATAACTTTAACAAAATAACTGTTTTAGTAAAATATCGCACTGATCATCATTCACTATTGTGAACCAAATATAGGAGAGGTCAGTGCGATATTTTACTTTTGTTAAAGTTATACCAACATTTTTGAGAAAAGGGCACAGCTTTTTTTACGTCTACACCACTGGTTATAATATTATAATATTATGGGTGCGTGTTGGGAATTTCCTGTAATAGCGAAAGCAGAGTTTAAGATGAAGCATAGCCAATTTGTGTTCTCTTTTTTATGTTTTTTTATAATTTATAGAGCAAAATGTGCTTATGGGTTTTTTAATGATATTGTCAATTGGGCGGATGAGAAGCTGAATTGTCGTATCAGTCTTTGCTGCGACGATTTAGAATTTGACCGTTATGGTTGGTTTTAGTTTTACTATTATAGAAATTTGGAATTTCATATGTTAAAAGCTTTTTAACGTGTATTTTTATTTAAATTATACAACTCTTCTCTTCACTACATCAAGCACTGAAAAGAGATCTGAGAGAGAAGGTGTTTGGACAACACTTAGTTAGCAGCAGTGTTATCAACAGCTTAGATGGTCACATATCAAATCCAAATCCTTCTAAGGCACTCGTGCTCAGTTTCCATGGCTGGGCAGGATTGGGGAAGACTTTTGTCAGTAAAATTATAACAAAGAATTTATTTAAGAAAGGTCTTGAATCACGTCATGCTAAATTCTTCGTTGCCTCTCATGATTTTCCACATTCCAGTCTCATTGATAGTTACAAGGTGTGTATTTTTAATGTGCTTGAAACTACAATTTTACATTAATAGAGTAAATGAATAGATATTATATCATAAAGTATTTTCAATAGCAATTAATTGGATACTATTTAATATTGATTTTCAATAGCAATTATTTTGACACTATATAAAAATTAATTTTAGAATTATATCTTAAAAATAAACTGCAAATATATTTGTGAGTATTATTGCAAAAGCTAACTGTGAGGTTTTAGTGTCAGTGGTGGATTTAGGCTGGGGACCTAACTCTTGCTCTTGACTTTAGACCTCTGGTACTGTCCTCAATCATCACTTCTGAATCCATCATTTCATTTGTCATCTTGTAGCACAAACACAAGCCTTCTGTGCTCCAGTGATCTTAGGCCAAAAACTGTGAATCGAGCAGGTACGAAAGGTGGCGAACAGGATATATGCCTTTGATAAAGAGTTGTGAAACTCATTTTAATTTGGTAATCTCCAGATTGGTGAGCAGTACTCAAGTATAGTGTTTATCACTAAAAGTACAGCAGAGCAACTTTTGGTCTCTTGAAAAAAATCTTAATCTGATTGAAGCAGTACGTACCACAGAATTAATGTAAGAATTGATTTTTAAGTTGCTGTCAATAAATGCGCTCAGATCACAGATAGAAATAGTTGATTTCAGTGGATATAACTGAACAGAATAAGACCTCGATGGATTATTTGTAGAGGAGCTCTCGATTATGCATACCAAGTACTTATCCTCAGCCAATTGCAGTTGCCATTTCCAGGCCCAGACGACTAATTGGTTTGATAGACTCTTGGAGTTCCTGACTGTTGATAATTTTGGAGTAGTGCTTAATTTCTTCCGCAAATAATTGGTAGGAATTTGGAAAGCTGTTAAATTGATCAAAATTATCAAAATGTGTAGTAGAAAAAGATGGATCCTAGTACACTCCCCTGTAGCACTCTACTGATAACATGCTTCGTATCAGAAAACTGTCCCTCAATCCTGACAACCTGAGACTCTGTCGCTCCAAAACGTTTTTTAGCCACATTAGTTAACTCCACGTGTGTGGCAATGCTAATTAAAAAAAAAAAAATTGCTTGCACTGGGGCTATGCTATACATTGTTGGATGGGGTATAAAAAATGAAATCGAATGGTATATTTGGATTGTCTTCGGTTCAACAAATAAAAAAGTTATAAGCGAAAAACGACGATTTTCCGCCGAAAATTGCATAAAATCAACATTGGCTCTTCTTTGAGAAAATCGATCTTTTTTTAAACTTCTGCACTGGGTATATCCGAGACGCTTGTTTTTAGATAATTCAATATCAAATCCAACAATATAACTTTCGCTTCTCAAAGTTAATAAATAAAAAAGTTATCGAATAAAACGTCGGACCGTATACCAAAGAAACCGAGAAAGCGAAACATAAACAGACGCTGCGATTGGACAATCGAGTCTAGCTCACTGTGGCTAATTATGCAAAATATTCAAATATGCAAAGTCGCTACTCGTTAACACGTTCAAATTTTATTTTTAAGAAACCTCTATTTAACTTAAATAATAAATATATATATATATATATATATATAAATATATAGTAGCCAAATTTTTTTTATTGTTTTTCTCGCTCCCGTTTCCTTCCCCGGTCGTTTTCACGATCCCGGTCGTTTTGACGATCCCGGTCACTCTCACGATCCCGGTCGCTTTCCCGATTTTTAAGAAAATATATTGAAGTTTACGATTAAAAATTTTTATTAATGAAAATGTTTGTAAAAAAATATCTATTTAATAAAATCTAAGCATAGCATGCAGGTGAAGTGTTTCGTTTTGAACTCTTCCTTCGAATACATTAAAAATGTGCATTTTTGGTGAACCCACCTTCTACATTTTTCACACTCCACCCAGTCCCCACCTGCACCCTCTCCACCGGTCCCGCAATACAAACAATAATTTGTCATGCTGTCCGATGCCAGCATGATTTCTTTTAGCCACTCTTCCCTTTCACTATCGGGATTAAAAGAACCACTCAGATCTTCTCCACGATCAAGCCTTCTAATAAAAACACCCACAAAAATACCACAATTATAGGCATCTTTTTGATACTTAGTCACGGGTGGCTTTTTAATGATTAAACGTGGATTTATAAAAAAAAAAGCATTATTTTTCATCTTATATAAAGTAGATACAAATTTAGTAAAATTAATTACAAATCGTATATCTTCCGGTTTTTCTCCATATGGATTATAAAAATAAATAGAATTGTCCTGGTTATCATAAATTTTTAATCGTAAACTTCAATATATTTTCTTAAAAATCGGGAAAGCGACCGGGATCGTGAGAGCGACCGGGATCGTGAGAGTGACCGGGATCGTGAAAACGACCGGGATCGTGAAAACGACCGGGGAAGGAAACGGGAGCGAGAAAAACAATAAAAAAAATTTGGCTACTATATATTTATATATATATATTTATTATTTAAGTTAAATAAAGGTTTCTTAAAAATAAAATTTGAACGTGTTAACGAGTAGCGACTTTGCATATTTGAATATTTTGCATAATTAGCCACAGTGAGCTAGACTCGATTGTCCAATCGCAGCGTCTGTTTATGTTTCGCTTTCTCGGTTTCTTTGGTATACGGTCCGACGTTTTATTCGATAACTTTTTTATTTATTAACTTTGAGAAGCGAAAGTTATATTGTTGGATTTGATATTGAATTATCTAAAAACAAGCGTCTCGGATATACCCAGTGCAGAAGTTTAAAAAAAGATCGATTTTCTCAAAGAAGAGCCAATGTTGATTTTATGCAATTTTCGGCGGAAAATCGTCGTTTTTCGCTTATAACTTTTTTATTTGTTGAACCGAAGACAATCCAAATATACCATTCGATTTCATTTTTTATACCCCATCCAACAATGTATAGCATAGCCCCAGTGCAAGCAATTTTTTTTTTTTTAATTAGCATTGCCAGCCTCGAGGCTAACTTCACACGCATGTTAACTCCCACCAACTCCATAGGATTTCAGTTTGGTCAACAGTCAAAGGCTTTTTTGAAGTAAAAATAGAGCACATCTGAAAAATATTTATTAAATATTTACCCTATCTCATAAGTATTTTCTGTTTCATCACCATGTGATTATTTCATCTGGATAATTCTGTGGGATGTAGAGAGTTTGTTGTTGATATATCTATAGAGATTGCTGACATTGATTTTAATCATATTCAATTCTCTCTCCGAATATTACTTTTTTAATTGTTCTAATAATTTTTTCGACATTATTGTATTTGCTTCTGTCCACTTGATCACTCGACAACCTCTACCTCTGCAAGCAAAAAAGCTTGACCCTCTGAATTTCTCAAATGTGTTTAGGATAACAAAGTTTGTGCATTATTGGTTTTTTGGGGAATCATACATTGAATTGCATTATATACAACTGACGTTTCCTAGGACCCATGGGCCCAAAGCAGTCTCGGTCCGAGAGGCACTATTTTTGAAAAGGCATAGGAGCTGGGATGATCATAAGACGACAGTGTACCCATAAGACTCGATTAATTTCCCTTTGGCAGCGTCTCTGGTAAGCAGCCTCGGACTCCATAGGAGTCATGTCTTTATTGAGATAGACTTTATATATCAGTGGATCAGTCGAAGAATGCAGTAGAATGAATCAAGTCTTTAAAAGTGTCTGGGTTGGAGAATGTAACAAAGCTTTGTATTTTCCAAATCCTTGCTGAAGCATCAAGCCTTGACAGGTTTTGATTTCAAGAATTTTGTTAAAAACTCTACGGCGTACTCCACATCAGAAAGTTTAAGCTGAACTGGTATCCCGGAAACAATCATGTTGTTTACACGTGTTTTTCTCTTCTCACACTTTCTATCCATATCCCAGAGTAAGTGCTGCTTGATTATAAAATTGTTTCAACCATGTACTAAGCAAATCTTGTTGAAACTCCACTGAAATGCATTAACTTGGTTTTCCATGATTTCACAACTGTCTAATTTGGACTCAAAAGAATCAGCTCTAGTGGATAGACATGTGATTGTCTGATCCATTGAGTCATTTAGGGTTTTTGTGACTTAAGCCAACATGATCTAGAAACTCACTGTAAGTGTCTCTGTGATTATCATAAAATTTTCATTTGCTTTTTTCTTAATGTTATTGAGGATCTCCTGGAGAGCCTCCAACTTTATAGAATGGGCCATCAAAAGACAGTTGTACATGCACAGAAACTCCAGAAATAGAAAACTTAGTTAATATAATATCAGCAACGTAAACTCTCGTAGTTCACTCAGCTACTGTTTAATGCTAATAATAACGAATTTAAAGCATCGGTTGTATTAGTCAATTAAGTTATATAACTGATATGATTAAATCAATATGAAAGAAACTGACAACAAGATATTTGATATTTAGTTTGCATTTAAGCTCAATGTAAACAACATGTTTTAAACCGGAAGCTCAAAATTGTCTAAAAATCATCTTACATCTAAACAAGTATAGGAAAAAACGAATTTTTCAACACAAACTTTGATTTCAAATACACTCGATTTAGAAATACGAAATATGTTCAAATGAAGTTTTTTTTTACAAACTTTTATTTAGGTTACAATCTCTGTTTGTGTGTGTGGCTTTCTCTGTACGCAAATCTTGCAAGTAAAATTTAACCAGCTTTTTGACTAGCTAGAAAGCTAAAACTTTCAGCATAGCTTTATATTGGATGACAATACATGATTCAATTAAAAAAAAAAACAAACTTAATTTGAACATCTTTCGTATTGCTAAATCGAGTGTATTTGAAAGTAAAGTTTGTGTTAAAAAACTCGTTTTTTTCTTTACTTGTTTTTTTAATTGAATCATGTATTGTCATCCAATATAAAGCTATGCTGAAAGTTTCAGCTTCCTAGCTAGTCAAAAAGCTGCTTAAATTTCACTTACAAGATTTGTGTACAGAGAAAACCCACACAAACAGAGTTTGTAACCTAAATAAAAGTTTGTAAAAAAACAGAATTCGAAAATTACGGGTGGAGTGGGGGTACTAGATTTGCCACTGGATATTGATGTTTGTTATGCCCTAGCACAAATTTTAGGATGTTATACGACATACAGTAAAAGATCATGTAGAAAGATGCAGTCGTGCTCTGTTTGTATTCGACGAAATAGATAAAATGGCTATTGGACTCATCGATACTATCAAGCCTTATCTTGACCATGATGCTATTTTCGATGGTGTTGACTACAGGAAAGCTATTTTTATTTTTCTTAGGTGAGGATGTTGATTATGTTTAATAAAGGTTTCCTAACCAGTTAAACCTTTATAACTAAGTTAACTATTAATAAGAGTAATGCACTAAAACATTAATTTAATTATATATCTAAAAATTAAAATCTATTTGGCTTTGTGGTCTGGGCCTGTAGAAAGGACCACTAGATAACTTTCTATGCCTTTTATAAAAGGGGATTAAAGGGAAGTTCATCTGAGAAAAATTTTGCTTAAATTTGATTTCAGTCACTAAAACAAAAATTCTCATGCTAGTTTACACGGTATCGGGACACTTGGGCGGACGTCAGTTAGGCGTGCAACATTTGGGCAGATCCATATGAGTGCACGACAAATGGGTGGATGGACATTTAGGCGGACGACAAATGGGTGGATGGACATTTAGGCGGACGACAAATAGGCGCATTTAAGGGCTTGTAACTTAAGCTTATGCAATGTATGTAAATTTAAGCTTATGCAATGAAAAGCTTAAAGTGATATTTACTAATTAAGGATGCTTCAAAAGATTTGTAATTTGAAGGGTATAATAAAACTTTGTTGAATAATTATGAGCAGACATCAACATACGGACGAGTTTTATAAAACCTTCACCAACTCATTCCTGAAGCTAGTCCACGTACGGTTCTTGTTAATTTTGAAAAAGCAGCAATGACTTCATTAAGTGCTGTATTTCCAAACTGTACAGTGACTGCAAATGCATTTTTATGTTTAATTGCTTGATTTGTTTCGTTCACAGACAAAAGATCAAGCAATAGTTACAGAAAAGTTGACCCATAAAACCAATAGACTACAATTTTAGGCTAAATTAAATTTTAAGTGGATCAAAAATCAGTATATTAACAGCCAAATTGTCGTTGCCTAAAAGTCGCGCCCCTAAATATCCCGCCCTCAAATGTCATTCTGCCCATATGTCCATTTGCCCATATGTCGCTGCCTATATGTCGCACGCCTAACTGTTGCCCGCCTAAATGTCACCAAACCGATTACACATTACCTGGTCAAACAAAATCCACACTTCCTTTTCTGGGTTTAGCAGAGACGGCGATTTAGCAAAACCTTGAGGGACTAAGATTTTTTAAATTTAACCTGGAGAAACTTAAAACTCAATATATATATATATATATATATATATGAGATTGATAATATATGTAGCATTTTACAAAGTTCATGTCAAGCTAGGACAGACACACAGGGGCGCAACCAGCCACAAATGTGTTGGGGGGCTCAAGCTTGAAAATGAGAAAAAGCCAGTTGCAGGCGAAACATTTTTTTGACTATCAGTTTTTTTGGTATCTTTAATAATTTATCAATAATAGAAAAGAATGACTGCAAACTGAAGATAGTCAAACTCAGTCTCAAACCACTTAAAGCAAATGTTAATAAATAAGTTTATGATATGTATAAACATATAAATATATAGGCATATAATAGATTGAGAATAAATGTAGCACCCCCACCCCCCCACTCAAAGACAAACTCATCATATTTGGAAAAACTGCATGGCCCTCCGATTTGGCCTTGGGGCTTTTGCCCCCCCTCCTAGTTGCGCCCCTGCAGACACACGAAGCTAAAGTTTATACGGGCTCGATCGGATGGACCCAAGGTACTACAAGATTTAAAAATATTACCAGAAATATATGATATAACTAAGTAGATATAATTCAAAATGTATGAAAAATACAACGTTCATCAACTAATCTAAATACTCAAGCATAAGTGAGCTAATCAAGATTTTTTTTTGGTGGACAAAATTTTGGGGGGGACGTGGCTCCCACCAGTCTCCCCAATCGCCGTCTTTGGGGTTTAGACAAGTGATAAGTTAGCTATGGGCATGTAAAAGAACTTAGACAGTTTAGGTGATTGTCTGAGAATTGATTTGTGATGAGGAGAGAGAGGGAATGGAGAGGTCATCGGGAAGATGTTTAGGTTTTTGCTGTATTTAGGAGACTGGATTGAAAGGTGAAGGTTTCAGTAGACTTGGTGAGTATAAATTATTCTGGATAGGTTAATAGAGATTGTTGTAATATGGTTTACCATTTTTTTATTGCAATTTTACACAGTGTTGTTTGATATGAAAAAAGTGTATTAAGCATATTTTATCATAAGAAACATTGCTGTTTCACAATAGGCAAATAGATGGTTATATAAATAAGTTGTGCAGCCTGTTTTATTGTTAGCTCTGGCTTTCTATTCTGAGCCAGTCCCAAAACTATATAAAGGAGGTGGGAAACAGTTTTATAAATTCTTTTCTTAGATGGGAACAGATGTTAAAAAATTGTTTTATTGTCATGTTGTAAAGAAAACAATAAAATCTATTCTCAGTTGGTTAATCACTATATGGCTTTTTATTTATAATTAGCAGAAGGGTTCAAAAAATATCTTCTCTTGCACTAAATAGTTTTTTTTAATAAATGATACTGTCATAATGCTTGATAATTTTTACAATTTAGCAACACAGGAGGTGAAGCAATCACCTTTGTTACATATCAAAACTGGATCAATTCAAAACCAAGGGAATCTTTGACTCTGAAAGATTTTGAGGAAGAAATAACTATAAGTGCATTCAATCAAGTTGAAGGTATTTAGATGTTTGCTTATACTTTCATGGCTGATTCAACTATTTCGAAAGGTATCCATTTTACCAACATATAAATAATGGTCCTATTAAATTGTTATTGTGTGTGAGTTTAAAATGATAACGTGATGCTAGGTAGTAGAGGTAAACTGATATTGAAATGCCAGATTATTAGCCTTTTTTTTCAAATGATAAATGTTATCACATCGTTTCTGCTATAGTTTGCACTGGCTGGCACGAGCACTTATCAGTTAAACTGCAATTAAATTAAACTTGCTAAAATGCACATCAAAATGCAATAAAATATTAAAAAATGTTTTTTAAACACCACGTTTTTGTGAACTAAAAAGCATCTGGGCTGTGTGAGAAATGTCTTGATGGAGGCATGCATTAATTGTGGACATCCGTATAGCAAACAAGCCATAATTTTTTAAAACTTAAAACGCGGGGCGCCTTTTACTCAAACTAACCATCTGCTATTTTTCAAACAGGATAGATCGCTTTTTTGAATATTTATCGAATTTTTCATCTTCAATAAGTTACAAAACAATTCCAGAAAAACCTGTATACAATTAGCAATATCATGACAATATATTTCGGGCTTAGTTTTTCTGCTAATCATAATAGCTCGTAAAAATTCTGGCTTTCAAACACATGCCACATTATATTGTAGTCAGCTCCTGACTTATAGACTTTTTTTAAAGTTTGGTCTGTTTGGTTTCTGAGGCATACAAAACTTGTACTTTTTCGCATCTAACATGAATCTCATCAAAGTCGTTTTTGATTGTGTTTTTAAAGCTTTTGATGCTTTGTATCACTACTTTTGTTTTAATAAATTATCTGCCCCATACTATAGTTATTTATAAAAATTGATGGTTATATTTGATGCTGGCAGAACTTGTTACAAATTGACTCTATTAAAATTACAAATGAGGTGTGATTTGTATGTAAAAAATTTTTATCCAATGACTAATAGAGAGGAAATGGAGATAGAATTTGTTATCATCTTAAACGAGTTTTAAGTTTTAAAAATGATCAAAAAGTAACATTTTTTATTTTCTGATTCACAACAGGAGGATTGTGGCGGACATCCCTGATCAAGTCAAATGTTATTTCCATTTTTGTTCCATTTCTGCCATTGGAAAAAAAACACATAAAACTTTGCATCAAAAATGAAATCGCTAGGCGGCCTAGGCAGAATGCTTATTCTCTTGATGTCGAAGCCGTAGTTAACCAAATTGCCAATGAGCTGTCATACTGGCCTGAAGTATGGCTTTTAAGTTTTTTTTATGATCTAAATGTCATTATTTTAATATTCTTATTTTTTAAAACATAGCTGTTTTCTACATTATAATAGGCAGTATTGGTATTTTTTATTAGTATATATTACCACTAGCGGGTTACCCGGCGTTGCCCGGGGTTTTTAAAGGTTTTTCTATTGTTTTTCTTGCTCCCGGTCGCCTTCCCGCTCCTGGTCACTTTCTCATTCCTGCTCGTTTTTTAGCTCTCGGTCGCTTTCCGTTCCTGCATGCTCTCCCGTTCCTGCATGCTCTCCCGTTCCCGTTTTCGCTTGCTCTTCCGCTCCGCTCATTTTGTGACCGATTTCAATTTTTTTTCACAGTAATTGTTCCTTGGCAGAACCTAGGACATTCCCCACAAATTATTTTGTTTCATGGTATGACAATCATGCCTCGACTTGGCTAACTGGCACTAGGCAGCAGTGTTCGGGAGTAACACGCTTATGTTTTCATTCTGGATGGCGTATAAATCTATTTATTTACTCAATATTCATTGCTTAAACTATTCCGTTTATGGTACTGGTTGACTCTAAAACAGTTAATTTCTTTTGACTTTGCTAATTTTTTAACGATTTTCTCTTTGATTTGAGATATCGCTCATGGCAGACATGGTTGAAACTCGAAAAGAGTCTAGACAAGAGGCTCTGGAAGTCATTCAGAAACTGGTTCTGAATTTGTTTGACAAATCTTCCAGGTGCAACACAGAAGCAGTTAGTCGCCTGCTAACAAGATTGCACGCAAGCGACGAGGAAGGATTTGTGGGGCTGGAGGCCATCTCTCGAAACATCGGGGAGATAAAAGAGACAATGCAAAAAGACTCTGAAAAAAGGAGGAGGTGCTTGCAGAGGAAATAAAAGAGTTTTCTCTCAATAAAAAGAAACTCAACAAAGTTCTCGAAAAATTTAGGGACTTGGAACCCCTATCAAGAAAGGTTGCTCTTGAAGTGAAAAAGCAAGAGGACAAAGATGAAGAGGCTGATAGACTCAGAAGAAAGACGAGCGCTATTGTCAACAGATTGTCCGAGTCAGCATCATCTGTACCAGATGAACACAAAATGGACGACAAAGGTAGAATAGAGGAGTTGCTGAACATGATATCGTGTGGTGATGCAGAAGTTGAGCCGAGGGAGAAAGCGAGCTTGCCAGACCAAGACCGCTGAAACTGGTTTTAAAAACGAAATGCTTCAATCAAAACCATAAAACTGGTAAAAAAAACTTGAAAACGATGAAGAAAGGAGAACTGTCAGCGGATTTTATACATCGGGATATGACCCCAAAGAAAAGACAAGCGCAAATACTTTTTTGAAAGTAAGAGGCAGAGAATGCGGGCTATAGAGACAAATCTGATTATTGTGGGGGACAAAATTGTGACCAAAAGACTTCCCAGAGTGGGTAGAGTTTGAGAGGTTCAAATACAGAGTTACACAGTTGGCACGACAGGGTACATAGATGTTTGGCTGTGAACGTTACTTGGATGTCAGCTGATAGAAGAAATTCTGGAAAAAGAAGTTAAAAATGACTAAGCGACCAAAACAGATATATCGGTAACACTCCAGGATCATCATTCGCGCAAGCAAATGTCAACGCAGACGACTGAGTTTTCCATAAGATCTTCTCCTGCCAGACCTGGGTGCTTTGAGCCGGATCGGTTGGGCAGCTGCATCCCGACTCAGGACATGTTAAGCACTAGACCCAAAAGAAATGATTTGACTATCGGATATTTAAACTGCCAGTCATTCTGGAGCAAAATTGCATTGCTGACGAATATTATTGCTTTTGCAGTTGTCGAGAATTTCCACAAATCATCAGATGACATTATGCTCGCCAGAATCCTTTTGGATGGATTTGCGTGTCTGGATCAAGCTCGAGAAAAGAAACGTTTGAAAAAGTCTGCTGCTACCATAATTTTGTCATCTGAGATGTGAACATTCATCTGTATAAAGCTGATGATGTTTGGACAATTAAATTCAATACTTTTATGGATTGCTTTGGACTAGTTCAGAACATTTCTTTACCAACCCACAAAACCTGATACACATTGGAAGTTGTCATCACAAAAGTTCCGGTTCATTTCAAGAAGATCACAGAATGCAGGAAATGCATGCAAGCTGTGGAGTGAGTTGTCTGCTATGATGGGAAAAAAACGATTTTCTTGTCTTTCTTGGCTTGGCCATTGAGCATGGTTTTGAAATACATGGTTATACTGATGATGAATAACCATAAACAAGCTATTTATATTCTTATTCACAAGTGTTTAATTTTTCCCTAACTGTTGACCAGTTGTTTGTTAGCAAAAGGAAATTGATGCATTTATGTCATAATTATGTTCAACTGCGGTTCAAAGTCAGTGGTTCTGATCATAAACAAGACATTGAAATGTTCATCAGACAATTGTGATCTGTAGCAAGATTTTGTGTACTTCATCTTTGTACATAGATGTTTGGCTGTACTTTATTATAGTACTTTATCACAGATGAGTGTAGTTTTATCTTGCATTCGCAGATTTAAATCATTCAGATTCATTGTTAAATCTGTTGAAAGGCCTAATTTCTAAAACCATTCACTGTCTGTGCGCAACTCGCAACACCAGTTGACGGTTCTTTTCATTCAAGAATAATTCGATCACAGTTCGAAGCTCAGTTGGGAGAGCTCGTGAGAAGTTCTCTAAGGCGCTTCCACTTTTAATTTTTGTGGATTCCATGAGAGAATTGACATGCATTTAGGAAATGAAGCAACTCATCAGAAAATTTGAAAATAACCTGGTGGATCCTATTTTTTCATGGTTGTTCATGATCAAAATAAGTTAATTGGTTTAACACTCAAAAAGCAAAACGTCTTCAATGATTCCAGCAGATTGATTTTTAATGAAGAAAAGTACGACAGCGCCGCTCTCATTTTTTGGGAACATTTATGTGCTGCTGGTACAACAGAAAATTATTTATTTATTATCATTTATTTATTCACATGAGATCGAAGGCCTTTTAACCGCTTACATGACCAGAAATGATGGTGTCCTCCCTCTCCTCCTTTAATTTCCAGAATGACTCAGAAAATAAGTTGGAATTATTTTTGTGCTCAATTTTAATTAGCTGACATTGATTCCATTCCTTTGCACATTTCATTTATCATTGCTTCGACAGCTTTTTCATTGTGGTGAGAAATATTTGGTGAGTTATATAACCTAAACGTATGAGCAGAGGATGAACAATCTAAGCATATTTTCTTTAGAAAATATTTTCATGAATTTATTTATTAATGCAAAAATTTGAAGAAGAGTAATGCTACCCTATCCCTCAAAATAATCTGCCTTAGACTGCGGAACAACAATAATGTCATCATCACCCCATCAGAAAATCCTGGAACCATGTCTGCTAGTGTCACCAAAATCTGGAACTAAAGTTAAGCACATTGGAGAGATTGTCAACTTTAAAAAAGCTTTCAGAAACTATCTCTTCTCTTCATAAAAAATGTTCCCATAAATAGCAGTGGTTTTAATGTCTTTTTGGTGAAAGGTAACTTTAAAGAACACATTTAATAATTCTAGTGTTTGATATATAAGTAATTTGGTAAACACTTGCAGATAAATTTAGTATTATACAGACATCTAAAGTTCTAAAGTACATTTAATTTTACAGGTGGCAAAGATTTATTCGATATCAGGGTGCAAAAGGGTGGCACAGAAAGTAGACATGATCATAACCTACCGATATGATCACAATGAACTTTGATTTAGCTTTTTCTTGTGTTTCCATATTGAATCTCATCATTACAATTATTGTTTTTAAATTGTCATAATGATTTACCTAGGGAACATGCTGAATGTTTCATTTTATTTTCATATATAAATATATATATAACTTATATTAAACGTATTTATGCATGTGTATTATAAGTTCTGAGTTCTGTCTACTTAGAAAGCTTTACCATATTTAAATTATTTATAAATATGTCTGTCATTAGTAACTAATGATTAGTTAGTAGATCGTTTCTGCAAACACTATGATACACATTAAGAGAGTTATTATTTTATTTGTTTTAAATAGGTGCATCTGCTGTGATTGTTGCTTGCTAGCGAAAATATTTCTTCTCGTACTTTTACTTTGCCCATTAGGACTAGGTTGTAGTAAATTTGTGTTTGGGTGTGTTTACATTCAGTTCTACTGCTTGTTATTTTGTTTAAAGTAACCACTTTAAAAAATTTTTTAGTTTCCATAGCACATGTTTGCAATAAATAGTGATGTTGATAAAAATACAGTTTATCCAACGATTGAGTTAATAATTGTACAAGTCATTTATTCTAAACCGATAACCTTGGTGCAAGGCCTTTTAGTTCATCGCGCTGTGCAATCAACATACATAATTTTTTTCATTTCATCACTATGTTGCTATGTATGACAGCGAATCAGAGAGTGTAGTGCTAGGGACGTCATTTCAGCAAAACCTTTGGGGGCGAATATGTTCTCAGGGTCCACCAATTTGTCACAAAAATCAATTTTCAAACTCTCTATATTTTTCCTACAAAAAAAGCTGATGACCGGGGTAGTCGGGTAGTAGAAGCTACTTTTCCAAAGAAATTCGGAACCCTCTTTTTATTCCTCAGGGGCTCACTAAAACATCACAGGGGGTCCATTGTAACACAATACATTGCATATTTTATTCATATTGTCTGAATTGCATTTTTGACAAATGTATGAAGTAGTGTTGCTTCTGATTAATCGGACTGGGCCTACTGCTTGCACAAGATGCATTGCACCCAGTCCGCACCAGGGAGCTGTGGGGGCAATTGCCCCCCCCCCACTTTGCAATAAAATTACCTATTAAGTTATTAATAAGTAACACTAAAGCAAGCAATTTTAATCTTTTAATCAACAACCTCAAGAAAAGTTTTTTTAAATGTCATTTAAATGCGGTTGGTTAATTGAATCAGAAGTCAATAATATTTACAAGACAAAATCTTTCTAGATTTCTTCTTGCCAAGTCTTGTTATATTTTCAACATCATATCAACATCACGGTTGATATGCATTAGTGCCAAGCCTGTTAGTTTTTCCTCGTTCATTCGTGAACAAGAGCGCATCCACGTTTTTAGCCGCCTTAAAGTGGAAAATGATCGTTCTGCTGTTGTTACTGATAGAGGTAAAGTACACAAACTTAATAAAAGATTGTATATAGACACTTGGGTGAAGATTATAATTGCAAAAAATAGGGCTTCAATTGCAATTTTAGAGTTTTAGGTAGCATTTGTAACTTCATCATAACCCAGTAATGATTCACCGTTAACGGTGAAGATGATGAACATCTAATTTCAATGAAACCGCTGGTACCAAACGGCTCAAACCCATTGTATTCGTCTGCAATTTTCCAAACTCTGATTTCAAATCTGCTATCATACTGTCCAGCATATGAAAAAATATGGCAATTCTAAAGTATTCTTCTATTGGATTACTTCTAAGGCCAAATCGGAGGGTCCTACAATTTTTCTAAATTCGATGAGTGTTTTGGTAGGGGGTGGGGGGTGCTACATTTATTCATAAACTTATTTTTTTGTACAATTGCTTTAAGTGGTTTGAGACTGATTTTGACTATCTTCAGTTTGTAGTTTTTATTTTCTATCAATAATAAATTCTTAAAGATACCAAAAAAGACTGCAGACTGAAGATAGTAATAAAAAAATTTCGCGTGCGGCGGGCTTTCTTCCCATTTCAAAACTGGGGGTGCTACATTTATTCATAAACTTATTTTTACACACTTACTTAACTTGACTTCTCTGTCTGTCTGTCGGTCTGCCTGTCTGTCCACTGGTGGATCTAGCAAACTTTTGAGTGGGGGGGGGCAAGTTTGAGGCAAAATACACAATATTAGTACAGCTCCCAGAACCGTTAAAGTTCTATAATTAAGGAACAGGGGCGTTATTTAGTAGGGCTGGTTCCCCTTGAAAATTTTTCAAAAAATATTTTTGGAAAAATATCTACGAAAGCTTTTAAAATTCCACTCCTCGGTTATCAGCTATTTTGGAGAAAAAAGTGTTTGAAGACATTTTTTGGAAATGTACCTACGACTATCCCCCCTCTCCCTACCCCGTTCAGCAATTTTGAAAAGAAGGATTCAGCATTAAGAAGAATCAATTTTGAATTATATGGGTTTTTAAACAGTTTGCGCCCCCATGATTTTTCTTAAATGATTCTCCTGAGGCGGTAAGTTTAAATCCATTATCCATGTCAACTTTTAAAATGAAAGGGTGAATGAATGTTCATATCTTCTGTAAATAAAGGATGGAAACAATTAAGAACGACGCGGCCACCATCTCTGTGTCATCTGAGTTGAATATTCTTAACTAGCAGTGCCCGTAGCGGCTTCGCTCGCATGAAATTAGAGAGTTTGAACCGTGCATCCATAGTAGAGATCAATTTTTTAGGTCTCGGCTCGGCCCGTCAACAACTTAGCCCAGCCCGTTTTAAAAACCCAAACTCCTGGCCTGGCACAGCCCGTCTGAATTAGGCCCGGCCCATTCTTACAGGCCTAGAAGTTCTATATACTTGATGAAAAACTTCGGCCCGTCCCACCTTGACTTCAGGTTTGGCCCGGCCCAACTGAAGACCCTAAAATCACTAAAATATCTATATACTTGGGGAAAAACTTCGGCCTGTCCCAATTTGATTTAAGGTTTGGCCTGGCCCGTGTGAAGACTCTAAAATAACGGCTTGGCCCGGCCGGTGATAAACTGGACTTAGCTACTTTTAACCGGCAAAAAACTTCAAAATACTAATTTTTACATTTGTAGCACTTACAGTTTTTGAGTAGCAAAAAATCCAATAACCCTTATTTCCACCCCACATTTGAGGTCCTGGAAACCAAATTTTTAAAAAATGTTGAAAAACTTATATCATTATTTTTTGAGTAAATACTAAATACTAATTTTGACATCTGTAGCATTCACAGTTTTTGAGTAGCAGTTACTTTAAAAACCAAAGAAACCTTTTTTCCACCCCACATGTGAGGTCCTGAAAACCAAAATTTCAAAAAATGGTGAAACACATATATCCTTATTTTTAGAGTAGAAACTAAATACTAATTTTTACTTTTGTAGCATTTACAGTTGTTGAGTAGCAGTTACTTTAAAAACCAAATAACCCTATTTTCCACCCCACATTTGAAGTCCTGGAAACCAAATTTTCAAAAAATGGTGAAACACGTATATCATTATTTTTAGAGTAGAAACTAAATACTAATTTTTACTTTTGTAGCATTCACAAATTTTGAGTAGCAGCTACTTTAAAAACCAAGTAATCCTATTGTCCACCCCACATTTAAGGTCCTGGAAACCAAATTTGTAAAAAATGGTGAAACACGTATATTTTTATTTTTAGAATAGAAACTAAATACTAATTTTTACATCTGTGGTATTTACAGTTTTTGAGTATCAGTTACTTTAAAAAACAAATGACCCTATTTTCCACCTCACATTTGAAGTCCTGGAAACCAAATTTTCAAAAAATGCTAGAACACGTATTTTATTATTTTTGGAGTAGAAACTAAATACTAATTTTTACTCCTGTAGCATTCACAGTTTTTGAGTAGCAGGTACTTTAAAACCCAAATAACCCAATTTTCCAACCCACATTTGAGGTCCGGGAAACCGAATTTTCAAAAAAATGGTGAAACACGTATCTTTTTATTTTTCAAGAAGAATCCATATACCAATTTCATAATCTCTTCCTTTATGGTTTCCGAGATATACATTGTTTTAGAAAAAAGTTTTTTTTCTATTTTCTTCCCCTCAGGACCAAGATTTTCAAAAATCCTTTCTTTGTGGATGCTTACGCAATAAAAGTAATATAAGTTCCAAATTTCACGTTCCTAGGATGAGGCGTTTGAGCTTGGCGTTGATTATCAGTCAGTCAGTCAGTCAGTCAGTCAGTCAGTCAGTCAGTCAGTCCTTTTATATATATAGATTGCAGCAAATTTAGAGGTCTCAACAATTGATGCAAAAGCTTTTCTATCTGCAACACTTGCTATGTTCTCTGTGTGAGTTAACTTAGAAATCTACGTGTGTTGTAGTTTGTAGCCTAAATTCAAGTGCTAAAGCTGCGTTTGTAATGTAAACACTAAACTGATCAAGAAAATCCAGTGCACTATTCTTGCCAGTAAGGTCGGAAAATTCGTTAGCAAACAGGTTAGAAGTTAGAAGTTAGAAGTTAGAGGTTTACCCATTCTTTGACAATAGCACGCATGGGACACACCAAAGAGTACACATAATGCATACCAAACTCTAGTTTTATCCGATTAATTTGAAACAGCGAGCCACTTGTGTTGCAGAAGATTTACCGAGTTGAGGGTTCTATATACTTTTGAACACCTGATTTTCTATCCTGTTTTGCTAATTGCGAGTCAGTTCCAAGCCTGGATAGAGGAGGAAAGACAGTTAAACGGATCAAACTTTCATCCACGACAGGAAGTATTTATGTGTTTTCTACCTGGTCTAAAGGACTATAAATTATTATTAAAAAAAAAGAAAGATGATTTTCCATCCACTAAGCTCACTTTACATTAGGGCGTCAATTCAAGGACAGGGAGAGTGCATTGCTGGAATGTGGAATTTAATGTAGAAAAAAAATCCAGGGCTCTCCCACTTTAAAATTCCTAGTTACGGCCCACCTCCGACTACCCTCCCTGTCATCAACTTTTTTTTATAAGAAACGTAGAAGTTTTTAGAAATTTTTTTGAAAATTCGCTCCCAATATCCCTCTCGGTCATTAGTTTTTGTGACAGAAAAGGTTTAGCATTGTGCTACAAAATTGAACATGTCCTCCAAGTTTTTGCTGAAATAACATTCTAGATTCTAACTTAACATTATTTAAATACCTATCTTTTGGCTTTCACGATCCGTTGTTACGTTTTGTTTTATTTTTTAATATTTCGCGTCCAGTTTATAGGATGCTTTGGATCTAGACGCAAGAGAAATGCGTGATTATTTAGCTTTTTTAAAATTTACTTACGCATATGAACAATTTTGGAAAAATTTTAATTTGAAAGTGTGTCCTGGCTTGCTTTTTAATTGGCTTTTTAATTTTTCACTTTGGTTCCGACTAGGGGGCAAAAGTCTATTGACAAAATGTGAGGGGGCATGGTCGGACTGGCTCCCCCTAGATCCGTTAATGTGTCTGTCTGTCGCAAATTTTTCAATCGATTTTAAACTAACTTCCCCATGAGCTAGAGACTTAAAAATTTAAACATGCCTCCGAACTGTATTCTATTAAATTTTCGGATCGATTGAACAAAATTTAATTAAACAGTTATAACTGATATTTACGTCGAGCTATTTATTGTCTATGCTAATATGCTTGTTGCAGAAAGTGGCCTACACAATCGATTATGTAAAAGTGTGATTTTAAAAAACTTTGTTTTTGGATTCACTTGTTATTAGATTTGTTTGTTGTGTGTGTGGTTTGATTAACGTCTGTATCTGTCAATTAGACAATTTAAACGATATGTATGTTTGAGTGTTCTGTGACGTTTATGTGGTGCGAAATGAGTATCCGTGTGTTGGCTTTGGGGCAGAGAGGTTGCCAAAAACACAAGACTTTCGTGGGCACATGGCTCGACTCACTCCAGCCCGCCAACTACTGCGGTGCAATAAGTTGGACAAGGGCCGGCAAATCGACCTCCCATTCAGCTAGAAATTTAACCTGCCTCGGTTGAACCTCATAGGCTATGGTATCGCTCCACCTATTCTACTGCAGCCTCAGTTTGATGTCTATTTCTGATTTTGTCTGTCCGCGAATTCATACGATGGTGTTTTCTTAAACATTGTACCCGACCGGTAGATCATATAATGCACCTAGCGAAAAAGAGTAAAAAAGCTATAAGATTTTAAATTCAACGGGCTAAGGTTTGCCACCAAACAAACAAAAAATAAAAAAACTCAAATGTTTACACTATTTCACCCATCAAAAACGATAAAGTAGAAAATAATTTTTACATCATAAAAAATACATTTAAAAAAACGTTTTTCTTGCGCCCTAAAAAGTATAAAATAATATTCCTATAATTTATATACAAAGAAAAACGTTGCGGGCACATATAGACTACATCATCCAAACTTTAATAAAACAAATAGTTATAAAAAATAATGCGCCCGCGACATTTTTCGTTGTATATGAATTATAGGAGTATTATTTTATAATTTTTATGGCGCAAGAAAAACTTGTTTAATGTATTTTTTATGATGTAAAATTTTAATTAGGTTTAACAGTAATCATTTGTAATATGAATGAAAGCTGAAACAAAAATAGAAATGTTGCCGGATTCCTTTATGCCGCGGATTTAACAAATACCCAAACTTTTTTTCGAAATATTTGTAATAACCAACTGTCATTTCAAGGGGGCCTACTACTACTCAGCCCTCTGAAGATTTTATTTTACACTTCTCAGGCCATTTTTGGGCCCAAATTTCTAAATTTTGAAGACCCAATACTACGTCAGGGGACCACTCAAACGTCAGGAGGCAATGGTTTCCATGGCTTTTTTGGACGTGTGGGTCTGACCGTAGATTATTGCTAATAACCGAAGTATTACATTGCAACAGCTGTAATTGGGAGGTTTATTGGGCATTAAGCAATCATCAGGTATTAATTGTTTTATTCAATAACTCTTTTAACTACCACATACACTTTGCTGGCTCCAGGCTCTAAGACCTGTGACGATCTGACAATCAGGAATATGTTCAGATGTATGAACAGACTTTGTAATTTTGTAAGAGTCTCGTTTAGTCACACCCGCCAAAACGTCTACCAAGGGACATAAAGGGACATTCTCTTCGAAAAAATAATATTTTACCATCTGTGATAAGTGATACATAATAATACTGCAGCTTAAAAGTCAATTTAAACTTCAAAGTGTCTGATGACCTAACTCCACAGCACGATAAAAAATTTGTCTTGTGTTGACTGCTCCAGAGAGAAAAATACAGAAAGAAAGCGAAAGAGAAAGAAAACGTGAACAAAGAGGGAGAAAAAGAGAAAGAGAGTCAATAAAAAGATTAATTTCAATTTTTTGTTTGGTTTTACTGTGAAAAAGTGAACCGTAAAAAATTCGTTCTTTTAAATCCTTTATATTCATTAGTAATTATTCTAAACCAATAATAATAAAATAAATAAGGAACATTTTCTTTCATTTTTCATTCATTTCTCATAAATCAATTTTGAGGTATGATGGAAGTTTACGCAACCTTTCCATATCTGCCAACTTAAAGGGACCCACAGAATGTTAAACAAACAAACTACTTCACTTAACTTGCTTTCCCAGGAAATACCGCGCTCAAGCTGTACCGCACCATCTTTACAAGCGCACAACAGCACGATGCATAGTTTTTTAAGCTGAGCGTTCAAAAAATTTTTTTGCATGAACATCTCAAAATTATTGTTTGGTTTTCACGAGTCTTTGGACCAAATTTCAGATCGATTGATGACGACAGAAAATGGGTTTGTGTTCAGACATACATACAGACAGACAGACAGACAAATGTGCAAAGTTAATATAAAGGATTAAAAAAATCTTACAATGGAATACGGGATACAACGACAGTAATGAAAATTTTAACAAACTAAAAAAAATTTCTGGCCACAAAAACATCTACCAAAAAACATAAAAAAAACCATTCTCTTAAAAAATAATTTCTTGCCATCTGTGATAAGTGATAATTTTTTCAGTCTGATTGAGACTTGTATTTAATACTAAAGCTAAAAAGTCATTCTCAGCTTTAAAATGTATGATGATCTAACCACACAACACAGTGGAAAAAGAGGTGCCTTGTGTTGACATTGCTCCAGAGAGAAACAAATCCAGAAAAAAAAATTGGAGAAAAAAAAGAAAAAAGAGCGAGTAAATAAAATTTTTAATTAACATTTTTTTTTTTTGGTTTTACTAAATAAAAAAATCAGGATATCTTACAATCCTACAACAGGCTGCATAACGACAGTAACCAAAATTTTAAAAACCTAAAAAATTGTCGGTTTCTCTCTCTGACTTTTCAGTGGGCCCCCTGACGTAGTTTTGGACCCCCAAAAATAGAAATTTGGCCCTAAAAATGGCCTGAAAAGTTTAAAACTGAAGCTTCAAAATTTGAGCGGACCATTTTTACAAACTTTTATTTAGGTTACAATCTCTGTTTGTGTGTGTGTGTTTGTGTGTGTGTGTGTGTGTGTGTGTGTGTGTGTGTGTGTGTGTGTGTGTGTGTGTGTGTGTGTGTGTGTGTGTGTGTGTGTGTGTGTGTGTGTGTGTGTGTGTGTGTGTGTGTGTGTGTGTGTGTGTGTGTGTGTGTGTGTGGCTTTCTCTGTACGCAAATCTTGCAAGTAAAATTTAACCAGCTTTTTGACTAGCTAGAAATCTGAAACTTTCAGCATAGCTTTATATTAGATGACAATACATGATTCAATTAGAAAAAACTTAATTTGAACATCTTTCGTATTTCTAAATTGAGTGTATTTAAAATTAAAGTTTGTGTTAAAAAATTTGTTTTTTCCTTTACTTGTTATATATATGTGGGCCCCTATGACGGTAAGGTTGGTCCCCTGCGATGTTTTTGTGGTCCCCTGAGATGTTTTAGTAGGTCCTATGAAAATGTGCTGAAATGACTTCTCTGTAATTTGGCTTCAGGAACCTCAAATACGGGCTGGAAAAAAAAATTATTTGTTTCCAAACTCAGAACAGAAATATGAAAGAAGTCAAATGATTTTCTAGGAGAGAAAAAATGGTACGGGGGAAGCTGGTTCTGTCGCCCCCGAGCTCTATGGCGCCTTTCCTTGAAAGACGAGAACAATCGATGTTGAGCATTACGGCTTGCAAATCCTTCGAGGCTTCATTTTCATCAACAAGGCATCAACATATTAACAACTTGTTATCCTTTCTGATCCAGCCGACGATCCATAAAACCTGCCAAGCAGGCGAGGTTCACAAATAAGGCGAAGTCCTTGAATGAGCAATGAGCAAGTAGTAATCCGCATACTCGTCGCTGCTCAATGGAACTCACTTCGGCACCTACGAGCGGGAGACTAAAAGGTCGTTAAACGATAGTTAATCACATTCGTGGCTATCGAGCCTCGCTATTGTTTTCCATTATCGAATAATCCAGCCATTGGCGTTTCAGACAAGCAATATGACATGACGTTCTTTCAAGAAGGTGATGTCTAACGAAATATCCACTCGACAGATATTCTAATTTTTTTTGATAGAGTTTGATATTTTTCATATTTTAAAATATTTTAGTAACAAAATAAATTATTTTGTTACAATCGATATTTATTATTATTATTATTATTATTATTATTATTAATATTATTATTATTATTATTATTATTATTATTATTATTATTATTATTATTATTATTATTATTATTATTATTATTATTATTATTATTATTATTATTATTATTATTATTATTATTATTATTATTATTATTATTATTATTATTATTATTATTATTATTATTATTATTATTATTATTATTATAAATAATATAATGTTTTTGCTATCATTATAATAATAGCTGATTCATATTTTAAATTTTTTTCAACTTGTATTATAAAGTAATTATATAAAAATAATTATTATATTGTATTCATAAGTAAATAAACAAATACATTCAAATAGTTCAGCGAATCTTGGTTTCGTACGATACTTTCCTGGAATTCTATTTCATCTGGAGGAGGAGTTACAGACCAACTGACATATTAGGAACGCCCAAAAGATTACACTTTGTCCAGTGGAGAAACATCTTCAAGACGAGACCGGAAATACATTATTTCCGTGGTCTTTAAATAATGCAAGTTTTCATTTTAACTATTTAATTATTCGTTTAATAAATTTAAAGAAAAGCACGATGCTGAATCAAAATAAAAAAGTTATCACTATTCATTTGTTGCAGTAATTAAATTATATTGGCAACAGTGCAATATCTTTTATATATAAAATTGTTCCTATTTGATAGTGATAATGAATCTTCCTTCACCACTTAATTTTTTTCCATTCTGGGCCAACGAAAAAATTTCACGGACTTCAAACAACTTTCTACTTCACGCTAATCAAGTTCGATCTTCGTCAAGATTTCCCGGTTTCTTTCAGCACCAACCTATGACTTTTAATAAGTTCTGTACCAGCAGGCCATACTGCCTCGGCACGTTGCACCGAAGGTACCCTTCTTGCCATCCAGCCATCTTTGCTCCTCATTCTGCTTACTGTATCAGTCATGCTCCCCTCGTCAGATTAAATCAAGCAAATTCTTCAAATTTTTCAGATTCTAACAACAAACCTTTGATCGGTTTTCAACAAACACGTGAACAAGCAAAATCTTCTTCATCATTCTTCTCCAACTTACCACGAACATTCGAGCGTATGACCGACGAAATTAGTCAATCACAGCTAAGTTCAAACGAGAAATTAGAAGACGACAAACTCCTGGATGAATTTACAGCTTCAGTGAATTCCAGGGATTGTTCCGATAACATTGGTGATCAGGTTAATTTCAGCGGTGGTGATCTCAGAGAGTTGGAAAAGTTTGCAACCAATTTTAAAACCAGAAGAATCAAGCTTGGATTTACTCAAACGAATGTAGGTAAGGTGGAGTTTGAATATAATCAATTTTTCAGGCAATTTATTTGATACAGTTTTTAGCAAGAAAAAAATAAGACAAATTGTGACTGAAGAGAGAAGATTTGTGCCCCGTGACATTAATATTGTTGCGTTGCATCTTTTATTTAAAAAAGCACTGGACATCATTAACCTACATAAGAAATTTTTATAAAGCTTCTTTTTTTAGTTAACTTCAATTGCCTGTTTGCTATCTCAGATAGCCTATCTGTTTGGACAGTATCTTATAATCAATTTTTAACCACTTTTCCGAGTAGTTAGATCTGAAACTAACAACACGAAAGTATAATGGATGACCAAACGTTATTTAATAACTATTTTTTGAAAAAGTTCGTTTTCAATTCTTTTTAATTTATAGTTTTTCCATACATTTGAATTAATCTGCAGAAAATATGTTTTCTTAATTCTTTCCACTAAAATTTTATAAAGTAGTAAAATAATGTTGTATAATACAAAAGCTTAAAACACACTCTTGGCTTTCTATTTTTTTCTCAAGTTACTCAAGCTCACTTCAAATTTATGTTTTAGAGCCCCATATTTATACTTCTGCAAACTTATATTCAAGTTCGTTTATTCAATTAAAGGGAACTCTTTGGCAAAAGTCCATGGATCTGTGTTCAGTCAAACAACAATTTGCAGATTTGAAAATCTTCAACTGAGTTACAAAAATGCTTGCAAACTTAGACCAATATTAAAAGAATGGCTTGAAGAAGCTGAAAAAAATCTCGCAGACGACAGGACGGGTAATTTTAAAATTCAACTTTGTTTCTAATAATATATGCAATTATAATTACTTCGTGTAGCTTCTTCTTTAAAATTTTTAGTCATTTTAAGTTTGAATGTACCAGTTTATTAAAAAAACGACAGTTTATATAGCGCCGTGTGCAGCAGAAGCCGCTTAAAGGCATGGATGTACCGGTTTGAATTTACTGGTTTCAATGTAACAGTTTCTTTGTGCCTGTTTGGATGTGCCAGCTTATTACTTACAAGAAAAATGAATAACAATTTCAGATTTAGCACACAAGCTCAAACTTGATTTAATTATTTATATTTTTGTTGTATTCTTTTATTTCTTGAATTTGTGTTTTGAGCAAACAAACAGCTTCGATCTTTGTAAAAACTTTACATTTTTAAGACAATGAAAAAAATTTAAACGTAATACGTTATATACTCGCACACATAAATAACATAAACATAAACATACCTTAAATAGGTACCTTAACATACACAATTAAACACACACACACACGTAGATAATCATACGCACTCACTCATATAAACATGAACACGCACTTAAACATACACACGCACATGGTTTCAAGCGCTAGTCCTCATATATTTTGTAGCCAGTCAGTTCATAAAATGTTTTGCAGATAGAAGACGTAAACGTCGCACGACTATCGGCTTGAGAGCCAAAGATGCTCTGGAAGCTCATTTCTGTCACCGTCCAAAACCTTCTTCTTTTGAGATCTTTCAAGTTGCCCAATCTCTTCGATTAGACAAAGAAGTGGTCAGAGTTTGGTTTTGCAACAGGAGACAACGAGACAAAAGAGTCAAAACGTCGCTCAGACTCGAAGATTGTCAACTTGAAGACTGCCAGATGGAAGAAAAAACAGAAAATCTTGGATGGAACGATGACAAGAAAGATGACATGTTGAAATACTCTCAACACAATCAACAACAACAGAAATATTGAAAAATTATTGCAAAACAAAGAGATAATAAATTAGCTCGATTCAACTTCATTAAAACTGATTGTCAGGCTTTTAATCAATCACAAAAATGATTTGTTTACTACTATTATATATAAGTTTAAATGTTGTAAATAAATGAATATAAATTGTATTTGATTAAAATTGCAACTCTTTATGTTGAAAAAACAAATTTGTAATTTGTGATGATCTCCTCAGTTGGTGTTACAAGAAATAAATGTTTGAAGAACATGATTAACAGCCCTGTTTAATGATGCAGTGATGTTTGCCTTGAAAACTTGACTTGTTCAAGTGAATCGGCCATTTTTAAACTCGTATAAAATTATTCTATGTATAAAGTATAATTTCAACTATTTTTTTTAAATCAGAAGATGATAATGAGTCACACGCCCAGATAGCAAAATTTTACGGGAAAATGTTGGCCGAACGCCGGCGTCGATGGCGGCGTGATATCGTTTTGCTGCTACAAACCGGCTGACATTATCGTTTTATACCAATATTTTTTAAATGACTTAAACATTTTTAAAAGTTAAATAATAATAGTTGAAAAATTTTTTTAAACTTTTTACGTTTTTTATACACTAATAAAAGTAATTATTTCTATTTAAAAAACGAACTAAAATCCAAGTTAGACGTTACTCTGCCCAATATTATAAAAATGCTCCAAATATCCTTCACAATTGCAATAAGTCATTCCAGCTGTGAGAGTAAATTTTCAAAATTAAAGTTGATCAAAAATTATTTAAGATCATGTTGTGATGTTTATTTGTTTAGAAATCAAGTATTGATTTACAGAATGTAACTGGATTTAGAATTATTATAACTAGCAAGTAAAACATTAACTAATTTATATCCTTTGTACCCGGGACCTTCCCTTCAGGGAAATAGGTTATTGATATTAATTTATATACACATACATATATATATACATATATATATATATCACATATATATATACATATATATATATACATACAAACACATACATACATACATATATATATATATATATATATATATATAACACCTCCCTCCTAAGCTAGACACCGCTGGTGTATGACTTGCTTTGGTGATTTATTACAAGTCGAGATGGAGCGTGTCGTTGTCTATCAGATCGCCTCAGTTGTAATGATGACGGTGAACGTGGTATTACTGATTCTGAGTTTTCAGTAGAAGGGAATGGCGTTGCTGCAAAGTCCTGTGTAGGCTGTTCTGGCTGGTGTTCGGTGCCTAGCTGAAAACGAACAGATTTTTTAAAACGGTCTGAATCCTGACCTTTCAGAATGCCTCTCTTTGTGTTAATGTTCTTTTCCATTGTTTGACCAGGTTCGGCAGTTGTGGCATTTTCTCCTTGTCTTGTATTCTGATAAGGTAAGTCAAATGTTTCGAGTAGTGTTGTTGTAAACTTCGATTCTTGACGTGGGCGTAACTGGTTAATGTGGCGCTTCCAGACCATTCCTTTTACGATAGTATCGTACAGAACTCTTCCCCTTCTACGGACAATCTGTCCTGGTATCCACGTCACAGGTCCCGGTCGATAATCGCGAACGAACACTAATTCACCGTTTTGGAACTGTCGAGGTCGTGCCCCATGATGGCGGTTGAACTGTTTCTCCATGTCATTTGATCGAGGTGTTGAATGTTTGATGTTTTTCGGATGTAATTCGCTTAATACCGAACGTAATTGTCTGCCTAGGAAATTTTCCGCTGGAGAGAGACCGTTCGGCGATGAAGCGCAGGGAGTGGTTCTGTAGCTGAATAAAAATGTTTGAAGAGATTCTTTGTAAGTTCCGTCATTTCTTAATTTAATCAAAGCTCTTTTGAAAGTGTCTACAAATCGTTCGGCCTGGCCATTGGATTGTGGGTGAAATGGTGGTGATCTCACGTGTTTGATCGCGTTTTCTTCACAGTATTCCTGAAAAACAGTTGAGGTGAATTGTGTGCCGTTGTCACTGACAATTGTTTCAGGCAATCCAAATTGTGCAAAGATCCGCTGGAGTGCATTTATCGTGCTGGATGTGGTGGTGTTTGCCATCTCTATTATTTCTGGCCATTTTGAGAACGCATCTACTACTACGAGATACATTTTTCCATGGAGCGGTCCAGCATAATCGATGTGAATTCGACTCCAGGGTTTGGATTCTTTTGGCCATGAACATAAAGTGTGTTTTATGGGTGATTTAGCTGCTTGTTGGCATGAAGAACAGCTGCGTGTCCAGTTTTCTATGTCTTTATCAATGCCGCTCCAATAAACGTGTTCTCGAGCAATTATCTTCATTCGAGTAATACCCGGGTGGCCTTTGTGAAGCATTTGAAGTACTCGTTTTTGCAAAACCTGAGGGATGATTATTCGAGAACCAAAGAATAAACAGTCTTCATGTATCGTCATTTCTTTTTTTAAGAGTTCGAGTTTGCTGGTTTTCAGTGCTTTGTTTTCGTTCCACTTTCCTGTTTTGACATATTGGAGAAGGGGATTTAACTCATTGTCTGTTTTTGTTGCGTCACAGATTTCTTTATTTGAGACTGGAAGTTGTTTGACGGCATTGATATACAGGGAGTTTATATCTTGATTGATAGTTGCTATCAATGTGTCTTCTTCTGATGTTTTATGTGGACCTATAAGGCGCGAAAGTGTGTCAGCTTGTCCAAAGGACGTGGTTCTGCAGTATTCAATTTTGAAATCATAAGCAAGCAGTGTTAGAGCCCAGCGTTGGAGTCTGTTTGCTGTATATGATGGTATGCCTTTTTTATTGCCAAAAATGGCAAGCAGAGGTTGATGGTCTGTTAATAGAGTAAAGTGGCGTCCATAAATATAACGGTGAAACTTTCTGACCGCGAAAACTAGTGCTAGACCTTCTTTTTCTATTTGCCCATATTTCTTTTCTGTCGGAGTGAGAGCTCTACTAGCGTGTGCAATTGCCTTTTCTGTTCCATCACTATATCTGTGTGATATCACTGCTCCAATGCCGTATTCTGATGCGTCGGCTGCAACTACAATTGGTTGGTTGGGGTTGTAATGGGTTAACAGAAGGTCGGATAATAAAATTTTTTTAGTTTCGTCAAATGCCCATTGACAGCTTTCAGACCACTGGAACACAGTGTCTTTTTTTAAAAGGGCGTCTAGTGGTGCTCTTAGATTTCTCATGCGTGGTACAAATGAGCTGTAATAGCTGATCAGCCCAAGAAAAGTACGGACCTGTCCAACATCTTTGGGTGGAGGCATATGAATTATTGCATCGATTTTTTTGGGGTCGGGACGACGGCCTGCAGCTGATATTACATTTCCCAAGTACGTGATTTCCGTCATTAACAAGTGGCATTTTTCAATTCTAATCCGGAAGCCATAATTTAAAATTCGGTCAAATAGAGCCTCTAAGTTCGTGTTGTGTTCTTCTAATGTCCGTCCCGTGACGATGACATCATCTAAATAGGCGGCAACGCCATCTAGACCAGTAATCATAGTGTCTATGATTTGTTGAAAAATACCTGGTGCTGATTTCACACCAAATGGTAGACGGTTATAACGAAACAAACCTTTATGAGTGTTGATTGTTAAGAGCTCTTTACATTCTTCCGTCACTTCTACTTGATGGTATGCTTCTGCAAAATCTATTTGGGAGAAAACTGTCCCTCCATTTAATTTTGTGAAAACGTCATCCATGGTAGGTAATGGGTGTCTATGGAGCATCAGTGAGTCATTTAAGCCCGTTGAAAAATCTGCACAAAGTCGGATGGAGCCGTTTGCTTTACGGACAGCAACTATGGGTGCTGCCCACTGAGAGTGATCCACGGGAGAGATTATTCCTTCTTTTAGTAACCGGTTAATTTCGCTATCCAATTGTTCTAAAGCGGCATGAGGAACAGGGCGTTTCTTTCTAAATATGGGTTGTGCGCCAGGTTTAAGCTGTAAGGAAGCTGAAACTTTTGTGCACAGTCCTAGTTCCTGTCGGAACACATCAGCGTATTTGTGTTTTAATTTGTTTGTAATGGCTGTGCGTTCCGCGTCTGTGTTGAAGCTCCGTATTTCCATGACAGAATAGTTTTCTAACAGTTCCTTAAAGTCAGGAAGTTGTTTTATCCATGGCATTCCCATGAGGTCGTTTGAATCTGTGACGTAAACAGTACCCCGACCATGGTACTTTTGACCTGATTTATTTGCAACGGTAAATTTTGTCTCAAACATTCCTTCGGTCTTCACGGGTTGACCATTTGCTGCGCTTAAATTTGCCGTCGCTGTGGTAAGATTGGGGCGACCGATGGCTATCCATGTTGGACGAGAGATGAGAGTCACTTCGGCTCCTGTATCTAACCGAAGTTGAATCGGTCTATCGTTGATGATGACTTCAATGTACTGTTTGATTTCATTTCCGTTGTCTACTCGGTTAATGAATCGGTCTTGTCTTGAAGCACTCTTTTCTCTGTGTGTAAAAGAATTTTGTCTCCAGTTTGGATGATCCCGTGATACAAATTTTCGTGATTTGCGAAAATCTGGAGAACTCGTCGGTCTAACGTTAGGACACTCTCGTTTCCAATGTGGTCCGCCACAAATGGGACATGGTGTTTTTGGCTCTGCTTGATGTCGTGGTGACCATGGCTTTCGGTGAGGTGAGCTGTATCTGTTAATGGCCTGAATTTCTACATCCGGTCTTTCGATTGTTTTAGTATCATCCAGTGTAGTCTTAAGTCGTTCAGACTCTGCTATTAATTCAATGACTGTAATAGGTTTTTCGCTATTTTCGCTATCCAACATGCGTAACAGCCTGGAACGTATCTCGACATGTTCTTGTGCCTGAAGTCCTGCTACATATTGGACACACTTATGTGTCTCATCTGACATTCCTCGAAGCTCTGCTGCCTCCGCAGCAGCAATGATCTTATTTCCATAAGTGTTAAAATCACTCCCTGATGTACAAAATATTCGACTAAAGTCAAACCTTCGTCGAAAGAGACTTTTCTTAGGGCCAAATAGTTGTTCAAGGGTTGTGATGGTTTCTTCCCAACCAATGTCACTGGGAAGCCGTGGAGAAATTCTGGTAGAAAAAACTGCATAAGTGTGGTTGTCCAATAGAGTTCGAAGAAGTTCAGTCTTTGACTCTTCTGGAAGATGTCTTTCGTGACCTTTGACAGTGTCTTCAAAACGTCTGAGCCACAGACTGAAAAATCGTCCTTCCTCTGGTTCGTAGGAAAACTTTTCCACTCTCTGACGTAGTCGATCAAAAAGTGTTTCTTTTGACTCTGTCTTTTTTTCTTTTTGGGACTCTATAAATTCTAACAGTTTTTTTTCTTTTTCTGAATTTTCTTTCATTAGCTTTAGGAATCTTTCTTCGCTCTTTTCCATCTGCATCCTGTGTCTCTCTTCGCTTTTTTCCATCTGCGTCTGAAAAAGTTCAAATATCTTTTGAATATCTGCCATTGCGTGATTTTATTCCTATCCTTCGTCGCCAATTGTTGTGATGTTTATTTGTTTAGAAATCAAGTATTGATTTACAGAATGTAACTGGATTTAGAATTATTATAACTAGCAAGTAAAACATTAACTAATTTATATCCTTTGTACCCGGGACCTTCCCTTCAGGGAAATAGGTTATTGATATTAATTTATATACACATACATATATATATACATATATATATATATCACATATATATATACATATATATATATACATACAAACACATACATACATACATATATATATATATATATAACAGATCAGCAATGAGTACTTTAAGGCAAGGCTATCAAACCTGGCTGTCTTATCTATTGAGCTAAAAGTATGTTATGGTTTTGACATGGATAATGTGATAAAAAAAAACTTGGCTCTTATAAAAAGTAGACGAATACAATTTTAGTTAAAGACAAAAGTTTCATTTTAACTCAATTAACTTTAAATAAAAGTTAATACGGTAATGTTAATAAAATTCTTTTATTTAAATTCACTCGTTTCTCTGTTTGTTTGTTTGTTTGTTTGTTTGTCTGTGGTGATCAAATCTTAAAAACAAAAATTCACCCACTTTCGACCACCTAGAGCTCTGAAACTTTCAGGAAAGCTTTTTTAAGATTTTTGTACAAGATTGAGAGTAACGGTTGTTTTAGATTAAAAAATTTTAGTTCGTTGACTCAGATAAAAAGGCAAATAAAAGCATTTTTTACCAATGCTTTTATTAACTCGTCGTCTCTGTTTCTCTGTCTGTCTGTTTCTCTGTATGTCTGTTTCTCTGTCTGTTTCAAATCTTGCAATCAATTTTTGAGTCACTTCCTGATGATAGATTTTTTTCAAATTTTGCATACATGCTCAAAATAGAAGACAATGCAATATTCAATTATTAGTTTTACAATAAGTCAATTAATTTAGTTAATTTTCTTGAGGGTTTTATCGAGGGGTTTCTTGAGGGTTTTCTTGAGGGTTTTCTTGAGGGTTTTCTTGAGGGTTTTCTTAAGGGTTTTCTTGACCACAAAACGCTAACCGACTGGCAGACTATTTTACCAAGTTAACACGAACCACACTCACTGACCGCGATTCTCAAGCGTGTACGAAATGTTCATGAAAATAGTTGAGATATTTAAATTCGATGCTTTTTGATGATATTTTTATTATTATTACCAATGTTTTTATTAACTCGTCGTCTCTGTTTCTCTGTCTGTCTGTTTGTTTCTCTGTCTGTCTGTTTGTTTGTTTCTCTGTCTGTTTCAAATCTTGCAATCAATTTTTGAGTCACTTCCTGATGATAGATTTTTTTCAAATTTTGCATACATGCTCAAAATAGAAGACAATGCAATATTCAATTATTAGTTTTACAATAAGTCAATTAATTTAGTTAATTTTAATTAATTTCGATATTTCGATATAATTAAGATATTTCGACTTTAATATAAAATAAAAGAGTAATATAAAAAAAATTGATTGCAAAATTTGTGTTTTAATTACATATAAGAGCATTGGTTTTAAAAATTCGTTTTTAATTTACTTGTTTAAATTTATTTTTTATCTTTACTTGTTTACTAGTTTGAAAATTTCTGTAAAATTTGGAGTCTTTTGGATTGCAATCTATATCTAAAAGAACATGTCCTAACTGACTGATAATCAACGCTGAGATAAAACACCTTATCTTAGGAACGTGAAATTTAGAACTTATGTTGCTTTTATAGCGTAAGCACCCACTAAGAAAAGATTTTTGAAAATTTTGTTCCTGAGAGAATGAAACAGGAAAACAAGCTTTTTTCTAAAACAACGCTTATCTCAAAAACCAAAAATGAAAAAGTTTTGAAATTTGAAATCTAGATTCTTCTTAACAAGTAAAAAAAGTTGGGGTGGAAAATAGGGTTATTTGTTTTTTAGAATAACTGCAACTTAAAAACTGTAGGTGCCCCAGATGTAATAATTAATATTTAGTATTCGAGAAATAAAGATATACGAGTTTTACCAATTTTTTATAATTTGGTTTCCAGGACCACAAATGTGGGGTGGAAATAAGCAATATTTGATTAAAAACTCTAAAACTAAAATTGTGAAAGTTTTGCAATTTAGTACCGAAATTATTCTTACAAAACAACAATACAAGTTTTAATGATTTTTGAAAATTTGGTTTCGAGTACTTCAAATGTGGGGTGGAAAATGGGTTATATTTTTCTTAAAATAACTTTGACTGTGAAACTAAAAATACTACAGATATAAAAATAAGTATTTAGATACTACTTAGAAAATAAAGTTACACATGTTTTACCAATTTTTTTAATGTATTGGCTACCAGGCAGTATTTTGTTTCAGTTAGGGTTTTTCAGTTAGAGTATCAGTTAAAGTTAGTCAATTTAATATTTTTCCTTCAGTATTACAGTTAAAGTTAATTTTATTCATTTTTTAAGTTTTTTTACTTAGTTTATTGAGCAAAAAAATGAAATGAAATTTAAATGATTTTTCAAATCAACAAAATTATAATTTTTAATAAAATGCTCATAGGACATACAAAAGGAGTTAGACTCCGCGAGAAGTATGCCCTATTGAAAAAGTAACAATTACATACAGTGTGAGAGTAAGTTCAGTTAATAGATATATATCTATGGTTTAGTTATTAGAAGCTATGGTGATAACATATCCAATAAAAAAAAATTTAATTACATAGCAAAAAATTGTAGAATTGTATATTTAGTGCTAAACTTTTGGAATTCTTTTTGAGCTGTTGGAAGTCCTGTTCTCTAAATTCTGCTTGTAAGAAGTTCCAAATTCTTGGACCGAAGTATTTGATTGAAAACATACTACGGATCGTACGAATTCTATCATTCCTATAATGATTTCTTGATCTGAGATTGTATTGGATGCTTGGAGCAATTGGAAAGAAGTTTAGACATGTTTTAGGCAGCATGTTATAGTGAAATTTGAACATAAACATATATGCATACTTGATCAATATTTAGGATGGACTTTTTGTGATCATTATCAGACGCGAATGGAGAGACTTTCTGCCGGTAAAGAATTCTGACAGCCCTGTTATGCATTGTTTCTAGGGTAATTATTCTACTTTTGTAATTTGTGCACCATATGAAGTTACAGTAGAATAGGTAAGGATATATCAACGAGAAATAAAGTAGAAACAAAATATTAATGGGAGCAATCCTAGACATTTTGTACAGAATACCAATATTTCTAAATATCTTTTTGCCAACATGCTTTATAGGCTCCCTCCAAGTTGAATTTTGGTCAATAATCATTCCCAAAAATTTTGTAGAATAGACATTCTCTATCACAGTGTTATTTATATGCACACAGATATTATTAAAATTAATTTTCCTGTATGGATCATGGAATATCATATAATTTGTTTTGTCCACATTTAATGATAGTTTGTTCCTTGTAAACCAGTGGGAGATCTTGATCAGTTCTTGATTCTCTTTTTTTATAAGAGCAGTTAGAGATGGGTCAGAAGCAACTTCAGTTGTGTCATCAGCAAAAAGAGTAAAATTGAAGTATTGGGAAGTTTTAGCTAGGTCATTGATGTAGATCAAAAACAGAAGAGGTCCTAGAATGGATCCTTGAGGAACACCACAAGATATGTTTTGTAAAGAAGAAGATGAGCCATTAAAAACAACAATTTGTTATCTGTCTGATAAAAGCCGGTGCAACGTGGTTTGCGCGCGTTGTAACAATCCACCAGATGAGACACCGGTTTAACCAAAGCGTTGTAACAATTAACCACAGCCTACTCCGGTTGAGCTCAACCGCGTCTTAACAATTTCACCGCGTGCATACACTGGTGTTCGAACAAAAAACAACACACCTTGGATATTTTGTGAAGAAAGTTAAATTGTTTTAAGTTAATCATTCTCGGCATCTTGCAATCACTAAAAAATTGCAGAGATGATTAGCGTTGATATGCTGCCTTTTCAAGTAGGTGAAGGTACTGGATTTATTAATTTAATGCATGAACTGAAATGAATTCGAACCTCGATATTCGATGCCATCCAGGAAACATTTCTCGCACACCTTAGTTCCGGACATGTTTTTTTGTATATGGAATCGTTTGCAAGTCATAGTCGATTATGCAAGTTACATAAGTTCACCAGCGATGTCTGGACGAGCACAAACAATTTGGATGCTTTTCTCAATTTGACTGGGCACTGGATAGACACCGACTGGCATAGGATATCCGTTCTTCTACAACTTAAGCCATTGGAAGGTAGGCAATCTGGATAATTAATTTCGAATAATCTAAAATCCACAATTGTAGATTAGAATATCAATGGGGCGAAGAAAGGCGTTTTGGTCAGAGACAATGGCAACAGTGTGAAACTAGCAACTCGTCTTGCAGAATTAGACGACTTGGATGCTACATTTACATGATTCAACTAGTGATGGTAGAAGCATGTACATCTATCTAGAAGCAAGCTATAATTAAACTTTAGGTGTAAAAAGATGAAAATTGAAATTTTAAAGCCAAAGGTCCATTCAGCACAGTCTCCCCTATATATTATTTAAACTCGGACTCGGTGAAAAATGACCCCAAAAACTCGGTGCTCGGCATCTGCGCCAAATTTGCTGCTCGGTCCATCCCTATACATTGGGCCCCCAATGTTTGGACAGTGCAGACCGTTGAACAAGGCAATTTTGATACAAGAAATGTACGCCGTAGCGGCGCCGCATGGAAGCAAAATCTCCTTGTTATCAGCTTTATTTGATAAGAAAAGTGTAGAAGTTTTTCAAAAATTTTTGAGAAAAGTTGTTCTCTCTATCTCCCCGTCATTAGCTTTTTTACAGGAAAAGTTTAGCACTGTGATAAAAATTGAATGTGTATGCCCCTTCAACGTGTTGCATCCCCTCCAAGTTGTAGCTGAAATGAGTTCCTGCTTAACATTATTTAAATACCTATCTTTTATTCTTTTGGCTTTCATGAGCCGTTGTTAAGTTTTATTTTATTTTTTAGTAATTCACGTCCAGTTCATATGAGACTTTGGACATAAACGCGAGAGAAAAGCGTGATTATTTACTTTTTTAAAAATTTACTTACGCATGAAATTTTTTTAGAAACATTTCATTTTGAATGTGTGTTCTGAGTCCTGACTTGCTTTTTCATAGGCTTTTTAATTTTTAAATTTGGTTCCGACGAGGTGAGGCCTAAGTCTATTGGCAAAATGTGAGGGGGCCATGGCCGGATTGCCCACCCCCGGGTCCGCTAGTGGTTGCAACAATTATAATGTGGAAGAGGTAACATTTTTTCCAAACATGAGACTTGTCTGGAGATGTAGAAATAAGAATAAGTAAATCTTATTCTCCAATGTGATTTTGATAAAGTTGTAACTATTCACGTTTTTTAAGTTCTCTGATTTGAAGATATAATTAAATAAAAAAAATTTAACATCTATAGGCGCGTTTGGGCGCGTCTTTTATTTGCAATAATGTCAGCTTTGTTTATCAGAAAGTTTATTCTAGTTTTCAAAAGATTATAGAAAAAAAGAGCTGTTCTTAAATTTACCGAAATTTACAAACATTCTGGATGTTGAATGACCTTAAAGTTCACGGCTCCTTACGTAGTCATTTGGGGGAGTTTTTCAAAAACACGTGATATGTTAAACGAGAAAAAAGCAAACACTTTCATAAAAGAAATATTACAGTAGTTTAACCGTTTTATTCAAATAACAAAAGGTTGAAATGTGTTACTTTTCAGAGCATAATCTCTATAATGAACCACAACAGCTCTGTCGGTGACACAAAATACGCGAACCAATACCGTACTTTTTTAAACTTTCAACTTTTAAACGGCAAAACAAAACTCAAAAAATATATGAAAATCAATCATTTCCAAGCCAGACATAATAAGCAGAAATCACTCGACAAATATCAAATGTAGTTAAGTGTCTTAAATCGCAGAAGATGGATGACTCTAGTGGTGGATAGATGTCTGTCCTGAAATGTTGCAACTTGAACGAGGAAGACTCTTTAAAGCATCACGTGATTCCTGTCACTGTACTCGAACCTTCTGTTTATTCTTCTCTTTAAATAGCAGCAGGCTGCTATCAGGATGGCCAAAAGTCCAAAGACAACCATCAGAACAATGAATGTTGTCCAGGAGTCACTTCTGGATGAACCCTGAAAAACAACATTCCGACTTTCAAGTACCTCTACTTTTTAGCAATACTATTTTTATTATTGAATTCAATTGGCGCAAACTCAATCAAGCCAAGTTTCCAGAGTTTTGAAAAGAAAATCACCAGCTCAAGCGAGAAGTATTGTTATGAAAATTTATCTATTTAGCTAGCAAGTCTTAGACCAATAAAATATATGGTAAATACTTCATAAAATATATGGTAAATACTTCATAAAATATATGGTAAATACTTCATAAAATATATGGTATATACTTCATAAAATATATAGTAAATACGAGCTGCTTAGTTTTAAAAAATTTTTCCTTTGAAGACCAAACTTTGAAGTATAATATTTTGAATAGCTTACTTGTTGGTGCATTTTCCACGCAAATGATTTCTATCCAAGTTCTACAACCGCAAAAAGAGTTTTCAAGAATGTTCTCAAAATTTCAACACCAAAACAAGGTGTAAAATAGTTTTTCCACAATTTAAAACGACAGAAATAAACAACTTCTAACTTCTAGATAAACTTCAATTTAGTAATTTTCTAAGCCGAAAATCCAGCTCAACGACAATCCTCTTAATGTTGTAGGTGCACAACTTGCAACACTCACTGAAGCGACAATGAAAAAAGAAACGACCATAAATAAATACATGCAATTATTTTAATAGTTACTGTTTGTTTAAGCTGTTTTCTTTCTCAATTTACTATAATGTTTAGAAAATAGCTTCTGTTTAATAAAGTAATAAATCCATAGATATATAAGATATCTACTAAGTATAAACCATATAAAGAAAATTAATGCCGTTCTAATAAAAAACATTTTGGCGAAACTCAGTGAAACTGGTTTAAACTCTGAAAGAAAACAAAATTTCTAAATTTGAATCAGTAAAAGTATGCGGAGCTTATTAGAAAGTATCGTATATAAAAAACTTTTTATTCTTAAAGGATATCTAAAAACATCTTTTCAAAATATCCAGGCTTCAACTTTACCTTTCTCAACCCAATTTTGGGGCACAATTTATATTTTTAAAGGCCCAAAACTACCTCAGGGGCCCACTCAAAAGTCAGAGGGTAAAAAAATTAGCGGGTCGGGATTTATCTTACCCGCGCCGCAGAAGTCCGTAATAAGGATACAGCGTCACTATCTTTAACCGTGAATGTGGCAATCTGGAAAGGAATTCCGCTAGAATACAGCACCACCATAGCCTTATGTGCTTAGCTAACATGGCATCACCAAATCCTCGTCATTTAGCCCACAAACCACTCAACGTTGAAAAACATCACTATCGGCATCAAAACATTCTTTTAATATATTATAAAACATTCGCTAGAAGTTTATTTGAAACAAAATAACTTTGTATCTTTCAGAGCCAACGAAGTAGTCGACAAAATCGCGAAAAAATTAAATTATTCGCGATAATAAAGCACAAAGAAATTGAAAATGTCGCACCTACGTACGAGTATTATTCGTTTATCATATCATGGTGCCACTTTTCTGTACCAACTTGAGTTGATACCAGCAGAATAGTCGTGACTAAAATGGTGGTAAAAATAGGTAATCGAAGAGAAATAAAATATTATTTAGATTTCAACTACCATGTTTCCCGGAAACTTAAATGTTTCCCTCTTACTCCCGTTTCCTTCCCCGCTTTCTCTCCCGTTCCGGGTCGCTTTTTCCTTCCCGTTTCCGCTGGCTCATTTTGTGAACGATCTCTATTTATATATATATAGTATATACTGCCAAAATTGCTTCAACAAATGGTACATAATTCTAAAGCCAAGAATAAATTATACCAATACCGACAGATACAGAAATTCCGTTCCTGTTTCCGCTGGCTCATTTTGTGAACGATCTCAATTTTAAATATATATATATGCATTTTCCTATGAAAAGGATATAATTACACCTCTTTGTTTTTCCATTATAAATTTTTAAAATAATTTAAAAAAATATTCTAAATAACCTACAACCTATCCTCAGACACAAAAAAAATTTCATAAAAATCGGTTCAGCCGTTAACAAGCTTTCAAGATTATTGAACCTTCATGTTTTGACAAATAATTTCAAATCTACAGCTTTGCAAAAAATCCATAGTTTGTAATCTGTTCACACAATACAGGCACGTAGAACCACTATAAGTGTAGCACCCAGTCCTTGGAGACATAATTTGTATAAACAATGTTTTTAATATGATAAATTAAAAAGCAAAAATATTATTCATCCTCGTTAGCAACAGACTTTCTTTTTTTCTTTTTCTTCTCTGTCACCACCTCTTCTTTTTCTTGAACTTCCTCATTCTCAACCTTCTTTATCTTCTTCTTTGATGATTCAACATCGTTTTCATTGTCTAAAATTTAAAGTTGGTTTGAAACATAGCATTCGATTAAGCAATATAATAATGCACAGTAACTGCAAATCAAAATACTTACTTTCATCTGCAGTTATCTTTTTCTTTTTCTTTGACTCAGATGTTTTTACAGCCTCTTCAAGTTCTGGCTCAGCAGTTTTTTTGTCTTTTTTAACAACTGGCGTTACAACATCCTTTTCATCTTCTGGCTCAGAATTCTTCTTTTTCTTTTTCTTGGACACCGTTGTGTTGACACTCTCTTCAGCTTCCTGATCTGCATTTGTTTTCTTAACCACAGGTGTTTCAACTGCAGACTCAGTTTCAAGCTCAGCATTTTTCTTTTTCTTTTTCTTGGAGACAGGTGTGTTGACAGCTTCCTCAACTCCCTGGTCTGAATTCTTTTTCTTAGCGACTGGTGTTTCAACTGTAGACTCAGCATCAACCTCAGCATTCTTCTTTTTCTTTTTCTTGGGTTCAGCCACATCAACTTCCTTAGGTTCAGCTAGTTCAACCTCCATGGCTTCTGAGGGATCAGCCCTTTCAGCAGCAGCTTCAGATTTTCTCTTTTTCCTTTCCATTTTTCTGGCTATTTTAGCTACCTAAAAAAACAAAAAAAATTACAAATGTTATTTCAAGTCATCATGATCATCCTCATAACAAACAGACGAAACAAACTTTATCGAATGCTCCACTCATGACTTCCTGATTTGGTTGAAGAGGTTCACCACTGTCAAAAGATTCCAGTTTCTTTTCCACCTGCTGTTTCATTGCTTCTCCATAAACAGATGTGCTCATCTCTGAGAAATAAGACAAATCTAGTGACCAACTAACATCTAATTTTTATTAATGTAAATATTTAACTCTCATTGATCTTTAAACTTTGATATTTCTTTAGCATTATTTACCAAGATGAACAGTAACTGCATAATACATACCAGAATAAGCATCGATCCTTGATGCCATAGCACATCTATTAGCCAAGTATCTTGATATTCTTCCCTTGTTCTTAGCAGATGCCTTCCCTATGAAGGTCGAGTGATAAATTAATCCGTATTTCGGAGTGTTGCTTTTAGTTTTCAGAGCTCGGAAAAGCGCCTTCTCTGCACCCAAGATCTGCACAGTGGACGCTGAACATTTGGACAAGTTGGTAAGACTTCCTGCTTTTGAAATCAATCTAGCACCAACCTGAATTTTCAGTCAAAAATTTCACGTTAATATGCAAATTCATCATAATATGAATTTGTCTATACATGCACTTAGCAAATTAATAATAATAATAATGTTTGACAATATTTAGAGTGGCATAAATCCTAAAAGACTTCAAGGCCACTGAAAAAATAATACAATAAAAACACCATGGAATTCTGCTATTTTTCAAGAGATTTATTTAACTTATTCATGTGTAATGACTCCAGTATAACATGTATTCAAAAGAAAGAAAACAAAACCAGACAGTGTGCATAGTAATCAGCTAATCAACCAATAATAAGTAAATAAAATTATTGTTATACCTGTTCTCCGATTAGTGCCGTGAGATTTGGAGCTATATCGGTCATCTTGTGCTGCAAATAATTTGTCTGTCGACTTTTAAAATCAGAAAGTCCGACAACCTCTTTGGCAAACATTTCAACGTTGATCAAGTCAATTGGATTGATGTCCATTCCTGGAGAATATTTAAAAAGTTATTATAATTTAATATAGAACATCACAATAAGATCATGTCGGAACAATAAAGACAATGCCTGCTCCTTTCAAAAAGCAGCCGTAGCAGTCAAACTCGAACATCATCAAAAAATCACTCAAAAATGAAAAAACCAATACAAACCCATTGAGGACTTGGATGCTGAAACGACAGCTTCAACCTTAGCTGAATCCATGAGAAGCTCTTCAAGAGCTGCAAGCTTTGCATCATCTAATTCTTTTCTGTTCCCAATGATGGTCACCGCTTTTATATATGTGTGGCTATCAGATATGATTTTGGCCAACTCTGGGAAATGGAAGTTATACCACTCTCTGTCCAAAAAAGATTACGAAAATTTAATTTACATTTCAAAACTGATTGAAAAATAATTTTGTAGAAACTATTTTTAACCTGACTCTCATGGCAAAGGTGTTGATGTTTTTGTCCATTTGATCAAGGAGATTGACCGACTGTATGATCATATTGTCTGCTTTGTTTACATTGAACTTGACCTAAACAAGCAAAATTACCACAATATTAGCATTATGAAGTTTTCCTTAAAAATTCAAAAAAGGCTTTATAAAGTAACCTTTGCTCTTGAGTAGCTGTGACCTAAGGCCAATTGTGCCCGTGAGAGAGAAATTTCAGTAACTCCTTTCAACAGCTTAGGAAAATGAGCTCTCAAACCTAAAAAAATATATAACAAACAATAACATTAAATATGCTTAATGTGATCACTAGTTAATATTAGAATAAAACTATAATACAATTATCAAATCAAACTGAACAATTACAGAATAGCAACTTTTGGTTATTAGAATTGCTACTTAATTGTTACAAAACTCAATAATCACCAATTACTACAGTTATTATTTAATGGAAATAAGTCAAAAAATTATAATTTACAGAAAGTCGCACCTCTTAAGATTTCGGGAACAACTCCCGTAGTCGAACACGAGATTCCAAGCTCATCAGAAATTGCTTTTCCGAGTTTGCTGTCACCAACTCCCAATGTAATTTGGACCTTTTTCTTTGCTGGTGGAACATTTGATTCCAAGAAAGCTTTCAAGTCATCGTGCAAGTTACCTTAAAATTAATAGTTATAATTTAAATTAATGGATATACTGAAGTTTTTCAGACCAAAACTTTGAGCAGAATCAAATTATGTTTGAACCAGAGCATGAATGATTTTAAGAACTAAAAGATTACCATTTAGTGGATAACTGATCAAAATATTTATTATATATTTATCATGCTTTTAACACAGACCCATTTACAAGTTATATAAAGGATCTACACAAATAATCTGTTTGATGTTTTTTACGTTGATAATGATTTAACGGATACCAAAATAATCCGATTGGCTGATGTGGTATTTAGTTACACCATATTATTGTTGCCATGCCTGTTATTCAGTCGTGTAAAAAGTACCTGATTTGGTAGGAAGCTTAGCACAAGATATATTTGTTGTGGCTAACATCATACACCTGCTTCAAAGATTGTGGGTGGAGCAAGCAGTATAAGCCATATTTTATTGGTAAGGTTTTACACAAGCGGCACCATTTTTAGAATCCACAGAATAAGACAATCTTAGCTATAAACACGATAAAATAACCACTAGTTAAGTCACTTGGTATACAATTATATGCGTGTTTCCGTGATAAGAACTGTTCCTTAAAATGAAAAAAAAAAAAATTGTTTTGTTTTAGAAATTTATATATTACAAATGTGTTTTATTAAAATAGTTGGACTTAAGGTAGCCTGCTTAAAGTCACCGAGCAGTGAGCAGAAAATGTATGTTGTGCCAGACATTAAAATTATTTTTGTTAATTAAATTTTTTTATTAAAATAAACTTATAATAAAACTAAGTATTCATTTTAATGTAAATAGTGCCTCAAATTATGTCTCCAAGGACATTTTTAAGTCTCTAATTTACAACATCTGTTGTTTTTGGGATTCGATCTGGTACAACTTTTTTTTCATGCGTGTGAAGTTAGCCTCGAGGCTGGCAATGCTAATTTTTAAAAAAATGCTTGCCCTGGGGCTGTGCTATACATTGTTGGATGGGGTATAAAAAATGAAATCGAATGGTATATTTGGATTGTCTTCGGTTCAACAAATAAAAAAGTTAGTGAGCTAGTCTCGATTGTCCAATCGCAGCGTCTGTTTATGTTTCGGTTTCTCGGTTTCTTTGATATACGGTCCGACGTTTTATTCGATAACTTTTTTATTTATTAACTTTGAGAAGCAAAAGTTATATTGTTGGATTTGATATTGAATTATCTAAAAACAAGCGTCTCGGATATACCCAGGGCAGAAGTTTAAAACAAGATCGATTTTCTCAAAGTAGAGCCAATGTTGATTTTATGCAATTTTCGGCAGAAAATCGTTGTTTTTCGCTTATAACTTTTTTATTTGTTGAACCGAAGACAATCCAAATATACCATTCAATTTCATTTTTTATACCCCATCCAACAATCTATAGCACAGCCCCAGGGCAAGCAATTTTTTTTTTTAAATTAGCATTGCCAGCCTCGAGGCTAACTTCACACACGTTTTTTTTCTTATATTTATGTAACCCCATTTTCAGCTTTTGTACCTATTTTAATGAAAAAAAACTCAGGTGGCGCTTATGTGAAACCTTTTACTTTTTTTGTAAGCCTATTTATATTTGAGATCAGGCAATAAATTTATGATTATTTCTCAAATTGTTGGTATTTGAACTTACCTTCACTGATGCTGTTCATATTTTCCAACGCAATCAAGCCATTTGCAAACGGTGAAAATGCCGCAAGTGACACGATTGAATTAAATTTGCTTAAATCCAACGATCCCTCCTCAACCTCTGCTTGAAGAAGTCCAATCTCTTCAAATTCTTTTACCTTGAATAACGCATATCCGATTGCGTGCTCGTAGAGAGCAAACAAACTAGTTGGCTAAAACAAAAAATAGCATTCATAAGTTATACCTTAAGATTGCTTTTAACTGTATTCACAATTTAGTTATATTAATCAAACAATTCAATAACTCACGGCCATAGCAAAGTTCACGTGCGGCCCAGTGATAATAGATTCACAGATTCTCGTAAAGGATTTCGCGAAAGACAATAAATAATCGTCAAAGAACTAATATCGTCCAAAGACGTAAATAAATAACTATGTTAACTATCTATGCTTTTTGACAGATAAGGTTTTTTATATGTTTTATAAACAACTAAAAATATTAAATTATTATTAATTATTATTTAATGTAACGCAAACTATTTTTGGTCTAGATTTGATAATATTCAATTTTCAAATTTATTTCTCACCTCTGGGTTTTCTTCTTCTTTCACTGATGTTGATTCCTTTATGGACAATCTCAATCTGACGATTTCATCCATACTGGATACTCTGGTTCCTTTTGAGACGTTTAAGTTTCGACTCTTTTCTAAAAAAGCTCCTTGGTTTGATCGTGATTGTGTTCTCTTGAAGCAATCTGCACGTAAAGCCGAGCAAGCTTATCGTTCTAAATTGTCTAAGGGTTCTTGGTATGAGTGGCAATACCATCTCAAACAATACCATAACCTCATCTTTACTAAGCATTCTTCCTTTTTGAGAAAATCTATTGTTCTTGCTTCTAGCTCGAGGAATAGGTGGTCTTCTCTTTCTAAACTCCTTCTCACTCTCTCAATAGCCAAATGTTGCCGATGACTCTATTTGTCTATTCTACTTTCTCTAACTCTTCTCTTGAGTCTGTTCTTAATAAAATAGCTGCCTGCCTTCAATCTATTATATCCTGGAGTTTTTCTATGTGTCTTAAACTTAATCCTGACAAGTTTGAACTAATCTATTTCAACAAGTCCTCTAAATCCCTAAATCCTCTTCCTTTGGTTTTGCCACCACCATCTTCTCTTTCCATTTCTCCTTCTCCCTTGATTCGTAGCTTAGGTTTTCTCTTCGACTCTAACTTGTCGCTAACCCCCCAAATTACTTCTGTTACTAAATCCTGCCAGGGACGTCAATTGGGGGGGGGCAGGGGGGGGCGATCGCCCCCCCCTGAGTTTTCAGTGGGCCCCCGGCACTAAAGTGGGCCCCACGCACAGTGGCGTACCGAGGGGGGGGCAGGAGGGGACAGTTGTCCCCGGGCGCAGGGCTGGAGGGGGCGCAATATCAGTGACCAAAATTTTTTAAATAATTAAAAAAAAATTTAAATTTGTTGAGGATCTTTTCAAAAGTTCACAAACTTTTTGAACAAGACGTTCATTTTGACTATTCTTTGTTATTATCATAGATATATATATTATCATAGATATCTATGGTTATTATATACCATACCAACTATGTTAATGAACTACTAATCAATCATCAAAAAGAAAAGTTGTTTGGAAAAGATGCAGCCTCAATTGAAGATGTTATCGTAAAGAGATTGGAATCTGACAACATCCCGTTACAAAATTGTAGATCTCAATGCTATGACAATGCAGCTGTTATGTCGGGGCATTTATCTGGAGTTCAGCAAAGAATTTGCACAAAAAATAACAAGGCACTGTTTGTGAATTGTGACAATCACAGTTTAAACTTGTCAGGGGTGCATGCTGCAAGTCAAGATCCAATTGTAGTTACTTTTTTTGGCAGCATTGAAAAAATTTATCAATTCTTTTCAAGATCAACCCGTCGATGGGAAAAACTTAAAGAAGCAGTTACCATCACAGTCAAGCGTGAATCAGAAACACGATGGAATGCTAGAGCAGAATGTGTTAAATCAATCCATGATGGACTTGATAATATAGTTAGTCTACTGGAAAAAATGTCTGAAGATACAACTGAAACACAAGAAACTAGAGGCGATGCTGTAATTCTGTTACAAAATATTCTGAGTTTCAACTTCTTAGTTTTCCTTCCTTTCTGGCATGACATACTCAAAAAAATCGACCGTGTTCAGAAAAGAATTTTCACGAAGCGTCTTTGGATATTGAATCTCTGCACATGGATATTACAAGAATCCGTGAAGACATATGCCATGATTCAGTGCTAAAAGCAAAGGAAAGATGTGAGCTATGGGGTGTTGCTGTAGAAAGTAGAATCAGGCGACGGAGAAGGATGCCTGGAGAACTTGCCCGAGATGCAGGACTTTCGGCAGAAGAAGAAATTGTTCGGATCATGAAGAGCATTTTAGATCGACTTCAACAGGAGATGACAACAAGGGTTACTCGTCTCAAAGATCTGAACTTCAAATTCGGATTCTTACTTGATGTAGACAAACTTTTGAATGACAAAGATCCTGACAGTCTCCGTCATCATTGTATTGAATTTGGAAATTTTTATGACTCGGATGTTGAAGGAATTGAGTTATTAAATGAAGTATGTGACTGCAGAATGCTCCTTGAGACCCGCCAGGATACTGCACCAAAGACTCCTACAGAACTCTTGTCGTTCATTGTTAGTTACGGAGAAGATGTTTTTCCAAATTTGCGTGTTGCTCTACAAATCCTTCTTACCATAGCTGTCTCGATTGCCAGCTGTGAGCGATCCTTCAGTAAATTAAAAATAATTCTTTCCTACCTTCGAGCATCCATGGGACAAGATAGACTTAGCGATCTGGCCCTAATGAGTGTGGAGAGGGAAGTTCTTGAACAGATTGATTTTGATGATATAATTAACTAGTTTGCTGCAGTAAAAGCAAGAAAAATAAATTTTGTTTAAAACTCAGCTCAATATGCATATAGAAAGTTAAATACCCTGAAATGCATGTATATAGGCGCCAGAGACTGTAGTCTACATGCAAATACTGAGTACGACAGTTATTATATTTTATGTAGTTCGACAGATTTTATGTAGGGGGGCGCAGATTTTGTGTTTTGTCCCCGGGCGCAGAAGACCCTAGGTACGCCACTGCCCACGCAGTTAAGTGAGCCCCACGCAGTTAAGTGAGCCCCACGCAGTTAAGTGAGCCCCACGCAGTTAAGTGGCCCCACGCATTTAAGTGGGCCCCACGCAGTTAAGTGGGCCCCACGCAGTTAAGTGGGCCCATCACTAAAGTGGTCCCCACGCACTTAAGTTAGTGGGCCCTCCGGATTTTTAAGTGGCCCTTCCCGGAATTTTCAGTGGGCCTCCCATACTTAAGGGGCCCCGGTACTAAAGGTGGGCCCCACGCAGTAAAGTGGGCCCCATCACTAAAGTGGGCTCAACGCACTTAAGTGGGCCCCCGCCCTTAAGTGGCCTCCCGCGCTTAAGTGGTCTCCCGCGCTTGAGTGGGCCCCCGGCACATAAGTTAGTGGGCCCCTCCTGATTTTTAAATAGCCCTTCCCGGACATTTCAGTAGGCCCCCGGCACTAAAGATGGCCCCACGTATTTAAGGGAGCACTCGGCACTAAAGTGGGTCCCACGCACTTAAAAGGGCCCAGCACTGAAGTGAGCCCTACGCACTCAAGGGGCCCCGGCACTGATGTGGGCTCCACGCACTTAAGTGGGCTTCGGTCTTACGTGAGCCTCTGCACTTAAGTGGGCTTCCGGTACCTAGGTGGGCCCCTACTTACTTAAGTGGCCTTTCCCGGACTTTTCAGTGGGTTTCCCGGCATTAAAGTGGTTCCCCGCACTTAAGTGGGCTCCCCGCCCTTGAGTGGTCCACCGCACTTAAGTGGTTTCCACCCAATCCACCCCCGTTTTCATGTGAGACACCACAATAAATTGGTCCCCCGCACTTAAGTGGGCCCCGGCACTCAAGTGGGTCCCTCTTAACTTTTAACTGGCTTTTTCCTGATTTTTGACTGGCCCTTCTCTGACTGTTAAGTAGCCCTCCCTGACTTTTATGTAGGCTCCTGACTTTTAAGTGGGCCATGGTTATTATATGGGCACCTTTCAGACCCATACTTTCAAAACTCATGGACATCATTTAGGGGGACTAGGCTTCGGACTTTTAGGTGAACCAATAGTTATTATATATGGGCCCCTGTAGGATTTTTTGGTGTTTTTAGTGAGATTTGAGAAGAGAAAAATAGAAGCTTTTGTAATTATAGGATGTGGCCATATGTAGAAAAATGCCGTCCCGGTTATAAAGATAGTTAGTGTTATTCATAGCCTGGTCAGGTAGGTTGTCCATAGAAATTAAAAGAGAAAAGAGATGCTAAAGAAACTAGGAAGCTTGATCATCCACGTTGAGATGGAAAGGTGTTAAAAAAGTCATGAACAGTTCAAAATGGAACGAGATAGGTCACAGATTTTGTATGCATGCATCGATCGCATTTTGTCTAAATTGAACGCACGATTTACAGAAAATAGTGATATTCTTGCATGCCTGAATTCCTTCAATCCGCAATCTGATGATTTCCTCTCTGCACTCTGCAAACCGGATAAGAACACTTTTGCGGCCAGTCCCAACCCGGATAAAAAAATATCAAATTATGATCCACGACAGGATAATTCGATATATATTACATATACTAATATTTGAGTCTTAAAACACGTAGTATAAAGAACGATAAACTATTATCAAATGACGATATTAGAATTACCTTAATTTAAAATGCCCAGTTTGTTTAGGTTAACAAAAAAAAGATATGAACTATTAGCCTAGATCCATTTCATAAAAATTCAGTAGATACTTGCATTATTGGGCCAAGAGGTGTGGCTAAGGGGGTAAGCAAGCTGCCCCGGGCGACATCATGGGGGTGACAGAAAGAGGGTTCAGTGTATACATATTATACTAACTTTTTCCGAATTAAATGACTATAGCTTCTTTCGTTCATCAATATTAATTACCGTTCACAGCAGATTTTGATAGCTATAGCCTTGTTCGTAGAGACAGTTGGAAATGCTCTTATGATCACTCAGATGTTATGGTATGTGACCTCCCCCGGTCATCAGGTTTTTGGGAGGAAAAATAAAACAAGGGTTTCAAATTTAAAAAAAGTGACTCCAATTACCCCCTCCCCGTCATCAGGTTTTTTTGGGAGCAAGAATCAAAAGATGTTATGCAGGGGGGCGCAGATTTTGTGTTTTGTGCCCAGGCGCGGAGGACCCTGAGTGGGCCCCTAAAACATCTTGCCCCCCCCTAAGGTTTTGCTGAAATGACGTCCCTGAATCCTGCTACTTTCATCTTTGCCGTATTAAGCAGCTTCGTCCACTTCTGGATGATCCTTCGCTGCAACTTCTAGTCTCTTCTCTTGTCCTGTCTCGAATTGACTACTGCAATTCTCTATACTATGGTTTTCCTGACACTACCCTCTATCCTCTCTCTAAAGCCTTCAACTCGGCTGCTCGCTTAGTTTCTCGCACCTCCTACTCCTCTCACATCTCTCCATCTCTTGTTCTTCTCCATTGGCTTCCTCTCAGATATAGGGTGATTTTTAAAATTTGTTTATTAATGTACAAAATAAAAAATTGTCTTTCTCCTCTCTACTTAACTAGTTTAATACATATCCCTCCTAAGTCTGGTCTTCGTTCTTCTTCTCGTAATCACTCTCGCATCTTCACTATTAAGCATTCTTTTGCTAAACGCTCTTTCTCCTACTTTGGTACCTATATCTGGAACTCTCTTCCTTCTTCTCTTACTAACTCTACTTCTCTCACAGTTTTCCGTCGTGGACTTAAAACATATCTGTTTAATAAGTTCACGACCGAGCGCTATTGAACACTGCGGAAATAGCGCTAATAAATAATTGATTGATTTGTTAATATCTAGCCAACTTTGAAAAACTTAATGCCAAATGGATGTGAGTGCCCCAACACAAAAACATTAGTGGGACAATTTACAAAAAATAAAAAAACTTGGTTGTGACAAAGTATATCTTCGTTACTTTTCAACGAGTTACAGAGCGTATACTTTTATCAGTGGCGAGGCCAGGGGGATAGAGGGAGGGTTAACTCTCACAAACGAAAATTTTAGCCCCACTGAGACTTTTGTACACACAAATTAAAAATCTGAAAAAGTATTAAAAAGTTTGATAGCAGTTATATTTAAGCACATAAAATGCAAAAAAACTGTTTTCTACCGATAATGGCCCAAATTAGCCATGAACGTCGATTCAATGACAGTACCTAAAACTTTTCCACCGCTTCTAGATATGGACCACAAAGCCACAAAAGTCTGACATCACACGAGCTCGACTGGATACAAACAAATAATTGAGATCTATAGCCGTACACCTGATTTGTCTCATGCGATATATTTAAAAGTCTTAATAATAAGACATTTTTAAGAATATTATTTTGTAATAGTATCTTTTATTTATTGAGCCTAAAAGTAATGATTTTAATATATTTCCTAAAGAAATATAGCCTTGTTCATGAAATCAATGAAATGTAATATACCCTACGTGTTCTGTCTTCTGCGATATATTTAAACGTCTTAATAATTAGAAATTGTTAAGAATATTGTTTTATAATAGTATCTTTTATTTATTGAGCCTACATGTAATGTTTTAATATATTTCCTAAAGAAATATTGCCTTGTTCATGAAATCAATGAAATCTAATACACATGTTCCAGCAAAATTTTTTAAGAAAGCAATGGGCCTACATTGCTTCAATACAATAGGAACAAGTAAATTAAAAACGAATTTTTAAAACCAATGCTCTTATATGTAATTAAAACACAAATTTTGCAATCAATTTTTTCTTATATTACTCTTTTATTTTATATTAAAGTCGAAATATCTTAATTATATCGAAATATCGAAATTAATTAAAATTAACTAAATTAATTGACTTATTGTAAAACTAATAATTGAATATTGCATTGTCTTCTATTTTGAGCATGTATGCAAAATTTGAAAAAAATCTATCATCAGGAAGTGACTCAAAAATTGATTGCAAGATTTGAAACAGACAGAGAAACAGACAGACAGAGAAACAGAGACGACAAGTTAATAAAAGCATTGGTAAAAAATATTCATCTTTGAAAATCCAGAGAAGAAAAAAAAGTAACTTAACTACATTAACTACATGAGAGCACTCAGGGCATACTTTCGTTGCACAATGAAAAAAAAATGTTTGATTACTGTGGCAAACTTTTGGATAGAATTTGAAATAGCAAAAAATGGTGACCTAAACAAATTAGTTAACATTTTTGCAACATATCCATGTTTATGAATTGATAAACAGTAGTTGGATAAGTTAAACGCAGCTAACCGAGACGTGTTGAACCTATGTGAGCCACCACATAAACCACCTAAGCCACTTTAATTGTACAGGAGGTAATCATAGTAGGCGGGGGTTGAAATAGGCCTTGTCCAAATGGCTGGCATATAGATAGGGGTCAGGAAATCTCGTCTCCCACCAGTTTGGGAACCTGGGAGAGGACTTGAAACAGATTTATGGCAAAAATATTAGCAACTGGCTGAAGACTGGCAAAACAGCATGAAGGTCGTGATTGTTGAAACGACAACGTGATCCAGTAGAAAGAACGTCTGTTTTTACGCCTACTAGAACTTACCTTCTAATTTTTTTCTTTCCAACTTTTGCCTCAATGAACAAAAAATGTTTTGCCTAATTTGTCGAAAATTTCTAGATAGCTTGTCCAAATTACCCTCATTTCGCAATTTTTCAGACATTTTTGCCCAAACCTGGGGGCTCCCATCCTCTCTGCTCGAACGCCTCTATAAGCAACCAATGGTATACAGTATACATACTATACATTCGTGACAGGCTGTTTTTATCATTATTCTTACTACTGCAAAATCTACATAAGTAATTTTTTACTTAGTCCCATAACTTGTAATCTGCTACAACTTCACATTGCTTATGCAGACTATGCTGTGGATCGTAGCTCTTCACAGAAGGCCAAGCATTTCGCACTAGGCCGTGTGAGATCGCAAGATGGACTCCCAAACACAGCCCAACATTATCTTGCCACACCAACAGCCAAAGCTGCTGTAATGAAGCATAAATAGACTTTTAAAAAGTTATGTCAATATTCCTTGTGTTACAAAATGAAAGCTTTCGTTAAAATTAAAATAAATTTAATAAACCTTCCGTCTTCCGGTGAACAAATGCGTGAAGTGATTCATGTCTCACTTCTGTCACCATTAAAATAATAATTATTTAAAATACAAACACATTAACAACAGAAAACAACAGCATGTCAATGTCGTGGGGGATTGAGAATGAATATGTCTTTCTTGAAACTTGGTTGAGGAAATAGATAGCCCGTCATGATATTTTTCAATTCTTCACAAGAGAGTTGAATGTGAAGTTTAACCACTGGATCACAATCAATAAAGTCAATTTCCTTCAAAAGCCTGTAGAAATCCACCAATAAATCTCCCAAAATCTGAAAATTAACAAAAAATATTCATCAATACAAATTTATCTTAATATTGCATATTTTTTATCTGACAAAACACTAAAATCATATTTCATAAATTCAATTGAATATAACTGTAGAATCAAGACCTAATTTTAAACTAAACTTGATCAAAAGAAAACAAATTCAACTATAAACTAAAATAAATAATAGAAACCATCAGAGTGTCTTTTGATGTTCCTCGAAGAAGTTGTGTGGTGAACAATGCTGCAGCTCTTCTTACTTCTGTGTTTTTCTCATATTTCAAAATTGTCCTTATACTCTCAAAAATCTATAGAAATGTAGTTTAAAATCCATAGATGATTTTTTCTGACTACATTTTAGTTTAATAATCTGACTTTTTTGTCGGACTAAAATATCGCTATTCTTGCAAAAATGTCAGGAGCTATAAGAGAGAGAGAGAGAGAGAGAGAGAGAGAGAGAGAGAGAGAGTGAGAGAGAAAGAAATAGAGAGATATTGTGTGAGTGAGAGAGAAGGACCGTGTCTGTGAAAGAGAAAGACATAGACATAGAAAAAAAGAGAGAGAAAGGAAGAAACAGAGAAAGAGAGAATTAATATTGAAATTTCTTTTAACCAGACTTAGTATGGATAAATGCTGATCATAGTAGTTATTATGCATTTGATAAAGTTAAAAAATTGTCAATTAAAATCAGAAATAAACAAATTGAGAAATCTTAATTTAAAAAAAAATATATTTCAACAGCCTGATGGTCATCTCACCTCATACAAACAAGAACTCAAAGAAAATCTGAGCAGCTTGCAAACTTCGGCAAGGTTTGAGATGGCAGAAGATCGAATAGAAGCATCCTCATCTCTTGAAACTGTCAAAAATGTTGCAAACAACTTGTTCTTGTGGATGACAATCATTTCACCTGTTATAGAAAATTCACATTTTGCTCTGCTCAGCTCATAATATTTTAATATGTCAAATGAATTTAAAAATTTTAAAAATAATTTAAAAAAAATTAAAAACAAACTTTTATAAAATCCTCTAAAAAATAAAAAGCATGTAAATAACTGACACAAACTAAATAAAATTCTAATATAATGCAGAATGACTCACCAAAACTCCTGACTGCCTTAACAAGAGCCTCACCAAGCTTCAATTTGATCTCAGGAGATTTTTGCTTTTTTCCATAATTTTCCATCAGAACAGAAAAAGCGTCTGGATGAGAGGCAGCCATCGATGATAAAGAATCTATGGCGGGAAGGTAGACATAAGAATCCTCGTGACACAAACAGGCTCCACAAATCTTCAGAACAAGATTCGTATTCTTTTCCACTTCAGCGTCTGAAGACTGGATGAGTTTCTTTAGCTGTAATAATCCGTGCCCTTTAACAGGAACCATGAAACTGGTCACGTCGATGAGCATTTGCTGAAAAGCTGTTTGTGGACGAAAGGTTTTCAATATTTCATCTTGATTTTCACCAGAGCCAGGTGAAGAATGACATAAACTTTTCAATAAGTCATTAACATCTTCGTAGTACGATGTTTCGGTAGTTGAAATTTCTTCGATCAATACTTTTCCTTTTGTTAGATTTTCTTTCTTTTCAGCAAAGTTTGATGAATTCGTACAAGATGAAGAGGATTTTGTTGTTTGATTTAATAGTGAACTAGATGAACTTCCTGCAGATTGACAGTCTTTGATTGAATAATTTACATCTGTTTCCAATGAAGCACTACATATTTTGGAATCTTGTTTCAAATCAACTGAAGACGATGGTACTGAAGTTGAAAATGATTTCTTTTTCGTGTGATTCAAAACATCTCCTTTTACATTGGAGCAAGACTTGAGTAGTTTTCTATGCGTTGCAATAGCTTCCATAAGTTCATAAGAGACAACTCTAACCTCCTGTGACAGGTGATTGTCTGACAAGTACCTTAGAGAAGGAATCAACTCTTCAGCTTGACTCCAGCTACTTGCAGACATCTTTAAAAACAAAATATTAAAAATAAACATTTGAACAGAAAGAATTTAATAATCAAAATATAATTTAAATTACAAAGGATGTAAACTATTTACACTATGCTGTGTCTCACAAACAATTAGGAATTATACTTGGTTTATATAACAAACACTTTTACAAACCTGTTTTTCATCAAATACAACAGTTGCAAGAAGGCCGATGGCAAGAGAAAGAGGTTCGTCTTGCAAATCCTCAACCGATTCGACGCAGACACGACTGGATTTCGTTTTCTTCCAAATATTTATACTTCTTTCCATTGTGGCCTGAAAATATATAGAAGATAATTAGAAAACTAATGAAAGTATATCAAAGATAATAGGAAAACTAATGAAAGGTAAGTTGAATTCAATATTTTTAAAACATATGCAACAACAGCAGATTTATTAATGTAGAGTTTTGAGTTGCTTTATTGATATGAAATTCCAATTCCTCAAAACAATAAAGATGTGCAGAATGGAAATTGTTATTAATGAGAAATTAAAAAACAACTGATTATATTTACATTAACAAAAAAGAATGAAAGTAAATTCAAATAACATGGAAATTTCAGCTACCTTACAAAAGGTGAAAATATGTTCCGCATTGGTCAGACAGAGATTGTTGAATTTTTCTATGAAGCTTTGAAGAAGAGTCAACAATGTAAGACTCCTCGACCAATCATCGGAATCGAAACTTTCAACTGAACTGATCATTCTGATTGAATCACTTTCTGATTCCATCTCCTCTGTAACCACACGAGTCAGTTCTTGAAGACAAGTGAGAAAGATAGCGATGAGGATACTTTCATCCTTTATACTGGAGAGGATTTCCATTATACACAATACCTTTCGATCAATTGTCTTCAAAGTTATTTCTCTGCCATCAATCAAACCTCTGTCAAAAATTATTTTTATAAAATAAAAAAAATATTTACAAATATTAAAACTTGAAATTAACCAATTAAGAAAGCGCAGATACTAGAACATGAAAACATGTTCTAGTTTTATTGAAAACTCACCTTAAAATATCTGGCATATTTTATATAAATTTCTGCAACACAATAATCAAACATGAAATGTTTCAAAACAAAATAAAACCTTTCATTGGAATTTTTCATCACAACTTTTACTCCTCCAGATGATCCAGGTACAAAATGAAGATTTTGATTCATCAAATGAAGATCAGTCAGTGATGATGATGATGATGATAGTGAAAAAGAATCAAACTTTTCAAGACCAGAGAAATATTTCAGCAACCAAATCACATTGTCTGATTCGATGGCACTGAAAACTTGCAGAACAATGGACTTTATAAGTGAGCTATAAAGAAAAATTGAAATAAATTTATTTTCAGTTCAAATGAAAAAAATATTCAATTATGAAAGCAGAAAAATATGTTATAAATTATCATCAAATCACTTTTAATCACTTATAAATTATCATCAATATTAAAACTATTAATCACTTATAAATCTAAATCACTTATGGTGTCTTTAATAATACTCTAAATTTACTTTGAAACAAGAAAATAATTTAAAATTTAATTGCCTCAAATAAGTTGGTCCTGAATCAGAATAAAAGTAAACATTGAAGATGACGTCCATATAGGGAGCCAGCCATGATGAAAGGTTAGAATTAGGAATATGGAAGACGATGAGAAGCTGAAAAAAGAAAACAAGAATTGAATGTATTTATATAACTATGATTTACTTTAATCTATATATATATATATATATATATCTATATATATAAAAATCTCGAGTCATAGTGTTTGAAATTGAACTCCTCCGAAACGGCTGAACCGATTTTTATGAAATTATTTGTGTACATTTGGTAGATCTGAGGATAGGACCATGGCTATTTAAAATATTTTTTTTAAATTATTTAAAAATGTTATTTTGGAAAAACAAAAAGGTGCAAATATGCCCTTTTTATAGGAAAATGCAACAGATAGTCATATATATATATATATATATATATATATATATATATATATATATATATATATATATATATATATATATATATATATATATATTCCTTAAGGCACGCTCCATTAAAAATAATGGCCCATTTTGCGTTTGTCAGTTTTCGCGACAAAGCCTCAATAAATCGTAACTTAGAAGACGAAAGACAATTTTTGATGTCAGTCATTTTATTATTAGCTGGACATGGGCTGACTGCAGTTTCGGAAAACTTTTTTCCATCCTCAGAGCCCGAAAATAAAGTAACTGTTTAACAAAATAAAATGAACGTACCACGTACTATAAATGCAAAAAACAGAACAGAAATCAAAACGTCGAAGGGCACAACTGAAATGTAAACAACTTAGGTAACATGAATGGAAGCAGGTGTAGTTAGTAAGTATGTTGCTATGATAGGGTGAAAGTTGTTATTAAAAGGTGAAATGAGAAATTATTGAAAATATTTAGTAATATATGGTAAAATGAGGTTTATAACTATAAATGACATATAACTATTGTTACACGGTATCGGAAAGGAATGAAGAATCAATCTCTATCGGTATCTTTTTTATCTCGTTTTCGATGAGAAGTAATATTAGGATTATTAATGATATCAGGAAAAATGTGTTTATTAGGCGAAATTGCATTATTAAGGGCTGGTGAGGAATCGTGGGACGGTTGAGTGGTAGTATCTTCAGAAGAGCTGTTGCGAGCGGCGATCTGTTGATCTGAAGTGTTGTTTTGCAGACTGATGGCGTGTTGTCCTAGTGGACGGTGAGTGTCGACGGAGTCAACGCCTGTTTCGTGTTTATTGGTCTCGGTTTGGTTTTTGGGGGCTAGTACTTGTTCGTTAGTGAAACTCGGTTTAGGCTCTCCTAGTCTGTAGCCATGTAGTCTGAAGATACTACCACTCAACCGTCCCACGATTCCTCACCAGCCCTTAATAATGCAAAATAAATAAGTGTAATAGTAACTGAAAAATGTTTGTGGAAAAATAACTTTAACTGAAACATGTTGTAACTTTAACTGTAACTGAAAAGTTGTAACTGAAATATCACTGGTCCCAAGGCCAAACGATGTCTGTTTGTGGCTTAGATTTGGGCACACTATATTTTTCTCACGAACAATTACCTATACGTGGCATGTTCTTGCGAGGGCAAACCATCCAGTTTGTTTGTGTTGGCTAAAGATAGTCTGACAAAAAACATAGTACACTCGATTGCTCTTAGATTATGTATGTCTGTGTGTATCATCCAATCATATTAAATTCATTAATTAAATAAATTGTCTTATATTTAAGAAATAAAGAAGGATTTATCTTATATCTATATCTGTTTGTTAGTCTTTCTTTTATACAAATATAAACTGCTAGACCAATTTTAATGAAATTTGGCATGAAAGTAGATCTCAAAAGGTCCTATGTACAAACATCAAAGGTTATTGCATAACAAAATCCAAATTTTGTTTATGTAACAAAGTTTGAAGAAGGTGTCAAGGAGCTATTATCAAGCAGCAAACTATTTTGCATTTTATGAACAAAAAAAGTTAAGAAGGAAAGGAAGAAAGAATGGGAGCAGGAGAGTGGGATTGGGAAAGCGAGTGGAAGCAGGAACAGGAGAACGAGAGGAACTGCGACTGGGAGAGCAAACAGGAGCGCAAGTGGGGGAAGTAAATAGGAGCGAGAGAGGAAGAGGAAACAAGAGAGAAAAAGAGCAAAAGGCGATAAAGAAAAACGATAAAAAAACCTCTGAAAACCCTAGGCAACACTGGAGAGTTAATGAATAATTATAGATTTACCTTATATAGGATATGGATGCAATAAGAAAAGTCCTTTTCACTCACAATTTCTTTTGACTGATCTGTAACAAATCAACAACTATAGAAATAATTTAAAAATAATAACTTTAAAGTTGAGTTATACAAGTTTGATAAGACTATAGTGGTGTTATCACCATTTAATTGACTTTAAGGCGACTACATGATCTGCGACTCACACTCTTAATCCCTAGTGTACTCCTGATATTTGTTTGACTAACACAAGTGAATAGAAAGCTGAGTTGACCTATGTAGTAAGATTGAACTTCTCGCCAAACAAAGTTATGCAGTATGGAATAATTTTTGCACTGGGAATTTGTCCCCAGATCCAGAGTGTTAAGGTCAATGACATAACCACTATATTGCCCCTGGTGATAATAAATCTGCATGTGAGTTGTCAGCACCATAAAAATTGGTAAGTTCACCACTCTCAAATAAATTGGAAAATTAGAAATTGATAAAAAGTTGACCTGAGCTGTAACAGTGAACACCTTGCTCAGGGGAGTTATGTGATGTGAGATTCACAACAGGAATTCCAAAATTTTATGCTTTACCATAGAGCTTAACAGATTAATCTGTAACATTAATAATTGGGCTGATTATTAGGACAATCAGCTTTCACAATAGGGCCGATTTCTTTGAAGATAATGAAATATTTTATAATATTTAAAATAGTGTGCAGATATATCAACAATGGTGAAGTTGAATGATAAAGTGAGCTCAGGTTAACTCAGTCTTTGATTCACTCGTGGTCAACAAATGAGTACCAACTTAAGCTGGGTAATAATGAGGTCAGCCTACGGAAAGCTTTCGGGTGGCAGGTAACTCTGTGTGATTCCAAAGTGCTGCTTCCTGGCACCTCTGAAGTTTAGCAATTGGCGCTTCTAATCAATTCTATTACTATTTGAATCATCCAACCAAAAATTCCGAGCAGCCCTGGTAGTATTTGATACAGCAGCAATTTTATGTTATTACTTTTTTATCATCAACATGAAATCATATATAAAACTTAATTTTGCATTATTAAATGACTATAAAAATTAGCTAGGAAACTAAAATTATTCTTGCAATTACAATAAAAGTGAGTTACATGAATGAAACAATCAAACCTGGAGTTACAGGGAGTGTACATAAAATAAGAGGCTTGATAAACACTGAAAGAAAATAAGTCTCGAAGAAGGAAGGATGCAAATGGGAAATGCAATTCAAGATTTTCATTGATGACATCATCAAGAACTTGTTGCTCTCGGAAATCTTCTTGTCATCCTGGTTACATTCCTTTATTATTTCCACAATCTGGAAATTTATATTTATACAGTATAATTTCGATATAACGTATCCTGGATATAACGTACAATTGGATATAACATACTGAAATTTTGGTCCCGTGCACTTGCCCCGTCTCTCCCATGTTATTTTACCCCAGCTATAACTTATTTGGATATAACGTACATTTGGCTGTAATATACTAAAACTTGGGTCCCAATTACAATATCTACAATGTATATAACAGATTATTTAACCCATTTACAAAGCATGATAAGCATAATAAAAATTTATTTCGACCGTGGGAGAAAACAGAGTGACACTCAAGTTATTGATCGTCTGGTGTCCTAATTCCCAGACTATGCTTTCTTGCATAGCTTTCTTGCATAGCATTGTCAGTTTGTATTTGAAACAGAAAAAATTGCGAGTTCGTGTTTTGTTTCATCTCAAGAGTTTTTAGCACATTTTTGGAAACTTTGGCTGGAAGCTGGCTGGTTACGAAAATAAACCCGAAAATTATCACCTCGGGGAGTTTGGATTTTTTGCATTAGGTTTGTACCAAAAAGTAACTCCGGAAGCAATTAGCTTAATTGCTCTAAAAATACAAAAAAAACAATGAAATTGAATAAGAAATTTGTTAAAATTTTTAAATAAATTTGATCAATTATATTAAACTTAACAAATCTATGATTTGCTGAAATTACTAATCTGCCTTGCCAAAAATGCACTAACACAAGGACTTTTGTATTTTTTTAAAATGTGTCTTATAAACGTAAAGCAATCACGTTGAAAACCAAAAAAACATGTGAGCAGTTAGAAAATGAAAAACAATCACAAGTTAAATTTATTTGGCCATAAGTCTCAGTACTGTGCGTGTGTGTACCGTGAATACAATTTGAACGCAAAGAAAGAAGTGGAACCATAAAACCACTTCAGGTGCTAAGAAGATTGGACCATCGAGATATCAATATCATGAAGACACTTTATTTAAAAAAGAAAAATTCAAAACCTGGTTGAGTATAACTGAGAAGTATTGTTGAGGCGGACATTTGAATAATGGACGGTTAACAATTAGAACGGCAATCGATTCGATGGTACCAGGGCTGTCAGCTACTTGCTGTCCGTTGACTCCCATCATGGAATCTGAATTTATTCAACAGTTTAAATCTTTAGATGTATATAAAAATTTTATTCTATAACACTAAAATGATATCAAAATGATATATCATGTTTAACATTGCTTATAATTTCTTTTTATTAATTTTAATTTATCTACTAAGATTTATATCAGATTCGTTTACGACATTGGCATTAAATAAATTTGATTTGATTATAAGTCGCCTAAAAACAAGACAAGATTTGCACAAAGGCGATGGCGTAAAGTTTAAAGTTCATGATGACAGTAAATAAGTTTTTTGAGAAGTTTTAAAATCAGTTGTTTCTGATTCCCTAATGGAAGATGCAAACCAAAGCTGTTCCAGAAAAAGTTCTTCTTGCATAATTATGGTGAACGTGTGGAACAATTAGATCATGACTAAATGATGAACAGAGTCTTCATTTCCCAGGACAGTCCGAACAGAGATTGATGAAATCAAGTAAGTAAGTTGGGGAATTGTTATGAAAAATATTATGAGTAAGCATTAGTAGTGTGTAAGATACTTTAGATGGAATATGAAGTCAGTGAAACTGACAGAGGATTGCAGAGATATGATCACCAATCACCAAGCGAATGTGAAAAAAACAGGCACGAGATACTGAGGATATATGAGGGATCAGGCAAAGTCAGCTGTCGAAGGGAACTCCGAGGGTACGAATACATCAAACAGGGAAGATAACAGTGTCAGCATCAATAAGCAAATTGTAGTTTTCCAGAAAACGGGTATTGGGCACTCCATGGTAAAACCAAATAAGCTCCATTTTTAAAGGATTTAGGCAGAGACACATAGAACTCCAATCCCCTATCTCAGAAACACAAGCAGAGAGCCAGCTGAACCCGACCAACAGCCAAGTGAGTATGTAGCTGTGTGTTATCGGCATATAGGTGTACCGTGATATCGTACGAACTCTCAATAGTGAAATATTGGCGGTGTAGAAGATGAAGAGTAAGGGGCCAAGTATAGAACCTTGTGGAATGCCAGATAGAACCTGGAACGCCACCAAGACATCACCTCCATCCTGAAAACTGAGTTCTGTCTGCGAGGAAGGACTCTATCCATCCAATGGCAGAGGATGACACAGAGTAGAAAGTTTGTAGAAGCCAAAGTAAAAGCCCATGATCCACACAATCTTCAGGGTTATTTTTTAATAAAATGCATAAATACATTTCAAATAACAAAAAAAACCTGATAAAAAATCAAAACAGTAATAATTTTTTTATATTTTATTTAAGGTACCTGAACATTCTTGAATGAGAGAGAATACGAAGCTTTTTACACCTTCTGGTCTCATAAGACATTCCCGGATGAATATATTACAGACCTTCATAGACCAAGATGGTGACTCAAACAAACTCTAAATTAGTAAAAATAGCTATGTGTGAAATTTATATGGTACAACTAATCTACAATGAATAAAATTTATAAAAAATTTATTATTGTTATTGTACTTATAGTATTTATATATAAATTAAAAATTAACATTTACATTCGGATGCTTTGCAACAAAGTACAACAATTCCTTGAAGACAAATGTTTTTGGAAGTCTATAAATAAGATCTTCTAAATATCTTTTGTACTTCAAAATAAGATCATTCCGTGCAGCTGCATCGTTGAAATTCGATGTAATTTTGAGACACTCCTTATTAGGCGGGCAAAAAGCCAGCTGCAAAAGAGCAGACACATATCCATTGAAATGGTGAGACGTGATGTAGTCTTTGAAAATGGTGGATGCTTTAAATTCATAAAGTTTGATTACTCTATCAATCAGCTGCTTGAGACGGTCATCATCTCTTGCTGTGTTGACCAAAAAAGGAAAATGCTCCTGAACATTTTTATAAGAAAAATATTTAACATCCATTGGCAGTCCTAAACCAGGTTGCAATTGAGGACATATGCCCAGAACAAAGACAAAATCTAAAGAACACTTGAAATATTTCAATTGTTGAACACTGAGAACATCAGGACTACATGTAACTTTCTTTGATTGTTTTGCTGAAACTTTATACTCTTCCAATTCTTTTGCGAGGGCTTCAGAATAAACTTTTAACAGAAATAAAATCCATTCTACAAACAACTCTGTAACTTTTTGTCCATCCAACTGATCAAGATCATCAGTTGAATAATTAGGACAAAAGAAGGAATCCAAAATATTTATAAAATTGTTTCCATTTAAAATTCTTTTCCGAACTGCTTTGATTCGATCTTTAAGAGCCTGCTCAAGCTGACCTACAATGATCAACATAGAGTCAATACATATTTTAATAAATATTTATGAAAAAATTCAATCACAGCAGCTACTATATTACAAGACAAACCAATTGCAGCAGCTACTACTACTATGGAAACATTTTTCTATGAATAATATAATTTTCCAATTTTTGTTCATTTTAGAATTTCATCATTTAGAGTCCGATTTTCTTATTACAATGGTTTATTTTACACATTACAAGACTAGTAACTGACAAATATCCACATTCAACATAATATGACACATAAAACAGGTACTTATTTCAAATTGTTACTAATGCCTAAAGAAATTTAGTTTCAAGTGGATTTGACTTGTCAACGAATGTTAAACAAGTAAAGGAAAAAACGAGTTTTTTAACACAAACTTTGATTTCAAATACACTCGATTTAGAAATACGAAAGATGTTCAAATTAAGTTTTTTTTTTAAAATTGAATTATGTATTGTCATCCAATATAAAGCTATGCTGAAAGTTTCAGCTTCCTAGCTAGTCAAAAAGCTGCTTAAATTTCACTTGCAAGATTTTCGTAGAGAGAAAGCCACACACACACACACACACAAACAGAGATTGTAATTGTAACCTAAATAAAAGTTTGTAAAAATGTTTTCAATGACTTTGTCTTTAAAGCCATTTCTATACAGGTTACAAAATAGAGTTGTTGTGAACAAGGAGACAAAAGTGATTACTGTCTTTATCAAAATCCAGATAAGTTTTGCTGTTACTTTTATAAAAACCCGAAACTCAAATTCAGAATGAAAATATGGGTATAACTGTATTTTTAAACAGACCTCGCTTCATATCATCCGATCTCAAATCTACCGTCGTGACAAAACTCCTTCGAGCGGTTGGTTTCATCAAGACTCAATGAGTACGTCGAAGGCAACAATCTTTTTCCCGCCCATCAATCAGCGTATCAACGTTTTCACTCAACGGAGATCACGGTCTTGAAAGTTTTTTCAGACATCCTGGGTGCAGCAGATACTGGAAAGCTCACTCTTCAAATTCTCCTCGACCTATCAGCAGGGTTTGTCACCGTTGACCACCAAATACTCATGTAGACACTGGAATCATCCTTTGGCCTTGATCTCTCATCTCTTAATTGGATTTGCTCTTATTTGAGTGAACGAATCTCTTAGGTTAAAGTTAACAATATAGATTCTTTAAAAACACCTGTTACTTGTACCACAGGGGTCAGTCCTAAGCCCGATGCTCTTCATGATGTACACCAACAAACTTGAGAACATAATTGCTGGTCATGGACTCAGAAGTCACTTTTATGCCGGTGACACTCAAATCTACGGCCACTGACGACCTGAAGAAAGTACAGCACTCAAGACCACCGTCTCTGACTCTATAGACGACGTTCGATCATAGATGCGGTCAAATTGCCTTTAGTTAAACTCCAGCAAATCTGAAGCAATCTGGGTCACAACCAGACGCCAGACTTTTCACTGTCAAAAAGATTTGGTTCGAATAGGTCCTGACATGGTGCAACCAACTGTGTCTGTTTGAAATTTTGGTGTCTATTTGGATGCTGATTTGTCACCAAAAACACATATAAAAAACACTATCCGCGCATTTTTCAATGCACTACGACAGATAAAAAGTGTGGTTACCTCTCTCCCAACATCTTCTCCAAAAATACTAGTTACTAGACAGATAAGCACATAAAACTGAACAGTCCAGTTCTCGCCTACGTACACTGGCTGCCAGTGCATAACGAATTAAATTCAAGTTGGCCCTACTGGTCTACAAAACACTAAATAATCAGGCCCCAAGCTATCTGTCTTCCTCAATAAACAAGATATCTGACTTCCCAGCTAGGAGGAGGCTAAGATCTTCATCTTCGACCTCATTCTATTTATGAAAGACTAGATTGAAAACGAGCTTCAGGCCCTCATCACCGACTCACCGACCATGGAAGAATTTCGAAAGAGTTTAAAAATGCATCTGTTCGTGGCCTAGAAGTCTAAATGACATTATGCCATGTAAAAAATTATCAAATAATTATTGGTTGGTGCTGTTGGCAGTGCGAGCACTGGTGATAAAACCACTAGGCTATTGACAGTGAGCGACTTGGCACAGTCAATAGTGTATTTATGATAAAAAATAGTGCACTCACTGTCAATAAGGAATGACTATTGACAGTGAGCACTCTAGCACTGGCTTTGTAAACTTCTGATAGTGTGTGCACTTTATTATTTGTTGATTTTATTATAAGTGCAATGAAAATCGGTGCTATTGACAGTGCACTCTCTGGGATTGTGCTAGCATAAGAGGCTATTTATAGGGCTTCGCTGCTTATTGTTCACACAAGAGTTGTCTGCAGATCTGATCAACCCAATTGCCGGGTCGGTAATTTGGGGAAAACGGATGTTCACTTACTGGTATTTTCTTAAAATAAGTCGATAACTGGGAAGGGAGAAGGAAATCTAATTGTCTTTTTTTCTCAAAATTTGCCGCTCCATTAAGTGTGGCGTGGTGCGGACTGCCTCTCCCAATTCCCTACGCTACGCCACTGTGGGAGTTAGGGAAGGTAAGCATAATGTGCCTATTGACTGTTGTGTTAATAGGGGAAAGAGTATACATGCTCCTGAAAAAAGAAAGGCTACCAGTGTGGGTCGAGAATTTTGGGAGAGGCGGTCTCCGATAACATTTTTCTTCGAGATAAAACATTCCCTACAGAGCATGGACATCATTACAGCAAACCCTTGGGGGCAGCATGTTGAAAAGGCCCCAGGTACTTTTTTCAAAAATTTCCGAAACCCTCTTTTTATTTTTCTTCTCAAAAAAGCTGTTGAATGGGGGTATTCAAAAGTACTTTTTCCAAAAAAAGTTCAAACCCTATTTTAATTTCTCCTCCGCTTGCCCAAAAACTTAGTAACCCACTCAAATTGGGGGAATCTGCCCCCATCTCTTATGCCTATGCATAATGCTAAAACTTTGCTGCCAAGGTCGAAAGAGCCCGCTGCAAATTACAGAAGCAGGTCTACTTCAAAGTCAAAGGGTCCCTTATGAGGACCCACTTAAACATCAGGGAACCCACTTAAGCATCAGGGGGTCCACTGAAATGTCAGAGGGCCCACTTCTGATATGACGTCCCTGTCCCAAGATTGGAAATTCGTCGTTTAATTTTTTATTAAGAAGATAGAATATTTCGCAATATTGAATTTGCTGATTATTTAATGATAGAAATAATATGTGATGAAGGTGAATATTTATTTAGATGAATAAATCATTAAATTTATTGTTTAAATTATTTGTATTGCTGCCACTCACTGTTAATAGCCTTTTGTGCTATAATAGAGTGCTTACTGTTAATAACAAATGGCTATTGGCAGTGCTTAACTGCTCACTGTCAATAGCCAATCGCGTTATTTTACAGTGCGCGCACTGTCAATAGATTCTACTATTATTATTATTATTACCATCACTTCTGGACAAGTGCCCAACTTTATATTTGCGTATAAAAGATTTATAACGTTGTTTCAACAATATTTACTATTTTTTTTATTAAATTCTTTTTGATATGACATCACGTAGGGGCGTAGGGCTGTCAATAAACAATAAACTTTTACATTTTAAATAAATTGAACCATTTGTTTTGTGTCATTCGCTATGCCAATGCGCGCATCGCCAACCAATTTAAGGAATAAACAAACTTTGGAGCTCCGCAGATGTTGAGCAAAGATCACTCAATAAGCTCAAACAATGTTCACACGACACAGCACCCATATTATCTATCAGAATAATTTCGATGATCAGCCCATGTGCACATTAGCGGGTACCAATTGTTTGTTTATAAATGTCTACTCCAAAGATAGGAAATAATAGATAAGAGAGTTTAATTCATTGATATATACCAATGTTTGCAATCTTCAAAAATTGTTTGATTACATTAGACTGTGCCGAGGTTCAATGGGCAATCCATACATGCCTGTAGCCAGCGGAAGGCAGGGGAGATAAGCAGTGGCGGATTAACCATTGCGCAGGTGGCGCACCTGCGCCAGGGCCTCCGAGCTTGGGGGGTCTCAAACTTTTACAATAAAAAATTATTATGCAAGTGTGATATTCCAAAAACTACATTGTAGATGAAAATTGCTAAGTTCGTTAGTTCAAGTGTGTCATAACTATGTCTATTGGCGATCTTTTCAATTTGCATGCTGTTGTCGTTGCCGGTGGTCTCGAGATGGACGGGCTTGTTGAGGTTTGCAGCAAGAATTGGCCGGTGGTCTCAATGTATGTGTGCTTATGCCTGTTTATGCTTGTTTGTATTGCCGTGGGAACAAAAACAAACAGAACTTTTTTGTTCTCCTGCTAGTCTGCTTTCGCCATCCCCCATAGGTCAGACATACGACAACGTGTCCGGAATTTACAATGAAGTCCAAGCCCGAGTGCTCCATGACAACCCAAGGGCACCTTTTATCCCTTGCATGGCTCATTTTCTAAATCTTTCTGGAAATGCTGCAGATGAGTCATGTGTCCAATCCGTTACCTTCTTCGGAGTTGTGCAGAAACTTTACGTGTTTCTATCTTGCTCTACTTCACGGTGGCTTGTACTAACGGCTAAGTTAAAAACTAGTGAAGGATCCTGAAACACGTGAATGAAACTCGTTGGGGTCTGAACGTGCTGATGCGCTGAACAGTATGATCTCGAACTACCACGTGTACATTAAAGTTTTTCAATAGATTGCTTAAGATCCTTTTTAGAATAAGGCTACTCAAACTGAAGCTCAATCTATAACTAAAGCTTTGGCGAAGCTGGAAACAGGCTTTTTGACAGCATTTTGGAGCTGTGTTCTGAAAAAAATAAACATGACCAGTAAGCTTCTCCAGTCTGAAAAAGCCGATCTGGGATCTTCACTGAATCTTCTCCAGTCTTTGAGTGAGTTTGTCGGAATGCTACGGGAAAAACAAGTTTGATGAGTTTGTTGAACTAGGAAAGAAACTACAGTTCACTGAGAAACAAAAAAAGTACTTCCGACGAGCAACAGATGACTTAAGTTCTGAATTTAGAATAAAGGTTTAGTTTTTAGCAAACTTTTATTTAGGTTGCAATCTCTGTTTGTGTGTGCGTCTGACTCCTTATCGGAGATCTCATCTTTTTTTAACTTTGTTGACAATATCAAAATATTTTACCGATTTCGAACTATTCATAGCTTAATTTATTAGGCAAACCAACTATAACAAAACTAGAGCACAACTAACAAGTAAAGGAAAAAACAAGTTTTTCAACACAAATTTTTATTTGAAATACACTCGATTTGGAAATACAAAAAATATTCAAAGTTTTTACAAACTTTTATTTAGGTTACAATCTCTGTTTGTGTGTGTGTAGCTTTCTCTGTACGTAAATCTTGCAAGTAAAATTTAACCAGCTTTTTGACTAGCTAGAAAGCTGAAACTTTCAGCATAGGTTTATATTGGATGACAATAAATAATTCAATTAAAAAAAACAACTTAATTTGAACATCTTTTGTATTTCTAAACCGAGTGTATTTGAAATTAAAGTTTGTGTTAAAAAACTCGTTTTTCCTTTACTTGTTTGTAATTGAATAATGTATTGTCATCCAATATAAAGCTATGCTGAAAGTTTCAGCTTCCTAGCTAGTAAGACGCAGGAACGTAAATTGATGGGGGGCAGGGGGGCATTTGCCCTCCTTGATTTAAAAAAACCTCGTGTTTAATATATATTTTTTAAATTTTAACTTTACTTAATATAGAGATGATTCAATGCTTATCGGAATCCTTCTGGCGTTTGTAGACAATTTACCCCCCTGATTTCCAAAATTTATTTTGTTTACCTAGAGTTTACCATATAATTTGTTAATGTTAACTTTACTCTTGAGGATTTAATGCGTATTGGAATCCTTTTTGCGTTTGTAGACAATTTTATATCGGAACTCGATGCTAGATTTACCAATAACTGCAGAGTAATAAATTTTGCATCAGCGTTGGTTTAAAATTTGATCACCACAGACAAACAAACAAACAAACAAAACAAACAAACAAACAAACAAACAAACAAACACCGTTATCAGCTTTTTTTTACCGGTTATCACCGGTAGTCGTAAGTATTTTTCAAATTTTTTTTCAAAGACTTCCGCTTTCTCCTTCCAAAAAAGCTACAGCCATATTCCAAAAACCAGGTATTATACCCAAACAAATTTCAAGTGGTACTCTGATAGGGGATGCATCTCTCCACCCTTCCCTGTTTGTATCTACGTACTTATATAGGTTCAAAAGGTAATGTGTGCATGTGAGAGCAATAGCTTATCACATCCAGGCCGCAGGAGCAATTTAAACAACATTTGGCATTGATTCATTGATAAAAAAATTTTGAAAAACTAAAAATAAAATCTGTTGTTTATTTGACGTTTTATTGGCAGAAAGAGACAAAACTAAGCAAAAAAAACCCGGGCAACACCGGGTAACCGTGTCAGTAAGCCATGTAATGGTGGGAAAATTTTTCCCTCCCCTGGAAAATGCTGAATTTACGTCCCTGGTCAGACGATAGTTTCCTGGAATGATAAGGCTGATTTAATTGCTGACCAAAATCCAACAGAATTGATCGAACATGTTGATGAAATGATGACTGAAATAAATTAAGAAAAAGAAAAGAGGTTAAAATTAACAATTTCACTAATGGTGGCAGTGGCAAATCTAGACAAAAATTATACGTGATCAATTCGAGGGGTATGGCGGACGGATGACTTTCTGCATAGGTTGAGGGGTGAATGGAGAGGAAGGGTTGAGAGGCTTTTCCATAAGCTCAATCGGCTAGCCTCTAAGTTTTTTCCGCCACTATATTTATTCTTCACATTCTCAGCATGTGTCCTCATTTACGTATTTTGCGTCCGCATGTTGGCGCTTTATTACATTAACATTTTACAATCTAAGTATTTTTTATGGTGCGCGATGCCCTACTAAATACACCCAGTTGCGGATTCAGAAACGCTTGGTGGGGATGCAGGTAAATCACTTCCAAAATTGTTCACAATTTTCCCTTCCGAAAAAGCTGACGACTGGAGTGGCGGTAGTCGCAGGTATTTTCAAAAACTTTTTCCAAGAACCACACTTTCTTTTCTCGATTTTTAATATTTTTACCTAAATTTTACTTTCAACTACGGTCATTTTCCACAAACCGGATATTCTATCCAAAAAACCTTTTAATTGACACTCTGGTGGGAGATGCATCCCAAATATTTTTTTTTAGGTTAGTTAAAGGAGTTAGTTAACCCCGCGAGACACTCAACCTGAGCAATGCATGTAAACTCCTTGCTCAAGGGAGCTACGATGGTGATGCCGCTGAGATTCGAACCGCCGACTTATAAGCCGACAGGCGAACGCTTTACCGCTTTGCCACCACTGTTTAAAAATAGTTTCAAATACACCACATACACCATAGTATAAACTTATAAATCAGCAGTGGCATTTTCACCAGCGGCGCATCCAGGGGGAAGGCCCGGGGGCCCCGGCCCCTCCCCTTAGACCTTTTAACAAAAAATTTCAACTTTATATTTTTACTTAGCTTGCAACTTCACTTTGTTTAAATGTATCCTGAGGCTTTATCTTTACTAAATGTACCTGATATTTGACAGATATTTGAAAATTTCGGGCCTTTTATACACCAAATCACTGCAAAATTTATTTCAAATATTATCGAAAAAAAACATTTAGACCTCCATCGGTAGGTCCAGCAAAAAAGTTAAAAATGACGCTTTCATTTGTCTAAATGAGCTCAGATAATTTAACAGCAAGTTTTTACAGCAGTAATTATTTGTAATATGAATGAAAGCTGAATCAAAAATTAAAAACATTCCGGATTTATCAGGCCACGCATTTAATAAATACTTCAACTGTCTACTGACGTTTTTGGACGTGGGGGTCTAACCGTAGATTATTGCTGATAACCAAAGTATTACAGAGCAACAGCTATAATGGGCTGGTTTAATGGGAGCCAAGCAATCATCAGGTATTAAATGTTTTAGTCAATAATCTGCTTCAACTACCACTTAAACTTGGCTGGCTCCAAGAGCTGTGATGATCCGGCAATCAAGAATATGTTCAGATGTAGGGGAGACTGGTTCTGAATGGACCACAATTTCATGAAATGCGCTTAAAAAATCACAATAAATTTATTTACATAGATTTTGTAAATATATTAATGACAAATGTGAGGCTGATACATGTAGAAACAAATAGTTAAATTTAAGTAAATTTAAAAAATCAGGTTATTACTAAAATCAACATTTATGTGAACCCACCTCTGGAACTTAGGTGGTCTATTCAGTACGTCGTGGTCGTAATGAATGGATCACCCCATGTACTGAATGGACTGTTTTATAAATCGATGTTCTGCTTATAAAAAAACAAGTAAAAGAAAAAAATGAGTTTTTTACACAAACTTTTGTTTCAAATACACTCGATTTAGAAATACGAAAGATGTTCACGTTTTTTTAAATTGAATCATGTATTGTCATCCAATATAAAGCTATATTCTGAAAGTTTCAGCTACCTAGCTAGTCAAAATACTGGTTAAATTTTACTTGTAAGATTTGCGTACAGAAAAAGCCACAGACACACACAAACAGAAATTGTAACCTAAATAAACATTTGTAATAAACCAACCATAATGCATAGTTTGACATTACAAACTGCAACAATTTTAATTTTCACCATCTCAAATAATCACATTAAACGATTTTTTAATACATTTAATTGAATAAAAATGTCAAACACTGCAGAACTACATTTAACTGGACAACTGGAGATCCTAACAGACGAAATTTAATGGTTATTAAATATTAATAAGATTGGTGATGTTTTTATTGTTGTTTTACAACAATGTTGGAATCAATTGAAAAGAGCTGTTTCCGCTACCCAGCCGGTTGATTAAGTCCTACTTGTGCATCACGGTGGTCCAATTCCTAAAATGTTTCTTTGAAATTGGCTTGTGGGAGGATGCAAAATGATGGTATTAAGCACCCACAAGCATTTACTGCATTGCAAATGATAACAAGTGTTTCCTGTTCGTCACTTGTCACCGTCGAGTCATCACTGCCATTTAGCGATTGTTTTTGCCTGCTATGACATGTTCTGGAACTTGCTCAGTTTTCATTTCTGTTTCGTCGCATTTCCAGCAGATGTTCCTTGTCTCAATTTTATATTTTGTCTTATACACACGCTCAACACTAACTTTTGTATAAGTGCTTGATCACTATTATAATTGCAACTATAAACAGTTATAACGCTGTAATGAATTACCCAGTCCATTCAGTACGAAGTAAGGTTGTCCATTCAGTACAACGTTAGTCCTAGTGATTTCACACCGTAACAAAAAAAAAACATGGTATTGAATTAAGTGCAAATTAATGTTTATAATATTTGTAGTAAGGCTGCTGAATGTTTATGCATTAAATAAAAAAAATAGTGTGTCTCTATGATATGTTTTTTGACAAAATTTGCAGTCCAGAAAAATTACTTTTTTACGAAAAACCTTCGACAAAACTTTAAGACGTCTTGACCTTAATATTTTCTTGCAACAAGAAGTAAGCATATACATCTATCTAAAAGCAAGCTATGGCTAAAATTTGGGTGTTATCAGATGAAAATTGAAATTTTAAAGCCAAAGGTTCATTCAGTACGCGGTCCATTCAGCACTAGTCTCCCCTACGAACGAATTTTGTAATTTTATTCTTCACAATCCAAAACGTGTACAAAAGATCTAACAGTTTACTGACGCAGCCACTAAGCAGTTTGAAAAGTTTCAAGTCTCTGCAAAGATAGGGTTTTATGCAGAACATCAAAACTGGTATAGCACAGCTTTCGGCTGTTCGGAATTTTGCATCTGCAATACATTGACGTAGCAAAGGGGGCAGGAGGGGCATCTACCCCCGGCGACAGGCTTTGGGGGTGCCAAAAAACAAAAAAAAAAAGACAACAAATTTTAGTCATTTTTGAACATGTAAAATGAACAGATTGTATGTTTGCACGATCTCACAAGTGATTTCCAAAATTTTCTTGAGGAGGAGGCTCACCGAGCCCCGGATATTGCTCGGCGCCCTTGGTTCTCTCGGCTTTGGTCGTCCAATTAGGAGGACAGTGGAAGATGGGGGAGAATTTTTTATACCTTGCCCCCGGGCGCCAGATACCCTCGCTACGCCACTGCCGCAATACCTTTTTTGCCTTCAAAAAGGAAGGCATTGCGGATGAAAAATTCTATTGAGTTTTCGTCAGTGCATCAGAAGTTACATATTAATTGGCAAAAACTAACAACTCAAAGAAAAAAAGAACTAAAATGCAAATCCTCTCAACTATGGTTCAGAAAAAAGTATAGAAAAAATATTTTCATTTTATTCTCGAACCATTTCATCAACCAGCTAAAGGTACGGTTTAGGAAGGAAGACAATTTCCATAATAAACGCAATCTCTCAAAATTATCCTTGTAGCCATGAAAAAAATCTCGCAGCCTAAAATCATAAAAGTAGTCGAGCTGTTAGAGTTTAACTTAAACAGTTTCAGTTTAGAGGTTAAGAGATGGAAGAGTCTCATTTGTCCATTTCTACAAAAACGTCTACCAAGGGACATAAAAAAGACTATCTCTTCGAAAAAAAAATATTTGTTATCTGTGATAAGAGATAAGATATAACTTTTTTGTCTGCTTGAAACGAATTTACTATTAAATACTACAGCTAAAATCATTCTCAGTTTTGAAGTAACTGATAAAAAAGTGTCTTGTGTTGACGTTGCTCCAGAAAGAAACAAAATTCAGAACCGTGAACCGTAAAAAACTTTTTCTTTTTAATTTTTAATGTAAAAGATGTAAGATATTTTGAGCTATAAATTAGAAACTTTCTAAAATTACAAAGTAAAATTGTAATAAGATATATGTACGAATTGACAATGAGCAATATTAACTAGTGACTTCGGAAGAAATACGTATGTTTATATAGCTTATAATGTCACCGAACAACACATAGAATTTTTAGCAGAGCGTTCAAAACATTTGTTTTTTGTTTTTTTTTTAGCGTAAATATCTCAAATTTATTTTTGGTCCTAATGAGTCTATGGACCAAGTTTCAGATCGATTGGATGACGGGAAATGGATTTGTGTTCAATCAGACAGACAGAAAGGTGAAGTTGATATAAAGAATTGGAAAAGAGAAGGATATTAAACAAAAAGTTTAATTTCAATTTGTATAAAAGAAAGTCAAGATATTTTACAACGGGCTGCATAACGACAGTAATCAAATTTTAAAAAAACTAAAAAAATTTCGGGCCCCCCTAAAGAAATTCCTGGATCCGCCGCTAATATTTACCTAAGCCCTAAGCCATTTTGCGATGCCCCCTTTTTACACAGTGCTTTTTTTGCACCATGAAAACTGTTAATGTTTTAGCCAAGACCGCCATCACCACGCTAGGCATGAATTCAAAACGAGTGAGGTCACTAGCGAAAGATAACGATAGTGGCTGGCCAGTTTGGGATCAAAATATATCAAAAAATTAGTTTAGTAATTTAGTTTAGTAATTTATACAAAACGTTATGCTTATGGCGAAAAAAACCTTTCAACCTTCTCTCCCCTCCTAATAAAGCTCTTCAACTTCTTCCGGAAGTCATCCGTTTGAAAAACGTCTCTATTTGGCCCTTCTTTAATTTTTTTATGCACGCGCTAATTTATCTTAGTGCAGGAGTTACTATAAATAAAATTTTTATTTTAACATTAAAATATTTAAAATAAATTACAAGCAATAAAGCAAACACATACATATATCATTTTTTGGCAATTTTTATAATTATTTTTAAAAGTTATTTTCAAATACAATGCTTCTAAAGGTCAAATATGAGAAGACTCTTTGTCATTCAGCAATGATTTTGGAAGAAATGAACCAGCACAGCCCAAATTGTGAAGTTATCTAGTGTATCTTTTTAGTGTAAATAAACACTTTAAAAACTTCATCAAGCATTTTTCCCCCTAAAATATTTGCGCCCCCACTCATGAAAACCTGGCTACATGTCTGAATCCATAATACCAACATGATGCACCAAAACCCAACATTTTCTCATCGTAAGCTGCAAAATACATTTAAAGTACTAAGACTTAAGACTAAAACTAATTGGCGTGGCTCGTAATGGCGTTATTACATTCGTAAGTGATGGCTTGCTATCTGTTATGCAGGTTCAATTTAAGATAAGTCCATAGTTGAATGCTGTTGATTAATCACACCTGGAGATTTATTTCCTTCATGCTGACAACGGTTTTTTATACTAATAAAGGACCATGGACTTTACCTAGTCTTCTGGTTACCACGCCATTTGTCGACGTCTCATCAAAAAGTCTGAAAAAGATGATTTAACTGCAGGAAATTGTTCCCCTTACCTTATTAATTTACTCTCATGTTGAACAAAATTTAGCTATTGTTTAATATGAAATAAATGTTGAAGATAAAGCCATTTCAAGCCACATCGGCACTGTAAACGAGGGTTGTTTGTACCCAGTGCGTATTGTTTCCTGGTTTATTGTGAAATCACGACTTTTGCCAAATTGTTATATATCTCAATTTTTTCATACATGACTGTCGATCACAGCGGGCCTCCACTACGTCACCGACGGTCCACGTAATCGAACCCGCAACTAAGGGCACAGTCAGTTTCCGACCTTTTACCGCTTTTTAAGTTTTTAAACACAGGATGATCGTCAATGCAGAACTGTACGACTTTCTCAAGTTTTAGCTCTATTTCTGCGAGGCACCACTGAAACACACAATCCTTAGCCAAACCGCTCTGAGCCTTATTGGCATTTGTAGAAGCATTTTCAAATTTTCCAAAAAAAACAAAACAGTTGTTTCAATACCTACACCACCTACATTAGTCAGCAGCATCCCAACAAGCCCTTTCTACTGTCCCACAACATTCGGGGTAGCAACCCCCTAGCTGACTCATTCGTGGCAGTATTACTCACATGGGCGCTCCAATTATTAAACATCACTTGGAGTTCCGTTCCATCCTTTTAAAACCCATTTTTCCCAAGACCAACTTATCCCCAAAGTCTTGGAACTGATGACCACTTAACAAAATCGGCCCGCCATGCAAACATTGTGTAACACCTTGTCCAAACGCCACCTCAAAGGTGTTACCATCACGCACCTCATTCAAGCTACTGCCACCAAACACGAAACTGTCGAAAACTTTTTTTGCAACAGGAATATCTTAGGTACATTTGATCAAGCAATCCTCCTTTTTCTCGAAACGATCTTTTACCAAGCAAGCCTTGCATTTTACATTTAAGAGGCACTCTGCGCAATTTCCACGACCATTTAAATTTAAAAGACGCTCATCATCTAGATAAAACTCCTCTATGACCTGATCACAAAAATCCTGGCGGACCCCTATGCAAAACTCCTGTTCTCCCAACCCGTAAAGAATTGTCTGCAACTGGGCGCCGGCACCACGAGGTGCCTCCGAAACTTCTCGGACGGATCTGACGACTTTTCCAGAATTTATCAGAGTCTAGAAACACTCAGCTACGGTGGCGCCCCGTCACAAAACTGGATCAATTCTTCTTTTTATGTTTATTTCGTGCCCCACCTGATCGGCCGTCATCTGTCACATGTTCTGAGACATAGCTGGTAGACTGTGGTTCAAACTGGGTTTTACCGCAGCAACCCACATCATTTTTTTGCCAGCAACACGCTGGTCCAAAACCGTGTCCACCACTCCTTCAGCTGTCTCTGCGACCAGACTTTCAACAGTCTTGCCATCCAGACAACATTCAGGCAAACCACTACCAGAAAATCCTCCGTTTTCATTCAAAGATTTGCTGTTTAATGGCAGTATCGTCGCACCGGCCGCTGCCATTCCGTCTTCAATGTGAACCTGATCACCAAGAAATAATGTGTCTCTCGTGATGCTGAATCTGCATTGCTTCCTTTTCTCATTTTTAAAACATTTAATTCCTTATTTGTATTAAGCTCGTATTTTTATGAGTCAAACACATTGTCCTCCCATAGCGTTCAGACAAATTTTTTTTGGGACCCCAAGCAAATCACCAAGCCTAAGCTTTTGGGTCATGCTACTGCCTTTAAAGTGCTAAAAGACTTAAGTTTTTTACAACTAAAGAGGGTCCGAATCTCTAAGACTCCCATGTATCCACCACAGTACAAGGATAATTTGTTTGGAACTTAATAAAGTTTTAAGTTTTTGTGGAGATGAAATGTGGTTGGGAAGCGGTTCACGGAAATGGAACAAAGATAGGATAGCACTGCGTTAATCTGGTAGATTGAAATAAACTCTTTCTCAATGTCCCTTTTTAGTTTTTGCCTTTGCTGAAGGGGTAGGCGCCCATAAACGGCTGCCTCTGCAGAGGGCCCTTTCTTCGTGGCTTAGAAGTCTAAGGATTAACGCCACGTTAAACATTGTCAAAAAAAGATGGTGCGTTTTATGTACATTTTATTGAGTTTTGAGTTTAATTGAAATTTAACTGCCAAGTGACAGCCATTATGAACTAAAGCAGGAACGACATGATAATATTTATAAACTTGTTCTAAAAGTTCTGAACTTGCTAACAAACAAAAAAGCTTGAAAAGTTCAATTATCGGTAATATATGATTTTTCATTATTACTCCTCATTTTTATCCAAAAATGTGAAAAAATTTAAGCTACGAATTTCAATTACCAGAAAATTTAAATTTCTGTTGAGTTAGAAATTTAGAACAAAACATTAACAGAGCAGTGTACATTTAATCAATAAACGAGAGTAGAAATACAAAAAAATATTTTGTGACGCCACATGTCCTCCCTTCTTCATCAGTAACCTCTTACATGTATAATATTATAATTTTCCAGCATTAATATATTTTTATTTCAACATTGAAATCACTCAATTTTTTCCTGAGGTTCTTTAAAAATATATTTTTGGTTTCCATGGTGATTTCTATTTAAATTTACTTTATTCTCTATATTTTTGTGTAGTTATTTAAACATTTACTTACAAAAAAACACACACACCACACACACGTATATACACGTGCGTATATATATATATATATATATATTCTTTTAGGCAAACTCGATTGAAAAAAGTGGCGCACTTGGCTGAATCGATTTTATTTTTAATTTTTTCCAATACTCTAAATCGGTTTAAAAATAATTTATTCCCAAACACAAACTCCATAATCTTATAGGCTAATAGATCTATTTCGGCAATTTTTTGCCATCATCAGAGCCGTTTAACTTTTTAAAATAAAATGCAGTGACTAAATGGTAAAAGATACAACTAATTGAAAGGAATTAAAATACAATTAAAATAAAATTTAAATTCATTATATACAAATGTAACAACATAAAAAATATTTAAATTAAAATAATTATAATAATAACAGTAATAACTAAATAATTAAAATCAGTTAGTAAAGCCTTTAACAACGGAATTACAGTCAACTTCAAGGACGTGACTGGAAGAAGAATCACATACATTATCTATAACCTTTGAAACACAAACGTCTGGTACAAAACATTCATTCAACGAAGAAATACCTGAAGAAACATTGGCACTATTAACATGCATATTTTTAACAGAAGTTGTAAATGAGTTAAAACATTTATTATTATTATTATTATTATTATTATTATTTTTATTAGTTTTATTACTATTTAGAGAACCAAAAAGTTTAAGAGTTAAATCAAAAGAATACCATTGTTTATTAATTAAAGGCTTACATTTATTAATAGCTAAAGCTTCTTTTAATTTTAACTTAATGGGTTGATTTTCTTTCATTAGTATACTGGTGTTATCAATTAGAAATTTATGTGATGGTTTGATTGAATGTTGTGTTGACATATGTTGGTATATGGCACCACTTTGACAATGCATAGTCAATCTACGAGACAGAGTAGTTCTAGTATGACCAATGTAATTTTCCACCTGACCATGTGGAAACGGACACGAAAATTGGTACACTAGGTTGGTTTGTGCTATATATATATATATATATATATATATATATATATATATATATATATATATATATATATATATATATATATATATATATATAATAGGATATCAGTACAAATATTTAAGATGTTTGTCCAATCAAAAAGCAGAAGATGGGTATAAAAGAGGAGAAAGTTAAGCTAAAAACATCGAATCGCCACGTTACAATTCGATTACTCTAAAATGTCTGATTTCACAGCTGAGGAAAAAGAGAGGCTGAAGCAGGCCTTCAACAAAATCGACAAGAACGGCGATGGTTTCATAACTGCTAATGAGGTGAAAGCAATCTTGGCCGAATTGGGGACGGACGTCCCTGAAGCAAGAGTCAACGTAGGTGGTCTTTATTATTTATAAAAAAATGACGTACTTTTATTTGATAATAATGTTATAGTCATATTTAAACGATCTATTTATGAGCAAAAATATTATAATATGAAAGAATATTTTATTTTATTGAAATCTTAGACAAGAGATATAAAATTTAAAGATGCTGTGAAACTTTAAGTATTATTTTGAGTTTCGATGACAGTATGTATGGGAGCATATTTGGCAGGGATTTTGTGAGTTGAATATAATGGAGTTGACAAAACCACAAAGAAGTCATGTAGAAAAAGACAAGCCGCTGTGCTCTCTGTTAAAAATGTTATAACTATTACACAGGCAGTAGGGCGGTAGCCGGGACAAGAAGCGGTAAAAGTGCTACTGTACCGGCAGTTTTGCCAAAACAATTGATCTTTCGATTAATTAATAAAAATGTACATATTTTTTAAAGGGTTAGGGTTAGGTTTAGGGCTAGGGTAAGGGTTAGGGTTAGGGTTTATTTTTAGGTAAGGACTGCCGGTACAGTAGCAATTTTACCAATTGCAACCACGGCAAACAGCCGGAGCAATAGCAGCGACCGTTAAAAAAACTTCTGGTGCAACTACTTTTATGGTTGTGTGAAATTTTGTCTTTGCCTGCTTTTGAACTTTCTTCAGTCAAGATACAAACGTTGAATAAAATATGAGTTAACATAGATTGAATAGAAAAGAATTTTATAAATTTTAGCAGAAGCTTCAAGATATTTTTCCGTTTTGGATCGTTGTAGATTTGAGAAGAGATCGCTCAACCTATTAAAATATACCTTTTTGAGCATTTTCATTTCAGTTTCTTATTTAAAAAAAAACAATTTTGTTACACCCCAAACAATCTGTTGATTTGGTTACTGATTTGCGAGTGGTATAGATCTGGCCATGGACTCTTCCATTTGAAGAAGGGGCCCTAAAATAAGGGTGATTCAATTTGTAATGAAAATTTATAATTATCATTGTTATTCTACTTCCATAAGAGAGCACTCACATTCCGACCATAGACCATTTTTAGAAAAAACGTAGACGTAAATAAGTAACTTTTAGAACAAATTGTTAATATAAGTCGACTAACCCCCACCTCACCCATGGAGTATTTTTAGAAAATAATTCGGTACGACAGTCAATTCATAGTTATGTAACCTAGCAGTAGAAATAGACCCGGTAGGTACTGTATAAAAAGAACTCTAAAATATGTATTAATTTGTAAACCTATATGAAAAATTAGAAAGTTTAATTATCATTGCTAAATGTATTTTGCCATTCAGGAAATTCTGGTTAAATGTGACCCGGACCACACTGGAAAGATCAGCTTTGAAAAATTTCTTAATGGCTGTGCAATTGCATGGTTTGCATTGAATTTTTTGAAAACGTAAGTACTGTCGGAAATATTTTCATTCATTGACAATATAAAAAAAATCATCAGATCTTTTTTAACCATACTTATAGAATTTTCTTCTTGGTGGTGGCATTCAAAGCAGCTTACGAAGACAACAACGTTTTCATAACAGTAGCCGAACTCAAAAAACTGGTCAAGGACAACAAAGTTGACGTTGCTCCAGCCAGAATTGACGAGCTGGTTGCCGCGTGCGACCAAGACAAGGACGGAAAGATCAGCTTTAAAGAATTCATCCAAGCACTGGTCGCCTTCATCAAGGCAAATGCTTGAACGTCGATGCCAAGAATTTAACTGATTGACAATAATGAAATGACTGATAATTTATTGTCATGTTTTAATTAAACGGCTCCTTGTCATGGTATTCATGTGAAAAGTGGTTTGTTTGTCTTCAAAACCCAAAAAAAAAAAACGTTTTTCAAGTACAAAGCTAAATATTTCAGAAAACTGACCTACGAATATTTTCAATTGGAAACTCTTGAATATTAATATCGATTCCTCCAAATTTGGTTTTTACAGCTAGGTTTTTTTCAAAATCAGACCAAAACATCAATTATCTCTTTGACAAGAAATTGATTACTTTAGAGTAGTTTTAAGTAATAAATATCATAAACAAGCAAATAAACTTAACAAATTCAACCATTATTCACGACTGGTTCCATATAATGTTATGAATACAACTCATAAGAAAGTCCCATTCTGTCATATTGGATTGTAAAAAAAACTAACAAAAAACAGGAAATGGGATAAATCAATAAGCAGTTATTACATTAGCTTGTGATCTTTTGGAATTCTTTGAAATTGTGAATTTACATCAATAAACTTAATGAATTCAATCATTATTCACAACTGGTTCCATATAATGTCATGAATGCATCTCATAAGAAAGTCCCACTCTGTCATATTGGGTATTTAAAAAACTAATAAAAAATCAAAAAATTATAAAAATTAAAAAGTAATTAAAAATGTAACAAAATAACCAGATATCAGCATTATTGAACTTTACAAGAGTTGTGCTCAGACAACAGACATGATGATTCCTCACTAAGATTATTATTAGCTTGTGATCTTTAAGAACTCTTTGAAATTGTGAATTTACAATAGCTGCTATGGCAAGCATTTCCATGTTCACTGTGGCTATTCTGAAACAATTAAAAATGACAAACTAGTCTAAATAATTAAAAAAACTCTTAGTTGTATTTAATTAAAATCATAAATTTAAAATCATACATTAAACAATGACAATCAAATCACAGGTTACAAATAAACAAACATGAGCACCAATGAGCTGTCAAGAAACAAATACAATTTGTTTATAGAAATTAATTATGAACACAAAAAGTTTAAACCTCTTCAAACTGTACACTTTTTTATGAAATATTTCCATAATTTTTTAGAACTCTCAAATAATATATATATATAAATTTAATAAATCAATATTCAGTGATGCTAAATACAAATACTCACCCGCGGCCCAAAATTGGCCCTTTTTGATAATTTTTTGGCTCCTACAAGATTTGAAAATATTATTACATTTGGCCCTTAAGATTTTCAAAAGTGCACTTAGCAATAGTTACAATTAAAATTCATTTTAAACGAATGCATATCTTTGTTACGCTTTCTATGTTTTGTGCTTTATGTAAAATCGCGGCATTTAATTTAATTCTAATTTAAATTTTGCTGGTTGTTTCATCGTTGGTTCTTTATGAAAATTCAGAAAATTCATGAAAATTGAAATATTTATTGTATTTATAAATTTAACTTATCGAAGTTTTTTTTAATGAAGAGATCGGCATCAAATAATATTAGTCGGGTAGAATTAAAAATTTTCCTGTTTGTACCTAGGCAAAATCTACAGCAAGCTGATTTTTTACACACTTTTACTTAACTTGATTTCTCTGTCTGTCTGTCAGTCGTCAAATTTTGCAATCGATTTTAAACTAACTTCCCGATGAGCTAGAGACTTCAAAACTTAAACATACTTCCTAACTGATTAACAATGCATTCTACCAAATTTTCGGATCGATTGGACAAAATTTAATTAGAAAATTAAATGTGATATTTTCGTCGAACTATTTATTGTCTATGCTAATATGTTTGTTGTTTATGTAGTAAAAATATAAAAGTGTGTTTTAAAAAAAAAACTGTTTTTGTTTCACTTGTTGGATATTTTGTTTGTGCCTGTTGACGGTTAAATAATCCAATCGTAGTTAATGTTCATGGTCATTGCCGGAGAGACTACACCAACAAAAGAAGTTTTGATCAATTGCAACGAAAGAATGTGCAGCATGCAGAAGGGGTTGATCAAGATTTTTAAAGTGTAAATTATTACGATCGTTTTTTGACACTTTCAATTGGAAGCAACATTGTTTTTTGTGTAGAAAAATGGAATTTGGAAACAGTAAAAAGCTTTTAAAATTTAAAAGGAGGAACAAGTACTGGATGACATTGAAATGCAGAGAAACCATAATTGAAAGTGGCCACACAAGAAATGATGCATGGAGTATAGAAGTTCTTAGTAGATTAAATTCATGCTATGGCTTACCAGCTGAAGAAGCTCATTACCACAGAGTGTGTCATTCTTTGTTCCTAAAATGTCAATCATCACATCACATATCGAAGAAAATACCGCTAGACGAAATCATCCAGATAAAGATATGTTAATTACTTTTGAAAAACTGTGTGACTGGTTAGAAGAAGAAGATCAAGGAATTTATACAATAGCTGAATTACAAATTAAAATGTGAGAATTATTGGAAGATGATGAAGTGTATTCATTTAAACATATTAAACAAAAGCCGGAAGAAGGCTACGCGGAGCACATATTTTTTGCAGAAGTTTGTGGTCTGAAAAATGTTATTTGCTTCCGTAACATGGCATCTCGCATTATAACTAACCAATGGTACACTGAAAAAAGCGTAGGATAGAAGATGAGAGTGAGCGTATCATAATGGAAGCAGCAAAGTTGATAAGAGCTCAAATAAGGGAAATGTCCTCAAATAATGAAGCATATCCAGGAACTGATGATTTCTCTAATATTGAAAATGCCAAGGTGGATTCCTAGTTTGTTGAAAATCTTTATAGAAAATATTTTTTGTAATGAAATAAAACAAGTTTCCATATGTCATTCTATTGTGCAAGGGGCAAGACAAAGATTTATTATCTCTCCAATTTTGTTTGGCGCTGGAATTAGTTTATATCACGTCTTTGGATCTAGATGGCTGCTCGATTTACTGTCACTGCTGGGATTTTTAATTTCTTATGATGAAGTGAACCTTTTTATACAATCGGTCGTTTAGAATGACACTCCTAATATTCCTCAGTCTTTTCCTCAATGTTTTACGCAATGGTCTGGTGATATTGTTGACCACAACGTTATTACTTTAGATGGAAGTGGTACCTTTCACGGTATGGGCATCATATCAATGTCTACTCCGTGTAATCAATTAGGAACAGGACACTTTGCTGAATCAGCTTTACCTCGATTGTCACGTGTCAAATCCAGTTGTATTATAACTCCAGCGCCGTTTCGGAGGTATTCCTATATTGGGATACACATTCCCCGACAAGTCATCATTATCATCGTTGTCTTTCAAGCCCATCTCTCACTTAAATTTTCCTTCTGTGTTGCCTCTTTCTTTAAACTTGGAACTTGCCTGGAAAATTGGTATCTTGTGCTTAGATGAAGATCAGCAAACGCCAAATTGATCCGGCTTTATGGAACATGCTTGTAAGTGTGACGCAGATTTTAGGTCATCATCAGACATAAGGATGCTTCCGATTATTGATTTGAACCCTAATGACATGTCTTGGTGAAACCAATGAATCAAAATATCAACATTTTCCAGTTTCTAAGAATGATTATTTGCAATATGTTGCTGATGTTAAGGGATATAGGCACACAGACAAAGGAACCCAAAACGGGAAATAAAACAAATGGTTATTTTTAGGCGTTTGTGTTGTTTTTGTACTGTATGTTGAAATTGGAAATTATTCATGGATGTATATGTATGCTTTTTAATATGTGTATATTAAATAGTATGTAACAAGTAATTTTCATATTCATCTTACATTTTTTGCACATTTGAGTCAAAAACGTCATCATAAATCAGTTTATTTGTATCCGTATATAATGTTGCAAGACAAATTTTAACTTATGTATATTTTGCAATAGGTAAAAATAAAGTTTTCATCTTTAGGTTGAGTTATTTTTATTTATATGGATTTAAAAAGCTGATATATATTTTAGTGAAAAACGGCACAATAAATCAGTTTATTTGTATTTTTATTTAATTTTTTTTATTTTATTTGATAATTTTTAATGTTTGTATATCATGCAATAAGTAACAGTAAAGCATTCAGCTTAAACTTTAGTTATTTTCATTTAATTGGATTAAAAAAGCTGGCATATTCAATTATTTTACCGATTTTAAGGCCGATTTTGAAAATCGTCTGTAATTTTTTTATAAGATAAGTTGAAAGGGTGGATTTTTAACTAATTGTTGCTAACACATATACCTACAAAACAAAATATTTAATTGCTTTGCTTCCAATTTTGCCTACCTATTTTTTAATTCAGCCGGACTATATTGATGAAATGTTCAAAAAAATGAGAAATAAAGCAAAAGAAAAAGTCTATAAAGAGTTAGAGGACCCAATATGGCTCTTGAATTTGGAATTTTTGACAGACATTTCAAATCATCTTAACAGTCTGAATCTTCAACTTCAAGGAAAAAATAAAACTTTGCCAGAGTTGTACAGATTTATTACCAGTTTCAAACAAAAATTAAACCTTTTTAGTGCTCATTTAAAGTTGAAAAAATTAACACATTTCCAGCAACTATAAAAAATGTTTAAAGAAGTTATCCAGATTCATTCCTATATTAATGAATTCAATTTTTCAGAAAATATTGATGTTTTGGCTGCTAAATTTGAAAAAAAATTCAAGGAATTTGAAAACAAGAAAAATCTATTTCGGTTTGTATTTGACCCATTTAATTTTGATTTAAATTTCTTAATGAGCATGACAACTCCAGACAGGATAGTCATTACAAAATTGCAATTACTGGAGTTGACAAATGATTTGAATTTGAATTATGAAATTTTCATGTCAAATATAATAGATATGTGGAAACAAATATCGGCTCAACCTAATCATAAACAGATTACTGATAATGTTTTGCCAGTTTTATCAATATTAGGTTCAACGTACAGATGTGAGGCAGTATTTTCTGCATTGCAAATGATAAAAATTAAAGTCAGAAACAGGCTCTAAGATATAAATTTAATTAATTGTCTTAGAGCAGCTACAACAAAATATGTTCCACAATATGACATTATGGTGTCTGATTCCCAAAGTCAAAGATCACATTGATTCCATTGTGCATATGACAATATATTTTTTAATCACGTTTTTAATTTGTTGTATTAACTAAAAACAGAGACTTAGTAGTGTTTCATTTATCATTGATGGGTTTCAAGGCCACCAAACAATACAATCAAAAAAACAAACACCGAAACGAAAGTCAGGTGCTCAAAAGGTTCATAAAAAATTACTTCCACGTTAAAAATTAAATTATAGCAGCTACATGTATTTTATTTTTTTAAATGTTTTGTATAATTATTTTTATTAAACTCGCGTTATTACTGGTTTAAGTGAATTTCCCTTTTGAGTTCATTTATAGAACTTAACTGGCAGAACCATGCATGGGCTGATATTTTTCAGCCCGGTCCGTTATATCAGCACAAAATCTCAAGTTCCATCCTATCCGTTTTACAAGCACACAATCCCACGACTCGGCATAATAGTTTCGTTCCACCCGTGCTGACTTCGTTCCAGCCCGATCCGTTTTGTTAGCCCTATTATGAATTCCCGTTCTAAACAGGACTCTAGTCTGGTACTAACCATTTTTTAGGTCGCACCTACATTAGTCAGCAGCATCCTAACAAACATTTTCTACCTATCCCGCTGCAACATCCCGGGTAACAGCCTCATCAGCTGACTCATCCGTGGCAGTATCACTCACAAGGGCGCCCCAATCATTACACATCACTTGGAGTTCCGTTGCACCATTTTTAAAACCATTTTCCCCCAAGACCAACTTATCCCCAAAGTCTTGGAGCTGATGACCACTTAACAAAACCGGCCGCCATGTGTCATCATCACGCACCTCATTCAAGCTACTGCCACCTAACCTGAAACTGTCGAAAACCGTTTCTGCAATAGGAATATCTTGGGTATATTTGATCAAACAATTTTCCTGTTTCTCGAAACGATCTTTTACCAAGCAAGCCTTGCAGTTTACGTCTAAAAAACACTCCGCGCAGTTTCCACAACCATTTAATTTAAAAGGCCCTCATCATCTGGATACAACTGCTCTATGACCTGATCACAAAAATCCCGGACTCCTATGCAAAACTCCTGTTCTCTCAACTCGCCAGGAATTGTCTGCAACTGGGCGCAGGCACCACCAGGTGCCCCCAAAACCTCTCGGACGGATCCGACAATTTCCCCAGAATTTATCAGAGTCCGGCAACACTGAGTTACAGGGCCCGCCTCGGTGGCGTCCCGCCACAAAACTTGATCAATTCTCCTTTCTTTGTTTTCCTTGTGTCCCACCTTATTGGTGCAGTATGTACGACCGTCATCTGTCACATGTTCTGAGACACAGCTGGTGGACTCTGGTTCAAACTGGGTTTTGCCGCAGCAACCCTCAATGTTTTTTTTCACCAGCATCACGCTGGTTCAACACCGTGTCCACTAATGCCTCAGCTGTCTCTGTGACCAGACTCTCAACAGTTTTGCTATCCAGACAACATTCAGGCAAACCACTACCAAAAGATCCTCCGTTTTTATTCAATTGTTTGCTGTTTACTGGTAGCTTCGTTGCACCAGCTGCTGCCATTCCGTATTCAGGGCGAACCTGACTACCAAGAAATAATGTTTCTCGTGATGCTGGAACTGATTTGCTTCTTTCTCTCATTTCCGCTATCAAATGTTTGAAAAAATTTAATTCTTCATTTTATCAAACTCGCATTTTTCTAAGTGAAGCCCATTGTCATCCAACGCCATCCGGAGGTGGTCCACGAGCTCGGACTGTTTTTCCTTAGCGTTCAGTCAACTGTTTTTTTGGTACCCCACGCAACTCACTAAGCCTAAGCTTTTGGGTCATGTTACTGCCTTTAAAGTGCTAAAAGACTTAAGTTTTTTTATAACTAAAGGGGGGTTCGGACCTCTAAGACTTCTACTGTATCCGCCCCTGTGCAAAGATAATTTATTTGTTTGGAACTTAATAAAGTTTTAAGTTTGTGTGGAGATGAAATGTGGTTGGGAAGCGGTTCACGGAAATGGAACAAAGATGGGATAACACTGCGTTAATCTGGTAGATTGAAATAAACTCTTTCTCAATGTTCCTTTTTAGTTTTCGCATTTGCTGAAGGGGTAGGCGCCCATAAACGGCTGCCTCTGCAGAGGGCCCTTTCTTCGTGGCTTAGAAGTCTAAGGATTAACGCCACGTTAAACATTGTCAAAAAATATGGTGCGTTTTATGTACATTTTATTGAGTTTTGAGTTTAATTGAAATTTAATTGCCAAGTGACAGCCATTATGAACTAGAGCAGGAACGACGATAATATTTATAAACTTGTTCTAAAAGTTCTAAACTTGCTAATAAACAAAAAAGCTTAAAAAATTCAATTATCGGTAATATATGATCTTTCATTATTATTCCTCATTTCTATCCAAAAATGTGAACAAATTTAGGCTACGAATTTCAATTACCAGAAACATTAACAGCAGTGTACATTTAATCAATAAACGAGAATAGAAATGAAAAAAAATATTCTGTGACGTCACATGCCCTCCCTTCCTCACCAGAAGTTTCACAGTCAAAGTCGTCCAAGAGTGCATGATAACGTTAAAGGCGGCTCAGTGACGTAAAAAGAGATCGGAATAGCCTATCTCGTGATAGGTCGAACGTAGCGCCATATTGAGAGATTAACCACTGATTGAAAAGTTCAAAACAACATCGAAAATGTGCGGGGGCGCTGAAGCGACAATGTCACATTTTGTGTCTAAGCTCCATTTTTTCATTTCTCAATTGCAAATGGAAGAAAAAAATGAGAAAGAAACATATAGAATAAAATCATTTCTTACTACCAAAACTGATCTTTAGTCAACAAATAAACTGATAAAACTCGCTAAATTGAAATACTGCAGACATGACTGAATCTCTACTGTAGTGGTGTGTTCGCCAATCCAGCACTTGATTTGAAACAGATTGCCAAACCGACAAAACCGAAAACAATATAAACTTTGTTCTGTTAGTCTTTTATAACATTTATTGCATCTAGAAAGTGTAAAACAGAGTATCATTTGATTATTCATCTTCATCTGACATTTACGAGATCAGGCGGGAGAAATTTATGTTTGTGGTGACATTTAATTTGGACTTTGTCGTGGTTATCAGATCTCCACAAGCCACTTCAGACTATTTTATCTTACTAACTTCCGATAAGAAATGAAGCACACAATACAGGTAAAATAGCGATGAACCGTCAGACACAGATATAATCCACTAAGCACTTACATGTATAATATTATAATTTTCCGGCAATAATATATTTTTATTTCAACATTGGAATCGCACAATTTATTCCTGTAGTTCTTAAAAAATATTTTTTTGGTTTCCATGGTGAATTCTATTTAAATATACTTTATTCTCTATATTTTTGTGTAGTTATTTCAACATTTAATTACACACACAAACACACAAGTGCCTATATATATATATATATATATATATATATATATATATATATATATATGTGTGTGTGTGTGTGTGTGTGTGTGTGTGTGTGTGTGTGTGTGTGTGTGTGTGTGTGTGGGTGGGTGGGTGGGTGTGTGTATGTGTGTGTATACATATATATATATATATATATATATATATATATATATATATATATATATATATATATATATATATATATATATATATATATATATATATATATATATATATATATATATACATATATTTATAAAATAAGATATCAGCACAAATATTTAAGATATCAGTGCGTGCAATGCCCCGCAATAAGGTGTTTGTCCAATCAAAAAGGAGAAGATGGGTATAAAAAAGGAGAAAGTTAAGCTAAAAACATCGAATCGCCACGTTACAATTCGATTACTCTAAAATGTCTGATTTCACAGCTGAGGAAAAAGAGAGGCTGAAGCAGGCCTTCAACAAAATCGACAAGAATGGTGATGGTTTCATAACTGCTAATGAGGTTAAAGCAATCTTGGCCGAATTTGGGAAGGACGTCCCTGAAGCAAGAGTCAACGTAGGTGGTCTTTATTATTTATAAAAATGACGTACTTTTATTTGATAATAATGTTTAAAGTCGTATTTAAACAATCTATTTATGAGGAAAATATTATAATTTGAAAGAATATTTAATTTTATTGAAATCTTAAACAAGAGATATAATATTTAAAGACGCTGTGAAACCTTAACTTTTATTTTGAGTTCTGATGACAGAATGGGATCATATTTGGCAGAGATATTGTGAGTTGAATATAATGAAATTGACAAAAACATAAAGAGGTCACGTAAAAAAGACAAGAGTTTATTGCTCCGCCGTTGTGCTCTCTGTTAAAAAACCTCTGGAGCAACTACTTTCATGGTTGTGAGAACTTTTGTCCGCCTGATTTTGAAATTTATTTAGTCGAGATACAAACATTGAATAAAAACTGAGTTAAAACAGATTGATTAGAAAAGAATTTTATAAATTTAACAGAAGCTTCAAGATATTTTTCCGTTTTGAACCGTTGTAGATTTGAGAAGAGATCGCTCAACCTATTAAAATATATTTCTTTCTGAGCATCTTCAATTCAGTTTCTTATTAAAAACACCAGCAATTTTGTCACACCCCAAACAAGCTGTAGATTTGTTACTGATTTGTGAGTGGTATAGATCTGGCCCTGGACTCTTCTATCTGAAGAAGGGGCCCTAAAATTAGGGTAATTCAATTTGTAATGAGGATTCATAATAATCATTGTTATTCTATTTCCAAAAGTAATAGATCTCCCACACTCCGACCGTAGACCATTTTTAGAGGAAACGTTGACGTAGAACTTCTAGAACAAATTGTTAATATAAGTCGACTAGCCCCACCCATTAAATATTTTTGGAAAAAGATTTGGTTATGTAACATAGCATTAGGAATAGACCCGGTAGGTACTGTATAAAAAGAACTCTAATATATGTATTAATTTTTTAAACTTGTGTGAAAAATTCAAAAGTTCAATTATTGTTGAATGTATTTTGACATTCAGGAAATTCTGGTTAAATGTGATCCGGACCACACGGGAAAGATCAGCTTTGAAAAATTTCTTAATGGCTGTGCAATTGCATTGTTTGCAGTGAAAGCGTAAGTACTGTCTGACATATTTTCATTCATTGACAATATAAAAAATCAGATCTTTTTAAACCACATTTATAGAGCAATCGTTTTGGTGGCGGCATTCAAAGCACTTGACACAGACAACAACGGCTTCATAACAGCAGCCGAACTCAAAAAACTGGCCAAGGACAACAAAGTTGACGTTGCTCCAGCCAAAATTGACGAGCTGGTTGCCAAGTGCGACCAAGACAAGGACGGAAAGGTCAGCTTCAAAGAATTCATCCAAGCACTGGTCGCCTTCATCAAGGCAAATGCTTGAACGTCGATGCCAAGAATTTAACTGATTGACAATAATGAAATGACCGATAATTTATTGTCATGTTTTAATTAAACGGCTCCTTGTCATGGTATTCATGTGAAAAGTGGTTTTTTTGTCTTCAAAACCCCAAAAAACGCCTTTTAAGTACAAAGCTAAATATTTCAGAAAACTGATGAATATTTTTAATTTGATACTTTTGATTATTAATATCGATTCTTTCAAATTTGGTTTGTATAGCTAAGTTTTTTTCAAGCTCAGACCAAAACATTAATTATCTCTTCAACAAGAAATAGATTACTATTGAATATCATAAACAAACTTAATGAATTCAAGCATTATTCACAACTTGTTTCATATAATGTTAAAAATACAACTCATTATAAAGTCCCACTCTGTCATATTGGAAAATTAAAAAACTATTAATAAAACAGGAAATTGGAAAAATCAATAAGCAGTTACAAATATAACAAAATAACCAGAAATCAGCATTATTGAACTTTACAAGAGTTGTTCTCAGACAACAGACATGATGAATCCTCACTAAGATTATTATTAGCTTGTGATCTTTCAGAATTCTTTGAAATTGTGAATTTACAATAGCTGCTATGGCAAGAATTTCCATGTCCACAGTGGTTATTCTGAAACAATTAAAAATGACAAACTACTCTAAATAATTGAAAAAACACTTAGTATTATTTAATTAAAATCATACATTTGCTGCTATTTAATTATCACAGAGCAATGACAATCAAATTACAGATTACAAATAAACAAACATGTATGAGCACTAATGAGCTGTCAAGAAACAAATACAATATGTTTATAGAAATTAATTATGAACACAAAAAGTTTAAACCTCTTCAAACTGTACACTTTTTTCATGAAATATTTCCATATCTTTTTTAGAACCTTCAAATAATGTATATAAATTAAATAATTATATATTTGTTAGTGTGTGTGTGTGTTTATATGTAAAAATTTAACTGAAACAACTTCATAGTAAACCTTTGTCCTGTATGGCATGTTCAGGCTGTACAAGGTTATTACTATCCAGCATTTTGCCTTTCTGATTGTTGTCTTTTTGAGTCAAACTTTTTAAGCTTCTGAATGGTTTACACTTTAAATTTTTAGAAATTTCAGTGGTGGAGGAAGAACTAGTTTTTGAAAACTTGGGAAATAGCTTAGACTCAGTTGTTGGAGGCTGGACACCAGCACTGGAATGCTTTGTTTGGAATTCCATCAGAGAACTACCGATAGAGTCAGATACAGACTCAATTGTTGATAAAAGTTTCTGAATCTCAGCTGCAAGTGAAGAAATCAAAGGAGAGCTAAATTCGAATTGGAGAGCAAGCTTGATTGGAATTAATCTTTGAATGCTACATTCATTTTTTGCAAAAACATTCAGACATTCATTTAAAAGCTTAAAGTGACTGAGACAAAAATTAAGTTCTTTCGTAAACACATCGCTTTCATGCACCAAACCCTGCAATTGCTTGTCTTTTTGATTAATATTTTTTTCCAATTTGGAGCAATCACTAAGTTTTTGCAAAAGTTCAACCTTTTCTTCTTCCAGTTTTTTCAATTTCCATTTGCAAGTTTCATGAATTGTTTTTTCTGTTTTCAATTTTTCTTCAACGTCTAAAAGTTTTTTTGTAAACTTATTTGAATTAGTGAGCTGATTCTTTAATTCTGATCTTAAAAACAAGATTATTTTTTTATCACTCGACAGCCTGTTTTCCAATTCAAATTTTTCAGTTTCTAGAGCAGATATATGTTCCATGGCTTCATCCAGTTGGCTCATTTCTGAGTTCACATCGTCGTCCAAAAAAATCTGAGCATATAAAACCTCATTTTTTACCTGGAGATCTTTATTTTCTTCTTGTAGGCATGCAACTTCATGTTCAAGCTTAGTTTTGTCAGCCACCAATTCTTCAAGCTGACTCTCTAATTTTAAGTTTTTGCCTGTTATTTGAGTGACCATGGCCATTTTGTTTTCAATTTGTTTTTCTAATTCTGACTTTTGCTGCTTTAAAGTATTTAAGCTTGGTTGTTTGAGTTTGAAACAGTTTTTCATTACTTTAATTGTTGAAGACAGTTTTGCCTTAGTGTAAGAGAAATCTTTTAAAACACTTTGGTGGGCTCTAGAAAGCTCAGCTATTTCACTTTTACAAACCATCAAACTCTCTTCATATTCTTCCAGTTTTTGATTTTTTTCTAAAATCAGTTGCTGATAATGACAATTTTTTCCAAACCAATGTTCATTTTTGAAATAATCTCTTTTAAAATTTTCTGAACATGTCAACATTTTATCACTGATTTCATTAGTATTACATGTGTGGTTACAATTATTTCCACTCATTGGCTTTTTGTCAACAGAATTAAAATTGCAAGTTCCATCAGCACAACCTTCAAATAAATTTTTTATGGGTAGCGAACTCGGAAAGTGTTTTTTTCGAGATCGGCAGCTCTTTTTATATATTCTTAAGTCTGAATAAAGACGTTTCAAACAATTTAAACGATTTTCTAGCACGCCGTTGTAATAAATACGTTTGGCGATTTTATCCTCCATCATAACTAAAACAATTGTCAATAAATTTAAATAATCGCTACAAGTAGTTATGAGCGTCTGCAAACAAAAGCGCAGCAGTACCTCATAGAAACATTAACTCATGAAAAATTCCACCAATCAAGCATTATATAGTTTTTAATCATTTATTTTATGTATTATTATGAATTTTAATATTATTTAAGGCTGGTCGCAAAACGACCTAATTGATAGGTACATTAATTATTTTTCTTTGGTTAGCAGCCGCCATATTGGCGGCTGTTTAAGCTCCTCCAATAAATTTCCTAATTTAATTGTTTTTTTAATAAAATAAATAGTTGATAATTTTTAAAATAATATTAGCTTTTATAAATGTAAATGTTTCCGTCGTTTCTCTCTTCGGCGACGTCGGCTCTCCGGCGTCTACCAAATTTGGATGTCTGGTCAACATCAGCATTGTGTTTTCTGTCAGCCGTGGTCTCATACTTTATTGTAATTTGTTTCAGCACTCGTATCTGGTGGTCAATGGCCTTCGCTTCCCCGTGTGTTTCTCATCTGATTGCACCATGTTGTGGTTCAATCAATCAATCAATCAATCAATCAATCAATCAATCAATCAATCAATCAATCAATCAATCAATCAATCAATCAATCAATCAATCAATCAATCAATCAATCAGTCAGTCAATCAATCAACAAACCAATCAGTTAATCAATCACTATTTATTTGTATAGCTCTATTTACGTGAAGTGCAATAGCGCTTGGTCATACAATGATCGAAATGTTAATAAAATGTTTTAGTCTACGACGAAAAACAGTGAGTTAGTGACTTAGTGAGAGATGCAGAAAGAGAGTTCTAGAGAAAGGAACCAGAGTAAGAAAAAGAGCGTTTAGCAAAAGAATAGTTAACAGTAAACTCACTCTCCCGCTCGCTCTCGACGCTCTCCCGGCCGCTTTCACGCTTGCTCTCCCGGTATTTTTCTAGCTTGCTCTTCCGGTCACTTTCCCGCTTGCTCTCCCTGTCGCTTTCTTCTCCCGCTTGCGTTTCCGTTTCTGCTTTCTCTTGTTTTCCCACTCCCGCTTGATTTCTCGGTCGCTTTTCCGTTCCCAGTCGTACTCCCGTTCGCTTTTCCGCTCCTGCTTGCCACACACACAAACAGAGATTGTAACCTAAATAAAAGTTTTTGAAAAGTTTTTAAAACCTTATACACATTTTCTTTAAAAAAAAACTGGAGATCGGAGAATAAGGTGAGTTGTAGTTAATGTCGTATTTAGGGGGAAATCTACGTCATGAGCCCCCGTTTTGATTGATTGATTGATTGATTGATTGATTGATTGATTGATTGATTGATTGATTGATTGATTGATTGATTGATTGATTGATTGATTGATTGATTGATTGATTGATTGATTGATTGATTGATTGATTGATTGATTGATTGATTGATTGATTGATTGATTGATTGATTGATTGATTGATTGATTGATTGATTGATTGATTGATTGATTGATTGATTGATTGATTGACTGATTGATTGATTGATTGATTGATTGATTGATTGATTGATTGATTGATTGATTGATTGATTGATTGATTGATTGATTGATTGATTGATTGATTGATTGATTGATTGATTGATTGATTGATTGATTGATTGATTGATTGATTGATTGATTGATTGATTGATTGATTGATTGATTGATTGATTGATTGATTGATTGATTGATTGATTGATTGATTGATTGATTGATTGATTGATTGATTGATTGATTGATTGATTGATTGATTGATTGATTGATTGATTGATTGATTGATTGATTGATTGATTGATTGATTGATTGATTGATTGATTGATTGATTGATTGATTGATTGATTGATTGATTGATTGATTGATTGATTGATTGATTGATTGATTGATTGATTGATTGATTGATTGATTGATTGATTGATTGATTGATTGATTGATTGATTGATTGATTGATTGATTGATTGATTGATTGATTGATTGATTGATTGATTGATTGATTGATTGATTGATTGATTGATTGATTGATTGATTGATTGATTGATTGATTGATTGATTGATTGATTGATTGATTGATTGATTGATTGATTGATTGATTGATTGATTGATTGATTGATTGATTGATTGATTGATTGATTGATTGATTGATTGATTGATTGATTGATTGATTGATTGATTGGTAGGTTGGCTGGTTGGTTGGTTTGTTGGTTGGTAAGTTGGCTGGTTGGTTGGTTGGTTGGTTGGTTGGTTGGTTGGTTGGTTGGTTGGTTGGTTGGTTGGTTGGTTGGTTGGTTGGTTGGTTGGTTGGTTGGTTGGTTGGTTGGTTGGTTGGTTGGTTGGTTGGTTGGTTGGTTGGTTGGTTGGTTGGTTGGTTGGTTGGTTGGTTGGTTGGTTGGTTGGTTGGTTGGTTGGTTGGTTGGTTGGTTGGTTGGTTGGTTGGTTGGTTGGTTGGTTGGTTGGTTGGTTGGTTGGTTGGTTGGTTGGTTGGTTGGTTGGTTGGTTGGTTGGTTGGGTCAAAAAATAGTGCTGAATCCGGGGTAGCGATTTTCAAGCGCCCATAACTCCGGAACCAAACGTTACGTGACCCTGCGATTCAAACTCGAGTTAGAGCTCATAGACCTCTATTTTAATTTTGAGTTTGGTTTTTCAAGGTCACGTGGTTCCGGAGATATTCGACGTCGACTCCGCAAACGTTTATAGCCCAAAACAAAAAAACCACCATCTTTGAACGCCCATAAATACATATCCGGAATACATATTCAAAATATTTGTTTCCCATCAGATGGTCCCATTCAGAGGTCGTTTTTTCATGCAGAGTGCAGTCCCGTTTCGCCTGATGGGGTGGCTGTATCGTGGGTCAAAAAATAGTGCTAAATCCGGGGTACCCATTTTCGAGCGCTCATAACTCCGGAACCGAAAGTCACGCGATCCTGCGATTCAAATTTGAGTTAGGACTCATAGATTTTTATGTTCCTTTTGAGTTTGGTTTTCCAAGGTCACGTGGTTCCGGTTTCGACGTGGAATACGCAAGCGTTTTTGGGCTATATTCCAAAAGCGGAAGTGGGCGTGGTCGCACCGGAAGTAGGTCTTATTGACTCCCTTGTGCCTGTAAAATCCCAGGTCGCAGGCTATTACCGTTTCTGAAAAATCGCGATTTCGTGCTCGGATTCCTATCCTTCCCGGCCTCGGTGTCGGGTTCAACTATAGCAGACTCACCCGCGCATCGCGCCTGAAGTCCTTTACACTTAGAGTGTTCGGACTCGATTCAATTCACGAATAACAAAGTGCAAACTTACAGACAATTTCACTACATTTATCCAAAATTGAAAAAAAACCGTCATCTTTGAACGCCCATAAATCCATATCCGGAATACAAATTTAAAAAAATATTTCCTCTTCAGATGGTCCCATTCAAGTATCGTCTTCTCATGTAAAGTGCAACTCCGTTTCGCCTGATGGTGTGGCTGTAGCGTGGGTCAAAAAATAGTGCTGAATTCGGGGTACCCATTTTCGAGCGCTCATAACTCCGGAACTGCGATTCAAACTCGAGTTAAGTCACATAGACCTCTATGTTCCTTTGATTTTGGTTTTTCAAAGTCACGTGGTTCTGGAGATATTTGACGTCGACTCCGTAAGCGTTTATAGCCCAAAAACGAAAAAAAACCCCGCTATCTTTGAACGCCCATAAATCCATACCCGAAATACAAATTTGAAAATTTTTTCCCCATCAAATGGTTCCATTCAGGGGTGGTCTTTTCATGTAGAGTGCAGTCCCGTTTCGCCTGATGGGGTGGCTGTATCGTGGGTCAAAAAATAGTGCCGAATCCGGGGTACCACTTCTCGAGCGCTCATAACTCCGGAACCGGAAGTCACGTGATTCTGCGATTTAAACTCGAGTTAGGGCACATGGACCCCTATGTCATTTTTTAGTTTGGTTTTTTAAAGTCACGTGGTTCCGGAGATATTTGACGTCGAATCCGCAAGCGTTTATAGCCCAAAAACGGAAGTTGGCTATTACTGTTTCTGAGAAATCGCAATTTCCGTGCTCGGATTCCTATCCCTCCCGGATCATGTCGTATTCAATTTAGCGGACTCACCCGCGCATCGCACTTGAAGTACTTTACAGCTACTTTTCTAAAAACTTCTTCAAAAAGCTTTCCAAAAACTGTGTAGCTAATTTTTCAAAAAAGTATTTGTTTGGAAACTCCTTGGAGATTGCCCCCTGCCATCGCAAATTACATTCCGCTTACTGGTTAAGGCCCATGTGCCGTGGCACACCCTGACCGTGCCTAAATCCGTCCCTGTGTCAATAGGTTTTGTTTAATATCTAAATAACCGGAATGCGCCAAAAATATTTGCAATGTCAGAGAGGGACATGTGTTCGACAATTTTTGTTATTTGCATTAAGTTCGGCAAATATTTTTTATTTCCATCAACATAATTTCAATTCAAACGTTTGAAAACATGGGCTAGAATATTTTTCAATTATATATGTCAAGGCGTGTAGTTATATCCAGCGCGCAATTGCGGGTGGATGGGGGGACAAGTTTTCCCAAAAATTGAGGCGATAGTATATGCATTGTCCTCCTCAATAATAGTTGAAAAAAGATTACAAATTTATAATATTCTCTTGCTATCCACAGAAAACACAGCTTTACCTTTCTGAGTGGCATATCTATTTCTAAAATCCCCAGACAACTCCGGGTACCCTGCTAGTTAGTCTAATAAAACTTTTGTGTCAATGAAAAACGTGGTTAAGCAATAGGGTAGAGATACCAAAGACACCAAAGAGTACGTGCTACCAAAGAGTAGTATAGATTAGTATATTTTTATTTTTACACAATTTTACTTAACTTGATTTCTCTGTCTGTCTGTGTGTCGGTCTGTCTGTCGGTCTGTCTGTCGTCAAATTTTGCAATCGATTTTAAGCTAACTTCCCGATGAGCTAGAGACTTCAAAATTTAAACATATCTCCGAACTAATTAACAATGCATTCTATCAAATTTTCGGATCGATTGTACAAAATTTAATGAAATAATTTCTTGTGATATTTTCGTCAAACTATTATCATAAGACTAGTTTTTAAAAGTTTTTTTATTTATTTTTTTCTCATTCATTTTAATTCAATGTGCTGCCATCCTGTCACGTTACGTATGAATTGATATATAAACATTCGAGCCCATAGACTTATAATATAATATCTTATATTATAAGTCTATGTTCGAGCTGGGACAATGTTTAAGTTTATAATTTAATAATCAATGGTTAAAAGCACCAATAGAGAAATTTTTATCATATATTTTTATCATATATTTCTAAAACTACAAAATATTTTTTCAATAAATTTATATTTCGATTTTTTTTTTCAAATTTTTAAGTCGACTCAATCCAACCCACCTCAAGTTGAAAATTCTCAACCCAGCCCAGCCCAACCCATCCCAACCCAACCCAATCCAATCCATGGGTCAACCCAACCCATGGCCAGCTCTGCCTGATTATATCTCAATTTTTTTTAATGTTTTCAAGTAATTTGCAATTCATTAGCTTGTTAGCATGAATAAATTATATTCATCGATGCCTGAATAAATTATATCCATCGATGCCTGAATAAATTATATACATTGATGTCACGTTATAAAAACGACGCGAGTAGTTTTTAAAAGAGTGATTTTATTGTCAGAATTTTTTTAAAATTATATACAAGTTGTGTTTTATTAATACTTAATAAAAATGCTTCGAATTATGTTTATTATCAGTATTTTCAATTTGTTTTTCAATGGGGTTTTGTGCAAGCACATGGAGAAAGGTCTAGTTTTACAACGTTTTTATTAGGTCACCTTTTTGTCTGTCTGTTTGTTTGTTTGAGATTTTGTCTGTCCGCGAAGATAGAACATTATTTATATAAACTAGAATTCTGAAATTTCCTATATTCCTACATATTATTATAAAGTAATTGAATCATTGAAAATATTAATAAATAGCTACTTGATTTTCACTAATCAGGGGCGCAGCCAAGAAATTTTCCGGGGGGTCCGGGGGAAGTAAGGGGTTTTACTATAAAATTTACGTCTTACGAAAGACAAGGCTTAAAAAAGTTTTAGCAATGATTAGTAATAACAAACCATAGGACATTTTATTTGGAACAATAAATTACAATATGAGATTCAGCCGACGTTTTTATTGCGAATAAATGTCGATGACGGTTTCTTCATTAATGCTAAAGTCGCACTTGATGGTCATCTGTGCAAGCCCATTCAGCCTTGTCTGACTCATTGTGGTGCGTAGATAAAATTTGAGTTAAGAATAATTTCTCGGCTGTCGCAGACGAAAGGGGCAACATGGTGAAAAGTTTTAGCAGCGTATTTATCTGCGGTTAGATGGAATCTTGACAATGCTGCAGAACATCAACTGCGGTTTGTGATTTTCCGGCGGGTCTGGTTTATTTACTGAATCTCGGTTATTTATTAAGCCGAATAGTTTTTTTCTTGTATGAAACGCCTCGGGGGTGCGTAATAAAATTCAAATCGGTAATTGCTTAATAAAATTCAAATTTAGTTTACGTAACAACGTTTGAAGGCTTCAAGCAAGTTTTAGGCAGTTTTAGCAAATCTATTTTACGTTTTATGGGCTAAAAAAGTTAGGAAAGAATAAAAAAGAGAAAATGAGCGCGAGCGAGACCGGGAATGAGAGAGAAGCGTGTGCGAGAACGGGAGAGCAAGCGCCTGAATTATCGAGATATAAACGGCTCAACTCAAAAACATTTCTTTAAAAATTTTTTTTTTTATCTTTACTTGTTTATACGACAACTAGCGGGATACCCGGCGTTGCTCGGGGTTTTTAGAAGTTTTTCTAATGTTTGTCTTTCTCGCTCCCGTTTTCTTCCCCGCTTGCGCTCCTGCTCCCGGTCGTTATCCGTTCCCTGTCGCTTTCTCGCTCAATCTTTCGCACTCAGTTGCCCCCCCCTTCTATCCGATACTGCATACATACATTTTTTTATGATAGTTTATAGTCCTTTACACCAAGTGTTTTAAGACTGAATTGGCTGAGTAGGAAGCACATAAGTACTTCCTGTCGTGGATCAAAGTTTGATCTTTTTAACTGTCCCTCCTCCTTTATCCAGGCTTGGGACTGGTCGCAATTAGCCGCATACATACATACATACATACATACATACATACATACATACATACATACATACATACATACATACATACATACATACATACATACATACATACATACATACATACATACATACATACATACATACATACATACATACATACATACATACATACATACATACATACATACATACATACATACATACATACATACATACATACATACATACATACATACATACATACATACATACATACATACATACATACATACATACATACATACATACATACATACATACATACATACATACATACATACATACATACATACATACATACATACATACATACATACATACATACATACATACATACATACATACATACATACATACATACATACATACATACATACATACATACATACATACATACATACATACATACATACATACATACATACATACATACATACATACATACATACATACATACATACACACACACATACATAAATACATACATACATACATGCTACATACTCCCGTTCCCGCTCAGGCTCATTTTCTCTTTTCCACACTTTCCTAACTTCTTTTAGCCCATAAATCGTAAAATAGATTTGCTAAAAGTTGTTTGAAACTTTCAATTTCATTACACAAATTACCTTTGATGGTCGTACATAGGCACTTTCGGCCTGGAAAGTTTTTTGACCCACCTAAGCCGGGAGATCAGATTTAGAAGTCCAAACCTTATTAACATTCTCCAGCGGTTTGGATTTCTATAAAAGACTAATTCACAGTCATTTATATATATATATTGCTGTAATCCTTGGTTCAGGTTTAGGATTTTATTAATTAAAATAACAAATAGAAAATAGATGTACAAGTTCCGGTTCGAAATCAAATAACTCGAGTCACGGCCTCCATTCAACAAACTCGTGCTAGCTCCACTCCATCGATTGCACCACCACAACACGTCAAGTCGACTAGGGTTGTTTTGGTTAACAGCACGGTTCCCCTCTCAGTTAGATTTTTTTTTAAAGTTTCATGATACTTGGCGAGCCGGTTGATAGGGACAACTCTAATATTTCCTTGGTTCTTTCATAGCAACACAACCCTTTTCATTTCTGCTTTCATCATCATAATCTCCACCGCTTTCCTTCGTTCCAGGAGATGTTCTGTTTGAGAATGCAATTGCAAGTTCATCTTCATTCTTTTTCAAATCGAGTCATCGAGTGAAATCGGAAGGATTTACATCGAGAAAATCTTTTTCCACCTTTTTTTAGCTTCATTACCGGCTTCTTTAAATGCACTGCTCACAAGTTTATTACTGCTGCTGGCATTAATCTTCTAGTTTCTCTCGGATAATCACGGGCTCAATCTATTCACTATCAGCATCCTCTTTTGCCTTTTTCTCTACTATGGAACTGTGGTATAAAAGACCATATTTATTCAGTGCATCACCAACATTTTTTTCACAAAGATCTTTGAATGATTCTTTTTCAGCTGCTTTTTGAAGAAAAAGACCAAACTTCTTCATGCATGATCAGTATCAGCTTTTCTTTTTAAAGCAGATCTTTCGTCTTTTTCAATTCTTCCAAAATTATTATCATTGCTATTAAGAAAAGTTTGTGTTTCATTCACCACTTGAACATCCATCTTTGCATCCAACTCATTGTTCAAATCAGAAACGACTGGTTTGTTGACTTCCTGCAAATTCTGTTCGAGAAGTTTATCACTGACACTTTCTACAAGCATTGGAGCTTTCTCTTCTGAAGATGTCACGTCACGACTGAATTCCCGACAATTTCTTCAATTGACTTCTTCTGCTCATCCGTCGAATTTTTATCACCGTTTTCTTTAGAATTCAAAGAAGTTGGTGAGCTGCCACTAACAGTACTGATTAATACGGCATTCTGAACCTCATCAACGTTTATATCACTGCCACCATCATCTTTTATTTTCTCCCTCAGCAACAACAGCTTGTCGTGGAAATCTTTTCCTTGTTGTATTGATGCTGCCACCTCTATCCTCAAGACCTTAAATTTATTCGAAAGAGCTTTGTCGAGGAGTTCAAACTCGAACTCCCTGCCTTCTTCCACCAAACGCTTGCCCGAGACGTTGAAGCAGTTCCGACTTTCTCCCTTTTGTGTTGAGGCTCCTTTTTTTAATTCTCCCCGCAGCTCAGGCACCAACAACTCTTCGAGTGTTTTACGAACCATAATATTGAATTACAATAACGGATAACGAAACACGGCATAAACGAGATCCACTTCTGTCGTTGCGAACTGCGAGGTGAACAGGTTGAACGATTTCTTACTTTTCTTCAACTTGAACGTTACAGGGCGAAACGTCTTGCAGATAATCTTTTGAAGTACTTCAGAAAAGAAGCCATAAAATTTAATGACTGTCGTGGATAGTCATATGATAATGACAGCAACATGTCTGGTAAGTATGGGGGTATGGGGGTATGCAAGCGCTGCTCAGGCGTGAAAATCCGTTAGCTTCTACATACCTTGCACAGCCCACTCGCTGAACTTGGTTGTTAGTGCTGTAGATTGTTGTGTTCATGTTGTGAGTTTCTTCAGATTTGTTCAGGCACAGTACATTTTTTTCCGCTTCAACTCACCGATGGACGGTACTATCGGACTGTTTGTCACGTTTACCGAGAAAGAGCTTTTTCAGAGACCAGGTGGTCTGCTCGTGCCGATGCTGTTGCAGCACTGTGTGTCGGATATGAGGAGATAAAATTGACCTTTCTGGATATCGGTGCAGATGACAACCAAAACGGTACAAACCGACATGAAGCTAATTGCTTGACACACTCCATGGATACACTTGAGACAGTTTTTATGTTCATCTTATGGAACGCAATTCTTACGCGTTTCAATGAGACAAGTATCAATTTACAGTCTGCCACTTGCGATTTAAAATTAGCAATTGATTTACTGGAGTCGCTATACGCTTTCACTGACGATCTCAGAAACAGATTCAATGACTTTGAAAGCAATGCACTTACAGTTTCGGGTAACTCGGACTACCTTTCAGTGCTTGCCCGACTGCGAAAGCGTACACAGCACTTCGATGAGATGATAGTGAAAAATTCTGAGTTGAAACATTCATAGTTATTGTCAATCAACTCCAGACTTCACTGAGAGGCAGGATAGATGCATAAAAGGATGTGAGAAAGGTGTTTATAGTGTTTGCTGAATTTCGGGAACACACAAAAATTTTGACTAATACATATTCCACAGATTTAGAACCAAGTATGTTTTGTGACGAAATGTTTCAACTTGTTCACTTTGCTAAATCCCGAAACTAAAACACCAGCTTCTCTTGCTGTTTTAATGCACAAAGAAGATCGCCATGGTGCTTTCCCAAATGTTGCAATTGCGCTGCGCATATACATGTGCCTCATGGTTTCAAATTGCTCTGGAGAAAGATCTTACATTAAGATGGCCCTAACAAATAACAAGCTGCGCAGCACCATGACGAACAGACGCCTGACTGCGTTATAGCTTCTCAGCGTGGAAAGTGATGTTTTGGATACCGTATCATTCATGGACATTGTCGAACAATTTTCAAACGTTTTTAGCTTGTTTATCCTAGCCATTTATGATTTATGTCCGTCCTATGTAATTTCAACTTGTTTTGACTAAATATATCAGACTGCCAGTAGATAAAGATTAAACCAGTTAAATAAATGTTTTGCTTATCTCATCTGATTAAACCAGTTAAATGAATTTGTTGCTTATCTCATCTGTTTTTATTACTTGATTTTTTGGATACTTTAATGGCATTACTGCAATTTGTTCTCCGCTGAGTCTGCTTCAGATTCTCACACACACTCACAGGCCAATGACAGTTAGTTTATTGCCTTGCCATTGGTGTTGCTGTAATCTATACTATTGTAATTTGTGTTAAACAGTGAAGTATAGGAGTAAACAGTACATTGGGTGTAATTTTAAAAAATGAAATGCTGGGAATTACTAGAAATTTCTAATCCATATTTATTTGCTCTTAGTTTCAGAACTCTCTTATAACTCGTGTTAATTACTTCCTGTAATAATTTCATTAATTTCAGCTTTAAAGCAATTTTTTAAGAAGACTTCTGACTACCAATCGCGTTCCATTTAACAAACCCTTTCTTGTGTTTAAATTTCGAAGAAGCACTATAAAAGCACCAATTTTTAATTATGTGGCGGCATTCCTGAAATTGTAGAATGTAGAAATTCGACAGGAAAATCGATAGAGTCATTTGGATCATCTGATATAATACAATCAAGGCTCTTATAGACAATTTCACTTCCAGTAATAAGTTCGAGCATCTTAACGTTATAATATTGTCAAACTTAAAACGTGGAGCGCCTTGTACTCAAACTACGATCTGCTATTTTTTAAACAGGATAGAACGCTTTTTTGAAAATAAATGGCGCCCCACGTTTTAAGTTTTACAAAATTATGGCTTGTTCGTCATACAAATGTCCACAATTAATGCATGCCTCCATCAGATATTTTTCACACAGATCAGAGGAAAATTATTTTCTTCCTCTCAGTTCACAAAAACGTTGTATTTTAAAAAGATTTTTTTTAATTACTTTATTTTCTTCTTCTTAGTGCATTTGAATAACGTGTTTTTTACAACTTTTTATTTAGGTTACAATCTCTGTTTGTATGTGTATGTGTGTGTGTGTGGCTTTCTCTGTACGCAAATCTTGCAAGTAAAATTTAACCAGATTTTTGACTAGCTAGAAAGCTGAAACTTTCAGCATAGCTTTATAGTGGATGACAATACATGGTTCAATTAAAAAAAAACTTAATTTAAACATTTTTCTTATTTCTAAATCGAGTGTATTTGAAATCAAAGTTTGTGACGAAAAACTCGTTTTTGCTTTTATATTATTAAAGTAAATGTATACAATTAATCATAAACATACAACATTAATTTCCAAACAGACAATCAATATATATATATATATAGTGAGTGAGTGACGTGGGCTACTATAATATAAATATAAATATATATATATATATATATATATATATATATATATATATATATATATATATATATATATATATATATATATATATATATATATATATATATATATATATATATATATATATATATATATATATATATATATATATATATATATATATATATATATATATATATATATATATATATATATTTATATTTATATTTATATTTATATTATAGTAGCCCACGTCACTCACTCACTCACTGATTCTGTCACGCTTACGTAATTAGTCGAATAGACGATATCGTTGTGCACGTAAAAAATTATTTGCGCGCAGGCTTGCAATAAAAGTTATTATGCAATTGTACCTATATTCACTCTCAGTCCTAGAGATCAAAAGATTTTATAATGAGATTTTAAAAAATCCGTCATTTTTGACGGGCTATTTCTCTAGTATATATATATATATATATATATATATATATATATACTAGAGAAATAATAATTTATATATATATATATATATATATATATATATATATATATATATATATTTATATATATATATATTGTTCTAAAATCGTCAAATCGTATTACAGGTTCAAAAGAATGGTTTTGTAGTTTATTGGGTGATAATAAATAAAGCTTGGTTAATGCTACTTATACCTTCTAATATAGTAAATGTTAATTATAATACTTATCGGGATATCAATAGATGGGAAAAGTAAAACCAGTACCATAGATATAATACTACCACCTTCTTAATCCTGTTCGTCCCGAACAGTTTCGTTGCCTCAATAATATTTGGCAAGTTGGTCAACATGAATTACTTTCATCTTAGTACGTAGACCCTTTTGAATCCGGTAGATGACATCATTGACCTTTTTAATAATTCGATATGGTCTTTTCCAGTCTTGGTGAAGCTTAGGTGATTTTCCAATTTTGCGTTGTGGGTTGTAGAACCACACCAAATCATTTTCTTTAAACTCTTTCATATTTGATTGACTATCATACCGAGTTTTCATTCTGTCGCTGTCTGCCTTGATCCTATTTCAGGCTACCAAATGAATTTTGTTTAACCGAGCCCGCAATTGTGCAGCATACTGGCTTTCCAATTCTACTTTATCTCCCGGACTTCCAAACATAAGATTGCAAGGAAGTCGTATCTCCCGTTCAAATAACATTTTACTTGGGGTGGTCTTCGTCGTGTTGTGAGCTGATCCTCTGTAAACCATCAAAAATAACGGAATGTGTTTATCCCAATCAACTTGGTTTTCACCGAGCATTTTAGACAAATGCTGTTGAATAGTTTGATTAAATCGTTCCACCATACCGTCAGACTGAGGATGAAGGGGCTGTTGTGCGGGTTTTATGTATGCCTAAAACACGGCACATTTCTCTAAACAATTGTGAATCGAAGTTCCTGCCCTGATCTGAATGGAGCTCCATTGTTACTCCATAGCGACTAACCCAGCCATCAACAACAACGTTGGCAACTGTCACTGCTTCTTGATTAGGTATAGCAAACACCTCTGGCCATTTCGTAAAATAATCTATGACCACAAGAATGTACTTATTGCCAGATTTTGACACTGGAAATGGACCTGCTAAATCTATAGCAATTTTTTCAAAAGGGGAACCTTCGTTGTACTGTTGTAAATGGCCCTTTGTTTTAGCGTGTGTTCCTTTACTAGCGGCACAGGTATCACATTTTTGAAACCATTCCTCTATATCCATTTTACAGTATACCCAATAAAATCTTTGGCGAAACTTGTCCAACGTTTTATTCATCCCTAGATGTCCCCCTGATACTCCGGAGTGCATTTGTTGGAGCACTTCTGGCACTTTTACTTTTGGAATAATTAATTGCAAAACATTGGTGGAACCATCAGTGCTTTCCCAAATTATTTTTAGAGATGCGTTCACAACCCTTACGATTTAGTAGCAGGACTCAATTCAGAAATATCTTGGCAGTCAGGTTTCTTCCCTTTTTCCATCCATCTCAAAATCGGCCCTATATCATCATCTTTTAATTTTTCGTTTCGAATCACTTCATCTGACCAAGTGTCGTCAATTTGAAACCGTACCTGAAAACACTGATTATTTATTTCCTTCCCTTCCATGCGAATGCAATTCTTACATTCATCATTGCACGGTCGTCGTGACAGTGCGTCAGCATTTTTGTGCTGTTCACCCTTCGGATGCTGAATTTCAATCGTATGATTGTAAACGTTCGATCCACCTAGCTACCTGTTCTTCTGGATTTTTAAAATTTCAAAACCATTTCAAAGCAGCGTGATCCGTTCTCAACTAAAACCTTTGACTATATAAATACTTGTGAAAGTGCTTAATAGAATCATCGATTGCCAATAACTCATGTCTGGTGACGCAATAATTGGTGAAAAAGTTTTGCTGTAATAAGCTATAACCTTTTCATTGCCGTCAACAATTTGACTAAGCACTGCCCCTATTCCTTCATTACTTGCATCTGTGTCTAATACAAAATCCTTTTCAGGGATTGGATACGACAGAACCGGCATCAAACTCAAAGCTGTCTTTAACTGTTCCAACGCTTATTTACACGACTCTGACCAATCAAACGGCGCACTTTTTTCTGTAAGCTTATATAATTCTTTTTCAATGCGGAAAAATTGGCCACAAATCGTCGATAATATGTGCACAAACCACGAAAGCTTTTTAATTCCTGAGAATTTCTCGGAACAGGCCAATGGTTAACCGCTTGAATTTTCTCAGGATCGGTTTCTACCCCTTCGGCAGAAACTATATGCCCAAGATATTTCACCTTGCTTTTGAAAAGTGTACACTTCGCCCGATTTAGTTTCATACCAGCATTCCGGATCTTTTGGAAAACTTCTCCGAGATTGTGTAGATGCTCTTCAAACGTCTTCCCAACAACAATAATGTCATCCAAATAAACAAGACACGTTCTCCAATTTAATCCTTGTAACACATACTCCATGAGTCGCTCAAACGTTGCAGGTGCGTTGCACAAGCCAAATGGCATAACTGTTAATTGCCACAATCCTTCACCTATTGAAAAGGCAGTTTTTTCGCGATCCTGGAGATGTATTCCCACCTGCCAATATCCGCTCTTAAGATCTAAAGTAGAAAACATTTGAGATCCCGCAAGTGTATCGATGGTGTCATCAATTCTGGGCAGAGGGTAACTATCTTTTTGCGTGACCTCCTTTAACATTCTGTAGTCGCCACAAAAACGTAGCGAGTTATCTTTCTTCTTAACAAGTACTACAGATGAACTCCATGGACTAATGGATGGTTCAATAAATCCTTGTTTTTTCATCTTTTCAAGCATCTTTCTAGCTTCCTCTCGCTTTGCCAGTGGAAGCCTTCGGGGCAGTTGACGAATGGGCTCTGTATTAACAGTTCGAATTCGGTGTTCAACGATCTTTGTTTTTCTATTGTCTTCTTTGTCAAAAGCTATTATATCACAATACTCTTCAATCACCTTTTCTGCTTTGACATAGTCCATTGGTTTTAGTGAAGTTTTAGCGGCTTCAAGCAGTGCCTAAATTTGCGAGTACTTCATTCTCTTTTTATTATTATTTTTACCAACCACTGTGTTACATGCCAATTTGTGATCGACTGGGCTGCATACCGCAATTTCATCACCTTTTGTTATTCGCTTGTCCCATTCTGTCACATTCATAACTCTGATTGGCACGTAGCTTCCTGATTCCGTTCGTACCAGTGTTTTCCCGATCATTAATCCATGTTTTACAACTCCGTTCAGGGGCTCGATGAACCCAACAACTCTTGAGTTTTTCTCATTTTCTATTCTTGCCCAAACCAAAGATTCCGACTGAGCAGGTACAATGATGCTCTTTGTTACCAATACTCGCTTTACCGAATTCGTTTCGCTTTTATAGCATACAGGTATTTCCATATTTCCCTGTCTGAATGTTTCCATTTTTAAGTCCACTGCAAAACCCTGAGTTCTCATAAAGTCATGCCTAAGTAAGCATTCTTCCTCTTTATCAGCAACCAGAAACTGGTGCTGAAAAGTCTTATTTCCCAGCCTTATTTCAGTTTGAATTTTACCAACTACTGGAACAAGCTCTCCTGTTTCAGTCTTTAAACGGATGTGCTTTCTACTTTGTAAAACCTCTCCTTTTGCCAAACAAGGCTTTATGATTGAACAAGAAGCTCCCGTATCAATAATAAACTTACAGTTTCTCATTCCTAATCTACCATCCACAAATAAACAAGTTCCTTTTCAAAGAACGGCAATTAGCACAACTCTGCAAGGCAAATTATCTTTTACCTTCACACAATCTGATTTTTTCTTGTTGGATTGGGCCTTTATGGGTTTTCCTTGTTTGACATCATTACGCCTACAGTGATCCATTTTCTCCTGTTGGCCGGGTCTAGACATCTGAATTATAGTCTTTTTGTAGAGGTCCCGGTATTCCACAACTCCAGCAGCGTGGTGAGTTATTCCCTTTCCAGTTAATTTTTTCTTTAATAACTCTCCGGACTCGATCATCCAGTTCATCTTCGTCCTCGCTTCCCAATTTTCTTACGTGACGAGACCTATCAGATGGTTCCACAGAGACTTCATAATTTATTGCAAATGCCAAAGCTTTGTTGGGACCAGCTACGCGGGCAACCCTAAGAGCCTTTTGGGTTTCAGAGTTCTTTAAGGCCGCTATGAATCCATCCGTAATAATTGTGTTGAAGACATTTCGAGGGCACATGGGGTAACCCAGATTAGCAAGCCGTTCTATATTCGCTTCCGCAAAGAACTTAAAGTCATATAATGAAAAGAAAATACGCATAGAACTAAAAGTCACATAATATATTCCTCACACCATATCTACTCATTCCTTACTATAATAACTTGGTTTTACACATTACAAAATATGATCTACAATCAACTCAAAACAAGTCAGCGAAATAGGACCACAATCACCAAACAGCCAATGCTCATAAAGTTAAATTAATGGCAATGATATGTTTTCAGTAAACTGTATTGTAAGTAAACAGTATTAGTACTCCTTAAGGGTATTTAGAAGTATTAATAAACATAAATAAATGTGTTTTTACGTAATTGCGTATGTGTGTGTGATGAGTGGATTTATTTTGTACACATATACTACACGTATAGTAAAGTTGTATTTCTTAGAATGTCACTTGTAACGACAAACTAATAGTATATGATGTGTTGTTAACGTGTAACGCTTGTAAGTTGGCTTATGAAATTCTTTACCAATCGTTTATTTATTAAATGATATTTTTTTCTCGATTTTTCAAAATACATTAATTTATATTTTAGCGACATATTTTCATTCTACCAAACTCTATGACTCAGTTACGACTTAGTTATGAACTTTTTCAATCAATCACTTTTGAATTGTTCAATTCTCTTTAAGGATGTCCTACAATATAGATAGGCTGGTTATCAAGACACTGATGCTGAAATACCACGTCAAAGTGACTTTCTTGATTTTTTTATTCAAATACCTACGACAGAATATATGTTATGTATATGTATATAATTGCATCAAGTGCCGTTCTGTCTGATGATTTGAACCGCTGTCAGAGATAAAGCAAGAAATCCTCATGCTTCCCACCATTTGCTTCCAGTATTATTCCAGTCTCTCTTTCTCGCTCTTCTTTTCTTCTTCTTCATCTCTTTTCTTCCTCTTCTTCTTCCTTTTCTTCTTCTTTTTTTTCTTCTTCTTCTTCTTCCTTTTTTTTCTTCTTCTTCTTCTTCTTCTTCCTTTTTTTTTCTTCTTCTTCTTCTTCTTCCTCTTTCTCCTCCTCTTCCTCTTTTTCTAACCTTTTTTTTTATATCTTTTTTTTATTTCCTCACAGAAAGTACCATCCGTTCCAGGCCTACGAAGACACCGACCTTCGTCCCTTGTACTGATAGGACCATCTGCGGCAATAACGGGGACTGCTACCAAAATAGAAAACTCAATAATGACTTCTATTGCAAGTGGGTAACTCAGCTTTGGGTAACTGGGGATGATGAGAAGGGGAGGAAGAGAGTCCAGAGGGAGGAAAAAATTACCAAGGATGGCCCTGATTTTGACTTGTTTGCATAAACAATGGCTGACTTATGTCAGATTTTTATTTTCTACCCTCCAAAAAAAAATATAAAATGTTTTACTTAAAAAAAAAATCTCATTTCTATTACCCAGATTTCAGAGGAATATCAGAACAGAACTAAAGCCCTGCACGGGCCGGGTCGGGCTGTCGTATTAGGGCTTTCAAAACGGGTTGGACCGGGCCGGGGCTAAGTCAACGTAAATAACAGGCAAAAAATCTCAAGTCTGTACGGGCCTAGCCTTCAAAAACTAGCCCCCTCCAACTTTTTAATTAGGGCCGTCTTTCTTGAAAGTTCATAAAATGAAAAGAAGATATTCAATTTGTTATCATTTAAAATGTTTGAGCATTTGATTTAAATGTTTTAAGCAAACCATTGTAGTGGTCAAAAAAGAGAAAGAGAGAGAGAGAGAGAGAGAGAGAGAGAGAGAGAGAGAGAGAGAGAGAGAGAGAGAGAGAGAGAGAGAGAGAGAGAGAGAGAGAGAGAGAGAGAGAGAGAAATAAAGAGAGTTACAAACGGTGGTCGAAAGACTCTCCCCTCCACTTCAGGGCTACGGGCTAAACCCCTCCCAGTCTTCTTCTATTTTTTAATTTTCTCATTGATAAAAACCATGCTGGTTATTTAATTTTAGATGCTACGAAGGTTACAGAGGGCGCACGTGTCGGGAACTTTCATCAGGTCAGGGTTGTTGGTGTTGTTGTTGATATTATTCATTTCTTAAAAAAATGCTCTAGTTTTTACAACATTTTTGTTAGGTCACTTTGTTGTCAGTCTGTCAGTCTGTCTGTTTGTTTGTTTGAGCTTTTGTCTGTCCGCGAAGATAGAATTAAATTAAAATGTTGCCTGCATACTGCACATAGATATCTTTTTTTTATACGACAACTAGCGGAATACCTGGCGTTGCTCGGAGTTTTTAAAGGTTTTTCTAATGTTTGTCTCTCGCTCCCGTTTCCTTCCCACTTGCACTCCCGCTCCCGGTCCTTATCCGTTCCCTGTCGCTTTCCCACTCACTCTTTCGCTCTCAGTTCCCCCCCTCCCTCTATCCGATACTGCATACATACATACATACATACATACATACATACATACATACATGCATGCATGCATGCATACATACATACATACATACATGCATGCATGCATACATACATACATACATACATACATACATACATACATACATACATACATACATACATACATACATACATACATACATACATACATACATACATACATACATACATACATACATACATACATACATACATACATACATACATACATACATACATACATACATACATACATACATACATACATACATACATACATACATACATACATACATACATACATACATACATACATACATACATACATACATACATACATACATACATACATACATACATACATACATACATACATACATACATACATACATACATACATACATACATACATACATACATACATACATACATACATACATACATACATACATACATACATACATACATACATACATACATACATACATACATACATACATACATACATACATTCATACATACATACATACATACATACATACATACATACATACATACATACATACATACATACATACATACATACATACATACATACATACATACATACATACATACATACATACATACATACATACATACATACATACATACATACATACATACATACATACATACATACATACATACATACATACATACATACATACATACATACATACATACATACATACATACATACATACATACATACATACATACATACATACATACATACATACATACATACATACATACATACATACATACATACATACATACATACATACATACATACATACATACATACATACATACATACATACATACATACATACATACATACATACATACATACATACATACATACATACATACATACATACATACATACATACATACATACATACATACATACATACATACATACATACATACATACATACATACATACATACATACATACATACATACATACATACATACATACATACATACATACATACATACATACATACATACATACATACATACATACATACATACATACATACATACATACATACATACATACATACATACATACATACATACATACATACATACATACATACATACATACATACATACATACATACATACATACATACATACATACATACATACATACATACATACATACATACATACATACATACATACATTTAGTCCCGAGACTAAAACACTAGCTTCTCTTACTGTTTTAATGCACAAAGAAGATCTCCATGGTGCCTTCCCAAATGTTGCAATTGCGCTGCGCATATACACGTGCCTCGTGGTTTCAAATTGCTCTGGAGAAAGATCTTTCAGTAGGATGGCCCTAACAAATAACAAGCTGCGCAGCACCACGACGGACAGACGCCTGACTGCGCTAGATCTTCTCAGCGTGGGAGGTGATGTTTTGGACACCGTATCATTCACGGACATTGTCGACAAATTTGCAAATGTTTTTAGTTTGTTTATCCTAGCCATTTATGATTTATGTCTGTCCTATGTAATTTGAACTTGTTTTGACTAATAAATAACTTCAGTTACTAAATGTATCAGACTGCCAGTAGATAAAGATTAAACCAGTTAAATAAATGTGTTGCTTATCTCATCTGTTGTTGCCTGTACTTTCCAAGATTTTGGAAAGAATGGTGGCCCGAAAATTTGTTGGCTACATTGGGTGTAGCGAACTCTTCCCAGAATTTCAGTTAGCATATCGTAAATTCCACTCCACAGAGACTGCCCTGACACAGATGTTATCCGACATCCTCTCTGCCATCGACGGCGGCGGTCTTGCACTACTATCATTGCTCGACATGTCTGCTGCCTTCGACACGGTCGATCATGAAATTTTACTTCAACGGCTGAATACATCTTTTGGTGTCATATCTCATATCCACTGCGCTGGAATGGTTTGCGTTGTATCTTCTAGACAGAAATACAATCTTCTCCATCATCTGTACGCCGACGATTTACAGATATGTTATGGTTTCTGTCAACCCTCTGCCGTCAGCAACAAGCGCCTCCGCATTGCATTGAAGGAGAGTATCATCGATATATATATATATATATATATATATATATATATATATATATATATATATATATATATATATATATATATATATATATATATATATATATATATATATATATATATATATATATATATATATATATATATATATATATATCTTTCCTAGATAAGTGTCGGATAATTGTGAAGATAATTAAAAAAGTGTAAAGACTAAAAAGTAGAAAATATAAATAAATAAATAAACTTTGTAAAAACTAGCCTTATGATAAGACTAGGGTGCTAAGTTTGAATTTAATGAACAGATCTGTATAACTTAGCGAGCACCCTAGTCTTATCATAAGACTAGTTTTTAAAAAGTTTTTTTTTATTATATTAACTTCACCGCCGGTCTTGCTTGCTTGCCTGCTTGAATGTTTGCAAACCTTGAAAGTGGAAGTTAACTAACTCCCGCCATCCAATCGAGATTAAATTTAAAATTCGTATAGGTTTTCTCCTACTTACAATGCACTCTATTAAAGTTTAAGAAATAAATATAAAATTTTTTTTATTTAAATGCCTTTATTTTCTTCTTTATCTGAATCAAGGAACTAAAATTTTTGAATCTAAAACAACCATTACGCTCAATTTTGTTAATTACTTTGGACCTCTGGCGACTCATAAATAAACATCCATATTGTTTATTTATTTTGGAACTCTGGCGACTTATACATAAACAACTTATTACAGTCGCTAGATGGCAGGAATTAATTTGATTTGATTAATTTTAATTGATTTAAGGTCTAATTCATGTCGGAAACATTAAATTCATGTTTTTTTTTATAATAGTTTATAGTCCTTTACACCAGGTGTTTTAAGACTGAAATGGCTGTATGTAGGAAGCACCTAAGTACTTCCTATCGTGGATCATAATTTGTTCTTTTAACTTTTCCCTCCTCCTTTCTCCAGGCTTGGGACTGGCTTGCAAATGCAAGGCGGAGTTGTTTAAATTCATGTAGGGAAAAGTGGGGTATTATAGGGCCTCTTAAATACGGGGTATCCACTTTTTTATCTTTAGTATAGCGCTTTAAGAATATTAAATTAACGATATATGATATTATAGTTTACTAGCTGACCCAGCAAACGTTGTTTTATTAAAAGTTTAATGTACAAATTCTGTCAATTTAAAAAAAACCAATGTTTTTTGTCAGACCATCTTTAGCCAACACAAACAAACTGGATGGTTTGCCCTCGCAAGAACATGCCACGTATAGGTAATGGTTCGTGGGAAAAATATGGCGTGTCCAAATCTAAGCCACAAACAGACATCGTTTGGCCTGGCGACTTATTAATTGTTATTGCGAATGCCAATCTAACTGTAAATTGAATTCATTTGAATTCAATATGCACTTCTGTAGAAATTATTGGGATTCGTGGCAGCAAAACACTTTCGCCTTGGAACTTGCCTTTCAAAATGCTGGCTTCGATAATGTTTTTCATCAATTTTTTAATTACTAATCGCGTGCCATTGCACAGCCGCGTTGGGTTCAAATTCCGAAGTAGAATAACCGGAGATCCAACTTTAACTTGTAGATGATGCGGTGACATGCCTGGCAAATCCAATGAGTTCAAAAACTCTGTTGGATAATTTACGGCTTCGCTGGCATCGCAAACTGTATCAATCGATTTGTATGACACCAATTCGCCTGGCAACAACTGCTGTATCTTAAAATTTAAATCATTGACATCCACATTTTTTGCTGCAAAATGACTCTTTCTGCCAGCTACTCATGATTTAGCACTGTGGCCATGGATGATTGCTTTTTTATGTTACACATTGCTTAAGTGCTGAATGAGCTGTTTTGCCTCCATCCAATAAATTTGCTGCAATATTTGATCAAATTTCGGCGAGAATTAGAGAAATGAGAAATGTTTTCCCAGTTCCACCTGGTGCATCCAAAAAAAGAATCCACCATGTCCTTCCAAAATTGCCAGTATAATGATTCAATTAAAAAAACTTAATTTGAACATTACAAATTATTAAGAGATAGATGAAAGAAAAATTTACGATTTCGTAACACGTATTACTTGCCGAATTGACTTGCCTAACGTGACCGGGAGCGGAAGAGCGACCGGGAGCGGGAAGAGCGACCGGGAACGGGAAAATGACGGGGAGCGGGAGAGGAAGCGGGGAAGGAAACGGGAACGAGAGAGATAAACCTCTAAAATCCCCGGGCAACGCCGCGTACCCCGCTAGTATCTAATATTCAAGTACCCCATATTATCCCACCTTCAGTGGGTAATATGGGGTACTTGAATGCTACACATTAGTTAATTAATTTTTAGAAAATGAAACCATATTTGATAAAATAAAATAATAAATAAAAACATTTAAAAATTTTCTGAAAAAATGTATTTGTAAGTAGAAATAATAATTATTTATGTTTTAAAACAAATCAGACACAATTATATTGATGTTTACAAATATAAATTCAAAATGTTGTTTTAAAAAAATGTGAATATCCTGAATTATAAGGGATTTTTGAAAAAAAAACTTTTTTTACGGCTTTACTACATGTTTTTGTAATTATATAACTTTTCTACCTTAATATTATATAGCTAGAATGTTTAATAAATAAAATTTAAACGCAACCAGAGAGATAAAATATTATTTTAAATTTCAGTTAAAATGTTTTCAGATGAGAAAAGGATTGCAGTCAAAGGGTTTAAGAACTTTTACGAATGGTGCTGGCATAATTGTTATCTCAGTGGTGGAGGTGAAGAACTCTGCAAGATAAGATGTCCAAAGTGATGAACATTTCCTAAATTTGTTTATTCACGTTTCAAAATTATTTATTTTACCTAAATTAAAATTTAAAAATCACTAAAAGAGAAAAAAATTGATTGATAGAACACAGTATAGTAGTATGTGTTACCCACATTACAGATACTAAATTCAATCAAAGGATATTTACTAATTGTTTTAAATAATTTTTATTAAATCCTTTGCATAAATTTCACCGTGTTTGTTTGCTTGTTTGTTCGACTGGTTGCTTGTTTTGAGGCTTAGAAAACCTACTTTCCGTCATACAATTGAGCCAAAATCTAATTTGTTGAATTGCCGTTAATGAAGATGCATTCAAGTAAATTTTCAAATTGATTGGACAAAATGTAAATAATACAATATTAATCGACTGTTATATGACATACCAACAACAGAGGGTTAAAATATAATCCCATGTAATTTTTTTTTTGGCGGAAACTGGGTTGTGTGGATGCCCAGTTGAAAAATCTTGACTAATTGAACTGCTTATTGAACATTCTACAGCATTAGCCAAATGTGTTGACGATGATAATCTTCATCCCACATCAACTGCTTATTGAACATGCTACAGCATTAGCCAAATGTGTTGACAATGGTAATCTCTAGGGATGTCACGGGTAGTACTTTTTGGAGTTTTCGGGTTCGGGTTCGGGTTCGGGTTTGTGAAACTAGAGTTTTCGGGTTTGGGTTCGGGTTTGTGAAACTAGAGTTTTCGGGTTCGGGTTCGGGTTTGTAAAACTCGAGTTTTCGGATTCGGGTTCGGGTTCGGGTTTGTGAAACTCAGGTTTTCGGGTTCGGGTTTGTAGTTTTCCAAAAACCGGGTTCGGGTTCGGGTTCGGGTACTGGCTTATGATTTCAAATTCGTGGGTTGATTTTAAATTTACCTAGTGTATATACATATACCAACGAGAGCGATCAATTCATCCATTGGACATTACACGTATTGAATAAACTCTAACAAGTTAATTTTTTAGCTTTCCAAATAATGTGATTTTTTGGCCGAAGAAGGCTTAATTATTTTAGTTCGTTCGCGGCTCGGTCCGGCCAGATAATCAGGCGGATTAGTGGTCTAGCTTACACACTCACCAATAAAATGACCTATTTGTGTTATTTGTTACGCAAAGGTGATAATACAAAACTTGTATGGCTTGCGATTAGTATAATACGTTACCTCTTAAATTATTGTAGTTTATTAATTTTTTTCGCGGCTCGGTCCGGTTGGGTAATAAGGCGGATTAGTGTTCTAGCTTACACATTTGCCAATTAAATGACTGTGACGCATAGATCATTTATAGACTTTGCCAGTTAAAGTTTAGGATTATGCAAGATTATCTTTATAACAAAGGGTCTTTGTTACATCAGAAAAACTTTGAGTATATGAATGAATAAATATAAGGTTATATAACTGAAGTAAAAGGTTTAGAGTCATGGCTATCCGCGATTTCTTCGACCGAAGGAGGCTTAATTATTTTAGTTCGTTCGCGGCTTGAAGAAAAAAAGGGTCACTTTAGACGAAGACCCTCTTTTGTAGTGAAAAGATAACAGAACAAACTTTCCAATTTTAGCGGTGATCGCTAAACGCTACTTGGCGGCTACAGCTACCAGCGTTCCATCGGAACCGTTGTTCAGTGGTGCTGCAATTATTTATGAGCCGCTAAGGAACCGATTATCAGGCAAGACAGCAGAAAAACTGTTGTTTATGAAGTACGACTTGCCTGAAATCGGTTCCTAATACTATTTCATTTTTAATAAACTTGAAAAGTTATGAAAACTCTGTTTGTGTTGCTATTTTTAAAACTGGAATAAATATTTATTTACTAAAAAAAATTATTTGTTCACAACTCCGAGTTCGGGTATTAGGCTTATAAATTTTCGGGTTCGGGTATCAAGTTTTCACATTTTCGGGTTCGAGTTCGGGTTCGGGTAACAAGTTTTCTCATTTTCGGGTTCGGGTATCAAGTTTTCACATTTTCGGGTTCGGGTATCAAATTTTCACACTTTCGGGTTCGAGTTCGGGTTCGGGTATCAGAAAAAGACCGGGTAGTACCGAACTCGGGTTCGGGTTCGGGTACCCGTGACATCCCTAGTAATCTCTATGCCACATCAAACTCAAAACCAGCAGTGTCATCAGTGAGCAGAGATAGAGGTGAAGAATTTTTACAAGCTTGCAGCCAAAAGGAGCCTACTACTACTACGATACAGTGGCATAACGCTTGGCTTCAACAATCTAAATTTTATTTATACGTTGGATTACTGAATAACTAGACTAACAAAGGTCTGCTTTTGGTTACAAAAGTAAGCACAAAAGCATTAAAGCAGTTCAGTCCGACAGTAGAGAAAACATTTCGTTTCGATTATTTCCTTTGAAAATCAGAAACTGTAGAAAAAATGAATCCGAGCCAATCCACACAAAAATTTCCAGCTTAGCAAAAATTTCAGAGTGTTCATTCTATTTTCATCTTTCTCAATGCTCTAATAAATTGTCATCTATCAGTGCTTGTCAGAGAAGAGCAAGATGAATAGAGAATGAAAGTTCTCAAAGTCATTTGGTGAGAGTGACAAATGAAGTATTGCTGATTTATTGGCTATCAGTTGATGGTGACATTTTCACTGTTTTAAGATCAAGTATTGTAATAGCAAGCTATTTCTCAGTGATTCTAAGTTTGGATGGCAAGCTGGTCATAGCATCCCATTTGGCCGACTTGTTCTCAGGTCGGATAAAACTGATGTCACAACTAATTACAGTAGAAGTCTGATAATCCGGCACGTTCGGGAACGGCTCGGTGCCGGACTACCGAAAATTCCGGTCTATCGGGCGGTGTCCCTTCTTTTTAGTGTAGGCTTTGCCGTAAAACAAATGTACTTTGTTTTTTAACTACATACATAAATCGTAATTATAAAAACAATTAGGTTAATAATTAAACTACAAATACAGTATGCAAATACAACAAAGCTTATTTTACATTTCATATAATGTATTTACACGTACTGTGAAACTTATTTCACTTAGATTTAAAAAAGTCACGAATGTCTTTTTGTTTTCTTGACTTTTGGCGTTTAGTATAAAAATTATTTCTAATGACATGGAAATCAATAATTTCTGAAGCACTGTAGCTAGTACTAGCTTCAGCAAAAGAGATAAACTCATTTAGTGATTCTGCAGCTTCTGCCCAGCTGATTTTTTCCTTTTCTTCCGTTTTGGCACCTGAGTCACTTTCTTCAAGATTTTGAGTAGGCTGAGGGTTTACTACACTGTTGATAATGTCCTCATCGGTTAGTTCTACAGGCTTGAAAGACACACTTTTGTAGAAAACCAAAATTTTTACAATTTTCCGGAGCGATGCCGGACTATCGGGCATTTCGGCCTGTTGGATGCCGGACTAATGAACTTCTACTGTAAAATAATGTCGCGTGTCAAGTCATGGGGTGATGACGTTTACTCAAGACCATTTAGTTTACTTGTCTAGAAGGCAATGAATTTTTAAAAGATGCCCTTGACATCTTAGACGACAAAGATAGCGACGAATATAGAAATTCTAGCTTTATCATTGAACAGCTGAAACTAATGTCAAAACACAAGTTCAGTCGCATTATTCATCACAACTGCCATAATGTCATACATGATTCATGCTGCCAGTCTGGCTGCCTATATTGAACTTCTCAATGTTAAAGTTGTATGCCTTCCTTCATTTCGAACGCTGAAAAAAATTACAAGTCGAGCAGGGGCGCAGCCAGAAATTTTTTTCGGGGGGCCCGGGGGAAAAACTGATTAGTAAGGAGTTTTACTGAAAAATTTACGACCCACAAAAATCAAGGCTTAACGACAGTTTCAACAATAATTAGTAATAGAAAACCATAGGACATTTAATTTAGAACAGGAAATTACAATAGGAAATTCAGCCGACGTTTTTTCTGCGAAAAATGTCGATAACAGTTTTTTTATTACAAACTTTTATTTAGGTTACAATCTCTGTTTGTGTGTATGTGTTTTGTGTATGTGTGTGCGTGCCTTTTTCTGTACGCAAATCTTTTAGCATAGCTTTATATTGGATGACAATACATGATTCAATTAAAAAAAAATTTAAACATCTTTCGTATTTCTAAATCGAGTGTATTTGAAATCAAAGTTTGTGTTGAAAAACTCGTTTTTCTTTTACTTGTTAATGTTAAGGTCGCAATTGATGGTCATCTGAGCAAGCCCATTCAGCCTTGCCCTGTCCATTGTTGTGCGTAGAAAAGATTCGAGTCTGCGTATGGTTGAAAAGGATCTCTTAACTGATGCGGAAAAAAGTATGGTGAAGAGTTTCAGCAGCGTATTTATCTGCGGGTAGATGGAATATTGACAATGTTACAGAACATCAACTGCGGTATGTGGCCGATCTATCAATTGGGTCCTAGCCAAAGTGGGTCGGGTCGGGTCGAAAACAGGTGGGTCGGGTCGAGTGACAAAAAGAAAAAAAAAACAAGTAAATGAAAAAACGAGTTTTTTAACACAAACTTTGATTTCAAATACACTCGATGTGTGTCTGTGTGTATGTATACGAAAGATGATCAAGTTAATTTTTTTTATTAAATCATGTATTATCATCCAATATAAAGCTATGCTGAAAGTTTCAGCTTCCTAGCTAGTCAAAAAGCTGGTTAAATTTTACTTGCGAGATTTGCGTACAGAGAAAGCCACACACACACATACACAAACAAGCAGAGATTGTAATCTAAATAAAAGTTTTGTAAAAATAGGTTGGGTCGGGTCAGATTTTCTGGCGGGTCGGGTTTTCAAAAGTAGACCCATGAACAACTCTTACCCTTACTCTTACACGGCACACCCTTCAGCATCAACATTGGCAAGCATTCGGGGGGTGGGCCTCCGTGCCCCCTGGCTGCGCCTCTGACGTCAAGTAAATAGTGCAAGCTGTCTTTATAATGCATCTTATCTAAACTTACCCGTCTCAACGCTGTGAATATGAATGAAAAGTTTATGAGAGTCTCGCTGATTAGTACTGATTACATCACAGAGTTTCTGATGTACTCAACAAATCCATCTGCGAGTGATGCTAATAATTTACTATGTCAGTGGAGCTCTGGCAAGATCAGCCTTTAACTCGATTCGATGCAACAAGTGCATTATGCTCTTGATCAATTCATCCGACCTTGAACCGGTCCAGATTGGTGAAAATTCTCGGCTTCAACCTTCATAAATCGTGGGGGTTTGTTGAAGCCAAACGACTACACATTCATCCTCACTGTAAACTGCTAGAGAATCTATGAGGAAATTCTAACATCGCCAGAACTACTGAACAAACTCATGTCAACCAGCAGCTTCTTTTTGAAAAAAAAGTAATGGAACGAACAGGAACTGTAGAAGACGAGTTTTAGCTAGCAGTGGACAACTATTGCTTAAAAGACATGACCTCAAAGCGCTCATAGTACGCCGCTTTTTTTTAACTGTGTGGCTAAAAAATCTTCTCAAAAAACTGACTGGCAAAGCAAACTTTGCAAGTAAAGCAAAACCAAACAAAAAACAAAAACTTTCGAAAAAATAAAACTTTTTAAGTGCTGGAATTGTGTTAACATGTGTATATTTGTGCTAATACCGTATATACTCGGGTATAAGTCAAGAAATTTATACCTCTTTTATGATGCCAAAAAACGACTTCGACTTATACACGAGACACTGAATATACCGAAGACTTTTTGGAGCTTGCCATTTAAATAAAATAGCTTTTAAATTAAAATCTATGTTTTGTTAAACGTTTTCATTGTTTTTACATTTTTTGTAAAGACAAAAAAAATTCCCCAAGCCTGGGATTCGATACCTGCCCAGATGGTAAAGGAATCTTTCTTAAAATGTGGTCCAATGCTATGGACGGAACTGAAGATGACTTGCTATTCCAAGATGATAACGAATCAGTAACGGTAAGCGGCATTGAAGATGAAGACGAATACACAGCAGAAATGAAAATTACACAGGAACTGTATAATGATTCTGATGACGAGGCTTCAGACTTACTTAATTAATTTTTACTATTTTTTTGCCTTCAAATTATAGTCGAGCCATCGATTTTAGACGCTATTTTACCTCAAAAAGTACACTTCGACTTATACCCGAGTATACACGGTACATGTAAACTGCTGTAAAAATCATAAAAATGAAATGTGTTGGTAGTCTGTAATTGAAAAAAAAAACAAATAATAACTTGTTAACTTAGTTTCAGAGAAGATAACGCTTAAATCTGCAACTGTGATAAATAAAATAAAATATCATTAGCGCTTGTACGATTGCCGCGATAGCCCACAGAAGGCAATGAGCACGTCCAGTAGTTCTATCTACGAGTCCATGGTTTAATATGTGCTATAACTTGGATTTTCATGTGTCTAGCTAATAAACACACAAAAATAAATAATAAAAAAAAATTCTTAATAAACAACATAGATTTCAATTATTTCATACTTTCTTCTTTAGTAAGTAAACTGTAAAAATTTATTTTATTGTGCTCATAAAAGCAAGACACATGAAAATAGAACCTTTAACCACAAGCGTTCTTATTTAAAAAAATATTGAAATTTGCTTCAAATTGGCAAAGACCGAATAAAGTTTTACTTTCTTTATTTTTTACATAACACCACCATAAATTACACAAGCATCTTAAGAACAGTTAAATGCTTTTCTAATAGGGATTTTCAGTTCGACACTTCCGGTGCCTGCCTTAATTAGCTGACCTACCACAATTCTGGCCGAGGCGTTCTCCATAAGGTCATGTGAAGCTGTAGACAAAAAAAAAATAAAAGCAATGAAATCAAAAATCATGCAGATGGAGAATAAAAATAAAAATGATCAACCAACCTCCAATGGCGGCATTTTTAGTAAAATTGAGAGCCGACTCATAAGACATCTTCTGCAAGAAAGATACACTGCTTTCCAGGCCGTTCCTGCTAAAGGACTTGATACTGCCTTCGTAGGTCATATAGTCAGATATCAAAGAGAGATAGCGATGGTCGATGTCTATACCATAAGCCTTGAACACTTGCAGGAGTTCCTTTATAGAATTTATAAATCATAATGTCATCTAAACTTGCCAATACAAAGAAATATCGACAAAAAAAACAAAATAAATACACAACCAACCTCAACTAAGACCTTTTTGGCAGCATGAACTCCGAAGTCGCGGGCAACAGCCTGAATGTCGTTGGTGTACAATTCATCGATGCACAGCTTGTCAAAGTACTGATACAGATGCTAAAAACACACACACAAATTTCAACTACTACTGTTCATCTTTACGAATTAAAAAATCAAACTCGAACCATTATATTTGTTCCTTCAATTACAAGCTTCTTGCGTCGTCTTCCGAAACCTACGTTGCTCTCCTTCTGCAATTTTTCAGCACTTCTGAATATAAAGGAAGGAGTATCTTTATCTTCTATATCTTTCATGATACAATTTGTAATGCCTGGAACTTGTGTTATTGTGGCTTTTCTAATTTCGTTGTTTAACAACCATTCCAGGTTTATTTCTGAAGACTTTACTGAGAACTAAAAAAAAAACAAATAATTTTAATAAAACATTTCAAAAATTAATTTATATTTATATTAGAATTTATTTCTCCATTTAAACTAGAATTTTTACCAACTTGTAAAACGATCTCACACCATAAGCCTTTCACATTATCAAAGTCATAGGCCAACACATATGGATAATGTGAAACAGACTGAAATTAACAAAAACGTTTTCAGTTAATATGAAGTATATTACAAATAAGCAGCTTCTATTAATGGAAAATATTAAAATGCAGATCAGCTCAATATCATGTTTCTAATGGCAGAAATTCATGCACCAAAGAAATCACTGTATCATGTATTACTATTATTTTTTTAAAGTTAGTGAAAGGAGTTACGATACACTCAACCTAAGCTATGCGAGTAAACTCCTTGCTTATAGAGAGCTACACTGGTGATGCCGGTGAGATTCAAACCATCTACCTATAAGTCGACAGGCAAATGCTTTGCAGCAATACCACCAACTCAAATTTAATTATATCAACAGATACTTTGAGAAATTATAAAACTTGCCCAAATCCTGTCTTCGCGTGAAGTGAGCTTATCCGTTTTATGTTTTTTTCCTCTCTTACCAGCTACTTTTTCACTGACTACTATTGTTTCTCCGCTGTTTAATTTAATTTTTCTTTTCCGTGAAACATCTTCAGTTTCCGTATCAAATCCGCTGTCGTCATTGACGTTCGGCATGGCGGGTTCTGAAAAATAAAAATTATGACAATATTAAAGTTTTAGCTATTGAAATAAGTGTTGATCTTAGGGACTATCATTAAATTAATATTTAATGAAAATAACAATCATCCACTATAATATTGTTATAAATAAAGAAAATCTTTTTTAAAACACTTTTTTAATCTAATAAAATTATTTATTTGAAATCTTTATTATCCATAGGTTTTATACAAAATAAATGCTTTTGTTAGATCAAAAGTGTTTTAGCCCATTTTTGGAAACTATTTTCTAAAAATATGCTTAACAAAACACTTTTGATGGCTAGCTGTTGAGGAAAATAAACTTGAACACTAAACAACATAGAAAGTTCGGGTATTTTGCATTGGTCTAAAAAGTTATTCCTGAGGTGATTTTTTGTTATTTCTCTTATATCATAAGTGGAATTTTCCAAAATTTCCAGCTACGAAAAATATATTTGTCTCTTTGCTATAGTTTAATGTGATTAATAATGAATTTAAAATAATGGTAATATAAGTCAAACTTATATAATTAAAATAAAAATCTACTAACGACTATTTAACAAGTAATTAGAGATTTCGTTTGCATTTAGGCCAATGTTCACATGCCAAGAAATATTTTTTTTAAATTATGATTCATTTTAACTGCAACAAATAAATTGTAAAAAGTATTTAATTACTTTTCCAGTTGTATTTATTTATATTTTAATAAAAATAAAACTGAAGTCTCTTCGACATAAAACATAGACTTTTGTATTTTTTAAAATTTGTTTAGTCTTTAAAGCTTTAGGAGAATCATGTAATTGACCACAAGTTAACAAACCAAGTGGTACAATTGTAAAAGAACCAGTTTTTGATTATTTTTAATTAATGATGAATATACGTATTTTCGTTGAAAATTAATATGCATACAAAATTTCAGCTCAATACGAAAGTAAAAGTTGAGGAAAAATTGAATACAAGTTGTGCAAGTCACAGATACATATGACAAGTTCAATGAAAGAATGTTAAAATAAGAAAAAATCAAGTTGTAATCACCAAAGGAAAAAGACTGTTTTGAACTGCTAGCATCATTTTACTTACCACAACCTTGTCAGAAATTTCTTTCTACCCCTCCCATAAACTCAAACGTATCTATGGACAAGAACCTCAAAGTGATTTAAATTAAAATGAACTCAAATCTCTTACCATCATCAGCCTCCTGATCACTTTCATCCTTAGCATTGCCTTCTTTATCATCTTCATCCTCATCACTTTCGCTATAGTCAACTTCGCCTTCATCATCACTGGCAGTTTCATCATCATCATCATCATCTTTATTTTCATTCATGTGATTGTCACCATCATCATCATCACCATTTTTATTTCTATCCTCATTTTCATCACCCTCATCATCTGACTTTCTTTTTGATTTACCACAATTATCAACATCTGTGCCTATATGAACTGGTCTAAATTTTAAAAAAATATACAAATATAAAAATATAAAAGTACAATTATAAGAATATAATTAAACACAAAGATCTTTTTCTAAAGCTACTTAATAATTTCATTTAACAAATATCTAAACTAAATAATGATTACAAACAATATGTCACTTACTTATCTGATGTCAGGGCCTTAATGTTATGATCTATTGCATTTATGAGAGAGACAAAAAATTTGTTTTCCATGTTTTTGAGAACTTCTGGGGGCTTGATGCTGTATAGATGGTCATAAGCTGAAGGTTTTTTGACTCTGAATTTTATCTTGTACAATATCGAATAACCATCGGTTGATTTCGTTGCATGTACTTTGACAGTTTTTAAAACCTTAAAATTTCACGAATGTTGAATGTGAACAAACTTAATGAAAATTATTTCTATATAACAAAACAACTATTCTGTTCAATAATGATAAAAATAAGAAACATAGTTAATTATTTATTTTACCCGACCAATTAAAATTAGAAAGAAAAACCCAGGTTTTGTCACAAATCCCTTACAAAACATTTTTCATTTTTAAAAATTGATAAATGTAAATATTTATGGTTATGTTTGATTTTTTGTAATTTCAAAAGATGAATAAATAATTTTTAAATAATTTTTTTTAATAAATTTTAAAATTGAATACAATGCATTGTTACGAGAAACAAGCCTATACTTCAAATTTCAGCTCAATTGGATGACAGGAAGTTAGTTAATTTTCATTTTCAAGGTTTGCAAACAAGCAAGCTAATATAATGTGAAGTTAATATAAAGGATTTAAAAATCTGGTAAACAAGATAATTATTAATCAACAAAAAATTACAAACATCTTTCAAAGGAATCTTTCTGAACTTTTTAACAAGACTTTGAACTTCATTTTCGAGTTTGTCGTCGATTTGAAGCAGCGGAACTGTAATCATGGGAGTTTTGATTGTTTTACTGGCCGTCATCAAAATTTCTTTGAGCCTGGGAACTCCAAGAGTGACGTTCATAGCACCATGACCAGCAAGATGAAAAGTATTGAGTGTCATCTGAGTTGTCTGCTCACCCATCGACTGTTACAATAATTTTTTTATAACATCTTTAAACACCAATTGTGAAAAAGTAAAATACTTATGGAGAATAAATGAAATTTTCCCATAAAGAATTAATACCTGAAAAATCCTATATGAAAATAATTACAATATATAAGCTAACTCATACAAATTCTATAAAATAATATAAAACAAAGTTGATTTTAGCATGTTTTGCAATGCCTGACCAAACGGAAGGTTTTAAGGGGAAAAAAGTACACAAATAAATTCCCTAATTAACTTAGTGATAACAGAAGCATTCAACATTTGAAAACATTTTAATGATTAACTAAGAAAAAACCAATTTTAATTTATTTTCTGCAGTTTAGCATCGTGAGTGATCATGATCGGCAAACCAATCAGTTTGTTCAATGATCAGTGAACCAACCACAGCCTCTTTGTTTTTTACTAAGGACCATACATAGATTGTTGCCACTGATTTATATATAAATCCAAATTTCTATTATAACATTTACAGTAGGTTACATTTTTTACCTCTACTCTGCTTAACATGAGCCAGTTTTTAGGCTAAAATGTGAGTTAGTATGGCATCTTAATAAATTTAAATAAATTTACTTGTTAAAATGCCTAAGCAAAGCCATGTCAACCATTGGTATAATATAGAAATCTTAAGTGATGTAATAAAATTAAATAAAAAAAATCATTTCAAATTAACCGTTGCAGCCAGCAATCCTACAGCTTCACCAGGACAAATAAGAGAACTTTGATATTTGAAGTGCAGAAATCGTCTCACTTCTTCTTCTGACACTCCATTCTTAATAATCTAATTTAAAAAAAAAATTAACCAAAACTTTACATCAAAAAGCATCAATGGCATTTTCATCATCATCATTACCTCATCTGGGTCTTGTTTAATGTAGGATTCCACTTCGTTATGGAAATCTTCACTTATAGAACCTAAATAACTGGAGGGATCGAGAACAGAAATGACCGGGTCAGGAAGCTTTTTAATTTTTTTTGAAAGCCTGAAAAATTGGAAACTCGTTGAATTAAAATTCTTTTATGTTTCCACAATTTGTTATAAAATTTTCAGTTTTCTCATGTTATCAATTCGATCGCTAATGAAATGTTGAAAGGTACGCACAAAAAGTTCAATAAATTATATCTTCTCATTCTATTGCAAATTAGAACGCTTTTTTTAAATAAATAAAAAACTGACCTATTTTTTTTCTTCTCTGAAAGCTCATCAAACATTCTAGAAAGTTCATCTGAGCAAAGACGTTTCTTCTCCCAATTAGAAACATCCATATTGCAAACACTCTCCCATGCTTTTTCATAGTTCTTCCTACAGAATATCTCATAGATGGACATATTCTCAGATTCCTCTTCTGTTGCTGTCATTTCATCAATCTGAAATGTCAATTATGAAAAAAATAATAAAATCCATCAAATTCAGAATTATTTAAATTACAATAAACTTAAAAGAAAAATTCTTAATTATATCTGTTTATGAGAATCAACTAGCAATGTAGAAAAAATAAACTGATTTAATATGAAAAAATACCTCAGTCTGCATTGGAAATGCTGTTGTTGAATCAACTTTTGTTAAAATTTCATTCATTGTCTCCTTTTTAACAACTGCATCTCGGTTTGAAATCAACTGTCCAAAATGCTTCCTGGCAAGCAAGGATATCTTAGTGACATCTAAACCATCTCCACCATATCTGAACTGGAAACAAATAAACAAATAAATAATATATATATATATATAAATTCATACAACAACAGAAATGTCTATAAAAAATCATCTTGCAAAATGTTTATTATTTATGAGCGAAGATCCTTACTTGTATAATACTGCTATCATGGTCTCTAATCGTTCCATCAGAAGCAACCATCAAACTTTCCATATGCTTGATGAGACACCTTTGAAGATAACCACTCCTACTTGTCTTCACGGTCGTATCAATCAGACCCTGAAGTTGACAAAAATTACATATTTAATGCACCTATATCATTTTAACTTGAGAAATTGTAAAAACAAAATTAAACTTTGCTTAAGCCAATTTAAAAAAAGAAGTCTCATAAAAGAAAAAGTTAAAAAAATACAAATCAACTAAAAAAAGCAACAAATAAACACAAATCAACTAAAGAAGCACCAAATATAAATACAAATCAACTAAAGAGGCAACAAATATAAATACAAATCAACTAAAGAGGCAACAAATATAAATACAAATCAACTAAAGAGGCAACAAATATAAATACAAATGAATCAGAGAAACAACAAATATAAATAAAAATCAATAAAAAATGTTTACATCATAAAAAATACATTTAAAAAAACAACGTTTTTCTTGCACCCTAAAAACATTAAAATAATATTCCTATAATTCATTTACAACGGAAAACGTTGTGGCACATTATTTCTTTATAACTATTTGTTTTACTAAAGTTTTGATGTTGTAGCCTACATGCGCCTGCAACGTTTCTTGTTGTAAATGAATTATAGGAATATTATTTTATACTTTTTAGGGGCAAGAAAAACAATGTTTTTAAAAAATGTATTTTTTATGATGTAACAATTATTTTCTACTTATGCAGTAGTGTGCACACAGTAGTTAGCATGCATGCGATACGCACATATATGATAGCAGTCTGAGCCGATCTCAAACAACTTAGAAAGAAAAAACGAGAGAGAGAGAGGGAGAATAAAGTCGCTCGCGGGATCATCGCAACTGATCCCAGGACAACTGATCCCAGGACTACTGATCCCAGGACAACTGATCCCAGGACAACTGATCCCAGGACAACTGATCCCAGCACAACTGATCCCACGGACAACTGATCCCATGGACAACTGATCCCACGGACAACCGATCCCATAGACAACTGATCCCATATTTGCATCATTTTATATTTCACTGTTTCTGCAATCAATAAACTGATATTAACATACATAATTTCCGATTTCTGTTTGTATGTACGAATGTATGTGTATGTATGTATGTATGTATGTATGTATGTATGTATGTATGTATGTATGTATGTATGTATGTATGTATGTATGTATGTATGTATGTATGAGTATGTTTGGATGCTGTAGTGATGGTCCTAGTCATGGACTCCTAAATAAGCCGATAAGAATTAATGTTGGAGTGTCTTCATTAATTCATTTAATTCATATCTTCGAAAAAAAACAACTTCTGAAATGAGTTAAACTCTATTATTTTTGGTTTGGCACGGTTCCATTTCTCATTATGAACTTCACGCAGAAAGGAGTGAAACGATGAAAAGTAATACGAACTTGTCAATTTAATTTCGACTGTGTATCGTGCCCTCGTGCGCTTATACTAAATATTATTTCTCCGTTTACTTACTGGAGTAGCCAGTATCATTATCACCACCACCGTTGTCGTATGCAGCCAGCCATCGTAAGCTGGCTACGTAAGCATCATCACCACCACCATTGTCGTCAAAAAATGAGTTAAAAAATGAGTTGCTTATGTCTATGGGATCAGTTGTCTATGGGATCAGTTGTCCATGGGATCAGTTGTACGTGGGATCAGTTGTCCATGGGATCAGTTGTACTGGGATCAGTTGTCCTGGGATCAGTTGTCCTGGGATCAGTTGTACTGGGATCAGTTGTCCTGGGATCAGTTGTCCTGGGATCAGTAGGCACTAACCCGTCGCTCGCGAGTTGTTAGCATGCGTGCGATGATGCGATGCATGCAGGAGAGAGAGAGAGGGAAAAGGGGACAGAGAGTATAAAGTCAAACTTTCAAACAACTAAGTGACCTAATAAAAACGTTGTAAAAACATCAAATATAAATATAAATTATAGCCCATTTGAGAAAATAATTTCTTAAACAAAACACCAACATCTCTTCCAGCCATAGAATGGAAGAAGAATTCAGCAGGACCGAGCCCAGTAAGGAAGCGGTCTGTGATAAATCCACTTGCTCTGGGACTGATGTCACAAGATCTAAATGGAGCCAACGTTGTTCCAGAGTACATCAATGGAGGACGACTCCCTTCCAGATCTACCTGACCCAAAAGGCAGGAAATTTGCATGCAGTTCACCTGTGGAAAATTAAAAATCCATGAATCATTGTAATCTTAATAATCGCTTGACATATCTACCCAGTATTATCTTATTATGAAACTCCACAACACTTTATGAAAACATTACATTTCAAATAAGTGATTTCAACTCATTTAAAACTTACAATGCTTCCTTTGGCTCCGGACATCACCATGAGCATGAGAGCATTATGAGGAAACGACTTTGAAAGATTCTGCGGCCAGCACGAACTGTGGAATTAAAAACTCACAATAAAATTTATGCTATTTACGAAAATGTAAAGAAAATCAATCAGGCATACTCTTTGATACGATCTTGATACTTGTTCATTAATCCGTTCATCGTTCTGTCGAGAAGCATGAGTTCCGAATTGTCACTCGAAAACATCATTTTTGTGTACAATTCCAAAACGTTTTCTCCGACATCGTTGAAAACCAGACTCATCGCCTCACCCATCATTTTCTCACCTGAACTTTGAACTTCATTGATCTCTCTTTTCCTTCTTTTGTTACCCTGTTGGAAAACAGTACAAATTTTCGGATCAAAGCAAATGAGAAAAAAACATTAAACTTGAAACAATCAGTAGATTTAAAATAACCAAACCACTAAATAACATTCAGTTAAGCCGGCTAACCTTATCGGTAATCATAACGTCGGCAATTCCCATGGTAAAAGATTGTTCAGAAGAAAGGAAGTAAGTGAACATTCTAGCTAGACATGATAACAATTTGCTTGCAACCTCTCCACCATAAAGCTGTAAATCATTAAAAAAAAACATACAATTACAAGTCCACATTGCATCTGGATAAATTGAGAATAGAAAATGCAGAGATATCGTATTATAAAAAAATTTAGATTACCTCGTAGCACCAGTGAACAAGACCATCAGCTGATGATCCAAACTGATTCTTATCCAGAACTCCGCTGAGTAACTCTCCTGCAATTATCAGCACATCACTCTCTGTCAACAGATTGCCATCATTTTCTGTCTTTGATTTGTTCTTTTTCGACTTGCCGTCCTGAGGTCCCCAGCACTGTTAAAAAACATTAATTTAGATTAATTTTAAAATAGTTAAATAATAAAATAAAATTTTAAAAAAATCTTAATACAAGAACTTAATTTTAAGAACTGCTTAATTCTAACCTCCTTTGGAACCTTTGATTTGTGCTTCATGTTGAGAGGTGGTTTTCCCTCGGGTATAAGATTTATTAGCAGAGTACTAAAAACCTGTTAGAGTTAAATAATATCAATTTTATGGTTTGTCTTTCAATCCTCTTTGCAAGCACAAATGTTACATTATTAGAACAATTGTAGTATATTATATCCACTTATTGTGATGTCAAGATGAATTTTGAACCATGAATTTATATATATATTTGTTACTTCTTTATGTGAATAATGCGAACAAATAGACAACTTATGACCATAACTTTACAACAGTTATAATGTTAAACAAATTAAGCTTCACAAATCACCTGCTTTCCAGACCACAACGTTATTGGTTTGATTATACTTGGTGGCAACAGTTTAATTTTCTTAGCAAAATTAGCAGCAACGAGACCGGAGAATACGAGGTCGTAATAACTCTTTCGAGTGAAATATCTTCCCTTTACAGTCATCAAAACACCAGCTATGACGTGATCCTGGATGAGACCTGCAATTGGTTTCCCATCTTTCGGCACCAGATATTGTTCGGTAGAAGTGACTGGAATTTAATTATAGCAAGTTACAAATTCCGGTAAATTTAATTAATATGAAGCGGTACCATTCTTATTAAAATTTGATCTAACACACCTAAACATAGACCCTCAACTCTTGCACATTCATCCTGGGGAAGATGAGCATTCATTTCATCTCCATCAAAATCTGCATTAAAGGCTTTACATGCACTGTAATTGATCTTCAGAGATTTTCCTTTTTCAAGAATTTTCACCTGAACATAACAGTTAAATATATTTTAGCAATATAAAAAAATATTCTCTAAAAATAAATAATAACATAATGATTTACCATATTTTCTTGGTTTAAAATATAATAAAACCATAAAAAATCTTACTTTAAATCCTTGCATACTCGGTTTGTGAAGTGTTGGCTGTCTGTTCAGTATAAGAACATCTCCGTTCCTCAAATGTCTTCTTACCTAAATTATTATTTTTGCACATAAAAAACTTAAAATAAAACAAAAACAAGAAAAAATTAAAAAAAATTACTTTTTTGAACTGATGTGAATAATTTCCATCTGTAACTGTCGGAGTGAGAAGCTGATTAGCCACACCCTCTCTTTCAACCACCGACTTTGACTCTAAATATGTCGATCGGCCTGTTTCTGATATCACCGAGAGTGCCCTACACAGAAAATAAAAGTGTAAATACAAATAATTTATCTAAATCAGAGCAACAACAAACTGTACAAAAAATATTCAACAATATGAAACAGTTCTGCTTTGAAATAAAATATTCAACAATATGAAACAGTTCTGCTTTGAAATAAAATATTCAACAATATGAAACAGTTCTGCTTTGAAATAAAATATTCAACAATATGAAACAGTTTGAAATAACTGACCCGGGGAATTTATTCGGCCCGTTGATGACGGCCAACCGCATGTCGTGAAGGTTTCTTGGCAGCACCGTTTCATCGTAAAACAATTTCATGGCAATATCTTTCGGCACACCAACTTCGTCACAACCCATGTACGGGTCGGGTGTTATGACCGATCTTGCCGCATAATTGACTCTTTTTCCCATGATGTGCATTCTCATCAAACCTTCTTTTTTTTCTAAGATCTATTTTTTTAAATTAAATGTATTTAAAAATATAATGCAATAAAAGCCATCAATTTATTGACAACTTACATTTTTTATTCCCTTTCCTTTACTTTTTAATATTTTTGCAAGATTGCTATCCATAACACCGTTAACAGCAAATTGCAAATTTTTCCATTCTTCATCAAGCTTTTCCACAGGTTTCTATGAGAGCAAGAGAACAAAATTTTTAAATGAATTTTCCAGTGCAAATGAAAAAGTTTGATTCCTTGACTTACCTTCTCAGCAATAGAAGTCTTTAAGGTAATAGCACACTGAACAACAAGATGTAAACTTGTAGTCAACTCATCCTCAGATGTCATCTTTGCTCGGAAATTTGGCTGAAATATTTTTTTTAAATAAACAATTCATCACAAAAAATAACTTTGTTTAAAACACTTTTATTATATTTCAACCAAGAACTAATAAAATAGATTTAAACCTGTGTTTCATTATGTATACAAACAAAAGACAAAAAAATGGTCTCTGCTAAGGTTAGAAATGAGAAGCTGAGCACTATAAGGTTTGAGCAAACGTCTTGTAGAAGAATGACAAAGTGATTGCTATTTCATTATGAAATAATAATGCACTATTTATTATCAATTAATTGACATCATAAATATTTTTATCATTTATCCTTAATTAGAATCCTGTAGTAATAAATGAAAAGATGGTTCTGCTTGGATTTGAACCCAGAACCTCAAACCTCAAAAGCAGACTGTCAAACTAAAACAACCAACTTGAATTAGAATTGATTGATTTTGTAATCAACCGATGATTGATGATAAATAAAAGCATTAAAAGTAACGATTACATATAGGAAATTAATGAAAAATAATCATAAAACACCAACTGGTCTCGATCTGTTGGGAATTGCAAGAACCGAATCAAGAAAGAAGATATCAGTTGGATGATGATGACTTTCTGCTTGGTTTTGAATGTCAATCTCCATTAATTCATTTTTTTCCTCTTTAACATATATATCTTTGTCTCTCATGAGCATAGGAAAAATACATTTGAGAACTTCTGATTCATTATCCCACAAGTCTCTTAAACCCTTGCGAACTTCAACCGGAGTCATCGGATGGGCCTTTAAAATTGTTGGACGTTCACCTATTCTATATATATAGCAATTCAATAATTAGTATATATATATATATATATATTATTTATATTTTAACTGAGCATGTCTAAAAGAACAAAATACGTTCACAATTATATATATATATATATATATATATATATATATATATATATATATATATATATATATATATATATATATATATATATATATATATATATATATATATTAAAGGAGGTTTTGTACAATCTAAAAAACAGTTTATTATTTTCCAATTTCTCATCAAAAACTAGAAAAAAAATAACAAGAACCCCAGGCAATGGCGAATAGCCTGAAATTTTAGCTAGTTAGTAATAAAAACTACTTTGTGAAAACATAAACACATTGTAATAAATACAAAGCAAAAGAATAAATTGCTTACTTTTCTAGCCAAGCAAGACTGCAATGATTAATAATTCTCACTGAACGTGATTTTTCCTTGCACTGGTGACATCTGGGGTTTTTGGTCGAAGTGAATTGTTTATAAAGACCTTCTCTAACACCTTCTATGATTTTTGAAGGAGCTATGTCATCATTTGAACCTACAAAAAAAGCAGAACATTATGGTACAGAAAGTCAATGAGGGCTTAGAGAGGGCTAAGCCTATGATGGGTAGATGAATGTATGGAATGTCAAGTACTCTTTGATAAAAAAAGAATATAAAACTTTATTTTAGATGTTAAAAAATCCCATTGTTAGTTGTTGATCCAGGTGCACGCTTGTTGATACAATGCCTAATGATATGCCGTGAGTCTGAAGTGTATGACGTTGGGAGATTTTTTAAGTAGATATAAAATAGTATTATAAAAAATAAGTTTTTAAAATAAAACTAGCAGGATACTCGGCGTTGCCCGGGGGTTTTAGAGGTTTTTCTAATGGTTGTCTCTCTCGCTCTCGTTTCCTTCCCCGCTTGTTATATCGTTCCTGCTTGCTCTCCCGCTCCCGCTTGCTCCCACTTCCGGCCGCTTTCCCGCTCCCGTCGCTTTCCCGCTGCCGGTCACTTTCTTTTTCCTGCTAGCTCTTTCGATCTTGGTCGCTTGGTTCTTCGGGGATTTTCAGAGGTTTTTTAGAATCCTTTTCTCTCTCGCTCCCGTTTCCTTCCCCGCTTGCTTTCCCATTCCCGGTCACTTCCTCGTTCCCGGTCGTTTTCCCGCTCGTTCTTTCACTCTCAGTTGCTTTTCCGTTCCCGCTCATTTATGTATGTATGTATATATATATATATATATATATATATTGTTCTCGCTCACTCTCCCGCACCGCTCATTTTTGAGCGATTTTAAATTTTTTTCACTAAAACCTCCCACCATTGACTCTCAAGGTTGTGTGAAAATTTCATTACGATCGGATGAATAATATAGCAATGCATGAGTTACATACAGAAAGGGTAATGTTTATATATATATATATATATAATCAAAAATATGTCTAACCGGACAGAAGACATTTATCTAATTCTTCGCGAAGTTGCAAAATCTCTTCGCCTTCTATGCTTATATCTTTATCCTTCTTATTCTTTTTGGTAGGACAGAATATTTTAGCTATTTCAGCAAGTCTCTCAACGTTTGAGACTAATCCCATACCTAAAGCTTGCATCTGCTTTACAAACAGCACACAATCTTTTTTTTGCTTTAACAACACAGGACATTTCCAGCACTTGAGTTTTAAAAGCTAAGAAATAAATAAACAGATATTTAATTTTAAAATTGTATGATTTTCAATATTTAACATTTGATTTTAGAGCTGCAAAGATAATACATTGGCCAATATCGGTAATAAAATATCGGCCAATAACTTAAGCTTGTTAGTTTATTAATAAGTTTAGCACATTGTCAAATGATAAATAACATCACATTGTTACTGCTATAATAAAATGCACTATTAGCCAATATTTGGTGCACATTTATTTAATTTTGAGAAATTTGAATAGACAGACTTCACTTATAGTAACAGAAAAGTATTGTTATACACAAAAACTGATGACATAGATGGAACCGCAACAGATGAAACTTACTATAATTATTATTTCACCAGTGAAGTAGTTGTGAAATATAAATACAACAACTTTTCATAACAATGAAGCAATCAAATAAAACAAACAGCCTTCACTGGCCAGTCAAGCCTATGACCTCATGTGTGCTAATACAACTTCAAATAAGAAAAAATATTCAAAATTTTACCTTCGCTAAATGTTGAAGCATCAGCGGTGCATATACGGGCAGAGGAAGGTTTATGATGCCAAAATGACCGGGGCAGATGCCTGCTTTTGATCCTGGCCTTGATGCGAACGGCAATTCACACGTCGGACAATGCGGCAAAGATTCAAGACATCCTAAATGAAAAAAATAATAAAAGCTTCCTTATTACATAAATTAATTTCATTAAATTAACTGAGTATGGTGTCACACAAATAAATCATGAAGTTATTTACAGATTTATTTAATTATGTTAATCTGCATCCATTAATGTCTGAATAATAATTTATCCTCCAAGGCTCAGTGGCATGAATACTTTAACACACCTTTAAGAAAATACTTTTAAAGCTTAATTATGATGGCATGGACTAACAGGCAGCAAGCAGCCCTTCGGATTCATGCCAACTATTCATCAGATGCTTCACAAGTGCATATGTTGTCATTGAATAATAAAGATTAATTAAAACAAAAATCTACCGAAAGCTGCGTCATACAGCCCATTCTTTTGTGAATTGAAAAGAGCATCAAAAGATGTTGTGTTAGTTATCTCTTTTACAGCCAGCTTTTGTCTTTCATCAGAAGTCATAGGCACGAGGCGAACGCCTTTTATGTGGTGGAAAGGCACCAAGCCTGGTTCATACATTTCTAACAGTTTATAACAGTTCTAAACCTGTATGAATTATTTATTTTTAAATTAGCCAAAAGACAAAACTCTAAAAAATGTTAAAGTTTTACTTTGATTAATTTAATAAATGCGCATTAATATGTAATAAATGTGAGCAATCATGAATCATATACTAATTTTATTGACAACAAAATAAAATTCATTAAGTGATAATACAAAGAATAAAAAATATTTAAAAAAGATTAAATAATTTTATTAATGGCTAATATGAAAAAATAATTTCTTAAAATTTGTTTTCAACAAATATGTGAACTATTAAAAAAAAATTTTATACTGCCACAAAAACTTTATATATATATATATATATATATATATATATATATATATATATATATATATATATATATATATATATATATATATATATATATATAAAGTCCGGGGGGGAAATGTCTTACATTTGTCGTATGCCCCTCCGATGGGGAAGGGTTAGAAAAAACTTAGTAACATGATTGTTAGCCCTGCACATCTAATTCTCTCAGTAAATAATTATCACAACTTTACCTTAATATTTGAGATAAAACCTTTTTTAATACTAATCCGCAAAAAATCAGCAAACACTAGCGATATTACGATTTAAACAAATTTTGCAGTTTTTGTGTGTGTGTGGCCTGAAGTAGGACTCGAACCAAGAGGGCACGTTGTTTTTTTGGTCCAGGCTCACGCCTTCTTACCGCTGTACTCTTACGCTTGACTCCTACTTAGAGCAGAAGCTACAGGGGTTAACACCGGGATTCACTATCGAGATCAATTTAACAACGCGCCCAGACTGTCAAACCGGCAACACCGCCTTGCATTATGCAAATGACCTTACCATCTGAGCCACAAAATCATTGCCAAAAAACAGAACTTAATCAACAGTATAGATCAGATTGGTGCAGTGGTAAGATAAATGATGACATCGACAAATATGCTTGTCAATATTGTGTAATTTTCCAGCAAGGTCAAATCTCACTAGGTGATAAACTTGCTGTTTTTGTTAGAAAAAAAGAAATTAACATTTCTTATTTATTAGTCGCTTAAAGTAAAACAAGTTTTGTATAAAAGCAATGGCGTAAGGAGAAACAGTTAAATGAAAGCATAGGAAAATAAAACTGTTGTGAAAATAAGTAAGTATTTAGCAGTACAGTGGTACTCCCATTTACGATGGTGTTCTAGACAATAATTCCAGCTACAAAGAAAATGCTCTATCTAAGTAGGCATGATGCGTTTGAGGGATGAGGAGCGAAGTTCGAGTCTAGCGGGATAATCTGAACATACATAGAGTAAGTGACTATAGTTGCAATTTTTACAAGAAGAACTAAGAAAATTATTTATATTACAGGCACTATTTATACTTTACTAGCGGAGTACTCGGCGTTGCCTGGTGTTTTAGAGGTTTTTCTATCATTTTTCCTGTTTCCTTCCCCGCTTGCTCTTCCAGTCGCTTTCCTGTTTATCCTTGCCCTCCCGTTTCCAGTCACTTTCCAGTTCCCGCTTCCTCTCCCGTTCCCTTTCCTGATCCCCTTGCTCTCCCATTCCTGGTCTCTCTCCCGCTTCCCTCCCTTTCCCACTCCCATCGCTTTTCCGTTCCTGCTTGGTCTCCTGTTCCCGCTCTTTCTCCAGTTCCCCGTTCGCTCACCCACTCTGCTCACTTTGTGACTGATCTCAATTGTTTTTTTTTTCACAAAAACCTTCCTTTATTACTCTATCGACTTTCGATGTTGTGTGAAAATTGCATTACGATGAGATGAATGGTGTAGCAATGCATAAAGTACATACATACAGACATAATGTCATTTATATATATAGATTAAGTTTCAATTATTCTTATTGTAATGAAATCTTTTAATTTGGTTTTATTTTGTATTTTATAATAATTTAGCTATTTTTGATAATATTATATTGAATTCTAGCTAACATTGTATAAGCCTAATTATTAGGCCCTAATACATCATGCAATTTGTATTGAATTGAAAATAAAATGTATATATGTATGAATGCATTCTATTTTGAGTTGAGTTTGAGTTCACACATTGAAAAGCAGGAAGGTTTGCTTTCTACACAATTTCACAATGGATCACAATAAGGTTCACATTTTAGATCACGTTTTGACGGTTTGCGGATCGCAGGTTCGCGGATTGATTTTGACTAGTTTTGTTTTGACCAACACCCTGGCCCTGGGGAAATATAAACCAATCTTTATATTCTACAGAATAAAAACGACCAGTGAGATGAGCAGACGAGGTAGAATGCAACTAACTGACTTCAAAAGTTCTTTTATTGACTGATGCGGTATTTAATAAAAACGAACGTTGCGTATGTCGTACGCGGGGAACGGACATTTCCCCCCCCGGACGTTCCCCCCCCGGGTAGGACATTTCCCCCCCTGGAGAGAGAATATACTTTTATAGTGGGGCAGTATAGTTGGACTTGCTGACGTTTTTTGAAGAAAATCCATTGGTTTATCACCTAAATAGTTCATTGCATAATAGTATAGATAATATAAATTGAGGCAGTATCATATGAGTAATTGTATGTAATCAATTTTATTGTGGCTTAAGTATTTCTCTTTCAATAAACTTTTTCATTCTACTTGGATAAGATCAAAGTGTGGTGGGCACGTCGAACTTACGTCGGAAGCTGCCATTGTTCCCGCCACCGCTTTGGAACGTTCATGAAGCAACTTTAACAGGGGGTGATCGAACCAACAATATATGCGAGTCCTGGAACTGCGGGTTTTCTAGCCTTGTTGGTCATCGTCACCCCTCATTGTGGACGCTCATAGAAGCGCTTCAGCAGGACGAAGCATTGGCGTCAATCTCAATCCTAAGAGAAGCTCGAGGAGAACCACCAGCCAAGAGAGTAAAGCGATCGACGAAGGTGCTTCAATCGGCTCTTTTTTCGTTAACGGATGCACGCCGAAAAAACATAAAAAAACATTGGAAGACGGTCTAGGACACATTTTTGTTTTAACAATATTTAAATGTAACCAATAAATGTTTAATAATTTAAAAAGGTTTTTGTGTTTCTTAGAAAAACATGTGAAATTTAACTCTGCCTTTTCCTACCTCGTGGGGTGAGAATTATCATACTCATGGCGGGGGAATGTCCGGAGGGGAATGTACACAATTCACGCACACACATATTTATGGCATGCAAGAAAACACTCTTGCAAAACCACAAATTCATACTACTACATTACCACAGGAGGGGAAATGTCCTACCCTAGGGGGGGGGAATGTCCAGGTCCAGGAGGAATGTCCTAGAGTCTGTCGAGGGGGGGAATGTCCGGGGGGGAAATGTCCTACATTCGTCGTATGCCCCTCCGATGGGGAAGGGTTATAAAAAACTTCATAACATGATTGTTAGCCCTGCACATATAATTCTATTAGTAAATAATTATCACAACTTTACCTTAATATTTGAGATAAAACCTTTTTTAATACTAATCCGCAAAAAATCAGCAAACACTAGCGATATTACGATTTAAACAAATTTAGCACGCAGCCTTGTTTACATTGATATAATATCAAATAATAATAATAAATTTATTAATGCTAAACATAGATATATATCTATGATGCTAAATGATAGTAATGGTCAGCGGATTAAATTAAATATTTGATTAATTTTTAGTCATATATACATATATATATATATATATATTTATATATATTTATTGCGTGCGTAGTTTGGCGTAATATTTTCTTTTAAGCACACTCCGTTAAAAACAATGGCCCACTTGGCGTTTATCAATTTTTTATAGTGCCCTCGATTTTGCGGTAATTGAAAGACGTGAGACTTGTTTCAGATGTTTTATTTGGCTGCTTACTGCAGTTTCGGAAACAGAGCAGTGAACATATGTTTGGGTGTCGTCGGCATAGCTGTGTCCCTCGAGTCCAGAACGATGAATAATTTCAAGTAAATCAGTGGTGTACAATAGAAACAGTAGTGGGCCCAAGACTGATCCCTGGGGCACTCCACTACTAAGCGACACGGACAATGACAAGTTCCCACCCACACTCCCACATAGCACACGACGTCGCGCCGACAATCGGCTGAGATCCGGCAATTCGTCGTAAAGGCGACGATAAATCGCCGCAATCGGCCCGATTGTGTTTTAGTGTCGTTTCATGTTTACGACGGATAACCAGCATCATTGCGCTATCGTTTACGACACTCTGCCGTCATCGTTTTTGACTCGGTAAACGGCGCCTTGCCGACAATCGGCTTTAGACTGGCAAGTCGTCGTTACGGCAAACGATGAATTACCGTAACTAAGCCGATAAATCTAAATCGTCGTAGACGACGCTTTGCCGATAACATTATTTATGATTATATATACATTTAATAATATAATAAATATATATTAATTCGTTAACGAAAAAGCGCAAACTTATTTGATTGATTAAGGAAAAGTTGTACATTAAGCATATATAAATAATTAATAAATTTTTTTGTCTCTCTTAATTCTTTTAGGTCTTTGTTATTTTTGGAAAGCGCGCGGGGACATTTTGCTTTTTATCTTGTGGATTTTGTTTGCCTTTTCTAATATATTATATATTGTTATTTCATGCATTATATAATAATAAGTTTTAAATTGGTTTCATTTTTGACAATATAATAGAAATTTTTTATCAGAACATTTTCTGATATATAGATGGTTGGATATATTTCCATTAATTAATAAATTTATTAATTCACTAATTTCTGCTAACTACAAACTTAAAATAATCTAAATATTGAAACAAGATGGGAAAACTTCTCTATTGAATTCTGCAACTGTAATTGGAGATACAATTTTAATTGACAGTTTAACTCTATAAATGATGTTTGTATACATAAGTAAATAACAAAGCAAAGAAAAATAATCAGCCCAAACCTTGTGTTAGTTTTAGTTCTAGTAGCTAGCTGATCTAGCTCCAATAAAAAGAATTTAAGATCTAAGTTTTCCACACAATAAACAATTATTCCAGCCAAATATAAAGTAGTTCAAAAATTATTCCTGGAAAGCTACCTCAACTGAAAATGCATGATTTGAAAACTCATTTTCAGGAAATGAAATTGAAGTATTTCTTAGACAATGACAGATGGAGCTGGGAAAAATAGATTTTAAGTTGTGTCTCATTAATACTGACATAAAGGCAGCACCTGATAGCCCAGATAGCCTAATTATTGTATAAGTGGTAAATGTGAAATTTTTAAAAAAAGCATATGCTCTTTTAAAAGTTGTTGATGTTTTAAATATGAGCTACATTGTATCTGCCTGTAAATATTGCTATGGTAAAGTTTGTAATAAATCTCTTCATACTGATAATCTTGAAGTAGATATGTTTAAGGGCAATATATGTGAAGGCCTGTATGAAAAAAACTGTTAAAATCGATGAGATACTATTTTAGTTAGGCTTGCCCAAAATCAGTCTTTGTTGTTGGATGTATTTATTCTTTAAATTGGCAAAAAATTTGATGCTCTTAAAACAGTTTTGAAGGTTCTTGTATAAGCTTGTAAATGTTGCTGTGACAAAGTTTAAGATAACTGACTTTATATTAGTGGTCTTGTAAATAATATCTATAATAGTAAAATATGTGTAAATGTCAGAGTTGGCCAATGTGAGCAGTTATTACATTTTTATTTAAAGTGATATATAGAAACTTATCAAGTTCTTGAGAAAATGTCTTCTTTGTTCTGCAGGGTTTTGATGGTTATTAATAACTTATTAAAATAGCTCTTGTATCTTTCCTCCAGTTACACGTCTATTATTGTTGTAACAAGTTCTTCTGCACATGAGGATATTGCTAAGCATTGTCTCAATGTCAAAACTGTTTGCTTGTGTGTTATAATAAACAGCAAACAATTTGACTATGATATGATGTGCATTATTTATCTACAAAATCCTCATAATCTACACTTCCCAGTTTACTTCAGCCAGCACGACAAAAGTTGTTAACAGTGTCTCTGAATTGAATTAAAATTTGACAATGTTTAAAGTGGTGTTAGTCAGTGTTGTTATAACTGTCTCTGAATTGAATTAAAATTTGACAATTTTTAAAGTGGTGTTAGTCAGTGTTTAGTGTTTAGAAGGTCTCTTCGGAAGCATTTAAGTGTCACAGCCAATGTAACAGCAGCTGGCAAACCATTCTCAGTCTGGCAACCCTGAACCTTCTGTCTACAGCACTCTTGATATGTGTGGTGGACACAAGAAGTAAAGTCATGGATGAAGATCTGAGTCTTCTGCTCGACTGAATTGTGCTCAATATAATAATTTTTGAAGCTAGATAACAGTTATTATTATAATTATTTAATAAGTTGAAACTTATACTTTGTTTTTAGAATTAAATGTATGTTGTTCTAAAAACCAGTGTTTGATAAATTTCTTGTTTTTAAGATGTCTTCCTTTAAAAAGTGGTACGATTCCCATAACCGGCACCCCTTCAGCTATTTTCAAATAAGGTTGTGTTTTCAGGTTGCATTGCTTTTTAAATACTGGAGAATTTCGAAAACGTAGACTAGTTGAGTGTACATAATCGTTTATACATAGGAGTTAAACTAGTTTAAAGGCAGTTTAAGTCTGCTTAAGCCTTTAAGCATTTGATAATCAACAACATTCTTCGTGCAGCTCCATAAGCAAACGGAAAATAAAAATTTCGTTAAAAAAACATAGAAATAAATAACTAAACTGTTTTATGAGCATTTGAGCGTAAAAAGTTTAAATTTCGTGGAGATAATTTGTAAATTAAGCGTCACTTTTTACGCAGAAATAGAAAAAGCTGGCTTTTGATTGGTTGGCGTTAATAAACAGATTCGCGAGTTTTGAGCAACTTCTTTTGCTAATAACTTTTTTTAGGGACCGATCTGTGTCTGGTATCTCTTCCCAGCTCTTAGTTATAATAAATACTATAGTTTAATGTACTTTTTGGCTTGTCTATTAAAATTTCCGTATCAAAAGCTAAATCTACCAGACTAATGTGCTATCGCGCATGAGAAGCGACGTACATGCGTTTGGTCATTTTTAATGCTCATTCAGGCTTAGAGATGTGATCCGAGTCGATATTTCAGTTACAACTTTTCAGTTACAGTTACAGTTAAAGTTACAACATTTTTCAGTTTCAGTTAAAGTTATTTTTCCACAAACATTTTTCAGTTACTATTACACTTATTTATTTTTAAGTTAAAGTTACAGTTAACTGTAGATTTTATACACAGCCAAATAAAATTATTTTTTTATTTATTTACAAAATGGTAAAACTTCGAGTTCATTTTCAAAAAAACACGAGTTTCTAGATTTTTGGAGAGCCTGTTTCTTTTTCCTGCAGTCATATCACTGCAAACCGAGAAGATGCGCTCCACATATGCTTCTGAAGCAGGTGCAGAGATTAGGTCTTTAGCGAAGGCGCTATTAGAGGATACACTGTCTCTGAAACTTAATCCAGTTTCATTAGCAGCTAATCTTTTTGAAGCCCCAAGATAGGCATTAAGTTCTTCCTCAACAGAACGTCTGTGCCTAGATTGCTTGCTCGGAGAACTGGAAGCTTGAATTTCTTGGGCAAGCCTCTTAAATCTTTTTAAAGGAGGTTGGTACAATTCATCAGAAGATGAAGATGCAACACTTGCTGGCATAAAAGTAGAATTTAACACCTGTTAAATAAATGAATAAACTATAAGACAAATCCCAAGGCAATCTAGAATTTTTACTTTAATCTACATTTTAATCATAAACCATACTTTACCTTTTCTTTGATATATGTTTTTGCAGCATCAACAAGCTTAAACATATCATCACGCATAAGGCATGCTGAAACACTTGGATCCAGTAAGCAAGCAGCTGCAGGTAAGGCATCAAATTCTGGCGATGAAGCGTCTAAAAATTTAGCAAACCTTTTTCGCAGAGACTGAAGCAACATCTGAGCCTGCAATTTTGGTAATGTTGTATCTTGGAGGTGAAGAGTTAACTCAGCTACAGCAGGAATGAGTGATGACAGAGAAAGTGTGTCAGTTTGCAGATTATCTGTCATCTCTGCAAAAAGCTGTAAGAGTTTATGTAAATCTGCAACAGATTCCCATTCTGTGTTAGTTAGAGAATCGTGTCTCAATTCTTTTAAGATTTGCTCTAAGGGAGCCCGAATCGTCAACAATCTATCAACAACAAACAGTATTGAGTTCCACCTTGTTATACAATTCTTTACAACCACTTTTCCACACAAATTTATTAATTTTTCTTGTGCCACTGATGAGATTTTGATAAATTTCACCAATCCTTTTACTTTACATAACAAGGTTCGATAAGTGTTATTCTTTTCAAGTTCCTTGACAACCAGTTGTAAAGTGTGTGCAACACACGGTAGTCTATGCAGTTGAACAATTTCTTCTAGGGATGAGTCTTCCATAACACTGTCTTCTGTCACTGAATCAAGTGCTTTATCATCTGAATAATCACTATCTGGCTCATTGAAATTTTCCTTTTCTATGTTAGCTACTTTTACAGCTTTGATCATGTTTGATCCATTATCTGTAACAACAAACAAGACTTTTGACCTGCTGATGTTCCAAGCTGTTAGAGTAGTAAGAAGTTTATCAGCCAACATATCCCCTGTATGTGGATGAGCAATCTGATGTAAATTCAAAACAACATGCACTGGTTGATTTTGGGATGGACTGTAAAATGAAGCTGACACAGCCAGATATGATGCTGTCAGGCTTTTTTTTAGACCAGCAGTCCATGCTTATGACAATATATCGGGCAAGATTAAGATCTTCCTGGATACTCAAACTCATGCCACGGTGTGCTCCATTTAGGAGTTTTATCATTCCAGATGAACCTGCACAAGAATTTTTATCTAATTTATAAAAATTAATTTAAATTAAAAAATACATTTAAACACACACTTGGCAATGAATATTTCGGATCAGTAACTGTATGGTATTCCTGAACATCCTGATTATTTAAAAATGTAGTTGGCAGACCAGTGCTTATAAATATTTTTGTCCAAAGTTCATCTCGTAGTTTGGTCTGGGGTGCATCTTTATCCCATTTTTGCTTTTTTTGTTCTCTCCTTGGATAAAACTTGGCAACCTTGGTTGCGAACTGGCCGGCACTAAGAACTGTAAAAAGGTATTGATAAAAAATTCATTCTATACATTTGTCAGATTATTTATTTGAATCTTCGACTTAACAGATTTTGAATCGGAAATCTGATTTCACGGAATAGTGCAAAATTCTGATTAATCGGAGTCAGAAATATTTAGATAACCGATTTTGATATCCAATATTATTAATATTAAGTATTACTATGTATATACTAGCTATATATATATATTTATATATATAAATCTCGTGTCATAGTGTTTGTGATTGAACTCCTCACTGAAAAAAAACTAAATAACCTACCCCCTATCCTCAGACCTACCAAATGTACACAAAAAATTTCATAAAAATCGGTTCAGCCGTTTCGGAGGAGTTTAATTAAGAAAATATTTAAAACATTTACCTGCAGTGTAGGTTGAATGAGTTGAGCGGGATGGGCATTGTCCTTTTCTTTTAATATCAGAGAATTTGCTATTTTGTTGTGCTAGCTTTTTAGGTGATTCATCAATTTCGTTGCATTTTTTCCTTTTAAAAAGCTACCGCAGTTTTCGATCTTGCACTTTGACTTGTCAACTGATAGCTCATAATCAAAATATTTCCATACACTACTTTCTTGTTTTCTGCCACTATTGTTCTTGAACATTTTCCACGGAACGATCGCAACAGCACTATCGACTATCAATAATAACAAAAGGCCGCGAATAACTAAACAGCACCATATATACTATTTGTTAGGTAACACCAAAGAACTCGATTTTTATCTTTAGATAAAAAAATAAATCTAATAATTAATTTATTTAGAAAAAAATTACTTTACAAATATTTTTCAGTTATTAATTATTTTTGTATTATTTAACTGAATTTATTATTCAGTTACTATTACAGTTAGAGTTATTTGCCGTATTTCAGTTACTATTACTATTACACTTAACTGACCATTATTTTTCTATTATTTTCCGATTTCAGTTAGTGTTACAGTTAACTTGAATATCACTGGATCCGACGCGTGAACTTCAAATCGATATAACTTCGTTAATATAACATGTAGAAGAAAAATTTTGGTAAATTTCGTTTTCTATTGTTGTTATCTTTAATAAAAATATAAATTTTAATTATTTTTTTTTAATTAAATTTTTCCGTGCGACTCCCTATACTAAAGCTAATTATTCTCTGTACTAACAAGTGAGTTTCCTATTTCAATTGTTTTTTATTGATTGATTAATCATTAATAAATGTTACCTTTCCTCTCCTTTATTTAATTTTGTCACAGAACACCAGCTTGCTATTCGACAATTCAAATAATTTTGACAATTCACGAGGACACCATATAATTATAATTAATAAAATATTAGTATTAGTAGACTGTAAAGAAGTAGTATAAGTTTAGTTAGTTTCAATATGTCGAAACAATCTCAACATTACGGACAAAAATATGTTAGGAGAAATGCCAGATTAAAAGTGAATAAACGTTTGAGGCTATTAAATGAAAGTAGTAGTTCTGAAGATGAAACATTTTTTGGACATGGATCATCAGGTGGTATAGGTATTCCTTTTGGTGACAGAGATGATGGGCCACATGGTTCTAATATGGTAGGTATTCCTGAAAGAATTGGTAAATTAAATGAAAAATTTGATTATTCTGATTCGGAATCTGATTCAGATTTAAATACAAAGAAGAATGTTTTTAATTATAATAATATAGAAAACCATAGTTCTGAAAGTGAAAGTGAATTTGATGACCAAAGTTTGGTGGATGGATTGAGAAATTGGGCCCTGAAATATAAAATAACTTTATCTGCTTTATCTGCCTTACAACAACTTTTGCGTACTTATCATCCATCTTTACCAAAAGATGCTAGAACTCTTTTGAAAACCAAACGAAATACACTACTTGAACAAATGGGTGAAGGACAGTTCTATCACTTTGGTCTCTTGGAAAGCATTAAACCAATTTTTTTTTTTTTAAAAAAATAAAATTAAGCAACTGCAGAATAATGGTGAATTACAAATACAGCTGAATATTGATGGGTTACCTCTGTTTAAAAGTTCTAACATGCAATTTTGGCCAATATTGGGCTTGATAAAAGAAGTTTGCATCAGACCAGTAATAATAATGCGTCTTAAAACACATGGTGTAAAAGACTATAAACTATAATAAAAAAAAAAAAAAAAAAAAGACCAGTAATAATAAGTTTATATTGCGGTAAAAGCAAACCAAAATCTCTGGGAGATTTCTTGGGCCCAGTTATTAGTGAAATAAATACTTTAAAGATGGGTTTTGAATATTCTGGAAAAAAATTTAAACTTGATGTATCATGTGTTATTTGTGATGCTCCTGCCAAAGCTTTTGTCAAAGCCATAAAAAGCCATAATGGTTATAGCGGTTGTGATAAATGTATGCAGGCTGGTCATTATGTAATGAACAGAATGACATTTCCTGAGACTTCAGCTACTTTAAGAACTGATGAATCATTCCGATTATTGCTTGATGAAGACCACCATACTGGTAAATCTCCATTTAGCGAAACTTATATTGGTATGGTTTCCAAATTTCCGCATGACTACATGCATCTTGTATGTTTAGGTGTGATGAAAAAACTTCTCCATTTATGGATGTCAGGTCCACTTCAATGTCGATTACCATCAGCTTCAATCTCAAGAATATCAGAAAGGTTACTTAAAATGAGAAATTATATACCAACAGAGTTTGTTCGTAAACCACGAAGTTTAATTGAATTGGATAGATGGAAAGCAACAGAATTACGTATGTTCTAGCTGTATTTGGGCCCAGTATCTCTTTTTGAAGTGTTAAAAACAGAAGTTTATGATAACTTTATGTTATTGTTTGTTGCAATATTCATATTTTGTAACAAAAAACTAGTTGGTACCCAGTTGGATTATGCTAAGCAATTACTTGTTTCATTTAATGAGCATTCAAGAAACCTTTATGGGCCAGAAACGATTGTTTATAATATGCATTGTTTAGTTCATCTAGCTGATGATGTAAAAATTCATGGAATTTTGGATGATTTTTCTAGCTTTCCATTTGAAAACTATTTAGGAAGTATGAAAAGAATGATCAGAAAAGTTGACTCACCCTTGGCCCAAATAGTCCGTAGAATGTCAGAGTTAAAAATCATAAATCAAAGTGAAGATTTGAGTTATGAAAAATTTCAGAGGCAGCACAATAGTGGTCCAATACCAGAAGATTTTCCCTTTATTGGAATTCAATTTAAGGAATTACATCTTAAAAATTTTATTATAAAATCTTCAATGGGAGACAACTGTGTTAAAATAAACAATAATTTAGCATTAGTTCGAAACATAATGTGCGTTAACAATATGTCTTTTATTGTGTTCGAAGAGTTTTCTGTGTGCAAAAACTTTTTCAAATATCCTCGCTTCTCTGCTGATCTAGATATCTTTGTTGTTGGTGGTTTAACGGGTGTTTTAAAGTATAAAGTTTATGAAGATGATTTAGAAAAGTTTGTTCTGCTGCCATTTGACAAAGAGTTTGTTGGCATTCCATTATTGCATCAATATGAATACTGATATGGTGCTTGATTAACATTATTTTTAGTTTATACAATAGCTTTATTTTCAATTTAATGAGATTTCAGAAATGTTTTGTTTGGTGGAATTTCTGGAAAAATGTTCAACTAACTCATTAGCTGTGGTACCTGATAAATGGGTGAATAATGGTACTTGTTTATGGCCTCCTTACAAGCTAGATCGACTCAATAGAGCCGTAAAGAAACAAGAAAGTCCATGCTCTGATTGGCAGAGTTATGACTGCATGATATTATACAAATCACGTTAGATCCAATTTTAACTTATTAAAAATGATTTTATGAACCTGTTTATTTAAATTCTTATTTCTTTTGTAATTTCAAAATTTGGGCTATTTCCATATTTATTATAACTCCTATTTATTCAACCAACAGTCTCATATGAAAAGGCACGAATGAAGATGGCTAAAGCAGAAAATTCTTCTAATTTAGAAACCGCTGCAAGCGAGGATGACAATTCAGTTCGAATTAGGTGAGCATGTCAGTTTATGGTTTTAAATACAAATAATTGAAGTATTTGGATATATTAAATAGAAATCCAATTTTGTTTTGCAGGGCTGTTCCTAAAAGGTACAAGCCTGAGACATCAGATGATGACAATTCATCTGATCTAGATGATGAACAAACCAGTTCAAAAACAATTAAAAAGAGTCGATCTCTATTCCAATTACCCAAGGCACCATTACCACCAACAATTCCATTTCCACCAATACAGTCAACTCCAGCACTAAATGTAAATACATCTCAATGCTTGAGTCTTATGCACCCAAATACAGGTTCGGTTTAAAAATTTAATTTGTAAACACCTTAACATTATTTTTTGCTTAACAATGTAATTTTAATTTTTGTATGCATAAGCACTTGCACATAAAAAAATTATTTGTAAATAACTTAACATTATTTGTTGCCTTACAACTTCATTTATTAAATAGCTTCCGATCAAGAGATCATCTCAACACCAAGCAATAGGAAAAACACTTCCATTTATTCCAACCATGGTATTGGGTCATCACAATGTACAGGTACATAATATCAATTTCTATAAATTAAGGTTTATATGCATAAGCACTTGCACATTAGAATATAATTTGTTAATAACTTAACATTATTTATTGCCTTACAACTTCATTTAAATAGCTTCCGATCAAGAGATCATCTCAACACCAAGCAATAGGAGAAACACTGCCATTTATTCAAACCGTGGTTTTGGATCATTGCAATGTACAGGTACATAATATAAATTTGTATACAATAATGTTTGAATGTAATTGTACACACTTGCACATAATAATGAATGTATAATTCTGTAAATGGAATTAATCATTGTATTTATCAGCTGCGGAGAGGGAAATTTTAATATCTTTGGATATTGTTAAACAACAATTACAAAAACAAGATGAGCAAATCCAGCAACTAATGGAGGTGACAAATCATATTTTGCAAAACACTCACAGTGGCCATGTAACAGAACTGTCACAATTGCCTGAGAATGTTGTTTTCCCATTGAAAGATGAAGCTGGCTTAACTGATTTAGAAGATAGACTAAATTACGATAAAGATCTTAAAAAAATTTTGGTAAAATATTTGTTTATTGTTGAATTCTGTTTCCTTAAATTTGGTTTATCTTATATTTTAAAATATCTTTGATAATGTACAATGTATTTTGCCAACCTGTATTATTTTTGAGAGTAAAAATCTGTTATGGGGTAAAACAAACACAATGCATTTGTGCCAGATTAACCACCTGTCATTGAAAGGAGGAACCACTGTGAAAGAAACGGTATGGAGAATCTTGGGTTATCTTTTCAGTACACTTTTGGCCAGACAGATAAGTTGGACTGGCATCAATGATAAACTTTCATTCAAACAGACAACGTTGAAAAATGTTTTATTCTGTAAGTTCTTTAAAAATCAGTTGCTAAATTTTTTTTATTAGTTTGAACAAAATATTGTCAAATGTCTAAATAATTTCTTAATATTTTTAAATTGTATCGCTCCCATATTCCATACAAGTTCATCAATTGTAACATTCTCTTTTTCATACATTTTTTGATTAATATGGATAATTTATGTTTTAAGGTGCAGTGCAGAAAAACTCTTTTACAACAAATAGTGTGGAAGCAGAAATAGAAAGTTTTATTAAAAGATGGTTTCAACTGGCAGGAGACAGAGATGGCGGTAGAAAAGCAAGGGAAGTTAAATATATGTATATGATGATATATATGATATATATATATATATATATATATATATATATGCGCAATTTGATTTTAACTACAATACTTCTGTAATTTAGATTTGTTTATCAGTATTATTTTTTTTACTAATTCATTTTAGCTTTTGTTATTATTTCTCTCTGTGTGTGTGAGAGTGTATCTTTTTAATTTATTAATTGGACAGTTTCAGAATATATATATATTATATTGTATATCTCTATATATAATATATATATATATATATTATATTGTATATATCATATATATATATATATTTTTCTGCATTTTTATTCATGTACTAGCGGGGTTACCCGGCGTTGCCCGGGGTTTTTAGAGGTTTTTCTAATGTTTGTCTCTCTCGCTCCCGTTCCCTTCTCCACTTTCCCGTTTTCGTAGCGTTCCCGGTCGCTTTTCCGCTCTCGGTCGTTTTCCAGCTCCCGGTCGCTTTCCCGCTCAGAAGTTCTGTTATCGATTTTCTCTCTTGCTCGCGTTTCCTTCCAAGCTTGCTCTCCCGATTCCAGTCGCTTTCCGCGTTCCCGGTCGCTTTCCGCGTTCCCGGTCGCTTTCCGCGTTCCCGGTCGCTTTCCCGTTCCCGGTCGCTTTCCCGTTCCCGGTCGCTTTCCCGTTCCCGGTCGCTTTCCCGTTCTCGGTCGCTTTCCCGTTCCCGGTCGCTTTCCCGTTCCCGGTCGCTTTCCCGTTTCCGTCGCTTTCCCGTTTCCGGTCGCTTTCCCGTTCCCGCTCACGCTTGCTCTCCCGTTCCCGGTCATGCTTGCTCTCCCATTCCCGGTCACGGTAGCTCTCCCGTTCCCGTTTCCGTTCCCGCTCATTTTCTCTTTTACATTCTTTCATAACTTCTGTTAGCCTATAAAACGCAAAATAGATTTGCTAAGACTATATATATATATATATATATATGAATGTTTGTGGGTTAGTTTGTCTATTATAGAAACGGGAAAGCACCCGGAACGGACAGCGAGCGGGAACAGAAAAGCAGGCGTGAGCGGGAATGGGAGAGCAAACGTGAGCGGGAACGGGGCAGCGACCGGGACGGGAAAACGACCGGGAGCGGGAAAGCGACCGGGAGCGGGAAAGCGACCGGCAGTGGGAAAACGACCGAAAACGGAAAAGCTAACAGGAGTGGGAAAGCAGGTGGGAAAGGAAACGGGAGAGAAAGAGACAAACATTAGAAAAACCTCAAAAAACCTGGGCAACGCCGGGTATCTCCGCTAGTACATACATAAACACACACACAGACACACATACATGCACATACACATACATACATACACACATACATACGCACATACATATATATATAGTTCCCGCTCGCTCACCCGCTCCGCTCCGCTCATTTTGTGACGGATTTCAAAAAAAAATTTTTTATTTTTGATTTTCATTGACTCTCAAGGTTGTGTGAAAATTTCATTACGATCGGATGAATGGTGTAGCAATGCATAAAGGACATTAACATACATAAATACATATATACATATATACAAACATTCATTTTTATATATATAGATAAAAACATTTATTGTGGAAATAAAAATAATGAAATCATTTATGTTGTTTGTTTTGACTAATGCATTTAGTATATATTATATAGGTTAAATTGATATAACGGCGGAAGATCGGCAAGATTTTGGCAAACGACTCCGGCAAACGATTCCGGGCCGACACTTAGCCAAGGAACTATTGTTTAATCGGCCCGACGTCGTCGCCGGAATCATGCCGGAATCGTTTTCATCGTGTTACGATATCGGACCGATTGTGGTCCGGTGTCGTTGTGCTATGTGGCGTTGCGTGCGGTTAGTTAAATATGAAATAATCCATTTTAAGACAACTCCACAGATGCCATGAGTTTTTTCAAGTCTCTCAATAAGGATTCCATGGTCAACAGTATAAAATGCGGCACTCAGATCTAAGAGACTCAGTAGCGACACCTTACCACTATCAGTATATATATTTTATATTATACTAGCGGGGTTACCCGGCGTTGCCCGGGGTTTTTTAGAGGTTTTTCTAATGTTTGTCTCTCTCGCTCCCGTTTCCTTCTCCACTTTCCCGTTTTCGTCGCTTTTCCGCTCTCGGTCGTTTTCCAGCTCCCGTTCGCTTTCCCGCTCAGAAGTTTTGTTATCGATTTTCTCTTTTGCTCGCGTTTCCTTCCAAGCTTGCTCTCCCGATTCCAGTCGCGTTCCCGGTCGCTTTCCCGTTCCCGGTCGCTTTCCCGTTCCGGTCGGTTTCCCGTTCCCGGTCGCTTTCCCGTTCCCGGTCGCGTTCCCGCTCACGCTTGCTCTCCCGTTCCCGGTCATGCTTGCTCTCCCATTCCCGGTCACGGTTGCTCTCCCGTTCATGCTCATTTTTTCTTTTCCATTCTTTCATAACTTCTGTTAGCCTATAAAACGTAAAATAGATTTGCTAAGACTATATATATATATATATATATGAATGTTTGTGGGTTAGTTTGTCTATTATAGAAACGGGAAAGCGACCCGGAACGGACAGCGAGCGGGAACGGAAAAGCAAGCGTGAGCGGGAATGGGAGAGCAAACGTGAGCGGGAAAGCGACCGGGAGTGGTAAAGCGACCGGGAGCGGGAAAGCGACCGGGAGTGGTAAAGCGAGCGGGAGCGGGAAAGCGACCGGGAGCGGGAAAGCGACCGGGAGCGGGAAAGCGACCGGGAGCGGGAAAGCGACCGGGAGCGGGAAAGCGACCGGGAGCGGGAAAACGACCGAAAACGGGAAAGCGAACGGGAGTGGGAAAGCAGGTGGGAAAGGAAACGGGAGAGAAAGAGACAAACATTAGAAAAACCTCTAAAAAACCCGGGCAACGCCGGGTATCTCCGCTAGTACATACATAAACACACACACAGACACACATACATGCACATACACATACATACATACACACATACATACGCACATACATATATATATAGTTCCCGCTCGCTCACCCGCTCCGCTCCGCTCATTTTGTGACGGATTTCAAATTTTTTTTTTTTATTTGACTTTCCCCTTGACTCTCAAGGTTGTGTGAAAATTTCATTACGATCGGATGAATGGTGTAGCAATGCCTAAAGGACATTAATATATATACAAACATTCATTTTTATATATATAGATATATATATACATATATATATATATATATATATATATATATATATATATATATACATATATATATATATATATATATACATATATATTTATGTGTTATTTAACTCCGCCTCGCTAATTGCGGGCCAGTCCCAAGCCTGGATAAAGGAGGAGGGACAGCTAAAAGGACCAAACTTTGATCCACGACAGGAAACACTTAGGTGCTTCCTACATACAGCTATTTCAGTCTTAAAACACTTGGTGTAAAGGACTATAAACTATTATAAAAAAAAAAAAAATGTGTTATTTATAATTTAATTAAAACTGTTGGAAAAGAAACGTTTTCAGCCGCTGTTTGAATAAAGTAGAACTCAGTGTTAGTGTTTTCTTCTCTCACACAAGAAGACTGGTCTAGCTGTTGAAAAAGCTTTTGATCTAAACCTTTTAGCAGGGACGTAAATTCAGCATTTTCCAGGGAGAGCAAAATTTTCTCATCAATGAAGTCTATATATATATATATATATATGTGTGTGTGGAGCAATCTAATCAACATTTGGCATGCAGATAGATTTCATTGATGAGAAAATTTTGAAAAACTATAAAAAAATTCTTGTTATTTAATTGATGTTTTCATTGGCAAAAAAGATAAGAAAGCCCAACTTAAATTCTATCCTTAGATAAACGGGCAGCCAATGAAAGCGATATCGAATGTCAGTCAAGATTTTGTCGAATTTGCGTTTTTTGAGGACAAGACGGGCCGGTACGGGCATCACAGACTGCAATTGTTTGGTTAAAACAACTCCGATTCTAACCAAAAAGCATACTGTAATCAAACCTACTCTAGATAGAGTAATAAATGCATATACAAGGGCGGAATATTCCTTGGTAGAAAGGGAACGACGGACGAATCGTAGTTTTCATAGCTGATTAAATGATGACTAGCTGATGCATTGTACAAGGGTTTTCATGGTTAGTTGGCCGTCGAGGTCTACTTCAAGATTACAGACTGAAAACGGCAAAGAGTGGTCAGCAAGCTGGATGTAAATGTAAATGTAGAACATTAGGACAGTGTTGATTCAGTTAGGGTTTTTCCGTCAGAGTATCAGTTAAAGTTAGCCAATTTAATATTTTTTAGTTAGTATTACAGTTAAAGTTAATTTTTTTCATTTTTTCTAGTTAATATTAGAGTTAATAATTTCTTCAGTTACTATTACAGTTAGTATAACAGTTATTAATATAACCCAGTACTGATATTACTAAGCTAACGCTGTCTCAGTTTCACTTCTTGTGCCTCTGAATTCCATTCTTTTTTGGTTAATATTTTATTTTAATAAAATCAGGCAAAGTAGTCTGTGCGCTATTCTGGTTAACCATGTTTCCAATATCATTTTCGATTAGTTTGCGCTTGGCCTTTAGCTTTTTGCAATTTGTCTCCAAAACCTTAAGTTCTTTTGCCACTTCCTTATGTTTATGACTTAGATTATTTACTTTTCAACAGAGCTACGCAAGCTTCGACCACGTGAGCTTCTGAATCTTTCTCTCCCAAACGTTGCACCGGCTTTTATCAGTAGAGGGTTCGTAACTTAAATAACGCCAAACTCCATTTTCTTGTTTTCGGCCAGAATTTAATTTAACATTGTTCATACGTCGTTAAATGCAAATAAAGCGATGAAAAAGCATATCATAGTAGAGATAAAAGACACGAGTGGTATGGGTCCGGTTACCAAATAAAAACAAAGAAATAAAATTTTGGCGCATTTCTGTATTGGATTTTCCGAAAACATTTTTTTTTCAGTTTGTATTACAGTTACTACTTTTTGTTACAATTAGTATTACAATTAAAATTAACATTATTTTTCAGTTAAATAATGCTGTGGCACAGCAGCGCCGGGAACTGCTCGTTCATATGGAATCACACATGCCACCTGCACGTGTATCCTAAATCGGAATGTGCCGAACCCTATTTACACCCCAGTCGTGAAACTGGTACTCATTTATCGACCAGTGAAAGGTGAAAGGCTGAGTTGACCTGAGCAGTGTGAGTAAATTCCTTGCTCAACGGAATTACGCCTCGCCGTGACTGAGATTTGAACCCACGGCGGCAGGATGATAGCATAACTGCTTTCACCATTGTGCTACGGCGCCTCTCAAATGTTAGCTACATTGACCTTTTGAAGTTGCTGGCGGCTGCCCAACCAAATGAATTTGTTTTTGTTAGAGTTCAGTTTGAGTCGGTTGGAGCAACGTTCCCTCTAAGCTGCGCGCGCAACACCATCGCGCTCCAAAATTATTTAACGCGCAGTAAACGCGAATTAATGAATTCCTGGCGCCCAAGAACAAAATCCTCAATAATGTCATCATAGTCTATGTTCTTTACTATTTTACATTCTATGGTCAAAACTGCAAGAGCATTGAGCCTTTCTTGACCAATTGTTGACCTAAAATAGTTCTTGACTCTCTCTAGGGTAGAAAATGACCGTTTACCTGAGCAGTTGGATGTAAGTGTGCAAAGAAATATTTGAATATTTCAACGTTTGGAGAAGAGAGTTTGATCTTATGATTTTGGATATTCAATTACAGTCAAATATATTGAAATAAATTAAAAATTAAATTTATATTATTGCTCTGCCCAACGGGAATCAAAACACAGAATTCAAATGAATGAAATGGTATAAAACTTAAATGCAAAACCTAAAGCCATGGAGGCCAGGGCCCAGGGGATGCCATAAGAAAAAGTCATTAAAAACTAAAGCTTCAGATGACTTTACATTTTTTCTTTACTTTCTTTTTTTTGTGGTGCCCCCTGGCCTCGTGGCGCCGCCCATAGGCTGCAGCCTATGCCTAAATCCGCCCCTGGTCATGTTCACATCGAACGGAGCCTCAGTTATGCTTGGCAAGCGAAATGGGGTTGCTGCTTTGCTCCGTGCTGAGGTCCCTCATTTATCCGAGCAGCACTGCGTGGCACATCGAGAAGACTTAGGCATAGACGATACCTGGATATGCTGATGAGAATTAAATTTTATCTCACAAGTGGACAAAATGTTAATCTTGATTCAGTTTATACATCCTTCCAAATCAGTTAGACATCATTCCAAATTCATTTTTTTAAATGTACTGTGTATTATTTTATTATTGTATATTGTTTCTTTCCAGTGGCTACATGCCAATTTGCCAACCGTTTTGTATCACATTAAAATATTGCAATGATCATATTATTATAATTTGAATTCTTTAAATTTCACTAGTACGGAAAAAATGCAAAATATCAGTGTATAACTGTAGTAGATCGTTTTTAAACATTAAAAATCACATGATACCATTTTTGTTGCTCACTTGATTTTAAAAGCTGCACAGCTGGCTTTGCGCGCACTGCTGCTCATGGTTTAGATGGAACGTTGGGATCAATTTCCTAAATACACCTATAGTGATTCCACCGACAAGCCTAGCAACGGCACTTTTTTGTCGGACATCGTAGTGTTGGAGAAGGTACAAAGGAGGGCTACAAAGTTGATTAAGCATTTAAGCCAGTTACCTTACGAAGAAAGATTAAAACAATGCGGCTTAACAACTCTAGAGAAAAGGAGAAGTAGGGGTGACTTGATCGAAGCCTACAAGATAATAACAGGAAAAGAGGATTTAACACCAGCAATGTTTTTCGAACAACCACCGATTCAAAGCACTAGGGGACATAGATTCAAGCTTTTTAAAATACAAGAAAAGACTTTAAAAAAGGCTTTTTTTAGTTCTAGAGTGGTAAACATATGGAATGACTTGGACGATGACACTGTAGCATCTGAGACTACCACATCTTTTAAAGTAGCGCTATCCAGGCATGGATACTGATTTTTTATGCAATTATTTATTTTTATTAGTTTATTTATCTATTATTATCATTTATTTTATTTTATTCTATTTATTATTATTTTTAATTCGAAGTGGTTGTCTATAGGCGTAAAGTCTTCTAAACCACTATAATAAACGTTATCTTATCTTATCTTATGTATATAATTGTCTATCATCGGCGTAGCAGTGGACACTGAAGTCCGTTCAGATCAGCGTTAACTGGTAACTACATCTGCCGAATAGAGTATAAACAGTGGTAGACCAAAAACGCTACCTTGTGGTACAGAAAATACACGAAACGGAAGATATATGCGCCATTAAATTATACTTTTTGCGTCCTGTTAGTAAGAATGATTGTAGCCACGTGACTGCTGTGGTGCCGGTATTCCAAAAAAAGGTGGTCAGCTAGTTTAGAAGAATTTCATGATCTGAATGACCAAGGCTTAATTATTTCCTTCAGGTAACCAACCGAGCTCAAATCTCCCCACAAAAATTTGACTCTTTTTTCTAGGGACCTTCATTTTCTTTTTTGGTAGGATTCCATTTAACTTGTAGTAAAAAGATCGAATTGCTCATATTTGTGATGTTCTATCTTACATTTTGTTAATAGAATTTGGCACAACGCAGGCGTACGCACATAGAGTAAAATATTAAAACTTATGTTATGTTCTCAATATTAAAAATGACACAATTACAAATACAATTTTAAAAAGTCTTAAAAACTAATTTTATTTATTATTTATATTTATTGATTGGTGATTACTTCCCGATCAGTTGTTCAAAATAGCATATGATTTAGCATCAGAACTTGATGTCGATATCCGGATGGGCTTGATTAAATATTTTAGAATGCGAAAACCACAGCTGTTTAGTTATGTGTATGTGCAATTCTGGTTACAATGTTCTTTATGATTGTATAAGGATGGGCTTAGTGAATGTTGACTTCGTTAAACCACGTGTCAGCGTTACAGACTGAGTGAGACTAGAAAATTACATAAGTAGATGCATTCCATAAAAACCAACATAGTTTTTGTAAGTCGTTAAAAATTGCGCTAACGGAACTGGAAAGGGATAAGCAATAAAAAAAACTGAGGGGCCCTGGTTGAACTGTGGGGGCCTGGTAAGGAAAGCTAACTACTAAAAAAGTTGGGCCTCTCGGCTCCATAGCTTGTAACGGCCATGAGTCGGACGTAATTTTTCCTAAAATTTTCTAATAACTTCTACACTTTTCTTACTAAAAATAGATGACCAGGGTGAGATCATATATATAGAATAGGTTTATCGGAGACATATCTATGATCGGAGATGAGCAAGTTTTGAGTGAGATGCCAAGATGGCCTACCGAAAACTACTTAGAGTCTTTTTGGTTCATGAATATTCATTATTTATATTAATCGGTAAAATTGCTACTATCCCTAGCTCTAACCCGAACCCTACCCCTAAACCCTATCCTATAGGTTGTAGCATAAAAATTTCAAAATAATTTTTTTAAATTCCATTAATATTTTTATATAAAGGTACAAATTCTGAGTTTGAATATACCATATAGTGCAGAGGTGCACAACCCGCGGCCCGTTTGATGCGTCCCCCAGACAACTAGTCCATTTTGGCTATTTGCGGCCCTAACAGAATTTTAAACCGATGCACCCGCCCATCTCTTTTTAATAGTACTGTTCGCACATCCCTAATATAAAACGATTGAAACAACAACGAGCGATAATTGAGTTTGCACGCTGGTTGTTTTAATTTAGTAAGAATGTCAAAGCGTAAAATTGAAGCAGAAAATCGTCAGTTTAATGAAGAATGGACAAAAAAATATTTTATGCAGCATTTCAACGGAACAGCTTTGTGCCTAATTTCTCGCGAGTCCGTAACTGTAATGAAGGACTACAATTGCAAAAGACATTATGAAACCAAACACGCTGCTACGTTTGATGATGTGAAAGGCGAAGCTAGAAGAAATAAAGTTGATCAACTTGTAAAAAGATTGTCATCTGAGCAAAATTTTTTTACAAAAAAAGTTAACGAAAATAAGACTTTTGTTCGTGCCGGTTGTGCCGTAGCACAGATTATTGCGCGATCGTCTCGACTATTTACTGATGGTGATTTCGTCAAAGACTGCATGCAAGCCATTTGCAAAGAAGTCTGTCCTGAGAAAACAGACCTGTTCAACAAAGTGCCATTGTCACGGATGACTATCCAGCGCCGGGTGGTTGATTTATCCAACGACGTTTGTGAACAGTTGCGTGACAAGCTTGCCATTTGCAAGTATTTTTCAATTGCCTTAGATGAGAGCATGGATAACGTTGACGCAGCACAGCTTTTGGTTCGTGCGGTGGATGAGAACTGTAAATTAACTCAGGAATTAGCAGGAATGGACGTACAACTGGTGCAGACAAACAGTGGTTGGCAGACTTAGCATTTTTGACAGACATAACAGAACACTTAAATAAATTGAATCTGCGTCTTCAAGGCAAAGATCACTACATCTTTGATATGTACCAAGAGCTGCTGTCATTCACGTTGAAGCTACGGCTGTTTTGTTCGAACCTGCAATCTGGTAATTTATGTCATTTTCCTATTTGTTCAGCTTTTCAGAAGGAATAACAGTGTGACTTCAATAAATACCACGACAGTTGTGAAGCGTTACTAAAGGAATTTAATGAACGTTTTGATGCATTCAGGGAGCATAAGGATTTATTCAAATTCATCCGTGACCCTTTCTCTTGTGCTGTAGAATCCGTACCAGAGCAATGTCAGTTAGAAGTCATTGATCTTCAATGTTCACCTGAATTAAAGTCTGCATTTCAGCATAACTCCATTTTAACTTTTTATGGAAGTCTAAGTTCAGTTAAATATGGAGTGGTCAAATATTGGCTTGCCGAATCTTGTCTGAATTTGGCAGCACATACGTGTGTGAACAAACGTTTTCAGTCATGAACACAAATAAAAATAAACTGAGATCATCTTTGACTGATGATAATCTTTGTTCGATTTTGAGGCTTGCAACAACAGAACTCGAACCCAATATTGACAATGTCGTTACAACCATTCAGGCTCAACCTTCTCATTAAAATACTAACATTTAGTTATTCATACATTTTTAAATAACGTTATTTTTTTTGTTATGACATTTATTAAAAACTTGCATTCTTTGAGTTTTTTTACATTTAGCTATTCATACATGTTTAAATAACGTTATTTTTTTATGACATTCATTAAAAATTTGCATTCTATGAGTTGTTTTATTGTGTGATCTATGTGCACGCTGATGCGGCCCCTGGCGCCCAGGGACTAAGTAATTTTGGCCCTCAGGCTGAAAAAGGTTGTGCACCCCTAATATAGTGTAAAAAAATAAAATTAATAAAGATATAGCGAATCAAAGACCGCGTACCGCCGTGGTAATAGTATTAACGGTAACGAAATAGGGAGATTTTAAATTTAATACAGCATTTGGCAATAATAATAATTAAAAGATGGGCTGATTTTGAAATTTGTTCACAGCTAGCTTAAAATTTTTACTGCAACATTTGGCAATATATTATTTCTTTGTTTGCTAAAAAATGCTATGAAAATATGTTTATTTTCAATTTGTTTATATTGTGTGATGACGTAATATCAAAATTATTGGGAAAACCCGCCTTCGGTGATTTGTTTATATTGTGTGATGACGTAATCTCAAAATTTTTGGGAAAACCCTCCTTCGGTGATTTGTTTATATTGTGTGATGACGTAATCTCAAAATGTTTGGGAAAACCCTCCTTCGGTGATTTTTTCATATTCAACTTGTTTATATTGAAAGATGACGTACGATGCATTATATATATCCGCAAAGCGTTAAACTTTCGCGGCTAATAACTTTTCATTTAAACATTTTAACAAAAAAGTGCCGTAACAAACCGTGTTCAGCATCTCATAATCTATCAACATGAGTTTTTTCAGACCTGCAGATGCTAATCGGGTGACATACATAATACATCATTGAGCTTTTATGTTAGGAATATAAAAACTAAAAAATCTAAATATTGTTTAAGAATAAATCCTCAGCAATTTATTTATATATAGCTACATCATTTAAAACAAACAGAAACACCCACCTAAGACATTTAAATAAGCTATTCATGAAAAAAAATTAAAAAACGTTATTTCAACATTCAAAATAACAAAAACTACAGCAACAGTATCTAATCAGCAAGCCAAGACACTCAAGATCACCATTTTCCCCTCTTGTTCCAGTCCTTTGGCTGCCAATGGAGGCAGGCAGAATCAATACGAATGGTTCTTTTCTGGGCTGCTTTGGCATGTCCTTCAAGTGCTTCATTGGTGATGGTAATGATATATTGACCTTTGTAGTAATTGATGAGATTAAGATGCTGAAGAGTTGATATTACATCTTCTTTCTTTATGCTCGTCAACTCAGAAATGTCACTGAATGTTTAAAAAATAAAATTTATGCACACAAATGTTCTTCCTGTTTTTTTTTTTTTTTTTTTTTTTTTTTTTTTTATAATAGTTTATAGTCCTTTACACCAGGTGTTTTAAGACTCTAATGGCTTTAAGTAGGAAGCACTTAAGTACTTCCTGTCGTGGATCAGAATTTGATCTTTTTTACTTTTCCCTCCTCCTTTCTCCAGGCTTGATCTTCCTATGTTCGACAAGTCAGTTGATTGAGCACTGAGTCGAATCACATCTGAGTTTCGCAAATTTTTTTTTATAGATTTGTGATATGTTCAATTGTGCCAATAATGCTAATCAGAGAAAACAAAATTTATAATCTACTATATATATATATATATAATTAGTTAACTGTCTGTCTGTAATTCAATTTTTTTTTTGGGCCTGTCGTCCGACAGGCTTTGAGGCTAGTTAATAATATATATATATATATATATATATATTCTTGTACGCAGACTCTATTGAAGATAATTGCCCATTTTGTATTTGTTAATTTTGTCGCCAAAGACTCAAAACGTCGAAGAGAAGCCCGTTGTTGCGAAGATAGACTATTAAAAAATTCATACATATATATATATATATATATATATATATATATATATATATATATATATATATATATTCTTGTACGCAAACTCCATTGAAGATAATTGCCCATTTTGTATTTGTTAATTTTTTTTGCCAAAGACTCAAAACGTCGAAGGGAAGCTCGTTGTTGTGAAGATAGACTATTAACAAATTCCTTGTTTGCAGTCGTATTTACGTTTATTTGTAAAAAAATTTAAAAAGACAATTATGTTATAAAATAAACTAAAAGGTCTAACTTTATATATATATATATATATATATATATATATATATATATATATATATATATATATATTAGGGCTGTGCTGGTATGGTTTTTTACTGGTACCGGTATTTCCGGGCCAAAAACCGGTACAATGTTGAAAGCCTGAAAAAGACTAGAAATAGTGTTTGAAAGTGCATTAGTGTTACCAGATATGTAGTACTTGGTACTAGTACTCGAGTACGTTTTTTAAATACTCGTACTCGGTCTCGTAATCGAAGCCTTGGTACTCGTACACGTTATTCCACTCAGTACTGAGTAGCAGAGATGTACTACTTGATACTCGTACTCATACTCGAGTACGTTTTTTAAGTACTCATACTCGATACCAAGGTAATTTTACTCGTACTCGCAACATCTCTTAGTTTTACTGTACGTGGTCGGTTAGTGCTTTGCTATTGCTAAGAACCGTTGTCCGTATTTGAAGTGTAGCAAACAATGGACATACAAGTAAATTGCACTGCCCATCTTGCTGCTGTATGTCTTTTACTCTTCTGTCTTTTATGCGAGAAAGCCGATTGTACAATACCGGTTCCGGCACCCTTCACGCCGGTATTGAAAAAACTGGCCGATATACCGGAATACCGGCACAGCCCTAATATATATACAGATGTGTTATTATAATATGGCAAAAGTGATTGTGAGGTTGCATTTTTCACAGACATGCACTCCAACTCTACGTAATAAGTTGGCTCAGTGTGTATTATCTATAGAAAAACTCTTCCAGATGTATTTCTTTGATTTTTTTAAATTGAATGATAACTCATTCTATCAATGTTGCTTGACATTAATAAAGAATGGATATTTTTTTATTGGATTCATAATGCATTGCAACAAATTTGTCCATGATAAATTTTAGTAGCTAATCTTGGGTCCAATCGGACACCACATTTAAATATGTTAGTAATATTTTGAATTTAGAAAAATGTTGCAACAATACATTCAGTCCATGGATTGGGTTTAAGCTATTGGTGGTGCAATCGTTCCAGGTTTGCATGCAATAATTTGAGTTTAATAAAAACTAGATCACCCCGGCACTGATCAAAATAATGCAAAGAACACACAATGAGCAATGAGAAAAAATAGAATAAAATTTCATTGAATTTTTATTGAAACATTATAGGTGTGTCTCGTTTGGGTGGTAATGGAATTTAATCAAGAATTTCTTGTGAAGATGGAAAAAAATTAGTAATTGGTCTGTGGAGATGGGACAAATAAAGAGATTATTATTTGGTAATGCAGTGAGAAAGAAACAATTCTATCTTCATGTCATTCAATGTTTTTCAATAAGTGATGTTGTGTTTTTTTTTATTTCAGTGAGTTTAATTTAATGGCAGTTTAACCACTACATGCCAGCTAGTGGGCACAAACTGGAATGATGTGATATTTATGATGATATGAAAATATGCTTCGCTCATTACTGATTAAATAAACTTCAAGGAATTAGTAATCGGCCAATATTGAATTGGCAATGCCTTATCAGCGCATCTCTAAATGAGACACAACTTTGTATGTACTCATAAGATATAAAATAAAACAACATACTTGATTGTAACAAGAGGCTGCTCCCCAGGTTCAGTAGGTTTCAAACTGAGCAAAATTTCCATGATTGTATGTGACCAGTAACTTCTGTACGACAGGAGACCGAGATCAGACAGAGGTTTTTCGGGTGAACCTGTCTTTCCTTCTATTTTTGACAATTCGTAACCTGACATACATAATTTAAAAAACTTCCAAAATAGAATTTTATTTTTCAGAACCAACAAAATTAAAAATTTCAGAGAATTTTTTCTAGGAATATATTTATAAATTTTTCAATATAATAATGAAAAAATATCTTTTATGTATAAACAAATTTTCAAGAGTCATCATTTATTCATTTTTTCATAGGAGATCTGGGGCAAAGTAAATGCATGTTGTAAACAGAAGAGAACATTAGCAACATGTAAGTCACAATAAAAAAAAAACACATGTTTTACGGTTAAAAACATATCTTCCATGTAAGTGTCTGACCTCATATAAATTGTAGAATGTAAAACAATTATGAAAACTAAAGGTTTTAAATTAATTCAATACAACACAACACAACAAATTGTCAAATATATCCATCATAAAAATGTGTTGCAGCATAATTGTTATTTATGGCATGATCTGTGCCAAAGCGCTCATAAAATATCAAATAAGCATGATCAAAATTATCAGATCTCCACATCAACCCAAGAAAATCATAAGTTAATAGAAAGAACAAATAATCAACACATTAAGTACATGCATAAAAAATATATAATCATATCCGAAGTAGACGAGTAGATACTCACTAAATTCTATAAGAAGTTTTCCATAACCTTTTCTTTGATACGGAGGAAGTGTAAGGATGCATGCAACATTGTAATCTTCTGTGGATTCTTTCTCCTTTAGCAGAAAAAATTACATGACAAAATTAGTATTAAATAAAAAATATTTACAAACAAATATTATTGGTGAATTTTGATAATGCTATAATTATTATTGCTGAGACCTTATTATTAATATGAACATCTATATTATACTTCTGACCTTATTAATAATATTTAATTATTAATTAATTAAAAGAAAAATAACAGCACAGAGATCGATCACCTTTGAAAAGTAGCCGACTATGTGATAGCCCATCGTATCCAGTTCACACATTATGTAAAAGAGAAAAGGATCGGTGTCGTAATAAAGAGTTTTGTGGTCGAGGAACAGCTTGGCCAGCAAACACAGGTTTTGAGCATATGTCTGAAAATATTAACATATTTTGAGCATACGTCTGAAAATAATAACAGGTTTTGAGCATATATCTTAAAATATTAACAGTTTCGAGCATACGTCTGAAAATATTAACGCAACCAAACCATGATGAGTATATAATAAAACACATTTTCAATGTTCTATCACAAAAAATCAACATATTTTAATCAGGCTTGCGGAGCCCCCATTTTTTCCGTGGCTCGGCTCCGGCTCCATATAAAGGGGGTGTCACACGAGACAAACTTGCGCAAACTTTTCACTGAAACATTTTCAACTGTTTATACTTACACTTTATTAGTTTATCTACTCTACTTATATGACAATTGTTAAATATTAAAACCGACCATTTTGTTTTTAGTCGATTTTAAATGAATACGAAAGGGTACGTTTTGTTTTTTGGCGCAGCAAAAATTTAATTTTAAATGCTTGATTAAATTATTTCACGGAGTTAAAATGTTCTTACTATAAAGTTAACAAAATAATATGCAATTTAAAAAATTTTAATTATTTTATAAGAATATAAACACTCATCAAACGAAAGCAAATCTTGATGCGCATCTCGAGTGTGTATTTGGAACATAATTGTAATAATTTTTAATGCAGTTTTAAAAATTTTGAATAAAATAAAAAAAAGTCCAAAAATAACAATGTAACAAAAACAGAGTTTGGCAGGTAAACAAACTAAAACGAAAACAATTCATTAAAGATTTCTTCTGGTGACGTGCTTGCGCGCTATCATTTGATTGAAGGCTGTTGCTGTTGTGACGTTTGTAAAATATTAAAACATTTCAAATTTGAGGGAGATAAACAATCAAATAATTTTAGAATTTCAAATCTTTTCATCTTGACAATAATTCTGCTCATATAAAAAAAGTTTGAGAGCCGGAGCCGCCAGATATTTTCGGCTCTGGCTCCCACAAAAATTAGCAGCTCCGGCTCGGCTCCGCAAGCCTGATTTTAATGCACTGATAAAGAAGCATCAACAATTTTCAAACAGTTAAACAGCTCGGAAGAAAATACTGCACACAAATGCACAAACTATAACAACACAAATAATAAAATCTTGACAGTGGAAATTTGAATCGATTGACAGATTAATTCATTATAATATTAACTAACTTTATATATAAATTTACAGACAACCAATATCTGAAGTTTCCACATAGATTTGCTGACTGATTATCTTACTACAGAGCTCTTTATGCTTGTATCATTAAATGATAAAAGAATAACAAGATGAGCAAAACACAATAACGCAAATGAACAACAAATAAAAAACTGAAATAAAAACCTTGTTTTTTCTTCCATCAATTTCAAAGAAAGAAATGTGATTTTTTCTATAAATTTCATTACCAGGAGGATGATTCATTGGACATTTTGCCTGATTGAAATAAAGATAAAATATATAAATTTATCAAAATCAGATTGAAAATTTTAAAACAAATCAAACCAAGTGTCGCTCCAGACATTTAGGACTTTTGATGTATTTGAGACAAAATTCACAGATGTATATGACAGGTAGTGTGGTCATCTCCTATAAGAAAAAATGCATGTATATATATTGTATATAATAATAACAGCTAAATAAACAAATTTTTTAAAGATTTTTTTAGAAAACATGACAGTTGCACCATCATATACAAGATACTTTAATAGATGTAAGTAAAACTGGTAATAATATTATTAAATTTTTTTTTAAATAACAATTTCACCATAAGTCAACCTGTGGATAAGGTGAGAAATACCAAGGCCTGATCTGATGTCTTCCAATCTCAATCATTTCAATATTCTTCATACGAGTCACAATATCATCATGATGGGCCACCATGCTGCCAGTCTGCCTAGGAATCTTCTGATCAGGAAGGTCTTGAGAGTCCTAAAATGAACAATTATGTAAAGCAACTAACTAGCTGTTAGAAGAGTCAAGTAGTGCATGGCAATGTGAGGAAACTTGTCAAAATATAACAATTTGAATTGACGAAAAATTATGAAAACAAAATTTGAGTATTTTATTAGCAGTAGCATTTTATTTAGCATCAGGTCGGAAGGACGACCCTCCCGCAGCCATTTCAAGCCTGAAAAGCCCCCCTTGCCTTATTTTTATCACATTCGTCAACCTTATTTCCTTCTATCAAACTTGGGCAAACTGAACTGCAGCCGATATGATTCAATATTCGTACCGAAGTGATATCTATCAAACCGTAAAGTTTACCGTTATTTTTGCGACCCAAAAATTGATTTAAACTTTGAATGAAACCAGATGATATTTTATTCATTTGAAATCAATGTCTGCAACCTCAATCTTTGCTTGCATCTTCCTTTTAGAAACATGTTTCAAACATGTTCTCTCAAAACATTGCCAACTTTGTTATTTTCATTGCCATTTAATAAAGTTTAAGCTTTAAAAGATGTTATTAAATACAGTTTAGTGGAAAATGTTCTTTAGGACATGGAATTTTGTTACCTGCATGAATTTTATGCAAATTTTTTGGGTAGTCATTTTATATTTTTTGTTGATCTATGTTTAAACTCTGATTTAAATAATTGTAAAAGTTGGCACAGTTTAACATAGAGGTTTTTGACTTATCGTCACGTTATCATAGTATGCGTACATGCATTTTTCCAAATGTTACTAGTTTTTTAAAAGAAGCCTTTTTTCAAAAGCTGCCGAGAAACCCCACTAAAATATATTTTAAATGAAAATGTGTTATAGTATTTTGCCTTTCTCACTATCATCCAGCATTCATCTTCAATCAGTAATTTAACGTAATAAACAGTGGCAGATTTAAGTTTTGCCACGTCGGAGGGGAAGAAAAAATTTTGTTTTCATTTAAAATATATTTTTTGTGATATAAACTACTGAAATATGATAATTTTATAGGAACTGAAAAATTTAAAAAAGCCAAAACACCTGCCAAAAGAAGAAAAATTCAATTTTTAAAAAGAACAAAAAATTTTACAAACCTGATTAGCTTCAAGCATCTAAAATGAAACAAAAAATTGTGTAAATAATATTAAAACTTCTTAACAATTGAATAATGAAAAAGCAGTTTTTTTATAAGTCCTTTATTAATTGGTTATCACAAGATCTGACATTTTCAAAAAAATCAAAAATTGAATTCAAAATTGGTGAAAATTGATTTGAGATGTCTGTGGAATCCCAAAATTTAATAACATACATTGTCATCAGAAATTATTCTAATGTTCAATTGGATAATGGCAAGTAGGTTAATCAGCTTTCTATAAATTTGCCAGCCCCATAACTTGAAATTCAAACAAACTTAAAGACACATACAAACAAAAACATAAGCAAACAAAATTAAAGTTTTTAATAGGAAATTTAAAAAAACATGAAATTTTTATTTCATAGCTGTAAAAATAAAATACATAAAAATGAGTGAATACCTTAATAGATGGAGAAGAAAGAGTTCTTGGCAGTTCATTACTCACACCCGCTTCCTGATTAAATAACAAAATACAAATTTGTTGTAAATAAAAACTAAACATCACATATTTGAAACAGAGCTCATCACTACTTGCTCTACATCAAGCATGGCAAAATTATTTTCTTTACCTATATAGTCAAACTGTCACAATCTACAAGATTTTTTTCAAGACTACACCAACTAATCAATCAATCAGCGTGAATAGTGAATAGAGAACCTCCTACATAGGTCAGTGATACTGGCCTTTTACATGTATTGCAGAAAATGATTTGTTTCACTGCTTTCAGATAACGTAGGTTATTAATAAGCGAGTGGAAGCCAAATGGAGAACAATTCAGTTTTAATTTTTGTTTTACTCCAACTTCAGTTTTTCATTTAGTTTTACAAATTCCTTTCTTATATTACCAGAGCTGAAGAAATAAGACATTTTATTCATGTTAATAAAGGAAATGTAACACTTTCAAGTAACTGACAGGTCCATCTTTTTTGGGGACTAAAACGATCCCAGGGACCAAAAGCAATGGGAAAGTACTTTTCCAAGAACATAAATAAAGCCAGGTGCAAACTCTCTGCATGTCAAATATACTCTATCAACATGAATGACTTGACATCAACACTACATACATTGTTTAAAAGGCAAGCATTAAGCTATATCTTTATATAGTCAGACCATTACATGTTAAAATCAAAAAATTGCAGCACCATTTGCTTATGCTTCTTCGTCATAGCTATAAATAACAAATGTTGGCCTTTTTGTTATGTGTGGGAAAATAAGTGGTGATTGTTTAATGTTCAAACATTTCACTTCAGTGGACATGATTGTAGCAACATTTGTTAGCACCTATAAATAATTAAATAATATAGAATCTAGTACACAGTCCTATGTCTTGTGACACTCACATCGCACATAAAACTAGGCAAGAATTTAATTTAATGAGAACCAGTGTTCAAAATCCTTAAACGACACTGTAGGAAATTTGAATGTGCTAGAGGAAACTTAAAGCATACAAGAATCACAAGCTTAAATATAAACAAAATAACCAAGGCAGTATTAGGGTTGTTACAGTTTTGAAAAAAGATTCAGTTTCAGTTAAAGTAACTGAAACTTTAAAAAGATTCAGTTTCAGTTTCAGTAAACTGAATCTTTAAAGATTCAGTTTCAGTTTCAGTTACAGTTAGATTCAGTTTTTTTTTTCAATTTTTTTAGGTAAACTACCAAGAAGAAATTTACTATAAAAAACATTTTGCAACACAGACATGTTTAAAAAATGTATTTAGCTTAAAAATTCCTTCTTGAATTTATAAAAGACTTCAGCTCCCAGCTTGTCGTCACCCAAATTATGCCAACATCTGCTAAGAGCAAAGCCTGTATGGGGTTGCGTAATTGTTCTACAACTCAGAAGAGCTCTTTTTATTTTATTGATGTTTCGATCAAAATAATGGCAAGTATTTCCCATCCTTACCGATGAATAACATGGCCGAGACCATCTGTTGTGATTGACACATACTTCACTTCGCTGAATTCAATGATAATTCAACAGATCTTTTTAATTCTTTTACTAATTCGGACACTTTTGTGGATATATCGTGTTGGTTCGGCAATGTTAGTAAACGACCTTCCGACACAACTGCAAACATATTTTTAATAGAAGGTCTTCGATCAAAAGAAATGGCGAACTGTTTGCAGCAAATGCTGAAGCGATAGCATGGACAGCCTTATTATAGGCATTGGAGCCTTTTTTAATGTCATTTTTGCGTTCTTTAACAACAAAACAGTTTTCAATTGTTGCCTGGTTTTTCGAATATGAAAAGGGTCGTTTAATAGACTTACATTGTGTTTTTGATATCATAGCTATTTTTTACCTCTAAATACTCTGCGTATTCTGTTTCATGCTTCCTCAAGTGAGACTCTAAATTTTTGACATTTTTACCCTTCAAAATTACAGAACAAATATTGCACTTAACATCGGCTCCAACTCCTGTAAACCTTTTATGTATCGGGTTAGTATAGGTCTTGTTTTGTTGAATCTAGCTTTTTTCGTTGAAGGTCCTAAAGCAGATTCCGACTCATTTTGTTGAAAAAACGATACTTCTTCCTCGGTAGATTTGTCCATAACAATGTTATTACTAACACAAGTATCTTCCATTCTGGTAATTCTAAAAACTTGAAAATCTTCGAAAAACAACGCAAGCAACAGAACACTAACACGAAAAAAAAAGAAAGAACTATTCCTAACTTCGACCGAGTTATCGTCCGTGCCATAGAATCAAAACATTTAACCACAAACATAAAAATAATATAATAAAATGATAAAAAATATTCATTCTAAAAGATTCAGTTATATTCAGTTTTCTCAATAGATTCAGTTTCAGTTACAGTTTTTAAAAAAGATTCAGTTTCAGTTTCAGTTGAAGTTACTGAATCTAAAAAGATTCAGTTAACTGAATGTTTCAGTTTTAGATTCAGTAACTGTAACAACCCTAGGCAGTATACATGAAACTGCAGAAACAAATCATGAATTTTACAGGATTCTAGGACATTGGAAATTAAAATGTAAATCATCACCAGATCACTTAAATTGAGTGAATCAGGAAAAGAGGAAGGTCAGCACATACAAACAAGCCTTACAAACATGGAAAAGTACCAGCTAATACTAGCTCTTCAAGGAGCGAGTTAGAGATTCTTACAATGAAATTTATAAAGGAAAATTTTGTAGCATGAATTTGACATATATCTGGTATTAGTTTAAAAATATGTCTCAATAACACTGAGAAAAATTATTAAATATAAAAGATTTGAGAAAATGGTACATTTCCAAAACACGAGAATGCACATTCTACCACAATATCAATAAACAAGTTAAATGATTTCACCTGATCTTCTCCTTGCTGTTTCTTTTTTCTTCCAATAATTGGAAGTTTTTTCTGACCCCCATTTGGCTATAAATAATGAATAATTATCTTTTTTTAAATGAATATTTATTTTACAAAAGAGAAAAATTAAAACACTGAATCATGAAATGCTCCAAAATGAGATTCGCTTGAAATCTACAAATTAGCGAACATAATTATTTCTCACAAAATTAAGTATATAATATCTTATAAAAAGTTGTCTATAATTTTTAATAGACACCTACCAAACTTTGAGCTGTGCTTTGATTCAGACTTAGGCAATATTCTGACTTTGGCATTATACCTTATACGGTCCAAATAATAAAAAATTAAGTCCAAAACAACAGTGTTTGGGCAACTTCTAAAACTGTGTAAATTTGCAATTATTTTATGACATATAGAGTGACACGAAACGAAAAACATGTATCTTTGCTGTTTAATTTAAAACTTGCGATAATGGGCCTAGCATAGTCAAAGACAGCTAATTTTTTGTAGGATTGTATTGGGCATTTGGCAAAAAATCACTTTGGCAGGTGCCTAATGATTGAATAATGAAAAATATAAAAATAAACCAACAAGTTCTCTCTCTGGAGATGACTGTCTTGAACCATTGGCAAGTTTCAATGGAGTTTTCAAATCTTTCTTAGGCAGTTCGAGTTTTGAGAGATCCATTTTTTCGGGTCCAACCCAATCATCGAGTCTTTTATTAACTAATAGGAAAAAAATTGTACTAGAAAACTCATTATTCAAAATATCATTTTTTATAAGCAAAATAAATAAATAAAATTATACTAACAATCCTCGAAGTGTACATAGTAAACGATTTTACCATTAACTTCCTTTTTGCTTAAAATTTCTGCATTATCTGATAAAAAGAAATTATATATACATACATAAAAGGTTTCAACTTTAATTCATTCCTGATTAATTTATCTGCAAAGCTTGCAGTTCTAATCTAACATACCAGAAATACATTGAAAATCTAAATATTGATGGCTCATAAAACCTAATAATTATTAAACAACATGCTATAAGTATTAAAACAATTACAAACACTGAATAAACATTACAGACATCATATCAACCTCTCTTTTTTAAAATTCACTTTTCCATCTTAAAGATTGATGTTTTCCCATATTGACCTCCTATACAAACTCAAGTTTAAAGCCAATCCAGTTTCAGACCAAGACGACCCATGTCCACTTTACAAATTCCTCCCAAACTTTTCTGCTGCTGCCCCACAACATTCCACTCTACAACTTTCATATTTTTTTTACCTGTGTGTCCAAATGGATACGTGACAATATCTCACATGCCTCACTTAAGCAATACAATAACAGTCTATTCACATAATTAGTTTAAAAGTCATACATCTAGTTAAATTAGAGAATTTCTACATACTATGATTTAAAATTTTTTGTAAAGCATTTTTGTGTAAGCTTTTTCTGTATAAAAGATGCTATATAATTTTCCATTAGACTGCCTCGCTTAGCAAGTACAGTCACAGTTTATTCATTATTAATTTGTGTGTTTTTGTGACTCTACTGTATGCTGTAAATGTGCTGGTCAAGAGAGGTCTGATAATATATTTCAACTCAGTTTGTTGAAAAATTAGATAATTGTATTAATTAATTAATTGAATAATTAATTCAACTAACTTAAAGTTTAATGAAGAAAATAAATAAACTGTGATTACATTTGTTGAGTAAGTTTTGGTGCGATATATTGACAAACCCTGTCTTAACCCAATTATCTATGTTCTACAGCATCAAACACCACCATATATATAGAATAGATATATCGGCCCGCCTGTTGTTTAGGAAGGCTTTTAGCGAGGCAGCCTAGTAGACCGGAGATCCGAAATGAAGAACTGAGAGTTACAACGTATAGTAACTTAATCAAGTATTTTTTTAATAGAAAAAAAAGAATTTTTTATGTACAAAATAAATTTTTAACTTTATAAAAATTAACAAATTTTTTTTTATAAAAATTTCAGTTGACATTGAATTTTATTTGCGTAGTCTCTAGTTCGATGGTCTATTTATGTCTATTTAACGTCGCCTGTGTTATCGGTAAATTAGAATTGTATATTTTTATGTCGGATATCGCGTTAAATTAAAATAAAGCTCATATCAACTACTTTTAGCTATAAGAAATCGACGTTTCTGTTTCTTACAAACCGGAGTTTAGTCTCCGCTGTCGTACCAAAAATAGATTAATACAAATAATGAATATTCATGGTTCCAAAAGACTCTAAATCGTTTTTTCGGAGGCCATCTTGGCATCTCGCTCAAAACCTGCTCATCTCCGATATATCTATTCTATATATATATGAACACCACCATGTCTTAATTCACCAGCCACAAAATATATTCAAAAAATAAAAAATATTGAGCAGAAGATATGATAAGAAACTTACGCCATTCTCCACTTTTAAGCTTGACTGGAACTTTACAGCCTTCAGCAATTTCAATCTTGAAATTAAAAATATACAATAAGAATACACTTTTTTTTATAATCTATATTATAGTAGACCACGTCACTCACTCATTTACTGATTCTGTAACGCTTATGTATATATATATATATATATATATATATATATATATATATATATATATATATATAGTTAGAAGGCTTGAGCTTGCTGCCTTTTTTGAAGATAGGGGAAACATTTGATTTTCTCCATGTGTCCGGTATAACTCCGGACATGAAGGAGCGCTTGTAGATGAGAGCCAGGGGTGTGGCAAAGACAGCTGCGCAACTGCTTAGAACGCGTGGGTGCAAACCGTCAAGACCCATCGATTTAGTTTTGTCTAAGCTATGGAGTCTTTTTTGAAGAATAGCTGTAGAAAAACAACTTTCATTTACATCGCAGATTGATTCGGTGCGATCTGTAAAAGCAGGCATGTAACCCTCAGGTTCGATGACAAAAACAGATTGAAAATAGTCCTTGAGTAAGGAACAGATTTTTTCACGGTCCGCAGTTATGGTGCAGTCGGCAGTCTGGATAGAGTTGATGTGGTCTTTTACATACTGCTTGCTACGGACATGTGAATGAAGAAGTTTTGGATTGGATTTGGAAGCACTAGTTGTTCCTCATACGTGAGAATTGCCGACTTGACTGTTTTAGCTACACGCTTGCAAGCCTCTCGATGAGATTCTCGTAGAATAACTGCATAGTCGCGCCCCGATGCGATGTATTTAGCCCAGACCTGTCGCTTGACTCTGGTTTCTTTTATAACTTCGGGTGTTACCCAAGGTTCTTTTTTCTGGACAAATGGAGTTGTTGTAGATGGGATGTGTAGTGCAACCGCTTCGTTGTATCGGTCGATAAGAAGCTGATAAGTGTCAGGTACTGAAAGGCCATCAAATAAGTTTTCCCAGTCGGTGTTTGAAATACAAGATGACAGAGCATTGTAGTCAGCTTTGCTCCATATAAAACGTTTGTGCGACGGAGAAACACGTGAATTGTTCAGACCGGCCACAGCGAACCGACCGGTTATAAAGCAATGGGATTGGCCCATGGGCGTGTTTCCAAGTGAGTCAGCTTCAAGTATCTCGATAGCTCGGTCGGGGTCGTTGGTAATAAAGAGGTCAAGAGTGCTGCTAGGTGGAACATAACGATTACTGCGGTACGTCGGAAACGTGACAAGCTGTGTAAGGTGCCAGTCGTTGAGGCACTCTTGAAATCTAATGTCACTAGGATGTTCGTTACCTATATGGGCAACTGTTGCCACGCCACCACCCACGTCGATTGGAGCATATTTTGTGTGAGAGAAATTAAAATCGCTATAGAGCAACATAAATGAGCAACTCAAGGCGGAAAGTGAGCTACGAGCTGTTGTGACTGAAGCAATACATTGTGTGAGATAGTCGTCGTTCAAGTCATGAGGGCGATATAAACAACCAACGAGGACAGTTTCTCCACCGAAACAAATGACTCGCCAGACTTGTTCAATAGCTGGAGAGTTGAGCTGAGGAATGCCGGTCTCACTGGTCACAACTTCATCCACAACGTAGATCGCAACACCTCCTCCAGCGCTCCTCTCTCTGTCTTTACGGTTCAGTTGATAGCCAGTTATGGAGGTGTCTGAGGATTCGTTAAACCATGTTTCCACAAAAAACATGACATGAGGTCTGAGCGATTGGTCGAGGGCTGCTATTCTTGCTGTTAGCTCATCGCGTTTATCTTTATTGAGCGAGCATGGGTTGTTAGACCAAAACCGAAAGTGATTTAGAGACGAGGTAGGTGAAGAGGATTTGGGCTGGCTTTTCTTGTTGGGGTGACGCATTATCTGTGGCTTTTGCAAGAGTGAATTATTATGCCTTCTTGAATTTGTGCAGTTGATTGCCACGGATGCCGTATCGAAAGGGCGAATCATTACCAAGTTGAGCATTGAGTTTGTTTCTTTCTTGCCTCAACTGGTAGTCTAATTGTCTTTCTGCCTCTGTCAAATCCGGGCTGATATAAACGGACTTTTACGTACTGTTGCTTCTCAAACCATTAGCTGCTAAGAGGGTCGGGTTTCTGAGACTTGCATCAGTTAGTTCCACGAGGATTGGGCCCGGTTTTGCTTGATCTTTAGATCTTAATCTCTTTATGCATACTGGTTTTACCTCAGACTTGCCGATTGAACAAAAAAGATCTTTTACAAACTTTTCGTCTTCAGATTTTTGTCCACTTGCACTGCACACGACGGTTCCGGAACTCCGTAAACGATAACATTTTTTTTCCTTTTCTCTCTATCATTCAGTTCATTCATGGAAGCATTCACAACTACTAACTGCGCAGCTGGCTGTTTTGATTTTCCGCCCCCTGATTTAACTACCTGAACCCAATCGTTACCGATAGTCGGAGGTTTCAATGATGATTTTGCTGCTGTTAATTCGGTGGTCAGCTTCTCGATTACAGTTAAATTGTCTTTATCTTTGGTCTCTAGGAGCGTGACTCGCTCGGACAGCGATAAAACTAGAGAAGAAATCTTGCCGCACCACTCATGAAGAACTTTTGAGGATAATGAGTGGTTACCATGTCCGAGACTCGGCCAGTTTTTTTCCAACAAAAATTCTGTATCCATGTTGAATACGTTGATGCGTAAAATAATCCGTTTAATTTAATGCTCAGACAGCACGCCGATAAGCACTTCGCTCCAGCTGATTAAAACCAAAAATGCAATGTAGTTTTGCAAAAAAGGCAAAAGATGGTTCCAGTGGTCTAATTTCCAATGTTAAATTATATAAAACTAGCGGGGTACCCGGCGTTGCCCAAGGTTTTTCTCGCTCCTATTTCTTTCCCCGCTTGCTCTCTCGATCCCTTTCCTTTTCCCGCTCGCTCTTTCGCTCTCGGCCGCTTTTCCGTTCCCACTTGTTTCCCGTTCCCGTTTTTGCTCATGTTCCAATTCCCATTTCTGCTCATTTTGTGACCTAGACCCTCTGCATACTTATTAAAAAAAAGCCTGAGCGAAGTCGGGTCAGCCAATAGTATATATATATATACATATACACCTTTAAGGTATATACCTATAATGTATATACCGCCACAGTAGTTTATTTTTGGTTAACTTTTAAACAAACTGTTCTTTTCCGCGCTAGCTTCGACAGCTTCAAAAATCGATTAAAAATTAATTCCTATACACACTTTTTTTTTTTTTAATAAATAGGATAAATCATAAAGATTCAGAATATGTAAGTTTCATTTTGACTAGACAATTGGTTTAGGCATCAGAAATTAAAAACACTTCAGCTAGGCCTTTTACTATAGTACTATAGGGAAATTTTTGTGGCTAACTTCACGCACCTTCAGTATTAGTGTGTCAAACGATTACGGTAAAAAAACAACTATTCTAAAAAAAATATAAAAACTCTTTCGATCATTAAATTGTTATTGTGATTATAAATAAACAATTATTATAATTAAAAACACCGAAAATAATTCATGGTAATCCTGCAGTATAGCGTCCTGAACCGATTTCGATGAAAAAACGGTTTAAAAAACTGTTTAATAGAATAACCATAGAACATTATCAAAACATATTACGAACAAGTATTTTACAGAAAAACTTACTAAAAACCAAGTTTAAGCAAAAATATCCAAAGGCAATGTTGACACGCGGAGTAATACAATTCAAGGAATGAAAAGCAAGGAAGAGTTAATATTCAAGTAAAATAACATGATAAAATAATAAATACATTTTAGCAAGTTACAAATAAATTTTTAATTATTTAAATTTTAAAAAATCAGAGCGCTGAGTGGAAATTTATCTATGACTAGCGGGGGATCCAGCGTTGCCCGAGGTTTTCCCATCATTTTTCTCTCGCTCCCGTTTCCTTCCCCGCTAGTTTTCTCGCTCCCGATTGCTCTCCTCTTCCTGGTCGCTTTCTCGCTCGCTCTCCAAACGATTCTGCTAGCCACATGACCTCTGAAACTCAAAATTTCTGCTCCAAGAAATATGATAGAAACCGTACCAAAGACAGCCAAGTTGCCAAGTACTTTTACTTTGATATTATTTTAATTTTTCTTGGTGTTCTGTTGCTAATTTATTGTTTTCAATGTTTTTTTAATTTTTCTTAAAGCCATTTGACATAAAGAGCCGCATTTAAAGAAACGGTTTTGGACATGGAGCGGGTTACGCAACTCGTACTTCTAACTAAAGCAAACTAATATTTTTTAATTTTTTACTTCCAAAATTTTTTAGATTTTTTTTCCTAAATTGTCTATTTTTATTTTAAATGTGTTTAATTTTTATTACCTTTATTCCTACTGTTCACTTCTATCGCTATTGACAAATAGATCTTCACCTGGAACTACGTTAACTTCGGGAGTAATTTATAAATGTTCTAAATTTTTGTTTTTTTTTCAGTTATTTATGTTGTAATTAGTCTTTATTTCCCTTATTTATGTTTTAAATATCATTTACGTTAAAAAACCGGCCATTTTTCATCGAAATCGGTTCAGGACGCTATACTGCAGGATTACCATAATTCATTACGCTATTACCCGAATCATATTGTTAAAATTTAAAATCTGTTAAATCTTTGTTGTGCATCCTAGCTTCCAGTGTGTCATTGGTTTAACAATTTATAACAGAAAGTAGCAAGTCTGTCATGATAGTATTGACTATTGACGAGTTACTTTACTTTTACTTGCTTATTGACATGGCGCGCGCCTTGTCAATAGAATTAACGCTTCCGAAGCCACAATTCAATCAATCAATTTTTATTTGTATAGCGCTATTTCCGCAGTGTTCAATAGCGCTCGGTCGTGAACTTAGTAAACAGATATGTTTTAAGTCCACGACGGAAAACTGTGAGAGAAGTAGAGTAGAGAAGAAGGAAGAGAGTTCCAGAGATAGGGACCAGACAATTAGAAGAAACAATTCATTTTACCATATATTTATTAACTAAAACATTTAACAAACATAAATTTCTATCTATAAGTTTAGATAATTTGAATATCTTTCTTAAAAGTGAAAGGTATTTCAGATGAAAACAACCAACCGAGTCGTTCGCCATCTTTCAACACTCGGCCATAGACTTAAAATATTACTTTCAGTTTCTAGAATGGATACCTAGCCAAATTACAGCTGATCAACTAATAACAAACACTGTCTAAAACCTAATAAACCTAATTAAAATTTTGTTTAGCAAAAAGTTGTTAGCTGCTTTTTTCCTTCGCACATTTTACGCCACCCGCTCAGCGTCGGATCCAAGAATTTCGTATGGGTAGTGCGAAATTTGTTTGAGTTTTTTTTAATTTTGATTATTGTCTTTATGCATTTTGGTGTATGTTATCGTTAATTTGCACGTTTGGGCTACAAACTAGCTCAGAATGTTTCTACATAGGTATATTTTCAAATTCTGTGTAATTGTGTAATTCTTTAAGTGTTTGAGATTATGAAAGCATAATGTAGTCTGTTACTTTTAATTTTATGTAATGAACTTTTAACAAAAAGTAATTTGATCAATTTTTCACATAGACTTATGCTATATATCTAGACATGCAATGCATGCGAATTGCGCGATGCAAGTTAAGATGGCCTTTTGACTAGGGCCAAGTAAGTAAGTAAGTAAGTAAGTAAGTAAGTAAGTAAGTAAGTAAGTAAGTAAGTAAGTAAGTAAGTAAGTAAGTAAGTAAGTAAGTAAGTAAGTAAGTAAGTAAGTAAGTAAGTAAGTAAGTAAGTAAGTAAGTAAGTAAGTAAGTAAGTAAGTAAGTAAGTAAGTAAGTAAGTAAGTAAGTAAGTAAGTAAGTAAGTAAGTAAGTAAGTAAGTAAGTAAGTAAGTAAGTAAGTAAGTAAGTAAGTAAGTAAGTAAGTAAGTAAGTAAGTAAGTAAGTAAGTAAGTAAGTAAGTAAGTAAGTAAGTAAGTAAGTAAGTAAGTAAGTAAGTAAGTAAGTAAGTAAGTAAGTAAGTAAGTAAGTAAGTAAGTAAGTAAGTAAGTAAGTAAGTAAGTAAGTAAGTAAGTAAGTAAGTAAGTAAGTAAGTAAGTAAGTAAGTAAGTAAGTAAGTAAGTAAGTAAGTAAGTAAGTAAGTAAGTAAGTAAGTAAGTAAGTAAGTAAGTAAGTAAGTAAGTAAGTAAGTAAGTAAGTAAGTAAGTAAGTAAGTTAGTAAGTAAGTAAGTAAGTAAGTAAGTAAGTAAGTAAGTAAGTAAGTAAGTAAGTAAGGAAGTAAGTAAGTAAGTAAGTAAGTAAGTAAGTAAGTAAGTAAGTAAGTAAGTAAGTAAGTAAGTAAGTAAGTAAGTAAGGAAGTAAGTAAGTAAGTAAGTAAGTAAGTAAGTAAGTAAGTAAGTAAGTAAGTAAGTAAGTAAGTAAGTAAGTAAGTAAGTAAGTAAGTAAGTAAGTAAGTAAGTAAGTAAGTAAGTAAGTAAGTAAGTAAATCTTTATTAACCAGCCTGACAATGACGCACAGCGGTTTACATTTAAATAATAAAATAATAAAAATAAGAATTAAATAAAAGGAATACGAATTTCGACAATCTCAAGTTAAAGACATAAAATAAAATCTGGAACTTGTCTTTTTCAGAGATTTAATATAGCGTTCAGCATTGTTTAAGTTATTTTGAGTTCAACAATCTATGGATAAAGGTTTTTCTGAGTATGGAATCTGCATGCGGAATAACTCTGTCGTGAGCTCGAGGACGAAGGTGATATCCTGATTTCTTGACGTCTGGGAAAAGATGGTGAAAAACGTGAAGACGGTTAGACAGAACCTGGTTGAACAGAGTTGAATCCGCCACGGCGCAGCGGTGCACAAAACCAGGGCGGTCGGGAGCCAAGAAACCCTGGCGTGTCACCCTCCTAATGACCGACTCGATGCGTTGAAGAACTCCCGAACCAATGAAACCCCACCATACCCAAGACTGGGTATAAAAACATATATCTTGATTCACTTGACCAATCCATTTTTTTTTATTAAAATATTTGAAACAAATTTTTTGGGTAATTTTAAAGTAAAATTTTTTTCTAAAGATTGCTGTGCTTGTGGTATAAACCTAAAACGCCGTTGATCACGTGGTACTAGGCTTCGATTTGTCCTCGCTACTGGTAGACTGGTAGATCTAGCAGTTTTTCGAGGCAATATCGGAAATTTTAATAGACAAGCCAATTTTTATACCATTCAATAGAGAATATGTTGTAGAATGTCTGTATAAAGATACCACGAATGAGCAGTTATGGTACTCTAGTTATTAATGATTTTAGGCGTACTCTTTTGTCTCATTACGTAAGACAATGTCGCGCTACGCGCAGTAACATATTTACTCGCTCAGCCAATAAGAATTCAATAAAGGCTCGTTTTCTATGCTATATTTGCGTTGTCTTTGTATTCATTTTGCATTGCCGGGTTTATCGCGTTTGAATTCGATTTCTCTTCAATATCTTAATTTATTATTTAAGCCTTCGATTTTGATTTGGACGATTTTGGATTCTTGGCAGCGTTTTTTTTAATTTCCTATTCATTTATATAGTTGTATAATTGTATAGTTTGTATAGCATAGTACATAGTTTTTTCTTCGGTCAATCTTGTCTTGTCTTTTGTCAGTCATTCTGGTATTTTTTTTATTTTCTTTTATTCGTGTTATTACGTCTGTTAAGTTTGGTTATGGTAAGTTTGTATTGTAGTTAGCACATTTTTTAATCTAAATGTAACTAATATCGCAATGGAGTGCGTTGTGTGTAAATCTGCTACTGAAGACAAACTTAAAATAATCTAAATATTGAAACAAGATGGGAAAACTTCTCTATTGAATTCTGCAACTGTATTTGGAGATACAATTTTAATTGACAGTTTAACTCTATAAATGATGTTTGTATACATAAGTAAATAACAAAGCAAAGAAAAATAATCAGCCCAAACCTTGTGTTAGTTTTAGTTCTAGTAGCTAGCTGATCTAGCTCCAATAAAAAGAATTTAAGATCTAAGTTTTCCACACAATAAACAATTATTCCAGCCAAATATAAAGTAGTTCAAAAATTATTCCTGGAAAGCTACCTCAACTGAAAATGCATGATTTCAAAACTCATTTTCAGGAAATGAAATTGAAGTATTTCTTAGACAATGACAGATGGAGCTGGGAAAAATAGATTTTAAGTTGTGTCTCATTAATACTGACATAGAGGCAGCACCTGATAGCCCAGATAGCCTAATTATTGTATAAGTGGTAAATGTGAAATTTTTAAAAAAAGCCCATGCTCTTTTAAAAGTTGTTCATGTTTTAAATATGAGCTACATTGTATCTGCCTGTAAATATTGCTATGGTAAAGTTTTTAATAAATCTCTTCATACTGATAATCTTGAAGTAGATATGTTTAAGGGCAATATATGTGAAGGCCTGTATGAAAAAAACTGTTAAAATCGATGAGATACTATTTTAGTTAGGCTTGCCCAAAATCAGTCTTTGTTGTTGGATGTATTTATTCTTTAAATTGGCAAAAAATTTGATGCTCTTAAAACAGTTTTGAAGGTTCTTGTATAAGCTTGTAAATGTTGCTGTGACAAAGTTTAAGATAACTGACTTTATATTAGTGGTCTTGTAAATAATATCTATAATAGTAAAATATGTGTAAATGTCAGAGTTGGCCAATGTGAGCAGTTATTACATTTTTATTTAAAGTGATATATAGAAACTTATCAAGTTCTTGAGAAAATGTCTTCTTTGTTCTGCAGGGTTTTGATGCTTATTAAAATAGCTCTTGTATATTTCCTCCAGTTACACGTCTATTATTGTTGTAACAAGTTCTTCTGCACATGAGGATATTGCTAAGCATTGTCTCAATGTCAAAACTGTTTGCTTGTGTGTTATAATAAACAGCAAACAATTTGACTATGATATGATGTGCATTATTTATCTACAAAATCCTCATAATCTACACTTCCCAGTTTACTTCAGCCAGCACGACAAAAGTTGTTAACAGTGTCTCTGAATTGAATTAAAATTTGAAAATGTTTAAAGTGGTGTAAGTCAGTGTTGTTATAACTGTCTCTGAATTGAATTAAAATTTGACAATGTTTAAAGTGGTGTTAGTCAGTGTTTAGTGTTTAGAAGGTCTCTTCAGAAGCATTTAAGTGTCACAGCCAATGTAACAGCAGCTGGCAAACCATTCTCAGTCTGGCAACCCTGAACCTTCTGTCTACAGCACTCTTGATATGTGTGGTGGACACAAGAAGTAAAGTCATGGATGAAGATCTGAGTCTTCTGCTCGACTGAATTGTGCTAAATATAATAATTTTTGAAGCTAGATAACAGTTATTATTATAATTATTTAATAAGTTGAAACTTATACTTTGTTTTTAGAATTAAAATGTATGTTGTTCTAAAAACCAGTGTTTGATAAATTTCTTGTTTTTAAGATGTCTTCCTTTAAAAAGTGGTCAAAAGCATGGTCTTCCTTTAAAAAGTGGTACGATTCCCATAACCGGCACCCCTTCAGCTATTTTCAAAGAAGGTTGTGTTTTCAGGTTGCATTGCTTTTTAAATACTGGAGAATTTCGAAAACGTAGACTAGTTTATACATAGGAGTTAAACTAGTTTAAAGGCAGTTTAAGTCTGTTTAAGCCTTAAGCCTTTAAGCATTTGATAATCAACAACATTCTTCGTGCAGCTCCATAAGCAAACGGAAAATAAAAATTTCGTTAAAAAAACATAGAAATAAATAACTAAACTGTTTTATGAGCATTTGAGCGTAAAAAGTTTAAATTTCGTGGAGATAATTTGTAAATTAAGCGTCACTTTTTACGCAGAAATAGAAAAAGCTGGCTTTTGATTGGTTGGCGTTAATAAACAGATTCGCGAGTTTTGAGCAACTTCAATCAATCAATCAATCATTTATTTATATAGCGCTATTTCCGCAGTGTTCAATAGCGCTCGGTCGTGAACTTAGTAAACAGATATGTTTTAAGTCCACGACGGAAAACTGTGAGAGAGGTAGAGTTAGTAAGAGAAGAAGGAAGAGAGTTCCAGAGATAGGGACCAGAGTAGGAGAAAGAGCGTTTAGCAAAAGAATGCTTAATAGTGAAGATGCGAGAGTGATTACGAGAAGAAGAACGAAGACCAGACTTAGGAGGGATATGTATTAAATTAGTTAAGTAGAGAGGAGAAAGGCAATTTTTTATTTTGTACATTATTAAACAGATTTTAAAAATCACCCTATATCTGAGAGGAAGCCAATGGAGAAGAACAAGAGATGGAGAGACCGATCTGTGTCTGGTATCTCTTTCCAGCTCTTAGTTATAATAAATACTATAGTTTAATGTACTTTTTGGCTTGTCTATTAAAATTTCCGTATCAAAAGCTAAATCTACCAGACTATTACTATAGGCACATGCGCGGCATTGCGTGTCTAGGTATATATAGTATAAGTCTATGATATTTCACTGATTTGTTAACTTAGAAACTTTTGATGCATAAGTGAAATAAACTTTAGAATTTTTCTCATTTTAAATCACGACAAAAGTTTTTGATGGCAGTTCTTAAAATGCATAGTTTTGTAATAAGACGTCATTTTTTTTATTATTTTACTAGCGTTGCCCGGGGTTTTTAGAGGTTTACCTAATGCGTTTCTTTTTCGCTCCCGTTTCCTTCCCGCTTGCGCTCCCGGTCGCATTTTCGCCAATGTCCGAAGGTATAAGACAGGAAGATAAATAATGCCACCTGATTGGATAATTTTGAATAAATTCACATAAATTTTGCAAATATATAGGCGCGCTTACTTTGTTTTCCGAGGTGGTTTATTTTATAGCCTAGCCGTATAGGTTTTTCCGATGGATAAAGATTGACAAAGTTGCGGACTAAGTTATTCGACACTGCCTGTATGTAACTAAATAGCCTATAAATATTTTTCGAGATAATTCAACTTGTTATTCTGCCAATCAGAGATCATAAATATTTGGAATGAAGCTTTTCCAATCATATATTCAATAAACTGAAACACAAATGTACTTAGTTAATTTTTAATTGACTGACAAATAATAACTTCTGACAAAAGTTTACCAAATGGAATTTGATTTTTTTAGTAAATTAATAATGCAAGAGGCTTCTATTCTAAGAAAAATATATCATTATAAACAGTTATTCTAATCTAAAAAATTATGATACTGTACAATTTTATTCATTAGTTGTTTATGTAATGCAGAAATGGCTTAACTAAGTTGTTCGTGGAGATAAATAGCACAAGTTGGAACAAAATTCTACTCTGTCAGCATGCTAAAGACAGGCATGTGATAAGAGTGCATAGTAACACTGATTTCTTTAAGACCTAAACAAACAAACACATAATCAAAACAGCATGAAAAACTTGTGCTTCATTGCTTTGATCCAGAACATTTTTTCAAAGTTCACACTCTAGCATTATTTGTTTTAATAAATGCATATATTGTATTGAGTTTGCAATATTTCAGTATTCAGTGTTATTTAATCATTTGACTTCCCAGTTTAGTGCAAAATAATTGTTTTTTTATTTTTTTATAATGGCCTCATAATCAAGAACTGAGATAATTTTGTAATATAATAAAGCTGAAATTATTTTATTGTTTTCTCAATTAAAACAAAAAAATCAACAAAACTGATAATTTTCAATGATTTTAATCATCTAAATCTAAAATTTCATGTTTCTCATAATACATTTGAAGCCTAAAAGTGTTCCATTATTTTAAAAATATCTAAATCCTTGTAAGCAACTAAATTTTTTAGTTTTTTCATAAAAATGCATGTCAGATTAGCTGAGTTATTTATTTATCTGCAATAGAAACATGACAAAAGGCCTTGAATACTTTAATGCTACAGGTCCAGCAGACTTTTATTTGGTGTAAATTGTAAGGGCAGTTGTAAAAGAATAATGGTGGATTGTGGAGACAAGCTATATCAAAGTAGAAACAAAAATATGTATGGCTTTTTTGCCTAAATGGCTCAATATAGAAGCCACATACGAATTTTAGAATAAAAATAGTATTAGGAAACAATAATTTTCAGCTGTAAATAACTCATGGCCTTTAGTCCATAGATAGTACAATCATGTTAATTTGAAATAAAAATTATTAATAATTAAAAAATTATGTATAGTTTTTTCTAAATAAAAGTGTAAAGGTTAATTTGACCTAAATAAAAAATTGTCAAACAAAAATATTTGCAAGTTTTAAGAGCATAATGTATGCAAATATGGATAGATATATATGGTTGTATATGACCTAGTCATTTAAAACTATCCAATCAGATGATAGTATTTGTCTCCCTGTCTTATACTGTCGGACATTGGCGAAAATGCCTCCCGGTCGTTATCAGTTCCCTGTCGCTTTCCCGCTCATTTTTTCGCTCTCAGTTCCTTCCCCCGCTAGATCCGATTCTACATACATACATACATACATACATACATACATACATACATACATACATACATACATACATACATACATACATACATACATACATACATACATACATACATACATACATACATACATACATACATACATACATACATACATACATACATACATACATACATACATACACATACATACTTTGAATAAACATTTAGTGCCGAAATATTGTAAAAAACACATACATACATACATACATAAATACATAGATACATACATAAACATACACACAGAAACACATACATGCACATACACATACATACATACATACATACATACATACAGACATACGTCCACAGTAACTTTCTGCTTCACTTCTGTATTGAAACAGATGTTCGTGGAGCTGGATGAACTACGACTCGGGGACAACAATGAATGGGAGTGGAGAGAAAAAGCGAGGTGGATCAAATTTGAGGAGGAAGTTGAAGAAGGAGCATGCAGATGGGGCAAGCCACATGTCTCTTCTCTTTCATTCCATAGTCTTGTCGAATTAAGGAGATGTCTTGAGTCAGGTTTGGACATTTTGTTCTTCTGAATTTTTATTTTATTTATCCATCTCAGTTATATCCATCATTCTGAGGAAGAGAAACACTTGGATGAAAAAAATTAATTGTTTTAGATAGTTGGGGGCTGTGGTCTGTAGACATCTTTATGCATTGCTTTATAGATATTATTGAGTACTGAAATTGTAACAAAACCGTTTTTACAACATACATGACTAATTTGAACGCGTAACAAATACTTTTAAATATACATTAAAAGGTTTAAAAAAACGATGCACTAATTTTAATCAAATTTGGCTTTGTTTATTGTGCACTGATCTCGCATTGTAAAATTCGGGTTCAACAGGTATTGCATAGGTGCTTTTCATCTATAGGCAGGCTACTGATTAAAGTCATTCTATGTCGGTTAAATTGAATGTGTTGTATTATTTTGTTTTTTTTGAATATTTAATGAATGAAAATAAATAGTAAAATAAAACCAAAATAATACAAGACATAATAAGAAAAATATTTTAATAAATGATAATAAACTGTTTTTCTTAATAATTTTTCAATTTTTTTTTAGGCGCAGTGATGTTAGACCTGGATGCCGATGACCTGCCTACGATTTCATCAAGAATCGTCGATCAGCTGGTTATTACGGATCAACTGACGGAAGAATTGAAGCCGCACGTACTGCAAGTTCTACTCTTGAAGCACAAGTTGGATGCTTTTTCGGTTTCAACTTTTTTTATTGCACGAGGCTTTAATTTTACTATGTTATTTATTCCTGAGATTGACTAAACTACTAAACTCTTGTTTTTATAGGTTCTTACTTAATATTTAAATTATAAATAGTCAAGAAACTAAACAATAGCGTTTATTTATTTTAATTTATGAATAGTAATAACAAACACGTCCACAATAAGTGTTTTTTTTTAGATCACTTGAAGTTCTATTGTACAAGTGTATTGACATTAAAAAAATAAACTATGTTGTCTTCAATATGGTAAATAAGCTAACAAGCAGACGATGAGAAGAATTTATAGATAAAATTATACAGAAGTTTTATCATTTATGTTAGCATTTCAATTCCATGAAATCAATTGATTTCAGTGTATTTTATTCTAATTTTTTTTAGTTTAATTAAATTAAAAAATTTTTTTTATACAACCCAGACATCAATCTGAACAGCAGTCTTTCATAAGACGAAATCATCCTCTTCAAAACCTCTCATCATTAGCACAAAGGTAGTTTACGTCTATCAGAGAGAGATGGATCGATAAGATTTAACACCTTTTTTTACTCTCGAGTGCTCTTGTTACTTATTATCATTCGTGTTTGAACGAGTCATCTTGACTGACTGTTGAGTGGGTGTCAGGTTCATAAAAGACAGACGTTGATTGTTGGACAGTATCATTTGCATGTACGATAAAGAAACAATGGGGTTTTGAATCCGTGCCAGGTATTTGTGATAGAAAAAATGATCGGAATTTCAGTTGATTGTTGAGCTTAATGATGTGCTATTCATTGAACTTGTTATTAAAACATGCAAATTTTATCATTTTTTCTTTTTCTCTAAGTCAGATATTCATTGTTTCTTAAATAATGATGTTATTTGACAGTTTGAGTTACAGAGCAAGTTTTTATGATGATACGAATTAATTATAATTATACCACTCATATTTATTAATTATAATGATACACTCATGTCAATTAATTATAATGATATCACTGATGTCAGCTAATTATAATGATACCATTCACATCAATAAATTGTGATGATGCCACTAATATCAATTAATTATACCACTCATATCAATTAATTATGATGCCAACACTCTTATCAGTAAATGAGGATGATACCACTAATATCAATTAATTATGAGGATACCACTCATATCAATTAATTATTATGATGCCACTGATATCGATAAATATGAGGATACCACTCATATTAATTAGTTATAACGATACCACTAATATTAATTAATTATAATGATACCACTTATATCAATTAATTGTGATGATACCTCTTTTATCAATTAATTAAATGATATCACTAATAGTAATCAACAGTACACTACTTTCATATATATTTTTTTCAGTTGTTCAAATATGAAACTTACCAGTTCTAACAATGTATAAACATAAATCATAATTTCTGTCTCAAGACTTATTTACATGTCTGTCCCAGTCATAGACGAGAAATTTTTTTATGCTTTTTGAATAAATGGACATTTCTATTTCATGAATAGCTTTATAAAAATAATATTTGGTTTTGACTGAGTGTTGACTGTGTAATCAAGTAACATTGTCAAACGAAAAAAATATCCATGTTCTTACCATCATGCAGCCATCAAGCACCTTTAGCAGACAAAGTAGGACCATGTTTAATTCATTTCCGCAGACATGCACACATATGAATATATATATGAATATATATATATATATATATATATATATATATATATATATATATATATATATATATATATATATATATATATATATGATGGCACAGTAGTAAAGATTCACATACATTACCAATGCCAAAGATTTGTTAATATTTATACTCCAACGTTTTTTGCAGTCATAGTGTGGTTCAGTCATCTAATGACGGTGACGTAACAACTAAACTGTTGGATTCTGTAACATCATCGAGTGACAAAACTTCGCAAGATCATCCGAACATTAAAGAATCAAAAACTGCCGAAGTTAGTTGGACATGAAATATTTCAATGAGTTGGCACATAATTCATTGCCCTCTGTTGATCTACCATTTTTTCATTGATAAGCTTCTAGTTTTTTCATGATCTCAATAAGATCAGGTTTAATTAAAATATTGCAGATTACAGCCTTGTACAAATACGACAAAGAAATAACTCATAATTCGTCAACAAAAAGTCTCCCGGCATCTCCAGCTTCGTCGCCGTTCGGTTTCGGAGGTCAGAGATACTCGGTGGACATGCCTCACATTTTCAAGAGGATTCCGATCGGGGCAGAAGCCACGAACGTTCTTGTTGGTCCGACTAACATCCTCGTCCGACCGGTCGCTGCTTTCGTCAGGCTCAAAAATGCAGTTTGTCTCAATAATGTTACAGAGGTTCCGTTACCTGTCAGGTCTGCTTTACCTCGGTTCATAACTTTCGTTACGAATTGTGTCCGCCGATGATGATCAGTGCCATCTTGTGTGTGAATGTAAAAAATATTCTTAATTTAAATGTTTGTTTGGTTTAACTGGTAGGCTCATGGGAGAAGTGGGGAATGAAATGAAGTTTAGAAAGGAGAATTTTTTTTTGGTCTACTATGGTTCATAGGTCATTAAAAATTGGTGGAGAAATATTTCAGAGTGAAAGAACTTTTGTAAAATAAAATTTGCCTTGTATTTGTGGTTGATAAATGTTGTTTATTGTTTGACAATATTTAAGATTTATTCATAAGTTAAGAAACTTCAAAATATTAATAGTCTATATCAGATATCAATAAGCCATTTTCTTCCCCCGTCAAAAATCAGCTAGTGCATTATCGATGCATCTCTGCATTCTACCTTTATATTTGCATCGAGTATAATAATAATTAAATATTGTTTCTAATTATGCAATTGTTAGTTATAATAAAATAAAAAAAATAAATGTTTGCAGATTTATTTTTATCCTAATGGGACCTGACAACAATTCGTTAGATTACCATGAAATCGGAAGATCTCTCTCAACTCTCATGGCAGACGAGGTTCGTTGGTTGTCAGTGCGGTTATGCATGTATGTTTCTGTTTGTTAGATGCATCCGTATCTGTAGGAATCTGTGTGCCTGTCTATGTGTAGAAGAAAAATAGAGATTGTCTTGTGTGTTACTCTGTGTCCGATTTAAAGTTTGCTACAGATAGTGGTTGTTCAGACTCCTGCTTATTTCTTTTTCAGACGTGTAGGCTCTAATAGAACATTGCTTAAACATTTTAAATAGATCTTTAAATCTTTACCAACTGTTTCACTTTGGTTTGTTTTGTTTTAGATTTTACTTTTTTATAAGTTGAATTAATAGGTGGGAAATTAGATCTGTTTTTTTTTTCAATTTAATCGCAGCATTTCCACGACGCTGCGTACATAGCTTCAAACAGAACAGACATCCTGGATTCGTTGAATGAATTTCTCAACGGCTCGATGGTTCTGCCACCTGGGGAATGGGATAAAAAAACACTCCTTCCCATAGTTAACATCACAAAGGAGAAACAAAAAGGAAAGAAAAAAGTTAAAAAAGCCAAAGGTTAGCTGTATAATTTATGCAAATTACTTATTACTTGAGACGTTGGCAATAAAGCTTGCAACATCTGAAACGGAGTTCTGTTACTTTGTTTATTTTGCTCCAAACATTTCTTTTTACAATTTTCTATAAACTTATTTTTTGATTTGCTCATCAATTTCTTATGGATTTCAGTTGTTGTTATAGATATATTAATGTCATAAGAAATCATTCATTTGTAAAATAAAAATATTAGATTGAAATATAAAAATAATGATGAAATTAATAAAAGAACCACTATTGTACAACCCCATGAAATAAAAATATTAGATTGAAATATAAAAATAATGATGAAATTAATAACAGAACCACCATCGTACGATCCCCTGAAAAGAACCGGAAAATTCTTCCGCGGTCTGAAAGAAGACGCCAGACATCGGTATCCTCATTACTGGAGTGACATCAAAGATGGCCTCAATCTTCAATGTTTTGCTGCTTTCTTCTTTGTTTACTTTGCCTGCCTATCACCGGCCATCACATTTGGAGGACTTCTCGGTTTGTATTGACGGTGATGATGATGATGTATCTATTTTGTTTTATTGTATTGGTGGTGGTGATGATAATGATGATGTATCTATTTTGTTTTATTGTATTGTTTTAGTGATTTATTTGTTCATTTGATGTGATGGGGGAGGGGATTTGTGACTTTAGAGTTTCATGTAGACTATGTAGCGTTTTCTAAATCAAAACTTCCTTATAAACTCGCCTCAGATTCGTTTACGACATTGGCGTTAAATAAATTTGATTTGATTGATTGAATTTAATGAGATATTTATTCGTCATTAGATTTATCAGCCGTCAGAAGTTTTGTAGTTTGTTCCAATCTGTGTTATTTTAACCGGTCGATATTTTAAGGTGAAAAAACGGATAAGTTGATGGGAGTGAACGAGATGCTGGTAGCCACGGCGATATGTGGTGTCATATTCTCCCTGGCGTCCGGTCAGCCACTGGTCATCATCGGGGCAACTGGCCCTGTTCTTGTCTTTGAGGAAGCCCTTTATAAAGTTAATTGAATTATATTTGTGAAACTTAGCCTAATATAATGAGTTGATGCGATTTATTTGATTATTAATTTAGTGATATAATTTATTTGAATATTCATTTGATAATAAAGTTTATTTTATTTATAATTTGACGATATAATTTGTTTGATTATCAATTAGATTTGTCATGCTTTCAATCTGGAGTTCCTTCCGTTCCGCGTTTGGGTGAGCATCTGGGTGTCCGTGGTTTCAGTGATCGGTGTGATGCTCGAGATAAGTGTGCTTGTCAGATTCATAATGAGGTTCGTTGCGTTGGATTTTTTGTTTTTCGTTTTAAATAAATTAAACAATTAAACGATTGTTATTTATTTGTAAGTGTAAAAATATTCGAAACACGACTACTGTGAAAGTTTAAAAGAAAGTAATAAAGCACGTTATTATTAGTAGTAATACTAGAACATTGTTTATTTGATTTCCATGCTTGCCTTTGTCACTGTATACAGTTATTGCTGTAAGCCGTTTTGACTGTAACAAGTTATTACTTTTTAAAGTTTTCTTAATGCATGCATGTTTTTAAGTACTGTTTGCACTTGCCATGGAATCAACTGCTCATATAAAAATTGAATTGATTGTATTGTCTTTATCTGCGGTTTTGTTTGGCCAGCTGTTTGTTTAAATACAGATTCGATAGTATAATAAAAGAAATAATTTGCTCCTTGTAAATAAAAATTAAATAAAAATTATGTTTAATTTCAGATTCACAGAAGAAATATTTGCTCTTTTGATTTCATTGATATTCATATATGAGGTCTTCAAAAAGCTTTTCTATGTAAGTTTGTCGAATAAATTTGTTTTCAATTGTCACATTTTTTCTTATATAAGCTGTGGCACATATATACTTCCCCTTTGTGCCAGAGGGAGCCATGAGTGGCTAATTGCAAATATTTGGTCCATGTTTGGCAATAAACAGATATGCAATTATACATATCAATAAGTAGATATACAATATAAGTGTCAATGAACAGATATATGTGTCAATGAACAGATATACGTGTCAATAAACAGATATACGTGTCAATAAACAGATATAAGTGTCAATAAACAGATATAAGTGTCAATAAACAGATAAAACGTGTCAATAAACAGATATATGTGTCAATAAACAGATATAAGTGTCAATAAGCAGATATACGTGTCAATAAACAGATATAAGTATCAATAAACAGATATAAGTGTCAATAAACAGATATAAGTGTCAATAAACAGATATACGTGTCAATAAACAGATATACGTGTCAATAAACAGATATACGTGTCAATAAACAGATATACGTGTCAATAAACAGATATAAGTATCAATAAACAGATATAAGTGTCAATAAACAGATATAAGTGTCAATAAACAGATAAAACGTGTCAATAAACAGATATACGTGTCAATAAACAGATATACGTGTCAATAAACAGATATACGTGTCAATAAATAGATATACGTGTCAATAAACAGATATAAGTGTCAATAAACAGATATAAGTGTCAATAAACAGATATAAGTGTCAATAAACAGATAAAACGTGTCAATAAACAGATATATGTGTCAATAAACAGATATACGTGTCAATAAACAGATGTATGTGTCTTCAAAACTCGATGTGATCATAAGGCCATGTTAGATAAAACTTTAAATGAAAAATTAACATTTGATATTTTTAATGTTATTTTTATTGTTGTTATTTATTGTTATTCTCAATTTTATACCATCAATGAAACAGATTGTAAGCTTTTTATCGAAGGCATTAATAGGTTTATATGTGTGTGTGTGTGTGTGTGTTTGTGTGTGTGTATGTGTACATGATTCATTATTAGATCACCATATCATGGTCACTTGTGTATATTAATTGAATTAAGCATACATTTTTAGTTAACCATGATGTTTTCTGTAACTTACAAACATAAATTAATTTTGTCAGAGTAAAGTTGAATCTGTTTTAATTTGTAATATTCAAAAAAAATTATTACAAGGTTATGAGATATCTCTTATATAATAAATTGAATTCCGATTCCTTGCAGATATTCCACAAAAATCCTCTCCTAGAATATTACTTGCTGCAGAACTTCGGCGAACTTCACAACATGTGTTACAATTTCTCGTCACGCATCACTGGCGTCAACACGTCGACGTCGGAAAGTTACTACGACTGCAATGCGACCACGCTATCGCCGTATGTAACCACGCAAATCAGCGCCGTTCTTTCTTCAAATATCAGTCACGATTCTAATCATCAGCTCACCAACCTGAACGGCTTCTCATTGAATAATCTATCGTTTTTTGACAATTTAACTTCTATCGAGATAAGTAAAGTGTGTAATTTGTCAGTATTTCAACGCGAATACATGCCTCATCCAAATACTGCATTCTTGTCGGTCATCCTCACATTCGGTACTTTTCTGCTTGCTTATTCTCTCAAATCGTTCAGGAACAGCAAGTTTTTCGGCAGAAACGTGAGAAATTTTTGTTGGCTTGTTGTAATTAAAAATATTTATTTCTAAATAAAATTTTATGTTTATTTCTTCTTAAATCGTTTTCTAGGCGAGACGTGCCATAGGAGATTTCGGAGTTCCGATATCCATAATGATGATGGCTCTTGCAGATTACTTCATTCCAAACACGTACACCGAGGTTGGTTAAATTTTTGTTTTGTCTTTAAGAAATCTCTTTAGTAATTTTTTTTCTAATTAAAAATAAAATCACAAATGCAGATTATAGAAATTATTATTTAAAAAAAATTACTTTGATAGAAACTCACAAATGCAGATTATAGAAATTAATATTTAAAAAAAAATTAATTTGATAGAAACTGAACGTTCCCGAGGGTTTCAGTCAGACTGCCCCGAGCAAGAGGTCGTGGTTCATCAGTCCGTTTGGAGATAAAACGTCACTTCTGTTGTGGTCAATTGTTGCTGCTATCATTCCTTCTGTCTTCATTTTCATTTTGCTTTACATGGAGTCGGTCATAACAAGGTCAGGAACACTGATTGGTTGTATTTACTGTGTGTGTTTGTGATATTTACTGTGTGTGTTTGTCATCTTTGTTTTTTATTTTTTTTTAAAGAATTATCAATTCTTTCAGTTCTATGGAGATATCGATTGTATATAATGGCTACATCATTTATTTTTATATTCAGTTTTATAAATTATATTATTCATCTTTTAGATATTTTCTTAGCTGGTAATTTCTGTTATTTTTTAAGGGGCTGAAACCAATTTGTATACATTTTGAATGGATGATAAATAAAACAGGTGAATGAAACATACACCTGGATGAAATTGGAATAAAATTGATCGATTTTTTTAAATCGGAATGAGCTAGATATTTGGGCAGCAAATTGCCACACCACTAATTCTGTCTCATCACCATCGTCCGCTAATGAAACACATGCAAGGATTTATTAATTTTTAATATTTAACTTCTATTCTTCCAGTATGATTGTAAACAAGAAAGACCGATGTCTCAAGAAAGGATCCGGATACCATCTCGATATCTTCGTCACGGGGGTGTGTGCCACGATTTGCGGCTTCCTTGGGTTACCGTTTATGTGCTCTGCAACTGTCAGATCTGTCACACATGTTGCCGCTCTGTCTGTATTCAGTCGGACTCACGCTCCGGGCGACAAACCACACCTGGTCAGGGTCCAAGAACAGAGACTGACTTCTTTCGCTGTACATCTTCTTGTCGGTATGTTGACGTTGAATTTTTTTTTAATGCGTATATGTGTTTTGTTTTGTGGATTAGGAAAAAAAGTTTTGGTTTTTATTGACGAAAGTTGCCCATCGTGGACATCTTGTGTTTTGGCTAGTAGGTGTATAGGATGGTTATTAATCAATTAATTATTATTATTATTATTATTATTATTAACCATCTCAAACAGAAGGGCCAACAGGCTACTTACACCATTTGGATCAAAACATAAAATAAACAAAAGAAATGCAATCAAGAGTGCGAACAAAAGAGAAAGCAAAAATGAGAAAATAAAAAAAAATGAAAAAGAGGACGAGACAAAACAATGGTGAAAAAGATGTTTAAGTATTAGGTAACAGCGCAATGATGTATTATGTATTATGTCACCTGATTAGCATCTGCAGCAGTGAAAAAACTCACGTTGATAGATTATGAGACGCTGAACACGGTTTGTTAGGACACTTTTTTGTTAAAATGTTTAAATAAAAAGTTATTAGCTGCGAAAGTTTAACGCTTTGCGGATATATATAATGCATCGTACGTCATCACTAAATATAAACAAGTTGAAAATAAATAAATCACCGAAGTAGTAGTCGGCGGGTTTTTCCCAATTTTAAACAAGTTGTAAATTATTATTATTAACGACAATTTACTATTTTATAAAACGTGTTCATATGCAACTGGCTATAATAGTCACACGCTTCGCTTGCAAAGCGAAATTATTACTATAATAGCGCATAGGTGTTGTTTTTGATTTTGAGCTTAGAGTGCGACTAATTTTACTATTAATATGTAAAAACTCACACGCGCGCGAAGCGTGCGTCAAGTGCTGGTAATAAGGATAAAGAGGCAAAATAGTTGTGAAACGCCCGCTTATAACATTATGTTAAAAACTTTGAAAGATCAGTCCGATTGATCAGGCACTTGAAACGGCTGTAGGTGGATGAGTTAACAACTAGTGGAGTAATGCATTCCATTCCGTTATGATCCGGTTGCTGAAGTAGAACTTGGTTTCATCAATTCTGCGCATCCCAGGTTTTAACTTGTAGCAAGGGGTTTTAACTTAAGTGACTGAGGGTTCAGAGTAGACAGGTGGCACAGGTAATCTTTGAGCTGATGCTTTCCTTATGCACAGGGAATATTTATTTATTAGAGTTAAATGTCAAGGTGAAGGTCATGATATTAGTGCAACACTTTGAACAAGGCCAGGAACAGTTTGTGCACTTTGTGGTCATGGGTGCCTGCAGGAATTTTTGCATATATGGCAAACTTCTTATTTTTTTCTCTTCTCTCATAATCTTTCTCAGATTTATTCTTTTTTCTTTCCAAAATTGTGTAGGGACTTGGGGCTCTATTGAGCCCCAAGAAAATTTTGAAATTTTTTTGTTTGAAATTAGGTATAAAGAGTACAATTTTCGGTTAACTTTATTTTGTTTTACATCATAATAAAAATTCCAAAATGTTTTAAAAACACACTGAAAATTACAAAAATGATTTAGTTGGAAAGGTTTATATCTCCTACACAGCCAAATTGTCATTGTTGGATAGAAATTTGTGTACCTTTAAGGCTTTGCAGAGAAAGTTTGAAAAAATTGTATGAAAATGAGAGGAGACAATCAAACAAATGTCATTCATCAGTAAAATTAATGTTTTTTGGAGGCCTATTTACACAACAGCCCCAGCACTGCCAACAGCTATACATGAGCTTATTAGCTAATACATGATTAAATAAATATTATACTTAGAATAAACGATTTGATCAGTGGTGAATCAGTTATTCTAGATAATTTTCACCAATCATAGTGTTTAGAGAAACGTGAATGGAGTAAAAAGTAGAGCATCGGATGGATGCATCCCAAAAGATAATGATAACGATGATGTCGATATAACAATAGAAGGAGTCACAGTTGTTACAATTAATTATAAATGTTTTAAATATAAATATGTTGTCTATTTTTGTCTAAAAAAATTTAAACCATAAATCCAGGGGGGTGAGGCAAGTGCCCCCCTTGCAGGCGCCCATGCTTGTGGTCACTTAGTTTTACTTAGCTAGCTGTCTACTTTTGAATTTCTGTTACCAAAAGAAAGACATTTAACTTTTATTAATATTAAATAGTTTAATAATTAATATTAAAAAACTTATATTTGTTTCTATGACTATGTGACATGAAAATATAACTGACAGGTATATCAGTACTGATGGGACCAGTATTAGGCAAGGTACCAACTGCGGTCCTGTTTGGGATATTCCTATACATGGGCATTGCTTCGATGAGTGGAATTCAGCTGCTTAAACGATTGAAGCTGATGTTCATGACCATCAAACACCACCCCGATGTCGGATATGTCAAGAAGGCTCGTTTTTTCTTTATTTACTTTCAAACTAACTTAGTTGACAAATGATCCAATGTTTATGAATCGTTATATTGTAGTCAATTTTTGAAATCACTCTTTAACCCAGCCTGTTAGAAATCGATTTGCTGAAACTGTCCGTTTGGTTAAACAAGTATAAATTATGCAGCAGATGGTGGTGATTAGTTGCACTTCTTTTCATTTTTGGACACAAAAGTTCAGTTAACATGTAATGTAAAAAATCCATACACGACATTTCAAAACAGAAATCAGTTACTTTGTATTGACGTATTTGCATGCAGATACACGAAGAAATCTTAAAGAAAATGTATTTGTGACATTTAAACTATTAATAAATAAAAATTTAATAATTCAGGTTCGACTGTGGAAGATGAACTTGTTTACGTTTCTCCAGTTGATCTTTCTTGCTATCCTCTGGGTTGTCAAGTCATCGAGGATTGCTTTGGCATTTCCCTTCATCCTCATCGTTCCTGTCAGACTGCATCTCTTCAAATGTATTTTCACTGATGTTGAACTCCACGAGGTATGTCTAAAGTAAACGTTTTGCTCCTATTGTTGGTGTTTTTGTGTCAAAATAGATTGTTAATAATATCGACATTTAAAGAGAGTCTGTTACTCACCGCAGTCTCTTTCTATTGCTCATTCATGGATATTATTATATATTACGTTCAATTAAATGTATTTTTTTTATTTATTTTGTTTTTAATTTAATACAATTTTTTAAATTCAAAATAGTTTTATTGTAATTTTATTTTATTTATATTCAATTAAATTTTTATTTCTTTTTTTGCAGCTGGACAGTGAAGAAAACTGTCCAATGGAAGATGAAGAAGATGAACCAGACTTTTATACTCAAGCTCACATGCCTATGTAGTTCTACACTCGCTCGTATGTTCCTTCACTTAGAATCGTCAATTAACACCTGACTCGTGTCTATTTAATTTGTTCGGCACTTTTATTCCACATGTATGTTCACTCTCTTCTCATTCCGTGTTATTTTCCAGGGTTCACGTGTAGCCCGATCATTCCGCATTAATTTATAACGTGTTCACGCAATACTCATATTAAAATACATTCTTAAATCTGTTTCTCTTAAATGTTATAATTCTATGTTTGTCTTTCCTCAGTGCTTGTATATTAATTCGTATATTCACTTTTGCATTATCTATTATTGTGTTTTAAGCTCTAAAAAAGTTTTATCTTAAATCAAAACCTTCCAAATGTATATGTATGTATGTGTATGTATATATATATATATATATATATATATATATATATATATATATATATATATATGTATGTATATGAAGAAAAGTATTATTTGCATACGGTTGTTTTGAAGTTTAACTTTTTCAAAGTTCTTGTTTCTCTTTAATTTTTTTTAATGTTTTTCTTCAAATCCCATCACTGCTGCTTTTTTTTATTCACGAATAATTTAACGTTCGCAATAAAGGTGTGACTAACATCTTATGATTGGTTGAATCATTTTCACCTCGCAATTTCGGACCAATAGAAACATTGATCTTTTCCTTTTTGTGCTTGCTTCCAGTTGGTTTCAGTTGACCGATTGTTTGTTCGGTTTGTTTTGTGAGATTTTCTGTGTTGCCCATTTCAGTTGGCTTTGTTTAATCGGGTAGAGAATGAATGCTGGAGGAATTCTGGCTCTATTTATAGATTACAGTGTAATTTTTTTTCTCTATAGTTTCTTCTCGTTTGTGCTGCATTTAAGATTTGTTTAGGTTTCTTCCATATTCCAAAGGGTATAAAATCAATAAAGAAGCAGAAATGTGATTAATCGATTAGCCTTCTTCACCTTTCTATTTAACGAATGCTAGTCACATCGTGCGTCATCGACGAGGCAGGCGGAACAATGAAATCGTCGTCGGTGCATAACATGAAACACGATGGCCGTCACTTCTGTCTGATGTTTATATCATTTAACTTTTTTTGAATTTACCACTTTAAAAAGATGCAAGTGGTGTCTTTAAAGTAGTATAAAACAAAATCCGGTATCAAATCTTCTTTGTGGACAGGGAAGTTATGCTAGCTTCAACTACCAAATTACTCAGGATAATATATTTTTTTAAAACCGTAAAATGTATCTTTGAACTATTCGGTATCTATTTATTGTTGTTTTGTTGAAAGTTCTTGTTAATTTTTTTTATAAATATGTTTTGGGTATAAAAATGTAAATCTTCAATTCAGTGCTATTTTTATTGGACAAGAAGAGTTATTTGATTTCACTTCAGCCGTAATAATTCATTAACCAGCCGTAACAATTCATTCACCAGCCATAACAATTCATTCACCAGCCGTAATAATTCATTCACCAGCCATAACAATTCATTCACCAGCGTAATAATTCATTCACCATTATGCTTTGGTTTTTCCAGTTTAAAAGGAGTTATCCATTCAAACTGGACAGTTTGTCTACAGCTCATATTCATATGTTGCCATAGAAACATTCTATGTACGTAAAAAAACATCTTGCATTCGATTTTTTGTATACCAGTGTAGTTTACACATCTTTTATTATTGATTTTCTGAAATATCACTTGATTTTGCTATAACACAGTGTCCCGCTTTCAACAAGGGTTTGTTTTCTCGATACTTTAAATGGTTTCTTCTAAAATATCAGCTGGCCTACCCCAATGTTTCAATGAACATTTATGACTTTCTATAAGGAAATAGCTTTTCTCTGCTTAAATCAAATGTCTGCTTTGATTAAAATTATTGAAACGGTGGTTACTCACAGTTGGATTCATTTGCTAGTCTTGAACTTCATTCGGGTGACTCTCTCATTGTTTCGTTGAGTTATTGACTGTTGCTTATGCGTTCTCCACTGTGGCTTATTATGTTGATGACCGTGGCTGATATTGTTTCTTTTATCGATTATATTTGTGTCTCATTATGTTATTGACTTCACTAAAGTTATTTCATAAGATTTGACAGGTTTAATACTTATTATTGGTGATTAAATTAAATTAAATCTAATTTTAATGAAGTTTCTTCAGAAATGACGAAAACAACTCTGTTTAAATACAATGACCACTGATGTATTAATTTTCGATTTCAAGCGTATGCTTATCATTTCTTGAATTGTGCCTTCCTCAAAAATAGCATGAATATTCATTATTTATAATCCATATATTTAAAAAATTGGTACAAATGAATTTGAAGGTCGTCTATTATGACAAATGGGAAAAAAATTGTAGTAGTAGTAGTAGTAGTAGTAGTAGTAGTAGTAGTAGTAGTAGTAGTAGTAGTAGTAGCAGTAGTAACTAACAGTTAAAAATTATACAGATTAAAAATAAATTACTCTTACAGTTATAAGCCTTTTTAACGGTATGTGGCTATTGAACTTTGGTGGAAGCCCTAAAAAAGATCAAAATACCCCACACACGGGGTACTAGGTACTATGATCCCCCCATGTCCATGGGGCACATTGATCCTAGGTATAATTCAATATGATCCCACATCTAGTTATCTCAAAAAACACAATAAAATAGGTATAATAGCTTTTATTAATAATAATAATAATCATTTAAGTTGTATAAATTCAACATAGGTTCTGAAAAATTGATAAATCAAATGGAAAGACTAAGTGACGACTGACTCGAACATTCTCGCCATGCTGAGTTGGGTCTGGAAGTCTACAAACAATATCTTCTCTGGCAAACTGAAATAGTTCATCATTCGCACAAATAAAATTGAATGATGACATCTTTTCCCTTTTCATGTACTTTATTACTAATTCACCATCTTCTGACATTATTTGACCAATATAGTGAATAACATTATTTTTTGTTTTAAATCTAACCACAACATATTCATTAATTTTCAACCCAGAATAGTCATATTCCAGAACAGGGCTTTCTTTTGCTGTTAACTGAGGTTTGACATTGCTATTTCCATTACTTTAACCGGTGTTGTACCTCGCTCTGTCTTTTGCTGACAATGTATAACCATTGTGAAACCAAACCAACCCTACGAAGGAAACTAATTGCGTTTTTGCAATAACAGTAATAATAACAATTATAGGATCACATTAAACCTCCAATGCCAGGAGAATGCGTACATTTAGTATCTATGGACAAGGGGCAGTTTGATCTACAGATCAACGTACCCCATATCGGTAAGGATCAAAGATCAAAGATCTCCCATGACGGAGCATACTATAAATGGCGATATCTCATCAATAAATCAGGGACGTAAATTCAGCATTTTCCAGGGGGGGGGGGCAAAATTTTCCCGCCATTATATAGCTTACTGACAGGGTTACCCGGTGCTGCCCGGGTTTTTTTGCCAATAAAACATCAAATAAATAACAGATTTTTTTTAATTTTTCAAAATTTCTTCATCAATGAAGTCTACCTGCATGTCAAATGTTGCTCCTGCGGCTTGGGTGTGATAAGCGAATGCTCTCTCACATACATTGCCTTTTATATCTATATATATATATACGTAAGTACAAGCAGGGAGGGGTGGAAAGTTGCATTCCCCCACCAGAGTATCAATTGATATTTTTTGGTATAATAACTGGTTTTTGGAAAATGGCCATAGCTTTTTGAGAAGAAAAAGTGAAAGTTTTTGGGAAAATTTGGAAAAATACTTACAAACTACTCCTCACAGGTCATCAGCTTTTTAAAAAAAAGAGAATGTGAAACTTTCTGAAGTGCTGAAGTGCATCCCCCAGGAATTTCTGGATCCGCCAATGGGTATAAAGGGCATGAATGACTTAATCATATTGCGTGGGCAAGTACAGGATTAGTAAAAAAAAGAATTTTGTTTTATTTTTGTGTAATCTATATATATAAAAGAACATGTCCTGACTGACTGACTGACTGACTGACTGACTGACTGACAGATGACTGACTGATAATCAACGCCGAGCTCAAACGCCTCATCCTAGGAACGTGAAATTTGGAACTTATATGCTAAAACACCTATTTCATTATTTTGGGAGTATAAACAAAATACTAATTTTTACTCCTGTAGCATTCACAGTTTTTGAGTAGCAGCTACTTTAAAAACCAAATAACCCAATTTTCCAACCAACATTTGAGGTCCGGGAAACCGAATTTTCAAAAAATGGTGAAACACGTATCTTTTTATTTTTCAAAAAGAATCTATATACCAAATTTCAAAATCTCCTCATTTTTGGTTTCCGAGATATACATTGTTTTAGAAAAAAGTTTGTTTTCCAGTTTTTTCCCCTCAGGAGCAAAATTTTCAAAAATCCTTTCTTAGCGGATGTTTACGCTATAAAAGTAATATAAGTTCCAAATTTCACGTTCCTAGGATGAGGCGTTTGAGCTCGGCGTTGATTATCAGTCAGTCATCAGTCAGTCAGTCAGTCAGTCAGTCAGGACATGTTCTTTTATATATATATATATATATATATATATATATATATATATATATATATATATATATATATATATATATATATATATATATATATATATATATATATATATATATATATATATATATATATATATATTTATTTATTTATATATAATTTTTATCAAGGTTTTTTAATTGTTGGAAAACGTGTTCAGTGAAAATACTTCTGGTAATAAAAATAAATATACAATATACAGAGCAAAATTTAGAAATGAGTTGTCTACGTCGTGTATTGTCATTAAAATCTTCATGCACAGATTTTGTTTTATGGTACTTTGAGGAAACTTTTCTCGAACCATCTTATGATATTGAATGTCTTCCTTTTAAAGTTAAAAACTGCGTTAATATTTCCTCAAACGTTTTTCAAGAAATAATTGCTAGAGGTCAAAACACAGGAATACAACTATGTCCTTCCTATATAATACCTTTTTTTTTTAAATTTGACTGCTTTCATGAACTTGTACTAAAAGAGGCTGATCTTCTTTATTTTTTTCAACCGTTACAAACTATTTTGAGTAGAGGAAATTTAACTCGTATTTCGTGTACTGAGAATAGTTTTTACTATGAACATGCTATGAATGATGTTCCGATTTTCAATCAATTTTGGAAAAATCTATGTTTTTTTTCTATGAACTTAGAAGAAATAGAATTAGATTTAAGTTGTCGTTATTTGTCCGATGGTTACGGAATTAGCGCAGACAGGAGGCCTGAGTGGTTTTGTCCGAAATTACTTAGTCTCTATTGGCGCTGTTCTTGTATTGACCAGAAAATAAAAGAAGACTTAATTGACCTGCTCAAATTAAGATTTTCTTTTAAAAATTTAAAAACTTTATGTATATCGAACTGTATGCATGCAAGAAACACCATCAGCAAATTTTCTCATTTTGTTAATCTTCAAAAATTAGGCATTAGTACGAATGTTGGTGAGTCTTTGGAAGAATTGGTTAATTCAATATCCTCTCTTTCTAATTTATCTTGGCTTGATATAAGTCAAAACACATGCTTTAGAGTGATTAATAGTTATAATCTACAATTAATATATAGAATGATAGACAAATTACCTAATTTAGTTTATTTAGATATAAGTAATGATTATGTTACGTGTGAAGAACCTGTTAGGTGGAGGCACGAAAGAAATTTCAAGTATTTAGGTTTGCGTTTTGATAGAAATAACAATTTTGAACTTCCTTCACCGATGAGCTCTGAGGTTGTAAGTAACCTTATCACAATTGATGGGATTATAGCTTCTTTGGAAAATGAGTTCTGGAAACCACATCAACTTAATAATTGCTTATTTTCATTTGTATCTTTGGCTAAACAAAAAAAACATCATTCAAAAATAAGAAGAAAACTTCCCATAATTACTAATATCACACTCAAAAGACTTTATTACAACAATTCTTACGAATCAGATGAAATTGGTATAATTATGAAGTGTTTATTTATTATATCCAAAATTGATATAAAAAACAGTGAGCTTAAAAAGTTTTTTAAAGCAATGTTGAGTTGGAAATACAGGTATTATTGTATCCGTGAAATAGTCATTGAGTCTGTATTTGGTTATTTATTCGACGATGCCTTATGGAAATTTTTATTATCACTAAAACAAGGATGGGTTTCAATTATTTTTTCATCTGAAGAAATTTATTCGGACATATCCGAAAAATTTCTATTGAGTTTTCATCTAATGATGGCATATACTAAATATTTTTATCTTTTTAATTGTTTTATTCCAAAAGCTTCTACTATTGAAAAATTTGTTGAATCAACCTCAAAAGAAGATTTATTTTATTCCATTAAAGTTTCACAATGTAGAAAAGAAACATTGATCAATTTTTTTGAGATAGTAAAAGAAAAACGAAAAAATTCAGAACAAAAGAAAATCTAAAAATAGAAAATGGAGTTAAGATTAAAAAGCAAACAAAAACAATGTTTTATTACTATAATTTTTTTAGTTTTACATTTTCGGTCCTTCATGTTTTTATTTTTTAAGTTTAAAAAACTAAGCAAAATAATTTCAATAAACAAAGTATTAACCATTTCGGTTTTATTATCTCTGTATCTTAACGACTTAACTTATAAGTCTTTTTTAATCGTATTCATCTCAATATAATAATACTAGCGGTGGCACCCGGCGTTGCCCGGGGATTTTAGAGGTTTTTCTAATGTTTCTCGCTCCCGTTTCCTTCTCCGCTTTCCCGTTCCCGGTCGCTTTCCCGCTCTCGGTCGTTTTCCCGCTCCCAGTTGCTTTCCCGTTCTCGGTCGCTTTCCCTTTCCCGCTCTATCGTTCGCTCTCAGTTGGCTTCCCGTTCCCGTTTTCGCTCATGTATGTATGTATATTTGTATGTATATTTAATTAAATCAAGTAGAATTGGATAAAGAACAAAAGAAAGCTCTTTAAAGATAGGAGTAGGAATGAGATCCAGAGAGCAAGTAGAAGAAGACATAGAGTTAATGAGTTTAGTAAGATAGTCAAGTGTAATAGGAGAAAAAAAAGTAAAAGTTTCAGTAGAGAATTTAGAAAAAATAGGGTTTTTACTATTGTTTGACTATTGACATGTATGAATGTACGTGTTAAGTAAAACAAACTTACAGTGTGCACCCCAGCAAAAACGCCGTGTCCAGGAACGGATCCACGGACAATGGGGAGATCGGGAGATGCATGCATCCCCCACCAGAAATTTGATTAAATTTTTTGGGTAGAATAATATCTCGGTTTTTGGAAAACTACCGTACGTTGAAGTAAAATTGCTGAAAAAATAACTCAAGCCATCAGTTTTTTTGGAAGAGATAATTAAGTATCTTTAACTATCTATAATAAAAGAGGCAAAATACCTTTGGCACGACTGCCCCGCCCTCGCCGCCGGTCATTAACTTTTTGGGAAGAGAAAGTGTGAAAATGTTTGTAAGTCCTGATGTAACCGTATCCTTCACTGAAAATTTCTGGATCCGCCACTGGTCATGTCTGCAAAACCCATAGATATATCTATGGCAAAACCTTAAGGGGAAGTTGTCAAAAAGGGCTCACTCGTTCCAGCATTTTAAAATTGTTCTCCCAAAAAAATTGATATATATATATATTAGCGGAGTGCCCGGCGTTGCCCGGGTTTTTTAGAGGTTTTTCTAGTGTTTTCATGTTCTTTTATATTTATAGATCTAGCATTGAACTCAGATATAAAATCTTATATATAAAAATGAAATGTTTGTTTGTTTGTTTGTTTGTTTGTTTGTTCGGACATAAAATGTAAACGGCCGAACATATTTAATTGAAATTTGGCACACTTATGTATCTTATTTAAGCGGTGGTTCCTGTGAAATTTCAAATAAATTGGTTTCTCCGTTGATGTTTTATGGACAAAAAACGTTTTGGTCAGCGGTAGTAAGTTGGAGTAAATTTTTTTTCTACAAAATAAAATAAAATTAACTTATAGTTAAATTATACAAAATATTTTTAATTTTTTTTTTAAGTTTTAAAGGTTTTAAATATAAATATTAAATTAAATAAATATGTGTGTTGTTTAGTGCCGCCCATAGATATCTATGGTGCCGCCGGATACCTTTGTTTTGATTTCATAGAGCTCATTGAGGCTCATTCTCTTCCGAACCTCCGATACGACAGCTCTGCTATCGGTAAACTTTATATTTGATTTTAGCAACTTATTTTTTAAATCTAGATATATATTATATTTGATTTTAGCAACTTATTTTTTAAATCTAGATAACTTTGGATTTCAGGACTAATCAATAAATTGCAGGTTGAATTTCTTCTATTTATTTAGAGATATTTTGTGCTTCACAAAAAGAGTTCCAGACTTAACAAATTAAAATTAAATCAAATTAGAAATTCATTGTTCATATCTCCCATTCAAAAGTAAGTGGCAAAGCTTTGGTAATTTGTTTTTAGTTTTTAAAATCATGATTTACTGTGTATCTTTCAATTTGTTTCGTTTGTTGCATTGCACGTGTTTAATTATGTTATATTATTATTAATTATTATAAGATTATCATTATGCTCTAACATTTTGTGTTTTACAAAAAAGAGTTGCAGATTGGAAAAATAAATTTAAATTCATTGTTCATATTTATCGTTCAAGGCTTCTGACTTCAATTGTTCCTCATCTAATATTGTTGAGCGACGAGCTTGCTATCAGCCTATCGGTAAATGAGAAATTTTTTGGGCAGGTAAGTTTTTTTTATGTGATGGCATTACAACCACTATTATTCACGAGTAGTTATGACTATAAGATTATGCATTAATTTATCGGTCTTATTTTATTTTTTACTTTTCAGAGGAAATTAGAAAATTACATTTTAAAGAAAATCTTACATGCAACACCAATTTATTGTAAAAGTTTTACTGATATATGAGGTCCATGAAATTTGAAAGAAATGAAAGCAAGTGCAGTATTTTTGTGTTTCAACAAAATCATGAACAAAGTTCTTAAGCCAGCCTATCAATCTGCTGCTGTTTTGTTCAATTTATAATTGCATCATTTGCTAAATAAAAGTGGTACTCTTCGATTGTTCCAAATTGATGATCTCAGAAAACTCTCGGAAAATTCATTAAGTTAATGCTTTGAAGGTTTTTAATATTATTATTACTTCATGTTTTATTTCAATCTGTGTTTTATATCACATTTTTCAAAGCCACGGGTCAACATTTATTAACATGCCACATGTAGCGTTATATGCTTTCTGTAGACATGACACTTAAAAACTAAGAACAACTCAAAAACTAAGACTAGCGATTTTACGAAAAGCAGCTGTTGAACAGTGTGTGATAAATCTATTGTAAGCATTTATAATCTTACAAGTATTTAAAATAAATATAACCTGTTGAGATATATGAGCGGATGTTAACATTATTGCAGCCGTTAACTAATAAATTCTTTTTTTTCAGCTTCAGTCAATCATAATAAGCCTTTGCAGAAGATCACACTTGCAGAGTGGAACCAATACATTAAAGAACACTAATTAAATTGAGGAAGTTCACGTAACTAAACGAGCAAACCAAACAACAAAGTGTTAACGAGAGAACAGATCAATTTTGATGACTGTGTACAGCATTCCGCTACAGCCCATCTAAGCCACATTGGGAAGGCTCTAAAATTTAATGGAGGAACAGAAGAGCGAAAAGAAGAGCAAGCTGGAGCGGTAAAGCGTAAAAGCAACCGGGATCGGGAAAAGAAAAAAAGACTGGGACCGGAAAAGCGACCGTGAGCAGAAATGCGACCAGGAGTGAGAAAGCAACATGGAACGGGAAAGTAAGCGGTTAAGGAAACGGGAGCCAGAGAGAAAACGATAAAAAGCCTTTAAAATCCCCGGGCAACGCCGGGTAACCCAGCTAGTTTTCTATACACGCAAAAAGGAATCCAATACGCATTGAATCATCGCGAGGTTGAGTAAAGTTGAAATTAAAAATTGATATAATAAACTCTAGGTGAAAAAAAATTTAAATTTTGGAAATCAAGTGGGGGGAAATTGTCTACACACGCCAGAAAGATTCCAATACGCATTGAATCATCAATAGGTTAAATAAAGTTACAATTGAGAAAAATATATAGTAAACTCTAAATAAAAAAATTTCAAATTTTGAAAATCAGGGGGGGGTCAATTTACGTCCCTGCAATAAATGTTGCTTGAGAATTCAAATATGCAATAAAATAAGCCTTAGACGTACGTTTATACAATGCAAAATTAATTTTCCCCAAAAAATATTTATCTAATTTGTGATTACAGAAACTCAACTGTTGTGAAAATTTACTTTTCTCCGGTCAAAACAAACTCGTATTTTTCAACAGGTCGCTGCTATTGCTTCGGCGGTTAGCCGTGGAAATAATCGGTAAAATTGCTACCTAAAATTAAACCCTAACCCTAACCCTAACCCTACCCTTAACCCTATCCCTAACCCTAACCATTTAGAAAATATGTACATCTTTATCAATTGATCGAAGAATCAATTGTTTTGACAAAACCGCCGCCTGAGTAGCAATTTTTCGCTTATTGCCCCGACGACAACTGCCTTAGTAATAGTTATATCGCTATTGCTCCGGCGGTTCGACGTGATTGCAAGCGGAAAAATGCTACTAACCCTAACCCTATCTCTAACCCTAATCCTAACCCCAGGGGCGTCATTTCAGCAAAACCTTAGGGGGAAAAAAATTTATAAAATCCACAGATTCCAAAGTTTTATTTTTTTAATGCTATATTTTTTTTCCAAAAATAGCGGACAACGGGGAGGGGGTAGTCGTAGATAATTTTCAAAAAATTTATTGAAACTTCATAAATTTTTTCTAAAAAAAAACTGCGTTGTATTGAATTATTTTTTAAACTTGTGTTAATATTGGTGTAGGCAGCCTTACCAAATGTGCTTATTTATTTCTCGAATCCCTGCACAGGCCGATTTTTGTAAAACCCGACCCAAGCCCGGTCTTGTTCATTTTCATTACCACCACAGAAACCCATGGCTCAGCTAAATAGCCTTGACCCATGCTAATTTTGGTATCCCTTACGTTTGATCAGGGCCGTAGCTAGCATACCAATTCTGGGGGGGGGGTGTAACAGCTACATTTTACCGACAAAGTTTTTCGTACTTTTTTATTCGAATAAGTTATTGATTTTATATATTGTATATTTAAAAAAAACACGTATTAGTTCAAAAAATTGCAATATTAAAATAATACAAAAATATTTAATTAATTCGGATGCGTCTTTGTTTTATTAAGGACCACTTTTTCACCAATTCATCAAGATCGATGTTGTCCAGAAAGTCCTTCTCTGAAGCCAGCAATATCAAGGAGTCCAATCTATCATCCGTCATCGTGGAACGCAAATAGGTTTTTACAAATTTTAATTTGCTAAACGTTCTTTCATCACTAGCCACAGATACAGGAGCTGACGCCATTAACTTGAAAACTTTGAAATATTTGTCGTTTTTGCCAGGATCGTTTCAAACGATCATTGTTTGCTGGAGTTTCTGATTCACTGAATGTATTCATAAAAATTTCAAGTTTGGCTTGGAATGAATAAACATCAGTGATTACTCCATTATTTGGCATCATGAGACACAGTTTTTCAACATCTTTTATGTCAAATGTTTTTGTAGGTTGTTGAAGAATAGAAAATGGCTCAATGCTAACCCAGGATGCCAGTAAATTTTCATTCATTTTGTGAATAAGCGTGTCCAACATACAATTGAGTTGCTGCGAGTAATATTGGTAAAAATTCATGTTACAGACTGTCTCAGGTCTGTCATCAAAACGAGCTAGAATCAGCTTTCGTCTATGGCGAATTTCGTAAATTTGTATTGCATCTATGTCAAAGTTACTACATATTTTAATTGCAGCATCAATTTTACTACGAACACCTTTTTCATTAATTCTTATTTGTTCTAGAGATTTTATTGTAGAAGATACTATCATTTTTGCATCGAAGATGTTCAACTCGATTTTCTGAAGTTCATCAGTGAGAATTTTTGTCTTTGCAATAACCCCTTTAATAAGCATCAGCATTATGATGAAATCAGGATTAACAACTTTTTTAAGAACTGCTGCATTCATATTTGATGAAAATTCCGATATAACTTGATCTCTGTCGACAAGAACTTCTAATAGCTAACACAATAGGACACAAAGGATAAAGTTTTCGCGGATTTTCTGACCTCATCGACCATATATACGAAACATACATACATCACTAAGCTTCGGAACGTTCCGCTATCCTCCCGAGGCCTAGCTGTATCAGGACTTTTACTATGTGCGTATGTGCTGGTGAGCACTTTCGTTTCATAGTATAGCCCTGGACTTCTTATTAGCAGCTCCATTGTTTAACCTGGTCAGCATTTTCCAATGTGTTCGTGTGCTGTTGTGCGCTCTCGTCCTGCTGCGTTACCGACAATATATTTCTATTTCAACTGAGAATCCAAAGAAGTTTTACCGGCAATATATTTTTATCTCAACTGACAATATAAGTGTTACCGACAATATAATTTTATTTCAACTGACAATATAAGTTTTACCGACAATATAATTTTACCGACAATGTGCTGACAAGTGGGGGTGGAGCACCCCCACACCCCCCGTCCCGACGGGCCTGCGTTTGATATCCCGCACCGAACACAGTTTTGGTACCAACTTTGTGAGTACAATTATTTTTTTCGGTTACACTGATGAAATGGAAACACATTATGAAAAAATAATGGTCTTTACAAATATTTTAATGTTTTTAAATAAAAATCAATAAACTGAAATTATACAATGCATACTACTTATTTGCTAACGCAAGGCGCTCCCCCGGGCCGGGTTCCCAGAATCATGCATCCAGCTTTAGTAACTTTTTAAAAAATTCCAAACTTTAAACACTTTTCTCCCAAAAGAGCAGATGACCGGGAGGGAGTATTTGCCGCTACCTTTCAAAAAACTTCTTCAAAATCTTCTCCAAAAACTTTGTAGCTATTTGCTTTCTAAAATAAATTTTTAAACAAGTAAAGGAAAAAACGAGTTTTTCAACACAAACTTTAATTTCAAATACACTCAATTTAGAAATACGAAAGATGTTCAAATTAAGTTTTTTTTAATTGAATCATGTATTGTCATTCAATACAAAGCTATGCTGAAAGTTTCAGCTTCCTAGCTAATCAAAAAACTAGTTAAATTTTACTTGCAAGATTTGCGTATAGAGAAAGCTACACACACACAAACAGAGATTGTAACCTAAATAAAAGTTTGTAAAAAAATATTAAAGATATAGCGGATCAAAGATAGTTATAACGTTTTTCAACTTTCAACGGCGGATTGTTGAAAAGAAAATAGGACTAAAATTAGAAGGAAAACAATTAAAGACCATAAACAATTATGCATTGCAATTTTATTTAGAAACTAGCAGTGCCAGTAGCGGCTTCGCTCGCATGAAATTAGAGAATTTGAACCGTGCATACATAGTAGAGTACTGCACGGATCAATGTTTTAGGTCTCGGCTCGGCCCGTCGACAACTTGGCCCAGCCCGTTTAATTACTTCCTGTCGTGAATCAGGGACGTAAATTCAGCATTTTCCAGGGGGGGGCAAAACTTTTCCCGCCATTATATAGCTTACTGACAGGGTTACCCGCTGTTGTCCGGGTTTTTTTGTGCTTAGTTTTGTCTCGTTTTTGCCAATGAAACGTCAGAGAAATAACAGATTTTTTTGTAATTTTTCAAAATTTTCTCATCAATGAAGTTACCTGTATGCCAAATGTTGTTAAAATTGCTCGTGCGGCTTGGATGTGATAAACGAATGCTCTCACACACACATTACCTTTTACATTTATATAAATACGTAGGTACAAACAGAGAGGGGTGGAGAAATGCATCCCCCATCAGAGTATCAATTGAAATTTTTTGGGTATTATACCTTGTTTTTGGAAAACGACCACAGCTTTTTTGGGAGGAGAAATTGGAAGTTTTTGAAAAAAATTTTGCAAAATACTTACGACTACCCCTTACCGGTTATCAGCTGTTTGGAAGAGAATATAAAAAAATTTCTGAAGTGAATCCCCCACCAGAATATTCTGGATTCGCCACGCGCCACTGGGTATAAGGGGGATGAATGATTTAATCATATTGCAGGGGCAAGTAAAGGATTAGTAAAACAAGTAAAGGAAAAACGAGTTTTTCAACACAAACTTTGATTTCAAATACATTCAATTTAGAAATGCAAAAGATGTTCAAAGTTTTTTTTTTAATTGAATCATGTATTTTCATCAAAAAATAAAGCTATGCTGAAAGTTTCAACTTCCTAGCTAGTCAAAATGCTGGTTAAATTTCACTTGCAAGATTTGCGTACAGAGAAAGACACACAAAAAAAACAGAGATTGTAACCTAAATAAAAGTTTGTAAAAAAGATGTCCAAAATGGGGTGGGTATAATTTTGTTTTATTTTTGTGTTATAAATAATAACTTTCATGTAGACAGCTGTGAGGGAATCAACATTGTATCAATACCACTAATAGGGTAAAATTCAACGAGTTCGCTGATTGTATTTTGGCACATAAAACAGCTAATCTTTGGACCAACACTGATACACAAATTATTACTCTGCAGTTATTGGTAAATCTAGCATCGAGCCAAGATATAAAATTGTCTCCAATACGCATTGAATCATCACGAGGTTAAGTAAAGTTAAAATTAACATATTATATAGTAAACTCTAAAAAAAAAAAATTTAATTTTAGAAATCAAGGGGGGGCGAATTGTCTATACACGCCAGAAAAATTCCAATACGCATTGCATCATCACTAGGTTAAGTAAAGTTAAAATTAAATAAATATATAGTAAACTCTAGGTAAAAAAATTCAAATTTTGAAAATCAGGGGGGGGCAAATGCCCCCCCCTGCCCCCCCCAATTTACGTCCCTGTCGTGAATCATAATTTGATCCTTTTTACTTTTCCCTCCTCCTTTCTACAGGCTTGGGCAGGGCCGTAACCAGCTATGGGGCCGGGTGGGCCTGGGCCCCCCCAGTTTTGTTCAGGCCCCCCTAGTTTTGCTCGGGCACCCCAGCTCAATCAGGCCCCCCCAGTTTTTTGTATTGCTGTCTAGTTCAACAAAGCAAATGTAGGCGAAGGATGATAAATTGTGTATGATTTAAAAAACATGCCTCAAAATGCCAAGTACATGTCGTCTTTTATCCAAAACGAGGTAATCGAATTGATGGCACAGATGGTACAAGTTTTTATTGTCGAAGAATGCAAAGATTCTGACATTAACTGGTATTCGATCAAGTGCCACGAAAGTCAAGATCAGTGCAATGTTGAGGATATGTCGATTGTCATTCGCTATGTGCGTTGTGGAAAGGCAATAGAGCACATGATCTCAATGATCAAGGCTAGTGAGTTAGATTCTAAAAGCCTGACACGTTCGCTGCTTACAGAGCTTCAGGCTCAGCAGCTGGACCCCGCTCGAATTTTGAGTCAATGTTATGATGACGCCAGTGTAATGAACGGCGGAAAGAGAGGTGTCCAGAAAATATTGCAAGACACTCTGGGCCGCCGAATTCGTACGTGCACTGCATCGCCAACTCTATCCTGTGGTTGCGCACGGTATGGAATCAGAGATAAAGATAAACAATTTTTTTAACTTATATGAGCAATTGTATGTAGGTGACACAACAAAGCGGTTACTTACTCAAAGATGGACTGGCCCTTATAAATCTGCAATGGTTGTCAAAAACAAAAAAGAGGAAATTTTGCAGATCCTCGAAATTGTTGCCAACTTAAAAAAAGCTCTGGTTGATGTGTTGGTTGAAGCAGCTGGGCTGCTCAACAAAGTTTAAAAGAAGGATTTTTTTCAAATGCCGTTGTCAAAATACTGAGCTTGCTGTCAACGGTCAGTGCTTTGTTGCAAGGTCGCTTGTGCAATTGTCTCTTGCTATGGAACTGATCTCCACAGCTAAAGAGAGCCTTCTTGCCTTGTGGTCTGCATTCGCTATGTGCGTTGTGGAAAGGCAATAGAGCACATGATCTCAATGATCAAGGCTAGTGAGTTAGATTCTAAAAGCCTGACACGTTCGCTGCTTACAGAGCTTCAGGCTCAGCAGCTGGACCCCGCTCGAATTTTGAGTCAATGTTATGATGACGCCAGTGTAATGAACGGCGGAAAGAGAGGTGTCCAGAAAATATTGCAAGACACTCTGGGCCGCCGAATTCGTACGTGCACTGCATCGCCAACTCTATCCTGTGGTTGCGCACGGTATGGAATCAGAGATAAAGATAAACAATTTTTTTAACTTATATGAGCAATTGTATGTAGGTGACACAACAAAGCGGTTACTTACTCAAAGATGGACTGGCCCTTATAAATCTGCAATGGTTGTCAAAAACAAAAAAGAGGAAATTTTGCAGATCCTCGAAATTGTTGCCAACTTAGAAAAAGCTCTGGTTGATGTGTTGGTTGAAGCAGCTGGGCTGCTCAACAAAGTTTAAAAGAAGGATTTTTTTCAAATGCCGTTGTCAAAATACTGAGCTTGCTGTCAACGGTCAGTGCTTTGTTGCAAGGTCGCTTGTGCAATTGTCTCTTGCTATGGAACTGATCTCCACAGCTAAAGAGAGCCTTCTTGCCTTGTGGTCTGCAGATGTTTTTGATCAAATGGCAGATGCTGCTGGTTTTTCATCAAATGAGGATGACCATGTAGTGTCAGTAAAGTGCAAACGAGTTCAGAGCACCTGGCTGACCGGCTCTGTGGTCACCTCCACTTTGGGTCATTACCATGTTATTGGTTTTAAAGTTACTTCACGCGAGCTCATGAGCTCTACAACGCCATTTTGAAATGAACCACCAATTTGAGGAGTCCAACTTGGCTTTGTTTCAAGCTGTAGAATCTTTCGTTCCATCATCTCAGAACATTCTTGTTGAGAAGTGCTTGGAACCACCACTCAGCTAGCTCCTTTGCCTCGACCAAGTTGCCCTCCCTAGCGAATTGCCTAGTGAAATGCAACTGTGCTGTAACAAATTCAAGCCAAATTCGTCGTAGGAAGATGCAACATATGCAATGCTGCAGTACCGCGATGCATTTCCAAATGTGTATCAGCTGTATGCCTAAGCAATCACCAGCGGTGTGTCGACTGCTACGTGCGAGAGCAGTTTCTCCACTCTCAAGCGGATTCTGCGGCCTTATCGCCCAGCAATGGGCCTTGAGCGTAAATTTAAACTGGTACTACTTGCTTTTGAGAAGGATTTTACGCCAAAAGTAGATTTGAACACTTTCATAGAAAAGTTTGCCCAAAAATCGCGCCGTATTGTTCTCTGACATTATGATCCATGTGATGTGTTTTTTTACATGTTGATTCAGAATATTTTCAAATTTAATTAAATATGGTAGATTAAGATTCAAATTTCAATCGCTAAACCTGTTTTTTGCGTGAAGCACATTTTGGGGGTTAAATCACTGGAATGTGCAATTTATGTGATTAGAAAATTTATACAGTGCCCCCCCAAAAAGTTTTTCGGCCCCCCCACTTCCAAATTCCTGGTTACGGCCCTGGGCTTGGGACTGGCTCGCAATTAGCGAGGCGGAGTTTTTCAAAACAGAAATCAGTTACTTTGTATTGACGTATTTGCATGCAGATACACGAAGAAATCTTAAAGAAAATGTATTTGTGACATTTAAACTATTAATAAATAAAAATTTAATAATTCAGGTTCGACTGTGGAAGATGAACTTGTTTACGTTTCTCCAGTTGATCTTTCTTGCTATCCTCTGGGTTGTCAAGTCATCGAGGATTGCTTTGGCATTTCCCTTCATCCTCATCGTTCCTGTCAGACTGCATCTCTTCAAATGTATTTTCACTGATGTTGAACTCCACGAGGTATGTCTAAAGTAAACGTTTTGCTCCTATTGTTGGTGTTTTTGTGTCAAAATAGATTGTTAATAATATCGGCATTTAGAGTCTGTTACTTACCGCAGTCTCTTTCTATTGCTCATTCATGGATATTATTATATACTACGTTCAATTAAATGTATTTTTTTTGTTTATTTTGTTTTAAATTTAATACAATTTTCTAAATTCAAAATAGTTTTTTTTTAATTTAATTTTATTTATATTCAATTAAATATTTATTTCTTATTTTTGCAGCTGGACAGTGAAGAAAACTGTCCAATGGAAGATGAAGAAGATGAACCAGACTTTTATACTCAAGCTCACATGCCTATGTAGTTCTACACTCGCTCGTATGTTCCTTCACTTACAATCGTCAATTAACACCTGACTCGTGTCTATTTAATTTGTTCGGCACTTTTATTCCACATGTATGTTCACTCTCTTCTCATTCCGTGTTATTTTCCAGTGTTCACGTGTAGCCCGATCATTCCGCATTAATTTATAACGTGTTCACGCAATACTCATATTAAAATACATTCTTAAATCTGTTTCTCTTAAATGTTATACTTCTATGTTTGTCTTTCCTCAGTGCTTGTATATTAATTCGTATATTCACTTTTGCATTATCTATTATTGTGTTTTAAGCTCTAAAAAAGTTTTATCTTAAATCAAAACCTTCCAAATGTATATGTATGTATGTGTATGTATGTATATATATATATATATATATATATATATATATATATATATATATATATATATATATATATATAAATATATAAATATATATATATATATATATATATATATATATATATATATATATATATATATATATATATATATGTATATGAAGAAAAGTATTATTTGCATACGGTTGTTTTGAAGTTTAACTTTTTCAAAGTTCTTGTTTCTCTTTAATTTTTTTTAATGTTTTTCTTCAAATCCCATCACTGCTGCTTTTTTTTATTCACGAATAATTTAACGTTCGCAATAAAGGTGTGACTAACATCTTATGATTGGTTGAATCATTTTCACCTCGCAATTTCGGACCAATAGAAACATTGATCTTTTCCTTTTTGTGCTTGCTTCCAGTTGGTTTCAGTTGACCGATTGTTTGTTCGGTTTGTTTTGTGAGATTTTCTGTGTTGCCCATTTCAGTTGGCTTTGTTTAATCGGGTAGAGAATGAATGCTGGAGGAATTCTGGCTCTATTTATAGATTACAGTGTAATTTTTTTTCTCTATAGTTTCTTCTCGTTTGTGCTGCATTTAAGATTTGTTTAGGTTTCTTCCATATTCCAAAGGGTATAAAATCAATAAAGAAGCAGAAATGTGATTAATCGATTAGCCTTCTTCACCTTTCTATTTAACGAATGCTAGTCACATCGTGCGTCATCGACGAGGCAGGCGGAACAATGAAATCGTCGTCGGTGCATAACATGAAACACGATGGCCGTCACTTCTGTCTGATGTTTATATCATTTAACTTTTTTTGAATTTACCACTTTAAAAAGATGCAAGTGGTGTCTTTAAAGTAGTATAAAACAAAATCCGGTATCAAATCTTCTTTGTGGACAGGGAAGTTATGCTAGCTTCAACTACCAAATTACTCAGGATAATATATTTTTTAAAACCGTAAAATGTATCTTTGAACTATTCGGTATCTATTTATTGTTGTTTTGTTGAAAGTTCTTGTTAATTTTTTTTATAAATATGTTTTGGGTATAAAAATGTAAATCTTCAATTCAGTGCTATTTTTATTGGACAAGAAGAGTTATTTGATTTCACTTCAGCCGTAATAATTCATTAACCAGCCGTAACAATTCATTCACCAGCCTTAACAATTCATTCACCAGCCGTAATAATTCATTCACCAGCCATAACAATTCATTCACCAGCCGTAATAATTCATCCACCATTATGCTTTGGTTTTTCCAGTTTAAAAGGAGTTATCCATTCAAACTGGACAGTTTGTCTACAGCTCATATTCATATGTTGCCATAGAAACATTCTATGTACGTAAAAAACATCTTGCATTCGATTTTTTGTATACCAGTGTAGTTTACACATCTTTTATTATTGATTTTCTGAAATATCACTTGATTTTGCTATAACACAGTGTCCCGCTTTCAACAAGGGTTTGTTTTCTCGATACTTTAAATGGTTTCTTCTAAAATATCAGCTGGCCTACCCCAATGTTTCAATGAACATTTATGACTTTCTATAAGGAAATAGCTTTTCTCTGCTTAAATCAAATGTCTGCTTTGATTAAAATTATTGAAACGGTGGTTACTCACAGTTGGATTCATTTGCTAGTCTTGAACTTCATTCGGGTGACTCTCTCATTGTTTCGTTGAGTTATTGACTGTTGCTTATGCGTTCTCCACCGTGGCTTATTATGTTGATGACCGTGGCTGATATTGTTTCTTTTATCGATTATATTTGTGTCTCATTATGTTATTGACTTCACTAAAGTTAATTCATAAGATTTGACAGGTTTAATACTTATTATTGGTGATTAAATTAAATTAAATCTAATTTTAATGAAGTTTCTTCAGAAATGACGAAAACAACTCTGTTTAAATACAATGACCACTGATGTATTAATTTTCGATTTCAAGCGTATGCTTATCATTTCTTGAATTGTGCCTTCCTCAAAAATAGCATGAATATTCATTATTTATAATCCATATATTTAAAAAATTGGTACAAATGAATTTGAAGGTCGTCTATTATGACAAATGGGAAAAAATTGTAGTAGTAGTAGTAGTAGTAGTAGTAGTAGTAGTAGTAGTAGTAGTAGTAGCAGTAGTAACTAACAGTTAAAAATTATACAGATTAAAAATAAATTACTCTTACCGTTATAAGCCTTTTTAACGGTATGTGGCTATTGAACTTTGGTGGAAGCCCTAAAAAAGATCAAAATACCCCACACACGGGGTACTAGGTACTATGATCCCCCCATGTCCATGGGGCACATTGATCCTAGGTATAATTCAATATGATCCCACATCTAGTTATCTAAAAAAACACAATAAAATAGGTATAATAGCTTTTATTAATAATAATAATAATCATTTAAGTTGTATAAATTCAACATAGGTTCTGAAAAATTGATAAATCAAATGGAAAGACTAAGTGACGACTGACTCGAACATTCTCGCCATGCTGAGTTGGGTCTGGAAGTCTACAAACAATATCTTCTCTGGCAAACTGAAATAGTTCATCATTCGCACAAATAAAATTGAATGATGACATCTTTTCCCTTTTCATGTACTTTATTACTAATTCACCATCTTCTGACATTATTTGACCAATATAGTGAATAACATTATTTTTTGTTTTAAATCTAACCACAACATATTCATTAATTTTCAACCCAGAATAGTCATATTCCAGAACAGGGCTTTCTTTTGCTGTTAACTGAGGTTTGACATTGCTATTTCCATTACTTTAACCGGTGTTGTACCTCGCTCTGTCTTTTGCTGACAATGTATAACCATTGTGAAACCAAACCAACCCTACGAAGGAAACTAATTGCGTTTTTGCAATAACAGTAATAATAACAATTATAGGATCACATTAAACCTCCAATGCCAGGAGAATGCGTACATTTAGTATCTATGGACAAGGGGCAGTTTGATCTACAGATCAACGTACCCCATATCGGTAAGGATCAAAGATCAAAGATCTCCCATGACGGAGCATACTATAAATGGCGATATCTCATCAATAAATCAGGGACGTAAATTCAGCATTTTCCAGGGGGGGGGGCAAAATTTTCCCGCCATTATATAGCTTACTGACAGGGTTACCCGGTGCTGCCCGGGTTTTTTTGCCAATAAAACATCAAATAAATAACAGATTTTTTTTAATTTTTCAAAATTTCTTCATCAATGAAGTCTACCTGCATGTCAAATGTTGCTCCTGCGGCTTGGGTGTGATAAGCGAATGCTCTCTCACATACATTGCCTTTTATATCTATATATATATATACGTAAGTACAAGCAGGGAGGGGTGGAAAGTTGCATCCCCCCACCAGAGTATCAATTGAAATTTTTTGGTATAATAACTGGTTTTTGGAAAATGGCCATAGCTTTTTGAGAAGAAAAAGTGAAAGTTTTTGGGAAAATTTGGAAAAATACTTACAAACTACTCCTCACAGGTCATCAGCTTTTTAAAAAAAAGAGAATGTGAAACTTTCTGAAGTGCTGAAGTGCATCCCCCAGGAATTTCTGGATCCGCCAATGGGTATAAAGGGCATGAATGACTTAATCATATTGCATGGGCAAGTACAGGATTAGTAAAAAAAAGAATTTTGTTTTATTTTTGTGTAATAAATAATAATAACTTTGATGTAGACACCTGTTAGGGAAGCAACATTGTATCAATACCAGTAATAGGGTTAAGTTCCACGAGTTAGCTGATTGTATTTTGGCACAGAAAACAGTCAAACTTTGGACCAATGCTGATACACAATTTATTACTCTGCATTTATTAGTAAACTAGCAGTGCCCGTAGCGGCTTCGCTCGCATGAAATTAGAGAGTTTGAACCGTGCATCCATAGTAGAGATCATTTTTTTAGGTCTCGGCTCGGCCCGTCGACAAATTAGCCCAGCCTGTAATATTGTTACATATTATATTGTTAAATATTATATATTAATATTTATATTAATTAGATTTGTCTATGTTTATTATTATCAGCGTATTTCTTATCTTTGGTTGTAAAGCTGATTAGCATGGCTGTGGTAATCAAGATCATTCAACACACAGTCTGGTCTGGTGTCAAGTTCTCATTGTTCTCGCTCGTTCTGTACTCGCGATTGTTTTAGTATTGTTTGTATATCGTTGTCAGCGGACTTTGTTTGTCTAATAAACTCGAAACACGACATGGCGCAGTCTACAGGGGTTAAAGATGAATTGCTTGAAACGATGCAGAAATTCATTTCTCGTCAACAAAACGTGGCATCTACCTTCAGCATTAGGCAACCGCCTCCGCTCGACATCAGCTCTTCAAACCTTGCTGAGGAATGGAGACGCTGGCGATGTGGGTATACAACATACTTTCAACTTTGCGACGGCAACCAGTTACCAGAGCACCGACAAGTGGCTCTTCTGTTAAGTGCCCTTGGAGAAGCTGCCAATTCCATGTATTATGACATGGATTGGGAAAGAGAGGAGGACAAACTAAAGCACGACGTCGTTCTTCAAAGATTTGAACAGAGGTGCTCGCCAAAACGACATCTGTTGACTGAAAGATTCGTTTTTTACCATATCACACGAAACTCTGAAGAATCTTCAACCGAATTTCTGGAGCGCTTGAAAATTGCTTCTAGAAACTGTGAATTCAAGGACCCAGAGGAGATGATCAGAGATAAGTTCGTTTTCACTCATCCAGATAAAGTCACCAAAATGAGAATAATGGGAGAAGTTGACATTTCATTAGATAATGTTTCTAAAATTGCCAGCACAATGGAAACACTCCAATCAAATTTTAAATCGATTGAAAAAGACAACACATACGAAGTAAATAGTATGGAGTTTTCTAAAAATTCACAAAAAGTTTTTCAGAAAAAGTGCAATAATTGTGGCCAAATTCACAAATCAACTTGTCCAGCCAGAGGGAAGACTTGTCACAATTGCAAGAAGAAGAACCACTTCGCAAGTGTGTGTCGGTCTCCAAAGGAAGCAAATTTTGTTGAAACTGAAACTGAGAAGGTTATTGAAATTAATTCTTTTGATTCTGTTAATAAATCTCTCAGATGGTCGTGTGTGTTTAGTGTTGTTAATGGACCACCAATAGAGTTCAAATTGGACACAGGTGCAGATGTAAATACCATTAGTCACATAGAACTTAAGAAATTGAAGCATTTTAGTCTAAGAAAGACATCTGTTGTTTTGAAACCTTATGGGGTTTACAAATATTTAAAGCCATTGGGAGTTGTTGAACTGAATTTATTGCATCCATGCAACAATCAGTTACTTCAAGGTGATTTCTATGTTGTGAATGGCAAATCAGAACCTCTCCTAGGTAAACATTTTTGTGAAAAGTACAAATTAGTAACTCTGAACATACCTGAAAGAAAATTGTCTCAGAATTTGTTCACAAGCCCCGGAAATTCACGGTCAAATGGCATGGTCGAAAGACATATTCAAACCATAAAGAATGTGCTCAAGAAAGCTGAAGAATCAAAGACGGACCAGCAACGGGCTTTATTAAGTTTACGAAACACTCCAAGTTTACGAAACACTCCAATTTCAGGTATGCATGTTTCGCCATCTCAACTCTTGTTCAGCAGACGTTTGAGAGATGCTCTTCCAATTGTGACCAGAAAGCTGAAACCTGAAGTCATTAGAGATGCTAAGGAGCGTTTAACTCAATGCCAACAGAAAACCAAGGTTTTTCACGATGCTCGTCATTCCACACAACATCAGCTTCTTGTTCCAGATACACCAGTCAGATTCCGCATCAATAATAGTTGGAGACAAGGAAAAATCAAATCGGTCAATAATCCTAGAAGATACACAATAGTCACAGCTGATGGGCATGAATTTATCAGAAACAGAAGGTTTATTTTTCCAACTAAAGAGTATTTTTCAGGTAATTTACATTTGGCACAAATTCCAACACAATGCACCAGTGAAGACAAGCAGATGACTCCAGACGTTGAAGGCTCTACAGTTCCACCAGCTCCTGCCATTTCTGTTCCTGAGCCACCTGTTCCAGGATGTTCCAGGGAAACCAGATATGGACGTCAAATTAGACCTCCCAAGCGCTATGGGTTTGACTAGCTTGGGAGGGAGGTGTAATATTGTTACATATTATATTGTTAAATATTATATATTAATATTTATATTAATTAGATTTGTCTATGTTTATTATTATCAGCGTATTTCTTATCTTTGGTTGTACAGCTGATTAGCATGGCTGTGGTAATCAAGATCATTCAACACACAGTCTGGTCTGGTGTCAAGTTCTCATTGTTCTCGCTCGTTCTGTACTCGCGATTGTTTTAGTATTGTTTGTATATCGTTGTCAGCGGACTTTGTTTGTCTAATAAACTCGAAACACGACACAGCCCGTTTTAAAAACCCAAACTCCTGGCCCGGCACAGCCCGTCTGAATTAGGCCCGGCCCATTTTTACAGGCCTAGAAGTTCTATATACTTGATGAAAAACTTCGGCCCGTCCCACCTTGACCTCAGGTTTGGCCCGGCCAAACTGAAGACCCTAAAATCACTAAAATATCTATATACTTGGTGAAAAACCTCGGCCCGTCCCACTTTGATTTAAGGTTTGGCCCGGCCGATGATAAACTGGACTTAGCTACTTTTAATCGGCACAAAACTTCAAAATACTAATTTTTACATTTGTAGCACTTACAGTTTGTGAGTAGCAGTTATTTTGAAATCAAATAACCCTTATTTCCACCCCACATTTGAGGTCCTGGAAACCAAATTTTCAAAAAATGCTAAAACACGTATTTCATTATTTTTGGAGTAGAAACTAAATACTATTTGAAACTCAGCACGGGCAAGCCCTTCGCCGAAAAATGAAATACATTAAACAAAGACAATACAAACAAAAGCAGTCCAAATTCTACCTATTCTAAGTTCTGAGCAAAACTGAAAACATCAGCAGTTAAAAACCAAATCGCCATAATAATTATCTATCAAAGATTTAAACATAGAAATGTTTGTCGCTTCTACAACTTCTCCCGGCAGACTGTTCCAGTCAGCTACGACTCTATTACTGAAGAAGAACTTTCTGCAGTCTTTATGTGATAACGTAGTGGTCAACTTGAAGTCGTGTCCCCTCGTTCTTACTTCTCTACAGAGTTGCACAGCAGGGCAATGCTCCTCCCGCAATCGACCAGACATCATATCATAGAGTAAGATTAGGTCTGCCCGTCTCCTTCTATACACCAACGAATGCAGTTTCAGTTTCTTTAGTCTTTCTACGTAGCTCAGACCTTTACATGACAGGACCAGTCTTGTTGCCCTTCTTTGGACTTTCTCTATTGCTTTTATTAAGCCTTGCCTATATGGATTCCAGACCGGGGCCGCATATTCCATCTGAGATCTAACCAGAGATTTATAAAGGCACACAAATGCACTCTCAGATAAATATTTGAAATTTCTTGCTATTACACCCAGCAAGCTGTTGGCTTTATTTACTCTTTTTTCAATGTGCTCCTTGAACTGCAGTCCCGCATCAATCACAACGCCAAGATCTGAGACACTATTTGTTATAGGTATTTCATGACTCACTCCTGCTATATCCAACAGTTTGTAGGCTACTTCTTGTTTTTTTCTCCCCACTCTCAATAGACAACATTTATTCAAGTTAACACTCATTCTCCATCTACAAAACCATTCCATTGCTTTGTTAATGTTTGCTTGCAGTTTGGAAACATCGTCAGTGCCTTCAATAACCCGGTAAAACTTTGCGTCATCAGCGAATAGAAAAAAGTCCTCACATGCCAACTGTATATCATTAATATAGACAATAAACAGTAAAGGCCCCAAAACACTTCCCTGAGGAACCCCGCTGGAAACCGGCAGTAGCATTGAAGTATCATCGTTTATTTTGACTTTAAAGGTTCTTCCTTTTAGATAGTTTTCGATCCAACTAAGCAGTTTTTTATGAACCCCATATTGCTCCAATTTATATAGAAGCCTGCTGTGTGAGATTTTATCGAAAGCCTTTTCCAGATCTGTGTATAAGACATCAACAACCTTATTTAAATCAATAGCCTCTGTCAGTTTATCCAGAAACTTCAAGAGCTGCAAAGTCGTAGATCTTGCAGGGAAAAAACCATACTGACAACGAGTAAATAAATTGTTCTGCAAAAAGTAACTCATGATGTGGTCTTTAACAATCGACTCCAGGATTTTGCAACAGACAGAAGTCAAGGTAATTGGTCTATAATTCTCTACTTTACTTTTGCTACCCTTTTTATATATGGGGACCACGTCGCCTGTTCTCCAATCGTTGACCACTTCTCCAGACTCTATGGACTTTTCGAACATGTAGCTTAGATATTCGAAAATTGATTCTCTGGTTTCCCACAAAACTCTCGGATGAATCCCATCCGGTCCGGCAGATTTGCTTTTGTTTAATTCTTTCAGCTTTTTGTACACAACACAGGCATCTATTTTCAGTTCCTGCATGCCACCCACAGGTACACCTGGACAACAAAACCCTTCTCCACAAAAATCCCCATCTGTTACATAAACTGAAGAAAAATATTTGGCAAAAGCATTTGCTTTATCAATGTTTTCGTGCAAATCTCCACTATCGGTGTCCAAAACTCCAACTTTATCTCGAGTTCTAGTTTTTTTCCTCACATAGTTCCAGAAGCATTTTGGGTTATCATTGTAACTTTCTGCAATTCTGTCTTGAGACTCAATGTTCAACTGTTTTGTGTCATTCTTTACTTTATCTCTAATTTTCCTAAACAACAAAAGTTTTTCAATTTCTCCATATTTATATATCCGCTTCCATAGGTGATGTTTCAGTCGAATAAGCTTCAACAGCTCAGATGACATACGAAAATTTCGTTTCTTCCCAGCACCTTTTGTCGGAACAAACATCGCAGTAAGATCATTCAATGTGTTGCGAAAAAACGTCCACTCTGATTCCAAAGAAAAGTTACCCTTCTCCCTTGCAGACATAACACCGGCCAGAGATTCGTTCAATCCTTGAAAATCACCAAGATCGTAACATAACCTGCGCCTTGCCCCACAAGTTAACATTTCTAAATCAACACTGAACCCGATAACTGAATGATTGCTGCCACCCAGAGGTGAAAAATATTCGATATTTGCTATGTTCTCTTTAGAAGTTAAAATCAAATCCAAGATATGAGGTGTTTGTCCTTCTCTTGTTCTCGTAGGTTCTGATATATGTTGAATCCAAAATCTATCATCAATAAACTTTAGAAATCTGTTTTCAATTTTTTCTTTTGATCCCAAGCACATTCTTAACTCCCAATTGATATTGGGAAAATTGAAATCTCCCAAAACTAGATGATCACCTTTTAGTGCAGCAAACTCTTTCAATAAACAAACAAACTTATTATCATTATCATCAGAGCTGTTTGGGCTTCTATAAACCGACAGAATGTTAAAAGCTTTACTTTCAATAATCAACTTTGCACACAGCTTCTCTTCGAAAGGTGAAATCATGCACACCTCCACAACTGCAAGATTATCTCTGAAGAACATCATTATACCTCTGTGACCCACTTTGAAAAAACCTGAAGTTAGCACCTGATAACCATCCAAACCAAATTCAGACAACTGTTGAGATACTTTAAAATTTTTTGGATTAATTTCTGTTATAATTATTATATCTGGACTAGGACAAACAGACTCCAAGAATACCTGCAGCTCCATAAACTTATTACAAAGACAATCTGCATTGGTGTAGCAAACATAAATGCTGCTTCTTCTAACTTTATGGCTTGAACTGCCCATATTTATAAATTTTTCTTCCTGAAAGTTAAAACACTAAAACTTCCAGGTCTCCCTCTTATTCTGAATACCCAATTTTTTACATCATCTCTAAGGCCAACTTCATTCTTTTTACACTCTTCTCTGTCCTCTTTTGCAAGATCCTGATTTAGAATTATCATTTTGAAATCTTCACTTTTCCTCAGTCTAAAACTATTTTCTAGCACAATATTCTGTGTGCTTTGGTTCACAAACTTGACTAGTAATGGTCTGTTTTTTCTGGCAGATTCGATTTTCCTTCCCAATCTGAAAACTTCCAAAATGTCATTATCCATATCTTTGTCTGTAACTTCTCTTAATAATTTTAGAACTGTTTCCCTGTCCTTGACTTTGGAACCATCATCATCCTCAGGCATATTGTAAACCACAATATTATTTTGTCTTTTCAATCTTTCATTGTTAACATCAATTTTACACACCACAGTCCTCTGTACCGCCTCAACATCTGTTTTCAGAACCTCCACATTTTCTTTAATTAGGCTTGACCACTTTTTTTTCATCAACTGATTTTCTTTGAACAAACTAGACCACTCCTTGGTTGCCCTTTGATTTTCCTTGAGTCCTTCAATTGAGTCCTTGCTGAGATTATCTAATTTTTTTCCTAACCCCTGGAGGTATCCTTTCTGGTCCTCTAAGGCCTCAGCTAATTTGTTGTTATTGGTCAGAATTTCTTTAACTGCTCGAAGATCATCTGCTATACCCATTAACTGGTATTCTTTCGGCTCATCTACTTTTTTTGCATCTATCAAAGTCTTCATGCACTCCTCGTTCGTCTTTAAACAACCTTCACATAAATGGAGCCCCAGCAATTCAGCAAGTGCCGTCCGTTCCTGTCCAACCTCTTTTCTACCTTTTGCCCCAGGCATTTTTACCGAAACCAACTTTTACGTTTGTTTACGAACCGTGCGAACAAAAATTTTTTTATCCAATTCAATTATATAATTTATCAACCGTTGATTGCTACTTAGATGTCAAGATTACAAACTTATGTAATAGGATTAACCTTATATAATAGGATTAAGCTTATATAATAGGATTAAGCTTATGTAATAGGATTAAGAAAAACACGTTTTAGCACACTTAACTAGTTCTTGTTTTCTGGCATAAAACGTGCAACACTGAAAATTAGGAGCTTTAATCACCAAAACGCAACGTACATACATAAAATAAAAAGCAACTCAACTCAACTCTTCCGGCTACACAAAATCCTCTTGTTTTTGAAACCTTTCTCTTTTTTTTTAAACTTAGAAATTTTTCTAAGTCCAATCTCGGAGCTGGCCACTCGGTTGAATTGACAACAATTTTTTTTTACTTTAATTTTTACTTTTGTAGCATTAACAGTTTTTGAGTAGAAGCTACTTTAAAAACCAAATAAATAACCCACATTTGAGGTCCGGGAAACCAAATTTGTAAAAAATGGTGAAACACGTGATTCTAGGACTGTTCATCAAAGGACGATTCATCAAAGGACTGTTCATCAAGGACTATTCGTCAAGGGACTATTCATCAAAGGACTATTAATCGAAGGACTATTCATCAAGAGGACGGTTCATCATAAGGACTGTTCATCTAATGTCTATTCATCCAGCGGACTATTCATCAAAAAAAGTTAATAAAATTGTTTAAGATGCTATTTTCAACCAAAATATGTTACCAAATCGTGGAGTAATTTATATCAAATTTACAGTGCTACTGTGCTTGTATCCAAATACTTTATCTATATATATAAAAGAACATGTCCTGACTGACTGACTGACTGACTGACTGACTGACTGACTGACTGACTGACTGACTGACTGACTGACTGACTGACTGATAATCAACGCCGAGCTCAAACGCTTCATCCTAGGAACGTGAAATTTGGAACTTATATTACTTTTATAGCGTGAACATCCGCTAAGAAAGGATTTTTGAAAATTTTGCTCCTGAGGGGAAAAAACTGGAAAACAAACATTTTTCTAAAACAATGTATATCTCGAAAACCAAAAATGAGGAGATTTTGAAATTTGGTATATAGATTCTTTTTGAAAAATAAAAAGATACGTGTTTCACCATTTTTTGAAAATTCGGTTTCCCGGACCTCAAATGTGGGTTGGAAAATTGGGTTATTTGGTTTTTAAAGTAGCTTCTACTCAAAAACTGTTAATGCTACAGGAGTAAAAATCAGTATTTAGTTTCTACTCCAAAAGAATGAAATACGTGTTTTAGCATTTTTTGAAAATTTGGTTTCCAGGACTTCAAATGTGGGGTGGAAAATAGGGCTAATTGTCTTTTATAGTAACTGCTACTCAAAAACAGTAAATACCACAGATGTAAAAATTATTATTTAGTTTCTTTTTTAAAAATAAAGATATAAGTGTTTCACAATTTTTTACAAATTTGGTTTCCCGGACCTCAAATGTGGGTTGGAAAATTGGGTTATTTGGTTTTTATAGTAGCTTCTACTCAAAAACTGTTAATGCTACAAAAGTAAAAATTAGTATTTAGTTTCTACTCTAAAAATAATGATATACTGGTTTCACAATTTTTTGAAAATTTGGTTTCCAGGACTTCAAATGTGGGGTGGAAAATAGGGTTATTTGGTATTTAAAGTAACTGCTACTCAACAACTGTAATTGCCACAGATGTAAAAATTAATACTTAGTATCTACTCAAAAAAAAGATATACGTGTTTCATCAGTTTTTGGGTTATTTGGTTTTTAAAGTAGCTGCTACTCAAAAACTGTTAATGCTACAGAAGTAAAAATTAATATTTAGTTTCTACCCCAAAAATAATGAAATACGTGTTTTAGCATTTTTTGAAAATTTGGTTTCCAGGACCTCAAATGTGGGGTGGAAATAAGGGTTATTTGATTTCAAAATAACTGATACTCACAAACTGTAAGTGCTACAAATGTAAAAATTAGTATTTTGAAGTTTTGTGCCGGTTAAAAGTAGCAGTTTATCATCGACCGGGCCAAACCGTTATTTTAGAGTCTTCACACGGCCAGGCCAAACCTCAAATCAAAGTGGGACGGGCCGAGGTTTTTCACCAAGTATATAGATATTTTAGTGATTTTAGGGTCTTCAGTTTGGACGGGCCAAACCTGAGGTCAAGGTGGGACGGGCCGAAGTTTTTCATCAAGTATATAGAACTTCTAGGCCTGTAAAAATGGGCCGGGCCTAATTCAGACGGGCTGTGCCGGGCCAGGAGTTTGGGTTTTTAAAACGGGCAGGGCTAATTTGTCGACGGGCCGAGCCGAGACCTAAAAAAATGATCTCTACTATGGATGCACGGTTCAAACTCTCTAATTTTATGCGAGCGAAGCCGCTACGGGCACTGCTAGTACTTTATAAAAGAACTAGCGGGGTAACCGGCGTTGCCCGGGGTTTTTAAAGGTGTTTCGATCGTTTTTCTCACTTGCTCTCACGCTCCCGGTCGCTCTCTTTTCCCGCTTGTCTCCCGCTCCCGGTCACAGCACCAGCAAAACTAAATTTGGCTGTTTTCGTAAACCGTATATGTACACATTCACTAAAGGCAACAAACACATCAAAGCATCACGCATGCCCGTTATGTCAAATCTGGCATCGTTCGTTTAACCCCAAGGGGTCACGCTTCAAAGACACTTATGCCTCGAGCAATCAACAAGTTTGTAGAAGACTTGGTTGTAATATACAGCAATTTTATTTGTCACATACAGTAAATAAAACAACTGGTCAAGAAATAACGTCAAGATCTTAAGATCAAACGAGCAAAAAACAATTGAATAAAAGTTTAAAAAAAAATTGCCTTCAACTGTTCGTACAAACTGTAGGTTTATACACACTCAAACAGCCAGATACCATACACCTAAAAAATCACTAACACCCGGTCTACCACTTCTGCCAAACTTCAAATAGACGCACACGCTCGCTTTAGCGAGGTCAGGAAAGGTCATTTCAAAGAGACGCATACGCTCGTTGATAAATCAACCAGACTCAGATTTCATGCATACTTCAAATAAAAACTAAATACATTGGAAATCATTTAATTGATATAAAAACCTATTTTGTTTTTCAATAAAAGTTGCGGTAGCGAATAGCGCCGATAACAGCTAAAAAAAATGTAGCGGCGCTGTCATCAACGATCTTGTCAGCCAATAGTACCGCTCTTAACAACCCTGGTTGCCATCACTATTTTTTTAAAATTACTGATATGTTTAAAATTTATTTTATCAAAGAGGAAGAACTGTCTTTTAAAAATACATCAAATTATTTTACGCTGAAAATATCTTGGGTATATATTGATAAAGGTTGTTGAGGAGTGGCTTCAAAATTTGATGAATAGTCCTTTTGATGAATAGACTTTAGATGAACAGTCCTTATGATGAACCGTCCTCTTGATGAATAGTCCTTTGATGAATAGTCTCTTGATGAATAGTCCCTTGATGAATAGTCCTTGATGAACAGTCCCTTGATGAATCGTCCTTTGATGAAAAGTCCGCATACCGTAAGAAGGCGTGTTAACATTTGGTATGTGCTGTTCCATCTTGTAGTGCAGTCGCTTATGACGGATTTCCCACATTTTTTATGAAGTTTTTCTAGAGCAACACTTGATTTTTTTTATTTTTGCGACAAGATGGCGAGTTTTGGTTAAAACATTGTTATAGTGGGCGTTTGCAAGCTTGATGATCAGCTGGAGCGTGTGTGCCATGCATGGCAACACACGACACAATATTTAGACCAACTAAGAGAAAAACAGTTCATTGAAAAGGGGACTTTTATTTATATATCATGGGAACGGGGCAATTTCGTAGATCCTTTATTCTACTTTCATTTTAAATTTAAAAATAATTCCTACTTCTCATTCTAATTCCATTTTATTTTAAAAAATAATTCCTACTTCTCATTCTAATTCCATTTTTATTAAAGAAATAATTTCTAATTCTCATTCTAATTCCATTTTGGATTGAAAAATAATTTCTACTTCTAATTCTAATTCCATTTTTATCACGTGATTTCCATTCCTATTTCTAATTCCATTCCAAATTTAATTCCTATTTCTAATTTCCATTCTCAAGAAAAAAAATTCCTATTTCAATTCCTAATTCAATTACCATTAATGGAAATAACACTGCTAGATATATAACATGTTATATCAATCTATTATATCCTGGAGTTCTTCTATGTATCTTAAACTTAATCCTGACAAGTTTGAACTAATCTATTTCAACAAGTCCTCTAAATCCCTAAATCCTCTTCCTTTGGTTTTGCCACCACCATCTTCTCTTTCCATTTCTCCTTCTCCCTTGATTCGTAGCTTAGGTTTTCTCTTTGACTCTATCTTGTCGCTAACCCCCCAAATTACTTCTGTTACTAAATTCTGCTACTTTCATCTTCGCCGTATTAAGCAGCTTCGTCCACTTCTGGATGATCCTTCGCTGCAACTTCTAGTCTCTTCTCTTGTCCTGTCTCGAATTGACTACTGCAATTCTCTATACTAAGGTCTTCCTGACACTACCCTCTATCCTCTCTCTAAAGCCTTCAACTCGGCTGCTCGCTTAGTTTCTCGCACCCCTACTCCTCTCACATCTCTCCATCTCTTGTTCTTCTCCATTGGCTTCCTCTCAGATATAGGGTGATTTTTAAAATCTGTTTAATAATGTACAAAATAAAAAATTGCCTTTCTCCTCTCTACTTAACTAATTTAATACATATCCCTCCTAAGTCTGGTCTTCGTTCTTCTTCTCGTAATCACTCTCGCATCTTCACTATTAAGCATTCTTTTGCTAAACGCTCTTTCTCCTACTCTGGTCCCTATCTCTGGAACTCTCTTCCTTCTTCTCTTACTAACACTACTTCTCTCACAGTTTTCCGTCGTGGACTTAAAACATATCTGTTTAATAAGTTCACGACCGAGCGCTATTGAACACTGCGGAAATAGCGCTATATCTAGTGCTATTGAGTGCATCTAATATTTGGACAACCTCTTTACACAATCTTAAGTTTACGAGAGTCTTATTTTTTGACCTTAGTAATGCGTTTTACAAGGTAGAGGTTTCTATTCTAGTTGGAAAGTTGAAACTTTATGGTGTATCTGAACTAGCTTGTTCCTGGATAGCTTCTTAGGTACATGTCTAACCGAACCTAAACTGTAAATGTCGGAGATTTCTACTCGGAAAAAAATTAGTAAAACTGGGTTGTCTGCAGGGTTCAGGGCTATCTCTTTTATTGTTCTGACCAGTGTTATGCCAGATCTAATGTTGTACTATTCTGATGACATTTCATCAGCAATAGTTTTTGCCGACTCCCTGAGCCAATTGAACAAACAGTTAGACAAAACAGCTGAAAAAGTCTTACACTATATGGATTTAAACAAGTTAGTTTCAAATCCTGAAAAAACTAAACTACTCATTTTTAAAACTGGTAGACCAAGGTCCGATAAATTAACAGTAAACTTTCGTGATTCTCTAATAACAGAAAGCAGGGTTGTTAACAATAGCCAGAAATTGTATTGGCAATACCAATCCCAATAGGCACTTCAAAAAGTATTGACCATACCAATATCAATACTCAACTAAAACATATTGCTGCCAATAGCAAATACCAAACACTAATACTTAAAAAAATCTTTTTTTCTCAAGTATTTCATTATTAGCACACAAATTTAAAATCATACAATGCACAAAAATGAAAAACAATAAAAATTAAAGAAAGTGCAAAATAAAAAATAAAGTGGCAAAATAACTTCAGGAGAATTGTTACAACCGATCACTAAAAGTTGTTGATTGAGATATTACAACACTTTACAAAGCAAGCTGATCGAGAGCACACCACTGATTTCTATATATAACTGGATCACACTTAGCCCTGATTGGGTATAGCCCCCAGTAGCCATTTTGACACCCCTTATGCTATTTATGGAAAATCTTTAAAAGTGCAAAATTGCCAACTTGCGCAGCTAATAATATAATTGCTCAAGTCGACAATATAAGGGAGCACAACAGTCAACAGTCATTTCAATTGTATGTACTCAATTATTGCAATTTTTAACAAGTTTTATTTAACAGCTGAGCTATTATATAACAACAGTCATTTCAATTGTATGTACTCAATTATTGCAATTTTTAACAAGTTTTATTCGACAGCTGAGCTATTATATAAAACCCTCTAACCAACGACTAACGACCTAACATGCCTAACAGTTAATTAAATAATTAAATGTGACCTTCAATTTATCATTAAATTTTATTAATTGAAAAGTTTAAAGATTCGTTTTTGTTTAAATTTTAAGTTTGCAAGAATGAAATGGGGTGCTAAAATGGCGACAGCAAGAGGCTAAAAAAATTATAATTCATTTAATAGACTAAGCGCGATCAGTGGAGCACAATTAAACGGGAAAAAATAAGTTAACAAAACAAATGTCAAAATGTACAAAATTAAGTTTTCTAAGTCTGGATTTTTTGACAAATTTCAATTTTTAATATTAAAAAATATTGGTATTGAGTATTGGCTAATTTTTGCTTTAAATGTATCGGCGTTACCAAACCAATTCCTCTCAGTAAAAGTATTGACACTACCATTCCTAATAACGAAAAGTTATTGCCAATAGTGTATTGGTATTTGGCCAATACCAATCTTAACATCCCTGACAGAAAGTTGCAATGAAACCCGGAAAAGGAGCTTTATAAATTATCAAACATTTACATTAACATTTACATTATGAAACTTTAGTAGGGCTGTCTGTTTCTAACAACTCTAGCTGGAATAACCACATTTCCAGCTTATAATTCCAGAGCTCGCAGTGGCGCAACCAGCAAAAAATGATGGGGGGGGGCTCAAGTTTGAAAAAGGGAAGAAAACCCGCCCGCGTCGAACATTTTTTTACTATCTTTAGTCTGCTATCTTTTTTGGTATCTTTAATAATTTATCATTGAAAGAAAAAAAAGACTGAAGAGAGTCAAACTCAGTTAAAGCAATTGTTAAAAAATAAGTTTATGAATAAATGTAGCACCCCCACCCAAAGAAAAACTCATCATATTTGGAAAAATTGCAGAGCCCTCCGATTTGGCCTGGTGGGCTTGGTCAAAAAAAATATTTTTTTGACTATCTTCATTCTGCAGTCTTTTTTTATATCTCTAAGAATGTATTAATGATAGAAAAGACAAACTGCAAGCTGAAGATAGTAAAACTCAGTCTCAAACCAATTGAAGCAAAATTTAAAAAAAATAAGTTTATGAATAAACTAGCAGTGCCCGTAGCGGCTTCGCTCGCATGAAATTAGAGAATTTGAACAGTGCATCCATAGGTGTCGGCTCGGCCCGTCGACAACTTGGCCCAGCCCGTTTCAATACCAAAATTCCTGGCCCGGCACGGCCCGTTTTTACAGGCCTAGAAATTCTATATACTTGATGAAAAACTTCGGCCCGTCCCACCTTGACTTCAGGTTTGGCCCGGGATACATGCATGCATACATACATAATCCCGTTTCCGTTCCCGCTCACGCTCACGCTCATTTTCTCCTTTCCACTCTTTCCTAACTTCTTTTATCCTATAAAACGTAAAATAGATTTGCTAAAAGTTGTTTGAAGCCTTCAAACGTTGTTACGTAAACTAAATTTGAATTTTATTACACAAATTACCTTTGATGGTCGTACATAAGCACTTTCGGCCTGGAAAGTTTTTTAGCCTACCTGAGCCGGGAGATCGGAGTTGGGAGTCCAAACATTCTTAAAATTCATCCCCTGTTTGAAAACTACCTCAAAGGTTTTGAAAAATAAAATATTGGTTTAGTTTTCTGTTTGTTCAATCAATTTATTAAAAACGGTTTTCCAATAGGGGGGATGGTCTCAAAATAACATGGAAAGAGCAGTAGAAGATGTTTTGAAAGCTTGCTTGTCAGTTAAATCTGCAGCTGAAAAGCAGAAAAAGATTTGAAGAGATCCAAATTAAAAACATCAAAACTTGCAGCAAGAAGAGATATTTCGAAAAGCTTCCCAGACATCGAGCCGGACGGGGGATCAACATCTACAAAATCTACATATATGGCCACCAGTAAAGATGCTCATTTTGCCCTTGATAACACTAAGATAAAAAATAGGGGATTGGTGTATTTTTGAATATGTTTTTGACTCGAAAACCTATTATGTAGGCAAAATCATGGAAGGCAAAGGCAATAACGTTTCTGCTGGTTTTTTAAAGTTTTTGTACAAGGATAGAGACATCAAAGAGGCCAAATTTTAGTCTAGGGATAAAGGTATTTGTGAGGAATATTAGGATCAAATTGTTGTGAAACTAGGAGATCCAATCCTTCACAAATCCAGGAGAAGAAATGGGCTTATCAAATTTTCTTTTGAATTTTTATCATATAGTATTGGATTGTAGGCTACAACTTTTTAATATAATGACAAAATGCTTTTAAGATTTTTTTAATTAACATTAATAAAGACTTGTCTGTAAAATAAAACATTTGGCTTACCATTTGGTGAGAATTGTGCCTTCTATAATAAAAATTGCATGAGTGGCCATTCAGTACTATCAGGTTGTACTGAATGGCCACCCAGAAATTTGAGAAGAGGTTGCATTATTTATCGTTTTTTGTAAAATTTTTTATAATTTGAAAAGTTTTGATGAGCAGTTTTTAGTAGTGAAATGTTTTTGCTTTCATTATGTGAAAATATTTTAATTCTATCACTTATGGTTTTTTTTTTTATGATTGATTTGAATAAAAGTGTAAAATTGTGTGGCCATTCGGTACTACTCTCCCCTAATACAAAATATCTTCACAGGGTTAATAAATTAGTAGTTCGAGTCCTTCGAGTAATTTGTGTTTTTAATAAATTCTATTAAAAAATAAGACAGTTTTTTTATTGTATCAAGAGTTATAAATTTACGTTAATTGTGCAATGAGCATTGATTATAGATAATGTATTGATGCACATTTTATTCCTCATCGCTGCATCCATATTGGTCCAACATGGCAAGCGAGGAAGAAGGGTTTGACACCGATGTTGTAGCAGCCTTAGATTCTGAACAACAGTTTTCAATTTTACTTGAGGATATTTTAGAAGCTTCTACTTTAGGCCGACAGTTTTTACGGATTTTTTCAAACTGTTCCTTTATAAAATCATGTCGCGATTTTTTTTCAATTCTTCCAGCCATTCCATTTATATTGCTTGTTGAATCTGTTCGAAAATGTTTTTTTGAGGGTTCATTAGATTCGTCATCTTCAGGCCATTCAGCAAGCCTTTTTATGCCACCTCGAAAACGTTGGTTGATTTCTTTTTCAATTTCGTCATCTTCAGACTGATCATATATTTCATTAGGTTGTTTCATCCGTTCGTTCAAGATGTCATCAATTTGTACTAAATTCTGTTTCATCTTTACTTCTTTCAAATCTTCTAACGATTCCAGCATACTAATTTCTTTCTGAGAAGCCTTCGTGCGATTTTCAAGAATCTTCATGGGGTTGGTGACTTCATTTTCCTTTGCCTCTTCATCAAGTGCCATCTTTTGAGCCGTTCTTAATGCATCAAAATTTCTAGTCGCGCCGGATTCAAGCTCATAATCAGTATTGGCTAAATCAGTTTTGAAAGATATTTTTGAACCACATCCAGGACACTTTATATAAAATCTGAATATTTGAAGGCCTAAAAAACTTTCATTTTCAACATTTTCTTTCATGGAGTTGAACTTTCGGCCTTTATAAATGTACTCTCTACAAGTGTTACATCTCATATTAAACGGAGCCATCAACCTTATAGCAAAGCTTTGATTTTTTGGCCGACGAGCCCTTGGTATATTATTGGGGTCAAAATCTGGTGGGTAATATTTATTTAAAACCTTACGCTCAGACATGATAGCTAATACACAAGCTTATAATTCTATAAATCATATAATAATAACCTGAAGATGTGAACATATAGGAAACACTTATATATATATATACATATATATATATATATATATATATATATATATATATATATCTATATATATAAAAGAACATGTCCTGACTGACTGACTGACTGACTGACTGACTGACTGACTGACTGACTGACTGACTGACTGACTGACTGACTGATGACTGACTGATAATCAACGCCGAGCTCAAACGCCTCATCCTAGGAACGTGAAATTTGGAACTTATATTACTTTTATAGCGTAAACATCCGCTAAGAAAGGATTTTTGAAAATTTTGCTCCTGAGGGGAAAAAACTGGAAAACATACTTTTTTCTAAAACATTGTATATCTCAAAAACCAAAAATGAGGAGATTTTGAAATTTGGTATATAGATTCTTTTTGAAAAATAAAAAGATACGTGTTTCACCATTTTTTGAAAATTCGGTTTCCCGGACCTCAAATGTGGGTTGGAAAATTGGGTTATTTGGTTTTTAAAGTAGCTTCTACTCAAAAACTGTTAATCCTACAGGAGTAAAAATTAGTATTTAGTTTCTCCTCAAAAAATAATGAAATACGTGTTTTAGCATTTTTTGAAAATTTGATTTCCAGGACTTCAAATGTGGGGTGGAAAATAGGGTTATTTGTTTTTTAAAGTAACTGCTACTCAAAAACTGTAAATACCACAGATTTAAAAATTAGTATTTAGTTTCTATTCTAAAAATAATGATATACGTGTTTCACCATTTTTTTATAAATTTGGTTTCCAGAACCTTAAATTTGGGCTGGACAATAGGATTACTTGGTTTTTAAAGTAACTGATACTCAAAAACTGTAAATGCTACAAAAGTAAAAATTAGTATTTAGTTTCTACTCTAAAAATAATGATATACGTGTTTCACTATTTTTTGAAAATTTGGTTTTCAGGACCTCAAATGTGGGGTGGAAAATTGGGTTACTTGGTGTTTAAAGTAACTGCTACTCAAAAACTGGAAATGCTACAAAAGTAAAAATTAGTATTTAGTTTCTACTCTAAAAATAAGGATATATGAAATTTTGGTTTTCATGATCTCAAATGTGGGGTGGAAAAAGGTTTCTTTGGTTTTTAAAGTAACTGCTACTCAAAAACTGTGAATGCTACAGATGTCAAAATTAGTATTTAGTATTTACTATAAAAATAATGATATAAGTGTTTCAACATTTTTTAAAAATTTGGTTTCCAGGACCTCAAATGTGGGGTGGAAATAAGGGTTATTTGATTTCAAAATAACTGCTACTCAAAAACTGTAAGTGCTACAAATGTAAAAATTAGTATTTTGAAGTTTTGTGCCGGTTAAAAGTAGCCAAGTCCAGTTTATCACCGGTTGGGCCAAGCCGTTGTTTTAGAGTCTTCACACGGGCCAGGCCAAACCTTAAATCAAAATGGGACGGGCCGAGGTTTTTCACCAAGTATATAGATATTTTAGTGATTTTAGGGTCTTCAGTTTGGCCGGGCCAAACCTGAAGTCAAGGTGGGACGGGCCGAAGTTTTTCATCAAGTATATAGAACTTCTAGGCCTGTAAGAATGGGCCGGGCCTAATTCAAACGGGCTGTTCCGGGCCAGGAGTTTAGGTTTTTAAAACGGGCTGGGCTAAGTTGTCGACGGGCTGAGCCGAGACCTAAAAAATTGATCTCTACTATGGATGCACGGTTCAAACTCTCTAATTTCATGCGAGCGAAGCCGCTACGGGCACTGCTAGTATATATATAAAAGAACATGTCCTGACTGACTGACAGATGACTGACTGATAATCAACGCTGAGCTCAAACGCCTCATCCTAGGAACGTGAAATTTGGAACTTATATTACTTTTATAGCGTAAACATCCGCTAAGAAAGGATTTTTGAAAATTTTGCTTATGAGGGGAAAAAACTGGAAAACAAACTTTTTTCTAAAATATTTTTCTAAAAATGTTTTCTGAAATTTGGTATATAGATTCTTTTTGAAAAATAAAAAGATACGTGTTTCACCATTGTTTGAAAATTCGGTTTCCCGGACCTCAAATGTGGGTTGGAAAATTGGGTTATTTGGTTTTTAAAGTAGCTTCTACTCAAAAACTGTTAATGCTACAGGAGTAAAAATTATTATTTAGTTTCTACTCCAAAAATAATGAAATACGTGTTTTAGCATTTTTTGAAAATTTGGTTTCCAGGACTTCAAATGTGGGGTGGAAAATAGGGCTAATTGTCTTTTATAGTAACTGCTACTCAAAAACAGTAAATACCACAGATGTAAAAATTATTATTTAGTTTCTTTTCTAAAAATAAAGATATACGTGTTTCACAATTTTTTACAAATTTGGTTTCCCGGACCTCAAATGTGGGTTGGAAAATTGGGTTATTTGGTTTTTAAAGTAGCTTCTACTCAAAAACTGTTAATGCTACAAAAGTAAAAATTAGTATTTAGTTTCTACTCTAAAAATAATGATATACGGGTTTCACAATTTTTTGAAAATTTGGTTTCCAGGACTTCAAATGTGGGGCGGAAAATAGGGTTATTTGGTTTTTAAAGTAACTGCTACTCAACAACTGTAATTGCCACAGATGTAAAAATTAATACTTAGTATCTACTAAAAAAAAAAGATATACGTGTTTCATCATTTTTTGGGTTATTTGGTTTTTAAAGTAGCTTCTACTCAAAAACTGTTAATGCTACAAAAGTAAAAATTAGTATTTAGTTTCTACTCCAAAAATAATGAAATACGTCTTTTAGCATTTTTTGAAAAATTGGTTTCCAGGACCTCGAATGTGGGGTGGAAATAAGGGTTATTTGATTTCAAAATAACTGCTACTCACAAACTGTAAGTGCTACAAATGTAAAAATTAGTATTTTGAAGTTTTGTGCCGGTTAAAAGTAGCTAAGTCCAGTTTATCATCGGCCGGGCCAAGCCGTTATTTTAGAGTCTTCACACGGGCCAGGCCAAACCTTAAATCAAAGTGGGACGGGCCGAAGTTTTTCACCAAGTATATAGATATTTTAGTGATTTTAGGGTCTTCAGTTTGGCCGGGCCAAACCTGAGGTCAAGGTGGGACGGGTCGAAGTTTTTCATCAAGTAGATAGAACTTCTAGGCCTGTAAAAATGGGCCGGGCCTAATTCAGACGGGCTGTGCCGGGCCAGGAGTTTGGGTTTTTAAAACGGGCTGGGCTAATTTGTCGACGGGCCGAGCCGAGACCTAAAAAAATGATCTCTACTATGGATGCACGGTTCAAACTCTCTAATTTCATGCGAGCGAAGCCGCTACGGGCACTGCTAGTATATATATAAAAGAACATGTCCTGACTGACTGACTGATGACTGACTGATAATCAACGCCGAGCTCAAACGCCTCATCCTAGGAACGTGAAATTTGAAACTTATATTACTTTTATAGCGTAAACATCCGCTAAGAAAGGATTTTTGAAAATTTTGCTGCTGAGGGGAAAAAACTTGAAAACAAACTTTTTTCTAAAACAATGTATATCTCGAAAACCAAAAATGAGGAGATTTTGAAATTTGGTATATAGATTCTTTTTGAAAAATAAAAAGATATATATATATATATATATATATATATATATATATATATATATATATATATATATATATATATATATATATATATATATATATATATATATATATATATATATATATATATATGTTCTTTCAAACACGCTTTATTAAAGACTATGGCCCATTTCTTATTACAAACTTTTTCTATCAAACGTGAAACTTTTCGAAAATCGGAAATACCAAGACACTTTTGAACAAACTGGTATATATTTTTATTAATGTTATGGTCATGAGCTGACCTGCAGGTTTCGGCTTTATTAGCCATCATCAGAACTCATAAAACTAATTTACAGCTACAACGAAAATATATAAAGTGGTGTGGCGAGACATATCAGATATGTTTACACATCAATCGAGGTCAAAGTACAAAGAAGAGTAAAAGCAAATTATGAAAACCGCTAAGAAACAACCAAAAATTTTTTGCCTCGGAGTAAATAAATAAACAAAAAATAAGAAAAAATAAAAAATTACATGTGTTAAAATATACAACCAAATTAAGTAGTAAAATATAACTATTAAAAGAAAATTACTAATAAAAGCAAAGAGGTAAAATAATAAAATAAGAATTTAAAGCTACAATTCAAAGATAATAGGATATCGATAAAATTGAGAGTTTAATTAAAAGTTGAAAATGATCAACGTCTACGTATAGTAATATTACAGTTATCGATCAAATGCGGACACATCGCACCAGTCCCATCACCATCACACAGGTCAGCAGTCTCGAGGCCTCGAGGAGGTTGGCTCATGGCTGACAAACCAGTGGAGCACTGCTCGACCGCGTCCAACGCTTCAATATGGTTGGTAGATGGAGGAAAGGAAACAGGACCACAAACTGGGCCGTTGCAGAGGCGTGGATTGGGGAGGGCTGAGGGGGGCCATGGCCCCCCTCAAGATTTTTTCACCAAATAGAAAAAATATCTTTTCTAGCTAATCCATGATCGAGTATTTAGATTAGTTGATAAAAATAGTATTTATCATACTTTTTGAATTATATTACTGCTAATATTGTTCAATCTTTTAGTGCTTAGTTTCTCGCACCTCTTACTTTTCTCATATCTTTCCATCTCTTTTTCTTCTTCTCTGGATTCTACTTAGATATAGGATGATTTTTAAAATTTGCTTACTAATGTTTAAAATAAAAAATTGCTCTTCTCCACTCTTCTTTTCTGTTAAGCATTCTTTTGCTAAACACTCTTTTTCCTACTCTGGTCCCTTTCTCTGAAACTCTCTTCATACTTCAATTACTAAATCTAGTTCTCTCACAGTTTTCCGTCGGGGCTTAAAACTTATCTGTTTAATAAGTTCGTGTCCGAGCGCTATTGAACGCCAAGGAAATCGCGCTATAGAAATTTAATAGATTGATTGATTGATTGCTTTCTTTCGGTCCATCCGATCGAATTCGCATGAAATTTAGACTTGTATCTGTCCTAGCTTGACGAACAATTATCAAATTCTTATCCTAACCGGTTGCTTGAGCTCTCTCACCAAGATTTTTCTAATTCATTTTAAATTATTTTTATTAGCTCACACACGATTGAGTATTTAGATTAGTTGATGAAAGCAATATTTATCATACTTGTTGATTAATATCCAGTTACTTTGCTATTATTTTTCAATCTTTTAGTACCTTTAGTCTATTTTATTTTGATGATTCAGTAGACAATTTTCTAAAAATGAAAGAACGTCGATACCCTTTGTTACATTCATAATTTAAACGCTTTTTGTCTGTATTCAATATTAAATAAAAGTTAACAATTCTAAACTGTTTTTTAACTAATATGATGATATACATGAACATGCAACATACAAATGTATATTGGAATGGTAATTTTTGTTTGAAGATTCTCTGGGTTTGAGTTGAAAAATCTTCGCCCCCCTCAACATTTTGCTGAATCCACGCCTCTGGGCCGTTGTCGTATTGGTCGCAAGGATGATCATAACTGTGATAAGATACATTTGTAGTCTTGGTTGGCGAACTCCTAGTACGGAGTTCAGATAAATCAGAAAAGGAGATGCGAGGTGTAACAAAAGGAGAATGCGGGAGGACAGTGAATAGCGGAGTCCTTGGCATGTCGGCAGGGCACAATTCGGTTGCATTTGGAACATCGATACAGTTGGTAGGGTCTATTTCGTTGGCAGCGTCTATTGCGTTGGCAGACAAAGGAGATAAACATATATATATATCAGGGCTGCACAACCTCCGGCCCGCGGGCCGGATCCGGCCCGCCAACGTGTTTTGTCTGGCCCGCGGGATAATTTTGTTAAACACATAAATCTGGCCCGCGAGCCAAATTCGTTTTCAAAAAATTTGAAACATACTTATTTTTATAATACTCGTTAGTGCATCTATCGACTTTTAGTGCAGCACATCCCTACAGACTGGAGGGGTGGCTATAAATAGAATCGAACTCTGTCGGCCGCCATTATTATAATTGCTATTCATTGTTCGGTTTCCATTGATCTCCCGGTTTTCGTGTTGATTTTGCTTTGTTGAATTACGTTCAGAAATTGAGACATTTCTAAATGAGAAAGGTAGAGAAACTGCTGTATTTGCTGATAAGACATGGCTTTCTGACTTGGCCTTTCTTACAGACATCACAAGTCATAATTTAGATACTGTCAATAAACGTCTGCAAGGTAAAAGTCAATTCATTTTTGATATGTTTAAAGACTTGCAAGTTTTTCAATTGAAACTCCAGCTTTTCCAGTCTCAGCTGCAGTCAGGGAATCTTGTCCACTTTGAGATGTGCCAACTTTTTAAGCAGGAATACCAATGTAAATTTTTAGCACATCATGAGTCAATTGCAACATTAAAGAAGGAATTTGAAAATCGTTTTCAAGACTTCAGGAAAAGTAAAGAATTGTTTAATTTTATGTGTGATCCCTACGGCTGTACAGTGGACGAATTTCCTGGTGAATATCAGTTAGAGATCGTCGACCTTCAGTGATTTGAAAGCGGCTTTTTAAAGACAATGACATTTTGAACTTCTTCAGATATCTTGTCCAAACAAATACGGCAGAATAAAGGACATGGCTTTAAAGTTGTTTTCAATGTTTGGGAGTACGTATTTGTGTCAGCAGACTTTTTCTATCATGAATTTGAATAAAACCGTTTGAGATCGGGCTTGACTGATGGCAATCTCACTGCCACTTTAAAGGTTGCAACAACTGAACTAGAGCCAAACATTGAAAAAAATAATAAAAAACATTCAGTCGCAACCATCACATTAGAATGGTTTCTATTCATGATTGGACTCAGCTAGATTTTGTTGATTGCAAAATAAAAAAATTAAAAAAACCTGGTTTTCATTTCTTTGTAACTCACTTTGATACTTTCTTACAGTAGTAAGACATGTAGTTCATTTACAGTTTTTGTATATTAGCTGTTAATATTTAACGTAAATTCATATACTAGTATATTTAGTTTGTTATTATAAAACGTGAATTTTTTCCGGCCCTCGAGCTATCTGAGAACATACAATTCGGCCCTCGGCCTCAAAAAGGTTGTGCACCCCTGATATATATATATATACTAGCAGTGCCCGTAGCGGCATGAAATTAGAAAATTTGAACCGTGCATAGGATCAATTTTTTAGGTCTCGGCTCGGCCCATCGACAACTTGGCCCAGTCCGTTTCAAAAACCAAAATTCCTGGCCCGGCACGGCCCGTCTAATATGAGCCCGGCCCGTTTTTACAGGCCTAGAAGTTCTATATACTTGATGAAAAACTTCGGCCCGTCCCACCTTGACTTCAGGTTTAGCCCGACCCGTCTGAACACCCTAAAATCACTAAAATGTCTATATACTTGGTTAAAAATCTTGGCCCGTCCCACGTTGATTTAAGGTTTGGGCAGGGCCTTATGAAGACCCTAAAATAACGGCTTGGCCCGTCCGTCCGGTGATAAACTGAACTCATCTACTTTTATCCTGCACAAAACCTCAAAATACTAATTTTCACATCTGTAGCACTTACAGTTTTTGAGTAACAGTTATTTTAAAATCAAATAACCCTTTTTCCACTTCACATTTGAGGTCCTGGAAACCAAATTTTCAAAAAATGGTGAAACACGTATATCATTATTTTTAGAGTAGAAACTAAATACTAATTTTACTTTTGTAGCATTTACAGCTTTTGAGTAGCAGTTACTTTAAAAACCAAGTAACCCTATTTTCCACCCCATATTTGAAGTCCTGGAAACCAAATTTTTTAACAAGTAAATTAAAAATGAATTTTTAAAACCAATGCTCTTATATGTAATTAAAACACAAATTTTGCAATCAATTTTTTCTTATATTACTCTTTTATTTTATATTAAAGTCGAAATATCTTAATTATATCGAAATATCGAAATTAATTAAAATTAACTAAATTAATTGACTTATTGTAAAACTAATAATTGAATATTGCATTGTCTTCTATTTTGAGCATGTATGCAAAATTTGAAAAAAATCTATCGTCAGGAAGTGACTCAAAAATTGATTGCAAGATTTGAAACAGACAGAGAAACAGACAGACAGAGAAACAGAGACGACGAGTTAATAAAAGCATTGGTAAAAATGGTAAAACACGTATATCATTATTTCTGGAGTAGAAACCAAATACTAATTTTTACTCCTGTAGCATCTACAGTTTTCGAGTAGCAGTTACCAGTGTTGTTCAGAAACGAAGTAAAAGTAACGCGTTACTTTACTTAAGTACATCAGACGTACTTTTTGCCTGTAACGGAGTACAGATTTTTTTCAGTACTTTTACTTGTAACGAAGTAATATTTTCGGACTTACTTTTACTTCGTTACTTTTCCAGGACAAGCCGTTACAAAGTACTGTAGAAAATTAATAAAGCGACATAAAGTCTAAGTCGATGTTGTATTAATTATCTATGATTATTAACGTATGCACTTCCGAACCCCATTTTACTTTTATGTTAGTAGTTAGTAGTATCTCTTAATAATTTGTAATAACGCGCAATCGGTCACATTATGCAAGACTGGGAAGCAAGTCATGGACTTCTTAATATTAAGAAAGAAGTCCATTAGCAAGTAATGCCTGTTACGCAATTGTAAACAGTGCTTCGAAAACTTATGCAATGATCATGTATAGGCACTTTTGGCCCGGAAGGTTTTTTGGCCCCCTGAGCCTGGGGATCTTAACTTTCCAGGCCAAAAGTTCCTATGTACGACCATCGAAAGTAATTGCGTAATAAAATTCACATTTTGTTTACGTAACAACGTTTGAAGGCTTCAAGCAACTTTTAGCAAATCTATTTTACGTCTTATGGGCTAAAATAAGTTATGAAAAAGTGGAAAAGAAAAAATGAGCGCGAGCGGGAACGGAAAAGGGAAAGCAAGCGGGAACGGAAACGGGAGTGCAGGCAGGGAAGGAAATGGGAGCAAGAGAGAAAAATGATAAAAACCTCTGAAAGCCCCGAGTAACGCCGGGTAACCCCGCTATAATATGTATATATATGTATATATGTATATGTATATATATACATATACTGTAGCTGTTGTAGTGTCGTAGCGTTGGTTTTAATGAAAGTTGTATCGCTGGGGTTCTGAAGATGGATAAAGCCGAAACCGGTCCACTTTTCGCCAACTTCTATATGGGGCATCTGGAAGAAATAACTTTCGGTATAATAGAAAAGCCTCCATTATACGTTCGATACGTTGATGACATTTTTCTTGTCTGCCGTGATACGACTCAGTTGGATGAGATAAAGGATACGCTCCATAAAAACTCTGTGTTGAACTTCTCTGTTGAGCTGAGTGACTTTCAGCAACGCCTTGCGTTTCTAGACGTTCTTGTCAAGCAAACTTCATCAGGTCTTACACATGAGGTCTTTGTCAAACCTTCCAAAGAAGACACATGTATGAATGGCGCTGGTTTCTGTCCTGACAGATACAAGAGGAGTGTCGTCTTTAATTTCATATCTAGAGCTTATGAGATCTCAGCTACGTGGGAGATGTTTCATGCCGATATTAAACGCATTAAAGCTCTCCTCGTCAATAATAACTACACAAACACTATGTTTGACGACATTTTAAAGGCTTTCCTAGACAGGAAGGTTTCCAATGCAC